>CM056493.1:10810180-12010180 GCA_029783415.1 Anisodus acutangulus | reverse complement strand
ATGCTATAGACTAGTACGAGGATGTAAGGACTTGTTATGAAGTATATATAAAGTTTGGAATCAAGCCGCTGGGGCAAACTATCAGGAAATAAAAGGATGACAAAAATCAAATATATATGTGCGTCTCTGTGTGTCAAGTAGTGTTAGATATACATAATATACACAATATACTCTAAGTATATTATGTATTCCGAAATTGTCAAAGATTACTGCCCACCCGTGAGCAGTCTCCCCTTCTCCTCTACTTTGTACAATTATGTAATCTTTCAAGTAGGAACAGACCTGTCGCGTGGTGACCTGTGGGAAGCACAACCATCACGCACAAGCAGGGCTTGGCCAGGCAGGGGCACAACAAAGTAGCGCATAGGAGAGCGCAACACCAATCACGTGTTAGGCGTGCAAAACACATGGAAAGCGTGGACATCGAGCTTCTCGGGTGTGTGATGCGCATGGTAGCACGTGCAAGGCCTCGAATTCCTGATAGTAGCTAAAGCATATAGGCCATTAGGGGCGAATCTCACAGCGTAAGCGAAGCATGCAACTTGATGCCTATATAAGGAAAATGTCAGGCAACCACATTTCGTTTTAATTTTTCGCTAAGTTCTGACGTGTTCTCTCTATATATCTTACCTAGGCTTCAAACTATTGACAAGGGTAAGTCCGTGTTTCCTTATTTCAATAAGTAATTAACATAATTTTTAGCCCTAACAAATATTAAGATGTTTAGATTTCAAAGTGAATTATGTGGACAACTTTAAGCGGCTGTCAATTGACTTAAGAGAGCCTTTGATGCTATTTGGGATGAAGAAAGTAAATTCAACTACAGCGCCTTGACTTCAATATATGTTACTTTCGAGTGATAATTGTGAGTTGCCTAGCTGGTCAGGAAGGAATGTCAACCATCTTGGATCCCTGATGCATACACAAATAGAAATCGGCTACATGCCATGAATCAATGTTCTCAAAATAAAAACTTGTTTTGCCTATCTAGTCTGGGAGTAACGCCAGCCATCTTGGATCCTTGATGCATACAAATAGCCTACCTAGTTGGGGAGAGAACGTCATCCATCATGAATGATATCCTAATGTATACATGACATATTCTTTTGAGACATAGCTTAGCTGTCAGGGAGAAATGGCGGTCATCGTAAATGGTATCCCAATAAATACTTCACCTATTATTGTGGGACTTGTGAATTACTACGAATCTTGAATGTTTGTTGATGCATTAGATCACCTATTGTTGTGAAACTCTTAAGATACGAGTAATGAGATTTCAAGCTAAATGACGCTCGTCACACTTTAAAAGTGATCACTATACTACTAATGAATCTTGTTATACATTAAAAGCTTTGGTAAATTGAAATGCTTACTTGAATTAATTGATTTGGCTTGAACTTAAACAGCTTACTTGAATCCTCTCATGTACCTTAATATTTCTTAAATTTATAATTCTTGTTCCATCATGAGGTGGTTTAGCTATGACGTATACCGGGTATTTTGGTATTCAAGCATTGTGTTCATTATGTCAGGTCGAGGATTTGATCGTGAGCAGGATGATCCATGTGCGAGCAAGGATCTTGGGTCTTCTCTATTTTGGTGTGCTCGCTTTGAGATCATGGGTCATATGTCGTATTTCCATTTTCTTTTTGTATATTGCGGGTTAACCTCGTAACTTTTATTCATTGTGGCATAGAGATCCCATAGATAGACTTGTATTGCTTTGGGTTATGGATACTCATATAGAGTCGTTAATGACACCTTATCCATACCTCCTCAATCATTTTGGGGCCCCGTTCTAATTCGTAAAAGTGGACCCTTAATATAAGTAAATGTAGGATTTCAATAATTAAAAATTATTTTAAATTGTAAATAACAACCCAATACAACTTTAAGTTAATCAACCCTACTTAAAAAGAGCTATCCTTCTAACACTTTTTGAAGTAAATTCATCAACCAAGTCCTCATATGGTATATTCTCCAAAATTTCATTCTCAATTGCTACCAATGCTAATCCATAGGTTTGCTTGGGCGGTGTGTAAGCAAATTATCACCTACTAGAAAGTGTCTAGGCCTAATAGGTTTGATTTGAAATGTGAATTTGGGCCTCCACATGCGCGCGTCACTGGAACTGAATCACTTACTTAGATTGGGCTAAGACTGCGAATTATGAACCTTTACAGTAAATTCTGGCTAATACTACTTAATAAAAAAATGAAAAAAGGGGTTCCTAAATTTTTTCATTTTTGGGGGTCTTGTGCGGTAGCACAGCTCGCACGGGCCCAAAGACAGCCCTGACCTTATCATTCTATTTTGATTTATGAACACATTTCATTTGGAATTAGTATTATTCATTTCGGTTTAACCATTTAACATCGATGCTAGTTAACTGAATTGTAGTACATGCATATAAAGTAGGTAGTCACTATACACAACCAGTTTTCTTGGTGCAAGTTGACAGTCATCAGGTGTCTCCGTGTTATGTTTCATCCCATTTGGAGGCGTGAAAAACTTGTTACTAGGTTTAATGAATTCAAGGGAGTCTACGAATCTGTGTTTTGTAGAATCTAGGTTATGTGTTGTCGATCACTCGTATATCTTAGAGGCTATGGATATTATAGGAAGTTCCAATTCTTTCTTAATCTAGATCTGCTTTTGAGCTTGAAGTAAATAAATTTTCATTCCTTAACTAATTTTCTACGTACGTACCGAATACGTGATGAGCAGAATCTCAAGCTTCAAGTGACAACTCAACTATATTTTCTTCTTTAGTTAAATTGATAATTTTATCCAATTAAATTTAGATTTAAACTCTAGAAAGAAAATAAAGTGATAAACCACAAATCCACATGGAGAATTGAGGGCGGCAGCTTCCCATGGCTGCTTTAGCCGTGCCCCAGCCTCCTGCTGGGGACGAAAACGTCACAACAACATCTCCAAAACACAACTGATTCAACAATTAAACGAACATATGTCGCACAGCTTCAAACTAGTTCATCTACGAGGCCTATATCCAAAACTGATTTACAACCAATAAAATTCATTCATGGAGAGCCAACCATTGAATTCACCATGGAAGAAGTTAATGAATTCACCATAGAGGAAGGACTACATCAAGCCGTTATTCTCAAGTTTTCTTATTGTAAACCAGATTTACATGAGTTGCGCAAGGTTATTCCGAAACAACTCCATATTAAAGGTCATTGTAATATTGGACAACTTGAGTTTCTCCATATCAGGTTTGATTTATATGAAGACTTTGTTCAAGTTTTGTCGAGAACTTCTGGTTATATCTGTTGGAAATTTGTCTTTGGTGGGGAGGTTGCGTCCACCCATATTTAATGACTTAAACACTAGGGTTCCGCATGTTGGATGCTTTGTCTCTTCACACGTGCATAATCTACTAAGTGAGTAGATGATCGTAGGGCCAAGGATCGTCAAATTTCGTTAAGAAATGAAAGAGATATTGGTCCACGAAGTAAGGTGTTTGAGGCATAGAAATATGGTGTGGGACAAATCTACCACATTGGTGGGAAAATGAGGAATTGTTCTCTTTATAAGACTCAAAAATGGATAAGGGTTTGGGACCCCAAGGGGTAACCCATGTGTTTGAAGGAGGGAGGACCTAAGTGTGCTTGGGTTCGAGGCTAGCCCCACACGCGAGAGGCCGAGGAAATTTTGTTATATGGAGGTATGAACATCAAGAGTTTAGTATATAAAAGGATAAAACTCCGAAATAATTTTGGACATAACAAGTGTGACGACGGGGATCGAAAATAAATTTAGTGCGTGCATAAAAAGGTGATGGACTAGTGTTATATCACATGATTATGACATTAAGTATATGAAGGTCTTATAAGTCATTAAAATTTAAATGAATTGAGATAAAGTAATTAATTATGTGTGTAATTGATTAATTGTGGGATAAGGGACTAGTGGACATAATCCATGTGTGGCGTGAATAGGGGAACACAAAACCATTATTGTGCATGCAATTAGGTGTGGTGTTGTGTGTTATTAATTAGTGGGTTAGGAAATTCCCACTAAACTACACGTGTTAAGTTAACATATTATATAGCATGTCATTTTAATTTCCTTAGCATTTTATGTTACAAGCTTAAGGCACTGCCACACCCTCCACATTCACACCTAACTCATTCTTTATAATAACAACAACATACCCAGTGAAATCCCACAATGTGTTAAGGCAAATTATTTTTTTCTTTTGACATGTTCTAAGAACGAAACGTAAACGTAGTATTGCTCCATAAATTATTCTGCTCTTAGTAGTCAAGGATATTCATGTTATTAATTCCTATGTTAAAAGCATGTCTAAATAAGTTCCTAAATCCTTATTGAGGTATGTGGGAAAGATGTTAATATTCCCAATGTTAGCCGAAGGTACAAGGATATTATGTCATCCGATAAGTTCAAAAATGTTTTATTGTCATTCATGCATTTTATTCATGTACTACCCTGGACCATATATTGGGGATGAGAAACAGGATACGCAGACCACTTGATCAGCTGGGATATGATGATGATTATGCCCACAGAGGCCAAAATGATATGATGCCCACAGAGGCTGTTATGGGAAGAAAGATGCTCGATGAGGCCAATATATATATGTATACCGCATTGTGCATGATATTCAGGTATATTATGGTCATCAGAGGCATTAACTACTGGTCGGCTGTTGCTGTTAGCTGTTTCTGTCGGCTATTTGTATAGGCTGTTTCTGTTTCAGTTTATTTATGTATCTCTGTTATGCTATTTTTTCTCATGCCTGCCATACTCAGTACATCAGCCGTACTGATGTCCCTTTTGTCGGGGGACGCTGCGTTTCATGCCCGCAGGTTCACGTAGGCAAGGCGACGATTCGCATTAGTATGTTGCTGACTCAGTGGATATTGGAGCACTCTCCTTGTTTCGGAGTGTCGGTCAAATCTAGGTACGGTAAATTTTGCTTGTATATATGGGTATGGCGGGGCCCTGTCCCGACCCTTATGGTGTCATGTACTCTTTTAGAGGCTTGTAGGCGGTGTCCTGTGTATAGTAGTCATGTATGGCCTTGTCGGCCTTGGTATGTATATATATAAGTTGGGCAATTGCGTTCAGATTGTACATATTTTTCCCGCTTACTATTTTCATATGTTAGTAGAGTACTGGGTGACGACCCTTGTGGCCGTGATTAATTATGATTAGATATTGATTGTATGCTTAGTGGTACTCGGCAGGTAGGGTTCAGGTGCCCGTCGCGGCCCTCCGGTTTGGGTCGTGACATGATGATAGGCACACTGGATTATTTTTTACAAGAAATATTCATGAAATTTGTGAATATTATGGAATTACTGATAAAATTATGACTGTTATATTAGATAATGCTACTGCTAATGATTATGCTATAAACCTTTTAAAAACTCGATTTACTCCATCTTTTCCTGATATTTTTCATATTAGATGTACCATATCATATTTATAACTTAGTTGTAAAGGATGGCCTAAAACATTTTAAAAACATTCTTGATAAAGTATAATTTGCTATAAACTTTATTTTAAAAGGTAATAAAAACAAAGACGCAAAGAGTATAAATAAATTTGTCATGATTGTGGTCGACTAGGTGAAAGTCTTTATATGAACAACTACTTGTTGTTAACGAGTATAAAAGACCCATAACTTTATTATTTAACATTTATAATCAAAGTCCAACGGATATGCTGGTAGATGATGATTGGAAAAAAAATTCAGAACTTATTGAATTTATAGAGAAATTTTTTCTAGCTACTAAAGAGTTTTCTCGAATTTATTATCCTACTATTTCAACTATGTTATTTTATATAGCTCTAATATTTTTGTTACTTAATGAATATATGCAAAAACCAACTTACAAGACAACTATTAAAAAATGTTTATAAAATTTTTAAAATACTTTTTTCCTATTTCCACTATATATTTTATTGGTGATGTATTAAATCCGACTATTAAAGTAGACAGTTGTAAAGCACTTGTTGAAACGATTTATGAAAGCTTAGAAATACTTTCAACAGACCCAACTGAAGAAGAAGAAGAACCAACTGACAAAAAAAAATATGTATTACTAACAAGAAAGTGCAAATAATCAACCGGCTTAGGTAAAGTTTACTTCTTATAGACTGCGGGATGTCGCGGTGACCTGGTATGAGACATGGGAGCATTCTAGGGGACCACGTGCTCCACCAGTAGGATGGAGAGAGTTTTCAGAGGCCTCCTTACAACATTTGTTGTCGGTCGAGCTTCGACGGACCAGGCAGGATGGATTTGTACGTCTTGAGCAAGGCAACATGAGTGTTCGAGAATATAGCTTGCAGTTTAATTCATTGGCCAAATATGCTCCTATGATTATAGCTGAGATGAGTGACCGGATACATAGGTTTGTTACTGGCTTGGGGTCGCACTTGGTCATCGAGTGTACTGCGACTTCTCTGAATCAGAATATGGATATTGCTCGCATTCAGGCTTATGCACAGAATCTGGAGGATCGTAAGAGGCAAAATCGGGTATATTGAGAGAGTGATAAGGGCCAGTATAAGAGGGCTCGATCTGTAGGTGACGTGAGAGATTTGAGAGATGGGCCCAGGTCACCACTTTATAGATGCCCATCCTACCCGACAACTAGCACATAATTACCATTTTCAAGGTCGAGGGATGATCGGTATGTTCAATCGGGACCAAGTCAGAGTTCACGAGCGTCAGGGTCTTACTATAGAGGGGATTCTAGTTAGATGAGGCCTCCATAGACTCGATGTGGGCAGTGCGGTAAGGCTCATCTAGGGCCGTGCCGACAATGATCAAATGTGTGTTATTCTTTTGGTGAACCTGGTCATGTTAGGCGAGAATGTCTGACATGAGGCGAAGGTGTTAGGGCCTAGCCGGTTAGATCTGCAGCAGCTTCATCACATTCAGTACGCCCGTCACGGCAAAGTCAACAGACATTATCTGGTCGTGGCAGAGGTAGGGGCCAGAACCGCACTTATGCATTGATGGGACGACAGGATCAGGAGTCCTCACCTGATGTTATTATTAGTATATTATCGGTTTTCTCACATAATGTGTATGCATTGTTAGATCCAGGCTCCAATCTATCATATATCACCCATTTTATTGTCTGTAAATTTGGTATGGAGCCTGAGTTGACAAGAGATCCATTTATGGTATCTACACCGGTTGGTGAGACGGTAGTTTCTAAACGGGTCTATCAGAATTGCACAGTATTAGTTTGTATCCATCATACCTTAGCAAATTTGATCGAATTAGAAATGGTTGACTTTGATGTTATTATGGGCATGGATTGGCTGGCATCATGCTACACTAATGTTGATTGACGAACAAAGATTGTTAGATTTCAGTTACCAGGAGAGCCAGTCCTTGAATGGAAGGGTAATACGGCGACACCAAAATGTAGGTTTATTTCATACCTTAAGGCAAGAAAAATGATCTCCAAAGGTTGTATATACCATCTTGTTCCAGCTAGAGATGTTGATGCCGAACCACCTACTTCTCAATCAATTTCGGTGGTTATTGAGTTTCTTGATGTATTTCTAGACGAACTTACAGGACTTCCTCCCGAAAGGGAAATTTATTTCGGTATAGACGTGTTGCCAGACACTCAACCGATATCTATTCCTCCTTACAGAATGGCTCCAGCTGAATTGAAAGAATTAAAAGAGCAGTTAAAAGATCTGCTTGAGAAAAGCTTTATTAAGCCTAGCATATCTCATTGGGGTGCGCTAATATTGTTTATACGAAAGAAAGATGGCTCGTTACGGATGTGTATCGACTATCGGCAGCTGAATAAAGTCACTATCAAAAATAATTTCCCTCTTCCCAGAATTGATGATTTGTTTGACCAGCTACAAGGTGCAAAATGTTTATCAAAGATCGACCTAAGGTGGGGGTACCATCAGCTAAGGGTTAAAGGGAAGGACGTTCTGAAAATGGCTTTCAGGATAAGGTACGGGCACTTTGAGTTCTTAGTAATGTCATTTGGACTCACAAACGCACCGACAACATTTATGGATCTAATGAACAACGTGTTTCGCCCATTCTTGGATGTATTTGTGATAGTATTTATAGATGATGTTCTGGTTTACTCTCACTCAAAAGCATAGCAAGTGGATCATTTGCGGATAGTACTACAGACGCTCCGGGATCATAAGTTGTATGCCAATCTCTCCAAGTGTGAATTTTGGTTGAATTCAGTCACCTTCCTTGGTCATATAGTGTCAGACAAGGGTATAATAGTTAACACTCAGAAGATTGAAGCGGTGAAGAATTGGCCGAGGCCCATGACTCCATCAGAGGTTCGCAACTTTCTGGCTTAGTCGGCTATTATAAGAGGTTTGTAGAAGGGTTTTCTACCATATCAGCACCATTAACAAAGTTAACACAAAAGGCCATAAAATTCCAGTGGTCCGATGCTTGTGAGCAGAGTTTCCAAGAGTTAAAGGATAGACTAACATCGATACCAGTCCTTACTCTTCCAGAGGGTTGAGAAGGCTATGTTATGTATTGTGATGCCTTGGGAGCAGGTTTAGGATGCGTGCTAATGCAACATGGTAAAGTGATTGCCTATGCTTCAAGGCAATTGAAGAAACATGAGAAAAACTATCTGACTCATGATTTGGAGTTGGCTGTGGTGGTCTATGCACTGAAGATTTGGAGGCACTATTTATATGGTGTTCATGTGGACATTTTCACCGATCATAGAAATCTGCAGTACATATTTAAACAGAAGGAGTTGAACTTGAGACAAAGGAGATAACTTGAATTATTGAAGGATTATGATGTAGACATCTTATACCATCCCGGTAAAGCTAATGTTCTAACAGACGCGCTCAGTCGTAAGTCGATAGTCAGCTCGATGCCGGTGCAGGTTGAGAGGAAGGAATTAGTAAAGGAGCTCCACTAGTTAGCTAGTTTGGGATTCCAACTAATGGATTCGGAGGATGGTGGTTTTGTGATTCAGAATATGTCAGAATCGTCCCTCATATCGGAAGTTAAGAAACGTCAGTGGGAAGGCCGTTTATGTGTTCCAAATATAGCGGGATTACGAGATAGAATTATGGCGAAGGTCAATTGCTCACGATATTCCATTCACCTTGGATCTACTAAAATATATCATGATCTCAAGAGTATTTATTGGTGGAACGACATGAAGAGGAGCATTACGGAGTTTGTAGCTCAGTGTCCTAATTGTCAGCAAGTAAAAATAGAACACCAAAATCCCGATGGCTTGGCTCAAAAGATTGAGATTCTGATGTAGAAATGGGAAGTGATTAATATGGATTTTGTTACGGGTTTACCTCACTTTTATCATAAGTTTAATTATATCTGGTTAATTGTTGACAGAATGACCAAATCAACTATTTTCCTACCGGTCAAAACTACCTACATAGCCGAGGACTACGCAAAATTGTACGTTAAGGAGATTGTTCGCCTTCATGGTGTGCCAATTTCTATTATATCAGACCAAGGTCCTAAGTTTACAGCTAACTTCTGGAAGTCATTTCAAAAAGGTTTAGGTACGCAAGTTAATCTTAGCACAACTTTCTATCCTCAGACAGACGGGCAGGCCGATCGTAAGATTCAGACGCTCGAGGACATGCTACGAGATTGTGTATTGGATTTTAAGAGAAGTTGGGATGATCATTTACCCTTTATTGAGTTCGTGTACAATAATAGTTATCATGCTAGCATTAAAATGGCTCCATATAAGGCTTTGTATGGACGAAGATGTAGATCTCCTATCGGACGGTTCGAGGTAGGCGAATCAGAGTTTTTGGACATGACATAGTACACCAAACCATAGAGAAAGTGAATCTTATTCAAGAACGACTGTTAACCACTCAGAGTAGTCAGAAGTCATATTCAGATGTGCGACGGAGAGATTTAGAGTTTCAGGTAAATGATTAGGTCTTCTTGAAAATCTCTCCGACGTTCGGTATAATGAGATTTGGGAAAAAGGGCAAGCTCAGCCCAAGGTATATTGGGCCATATAGCATAATTTGAAGAATCGATCAAGTAGCTTACGAGTTGGACTTACCTTCGGAGTTAGAGTTTGTTCATCCGGTTTTCCATGTTTCTATGTTGAGAGCATGTATTAGAGATCCATCCCGGATTGTACCGATTGATGATGTGAAGGTTACAGAGGACTTAAAATATGAAGAGGTTCATATTGCTATCGTAGATCGACAAGTCCGCAAGTTGAGGACTAAGGAAGTAGCCTCCGTGAAAGTTCTTTGGCAGAATAAGAACGTGGAAGAAATGACATGGGAGGCGGAAGAGGAAATGATGCATAAATATCCATACCTATTCCAGACCAACGTCGAGGTTCCAAGAGAAGCATAAGGTAAGTTCTAATTCCTAATATTATAATTAATGCTTGCAGACCATATCAGGTTAGATGTAATGGTGTGTGTTATATTATATGGCCCCGTAAAAAAAATATAAATATAGTTGTATTTTTGGGCTACGTGATAGGGATTAGATATGTCACCCCAATATTCGAGGACGAATGCTTATAAGGGGGAAGGATGTAACATCCCGTAATTTCGGGCGATGATTTGAACAACTAGACGTATGCAAGTAGACTTGAGGCCGAGGAATTTTTTTTGTTATATGGAGGACTAGTGTGACGACGGGGATTGAAAATAAATTTAGTGCATGCATAAAAAGGCGATGGACTAGTGTTATATCACATGGTTATGACATTGAGTATATGAAGGTCTTATAAGTCATTAAGATTTAAGTGAATTGGGATCATGAAATAATTGTGTGTGTGATTGATTAATTGTGGGATAAGGAATTAGTGGACATAATCCATGTGTGGCATGAATAGGGGACCACGAAACCATTAGTGTGCATGCAATTAGGTGTGGTGTCGTGTGTAAGTAATTAGTGGGTTAGGAAATTCCTACTAAACTACACGTGTTAAGTTAACAGATTATATAGCATGTCATTTTAATTTCCTTAGAATTTTACGTTACAAGCTTAAGGCACTGCCACACCCTACACATTCACACCTTACTCTTTTTTTAAATGAGCAAAGCGTGTAGGATAAGCGACCATTGATTAGTAGTTTTAAGCGGTAAAGAGGAAGTAAAACGTTCACAAAAAAAATGGGAACTTATTCACTGTCCGTAATGGCTCCCTATTAATTTTGTTACAACCACCAAAATTCAATTTGAAATCTAGTGTTATGCTTTCGGACAGTGTTAGCAACAATAGCAACCCTCTTGACTCAGATAATTAAGTGGAATCGAGGTATGTTAAGGAAAAATATTTCTTTCTTTTGACATGTTCTAAGAACGAAACGTAAACATAGTATTGCTCCATAAATTATTCTGCCCTTAGTAGTCAAGGATATTCCTGTTATTGATTCTTATGTTAAAAGCATGTCTAAATATGTTCCTTATTGAGGTATGTGGGAAAGATGTTAATATTCCCAATGTTAGCCGAAGGTATAAGGATATTATGTCATCCGATAAGTTCAAAAATATTTTATTGTCATTCATGCATTTTATTCATGTATTACCCTGGACCATATATTGGGGATGTGAAACAGGATATGCAGACCAGCTGATCAACTGAGATATGATGATGATTATGCCCACAGAGGCCAAAATGATATGATGCCCACACATGCTGTTATGGGAAGAAAGATTCCCGATGATGTCAATATATATATGTATACCACATTGTGCATGATATCCAGGTATATTATGGCCCTCAGAGGCATTAACTACTGGTCGACTGTTGCTGTTGGCTATTTTTGTCAGCTATTTGTATCAGCTGTTTCTGTTTCTGTTTTTCTGTTTATTTATTTATCTCGATTATGCTATTTTCTCATGCCTAACATACTCAGTACATCATCCGTACTGATGTCCCTTTTGTGGAGGGACGTTGCGTTTCATTCCCGCAGGTTCACATAGGCAAGGCGACGATCCGCATTAGTAGGTTGCTGACTCAGCGGATATTGGAGCACTCCCCTTGTTTCGGAGTGTCGGTCAAATCTTGGTACAATAATTTTTTCTTGTATATATGGGTATGGTGGGGCCTTGTCCCGACCCTTATGGTGTCATGTACTCTTTTAGAAGCTTGTAGGCGGTGTTGTGTGTGTAGTAGTCATGTATGGCCTTGTCGGCCTTGGTATGCATATATATAAGTTGGGCAATTGCATACAGATTGTACATAGCTCCTTTTCCGCTTACTATTTTCATATGTTAGTAGAGTACTGGATGATGACCCTTGTGGCCGTGATTAATTATGATTAGATGTTGATTGTATGCTTAGTAGTACCCGGCAGGTAGGGTTCGGGTGGCCGTCGCGACCCTCCTGTTTGGATCGTGACATGATGATAGGCACACTAGATTATTTATTGCAAGAAATATTTATGAAATTTGTGAATATTATGAAATTACTGATAAAATTATGACTGTTACATTAGATAATGTTACTGCTAATGATTATGCTGTAAACCTTTTAAAAACTCGATTTACTCCATCTTTTCCCAATATTTTTCATATTAGATGTGCATATCATATTTATAACTTAGTTGTAAAGGATGGCCTAAAACATTTTAAAAACATTTCTTGATAAATTACAATTTGTTATAAACTTTATTTTTAAAGGTAATAAAATACAAAGACGCAAAGAGTATAATTTTTTTTGTCATGATTGTGGTTTAACTTATAGAAAATTTCAGAAGAAGTTTCGACTAGGTGAAATTCTTTATATGAACTTGCTCACGAGTATAAAAGACATATAACTTTATTATTTAACGTTCATAATAAAAGTCCAACGGATATGCTGGTAGATGATGATTGGAAAAAAATTTCGAAACTTATTGCATATTTAGAGAAATTTTTTCTAGCTACTACAGAATTTTGTGAAATTTATTATCCTACTATTTCAACTATGTTATTTTATATAGCTCTAATATTTTTGTTACTTAATGAATATATGCAAAAACCAACTTACAAGCCAATTATTAAAAAAATGTTTATAAAATTTAAAAAATATTTTTTCCTATTTCCACTATATATTTTATTGGTGATGTATTAAATCCGACTATTAAAGTAGACGGTTGTAAAGCACCTTGTTGAAACGATTTATGAAAGCTTAGAAATATTTTCAACAGACCCAACTGAAGAAGAAGAAGAAGAAGAAGAACCAACTGACAAACCAATTAAAGAAGAAGTTATGTCTAGCATAACAATGAATGCAAAAAAATATGTATTACTAACAAGAAAGTGCAAATAATCAACCGGCTTCGGTACCATCTTCTTCTACTTCACTACAACCTAATAAAAGACATGCGGTTTCTGCTGCTAGTGTTTAAGGCCTTAGAAATAGAATATTTAGTGGTTCAACTTTTTCACAAGTTAGCGAAGTTGATGTTTATGTTTTGTAGGATGTTCTATCATACGAATCAATTGTCAATGAAGATGGACGTGAAGACTTGCTAAGATACTGGAGAGAGAATGAGAAGATATTTTTGACTCTATCAAAGATGGCCCGAGATGTGTTGAACATTCAAGTGTCATCAACATCGTTAGAAAGCATTTTTTCTGCTGGAAGACTTCAAATAGGAGAGCACATATACTCATTGGCAGGAGACAACTTGAAGATTGCAATTTTATTCAGAGATTGGATTAGAGCGGAGCGTAGAATGTGCGGTCAACCGGAGATCAACGAAGAAGACAACTACAACTACAACGAAATCTTGTCCGAGGGAACAGGAAGCGACGTCGAACAATTTGACCAACAACTTTCAATTCCAACCGAAGATCCTCAAGACATTGTGAGGAAATTAGAAAAAGTATAGTTAACTATGTAATTTTTTAATGTCAATTTTACTATGTGATTTGCAACTTTTGAACAACGAAACAAAGTTGCAATTTTGAAATTATATTACAAAAAAAATTATATTTCTATTAAATAATATAAGAGGCACAAAAATAGTTTTGTGATATTTTTATTACACTATGTTGTTACATTATTTAAGTGTTTAAATATATATTTTAAAATTAAGTGTCTAAAAAAATGCAAATCCCGCAACCCGACCCGACCCGTCCCACCAAATCCCGGCCCCTCTTCCGGCGGGATGCGGGACGGGACGGGACCTCTTCCCGTCCCGCCGGTTCCCATCCCAGCCCGCCCCGACTCGCCCCGACTCGCCCCGTTAGCCATCCCTAAGTGAAACTATTACAGAAGCTTTGGTCGTAGCGTCGCAGGTCGATCCCGGGCAGCAACTAAATAGCAATTGTGTTGGAAACGGAAGTGCTACTGGTGCGATGCTTAGGATTAAAGATACTGCTGGACAGTGTATCGCTAATTCAAACACATTAGTCGATATGCCACAAATTGGTTCTGGGCAACATTGCAATGTTACTGGAAACAAAAGTGCTAGTGTATTTGGTGATCGACAAGACAGAGTTGGTGTAGCAGTCCAGTGCTATCAAGAAAACGGTTGCTACAGATGGTGACAAAACAATTGCACAATGTGATCCTTTACAGGTTAGAAAATCTTTTGTTCAACATGAGAACATGAATTTTATCGCAACTTCAAAACCTGTTTGACTTGCCAGCTGAAAATTCTAGCAGCGAACATCTGGAAATTGGACCGTGATTGCACACAAAAAATCAGTTGAAAGTCATTGGTTCCTCGACTAGTCGGAGTAATTCTCCAAGTCGGGAAAAGGGTGCGACTGGAAATGTTTAGTGTGCGTCGATCCTAATTTAGTTCTACCAACTCAAAATACTTTTGAACTATTGTTCGCTACTGGAAAAATTCAGCCGGAGCATTGTATGGAGAAAAATGTTAATAATCAAGGGATTGAGTTCTTGAATTCTACGGAAAAACAAGGGGAAACGAGTGTTCCTAGGTGGGCAGATTTAGTTGAGATAGAGGAGCATATTACTTCACCTCATAGGAGTAAGTTAAGTCCTCAAGCACCTGTATTTGTGCCTTCAAGTAAGGCAAATTCATCTATGGCAGTGATAAAGGATATGGGAGTATTGGCAAAGAGCCATGAGACAGGAGTTGTAGTTTGAGGACTTAGTCCAACTACAACTTATGATATTGACTTAGGCGATGACATGCTCGATGGGGATGATATGTTGGACATATGCTTTGTTAAGGTGGCCAAGGTTGGGGATCTCTCACCTAGGCAACAAAAGTAAAAAGAAGACACATGAAAGGCAACATAGTTGGGATGGTAAGGTGATTGAGGAATTTGTTCCAAGGAACTTACCGTGCGACTGGCAAAGCAGAATCATCTGACAGTGTCAATAACTTTAACAAAATCCAATAAATTCAAGAAAAGATAATGAACTATCAAGTGTTGTTGGACAAATTTGAAGAAGAAGACGAGAAAAATACTTCAAGTTACTTTAGACGGACAAGCTATCTTTGTTAGTGCATACATATACAAAATAAAATTTGAGGTTGATAACTCAACTTTATTCTTGGCGGTTTTTTTTTTAATGTTATTTAAGTATCCTCATTTGTAATATCATCATATAGTGTATTATAAACTCTATAATGATCATAGAATATCTAGTTTTCTCTAGTTCTTATTTTCTTCATGCTTGTTAATTAGTAGAGGTTTGTTACCTCATTAGGATTAGTAAGGTAAGGTCTAACCCTACTTGCTTGTACTCTTCTCTTTGAGGTTCGCTTTATTTTAAAAAAATAAACATTAGTTAGGTTGCTTAAAAAAAAAAATAACTCAACTATTGTAAAAATAGTCTACGAGGTGTCGGAATAACCCCAAGAATGAGATACCGCTGGCCAAAAACTACTCCCACTAGGTAATCGTGCTCAGCTGCACGAGGTACATATTTTCCAGCTTCTGTTTTAGAGGTTTACACGTCTACAAAGCCACTCCGAGCCTTTGGGTCACCTCCCAAACCATCCTCCTCTGTCATAAGTAGTACTATTACCAACTTATACACATGCTGGAAAAATAATTTAGATTGCAAATATTAAAAAATGAAAGGTCAAGTTATTACATCAGAGTATTTTTGGGCTGGCTTAACCCAATACCATTTTAATTATTTTAATTAGATATAAATTGAGTCAGTCAAACTATGAATGGATTAAAGCACGTCTTATTTATTTTGTCACGTCGCACGCGTCTTATAACTTAACCTAAACACCATGTTCAGTTATGAAGTTGTGCAGACAGCTTGATCAAATATTGTTGAGCTACCAGTTTCTAAAATTTTAAAATTTTCTGAAGGGAGCATTGATGACAAATGTGGAGTATATGTAACATATTTAAATAACTCCAACAATCTAATTGACACATATATGTCTGGGAGTGTGCTAAATCTGAAAGTTGATCGTCAGCTATAATCAGATCATCTCCTTGACACATTTTTTCAGTACTATATTATTTTATATCAATTAAATATAATCTACTCATCTATTTTACTGGCATCTGTCCAATGAATTTTATATTTTTACCACGTCTAAAAGTTTGATGGCAGAGCCCAAATATAGTTTTTTTAGGAGTTTGGGTTATAAGTTTTAATTATAAGATGGGATGACCCATTCTTTAGGATTAGTGCTAATTAATTGGAGACAAGTTATTAGGGGGTCAAAATAAACACTCAAGTTTTAAAAATATATTTTTTTCCTACGATTTTAAAAATAATAATAATAAAATTATAACTATTCCAAGCTTTTAAATCAGCCCCCAAGTTCTACATAATACACTTTTGTCTTAATCAAATTATTAATAATTTTCCCAAAATGGCAAAAAATTCAGCTGCCCAACAATTTCTTCTTCACGTCTGCCGCCATTAAGTCCTTTCATCAAGCTCGTTTCTTACTGTAAAATTGTTCATATTCGGCACTGCACCTTTGTCGTTCACGGATTCATCGCCCTCAACTCCCTCTATTTGTCCAGCTCGGATAACTCCATTTTTGTTTTGGTAAATTTTATTCAAATCATCAAAATTGGTCATCAATTTATTTGTTCAATTGCTTGTGTATTTGTTGAAGATATTTGATTTTTTTGATTCTGCGGATCTGTAGAAATTTTTTTAATCAATAATTAATTTTTTCCAGTTATTTCCTGTTTAATCATCCCAATTGTAGAAGATTTATTGAATTAAAATTATTTTAGACGAGCTGTTATTTTATTAGTCTAGTTGAAGTTATTTTATACTAGTTATTCTTTTATTATTCTAGTTTACTTGTTATGGAAGATGGCATTGAAGTAGGGGGAGAATATTATAGTGAATGGGTGGAGACTTCAAATTGCTGAATTGGACATTCGAGAACAAATGTGACAGTACCAATTGAAATTCAAAGGCCATGTATATATAAGCAGTTAGTTGAGAGCATCATTGAAAGTGGTCAGCTAAAATGCTCGCCCAACGACGTGACGATTAGTTATACGATTAGTGTTGCGTGTACTAGGAAAAAAAGATCCTTCATTCATAAAGACGTATTGTCATGTTCGTCTGTATCTTCTTGATATTACTTGTGATGGTTCTAGGCCTATTCTAAGAATAAATCTGGTTGAGAGTTCTATTGTAGGTTCAAATGCCACGGCGGCAACATCACCCCCACCACCACCATCTTTATTTTTTGAATAATCCTTGCCAAGAAAATGATGATGATTTTGCCATTGATTTCAACAAATATGGCTCATCAGAATATGGTACAACACATCTCAACCAAAGCCTTATCGATGACATGGGTTTTATCCATGGGCAACCATCAATAATCAGAAAGGCATTTTTAAATGCATTGATGCTAGCTTTCATGAATATAAATCATCGATCGAGGAAAAGGTGTCAAAACCATACTATGGATATCGGGGAAGCATCTATATCCAGAAAGAGGAGATATAAATGGTCAATGTGCAAACAATATGGCAACAAGAAGACCACATACCCCAAAGTTTTGTCACACAATAGAGACTGATTTATTTTTCTTCAAATTGTTGGTGATAATCTTCTATGTTGTGTTGTGATTATTTTTAATTTGAACTTCTTGAATTTGTTGTGTTGTGTTGTGAACTTGGAAATTCTATTGTATTGTCAAGATATTGAATTAACCGAACTATTTAGTGTTCTTGTTATGTTACACGTTACATATTTAGAATCGATGATAGGCAAACTGATCACTAGACCGCCTTTCCGGATATTAGAACTACAATTATTTAATATTTAGATTTCAACCTGGACCAATTGACAAACTTATCACTACACTATTTTTACGTTTATTAGAATTGTAGATATTCAATATTTAGATTTCAAATTGGACTATATGCAAACTGATCACTAAACCGTCTTTACAGTTATTAGAAATGCATATATTTAATATTTGGAATTAAAACTGGAAAAATTAACAAATGGAAATAGTCTAATTTAGGACTTGAACACGGGCAAAATAAATTTATACTGAAAACTGAAAGTAATACGAAATAGTAATAGACAATATTATCATTAGCATTAATATACTAAACATCCGGGGAGAATAGTAATTATGTTATATAATAAAAACTAATTAGACATGAAGGGGAGAATTGGTAGGGCTGTCAAAATCTACATTAGAAGGGAGAATCCAGAGGGCTATTGAATTCTACAAGAGTCTGTCCTCTTTCCTCAAGAAGTATAGTGAGTATCCTCTCTATTCTTTTAACGACCTTATTGATTTCTTCAAAACATCCCTCATAACTCCAATGTTTAGTGTTGCAACGATTGATCTCATCATTTATATCTCTTATATCTGTTTCTAGACCTGCAAAATCCCATAACAAACTGCTTATCATTCGTTCTACATATCCCGGAGGTGATGGATCTATGTCATTTGATTGTCCATTTGGAAAGTCGTTCCCTTGATCCATATCGAATTTATCGTCTGGTCTTTTGATTAATAAATTTTGTGAAGAAGGGTAATTGTGAATATCACTATAATTCGTGAAACAGGATATTTATAGAACCGAAAGGGCACCTTGAAAGGTGAAAAGGCACCTTCAAGTGAGGCGGCACATTTACGTGAAGCAACATCTTATTAGGAGAGGTTTCATAAGTGTGTCTTCTAATAGACTGTATTTTAATTCTACTACACCATAAGAACCATTGCTATTCTAATTTAACCCGAATAAGACACCTTTACATGAAGCAACACCTTATTAGGAGAGGTTTCATAACTGTTTCTTCTAATAGACTGCATTTGGATTCTACTACACCATAAGGATCATTGATATTCTAATTTAACCCGAACAAGGAACCTTTACGTGAAGCAGCACCGTATTAGGAGAGGTTTCATAAGTGTGTCTTCTAATAGACTGTATTTGGATTCTACTACACCATAAGGAAAATTGCTATTCTAATTTAACCCGAACAAGACATCTTTATGTGAAGCACCACCTTATTATGAGAGGTTTCATAAGTATGTCTTCTAATAGACTATATTTGGATACACCATAAGGACCATTGATATTCTAATTTATCACAAACAAGGCACCTTTACGTGAAGCAGCACCTTATTAGGAGAGGTTTCATAAGTTTGTCTTCTAATAAACTATATTTGAATTCTACTACACCATAAGAACCATTTTTATTCTAATTTAACCCAAACAAGGCACCTTTATTGGTATTTAAAATTAAGTTTAGTCCATAAAAATAATTTTTGGTATTTACATTTTAAGCTTATCAAGATTTGGGTATTGATGACAGTTGAAACAAACTACTTAATGAGGTGCTTGTATCCAGACGAACAGTCTACTATAATAGTCAAGATCACAAACACAAAACCCTAAATTAATCCATAAATTATCATTTTTAATTCAAAAATATGATTATCAAAATAGTAATCTCATGATATTTTATTTTTACATGACCTAAAACATCAATATTGTTGAAATATTACAAAAACAAATCATTATTGTGAAATATTATAAAAAACATAGATACTAATATCAACATTACAAGTTTGTAAAGAGTTATCTAACGTCTGAAGTGTAATCTATGTCGTAGTTAATGTGTAATTACACATTATTTCTAATAATTAATTTATCAAGTCACCAATTTCATACCTTTTAACATATTTTTAGTCACCATTTTAAATTTTTATAAATTTAAGTGATATCTAACTAAAATCTTACATTAATCATTATATTATTTTATTATCATATGGTACATTAATATCCTAAAAACAGATTATTAATAGACTCCAATTGTTCAACTTTCCCTTGTCAAATCACTTCGTAAAATATTGTGATTTAATAGACTATTTCACCAATCGACGCAATTGATGACTAAAGCAAGAAACAACACCTTTTCACTCCTATAAATTCAACACCACACCTCTTACTCTTCTCACTTGCAATCTTTATCTTCCTCTTCTCACTTGCAATCTTTATCTTCCTCTTCTCACTTGATCCAAAATGCCGCCAATGAGAAATCACTAAAACATTTGTCTTGATTGTCTCAACATAAGAGCTGATCTAAATCGGCTAGTCCAACGTATCAACAAGGATGTTGAGCGCCAGGAGATGAACATCAAGCGCATTGCTTACATACTAAGGGTCATATGCCTTTTGACGGAGATTGAAATGGATCATTTGATCACCCCCCCCCCTCCAACTCTCCTCCTCATGTTTAATTTTTAATGTATTTGAATGGCAGTATGAGCCTCTATATTTAAATATATGAATATTTATGTTTATCTAAATATATGAATATTTAAGTTTTCTTTTGTTGTTGTTGAGAGTTCTTATGTTTGCATATGTTTGAAATTTACAGAAATATTTCACCACTAGACTCACTAGACACAACATTTGTCATAATAATTGTTTCATTAGGAAAATTGTTAGGCGGAGAATAACACTAGACTCACTAGCTAAAATAGTCATTATAATAACTGCTTCATTATGAAAACTATTGGGCAAATTTATTTCATAACTAGACACAACATTGATTATAATAACTGCTTCATTAGGAAAATTTAACACTAGACTCGCTAGCTAAAATAGTTGTTATAATAACTGCTTCATTATGAAAATTGTTAGGCAAATTTATTTCACCACTAGACTCACTAGACACAATATTCGTTCTAATAACTGCTTCATTACAAAAATTGTTAGGTAAATTTATCACTAGACTCAATAGCTAAAACAATTGTTATAATAACTGCTTCATTATGAAACTTGTTAGGCAAATTTAACACTAGATTAACTAGCTAAAACAGTCGTTATAATAACTGCTTCATTATAAAAATTGTTAAGCAAATTTATTTCACCATTAGACTGAGTAGATAAAACATTTATTATAATAACAGATTCCTTAGGCAGATTTATTTCACCACCATATGCACTAGAACTGATGAGGCAACATTGGTTGAACTCAGCTTGATATAGTATAATAAACTCGCTTTTTATTCAATTTGGCTTTGCTCGACTCGGCCGCTCAACTCAAACCAAGCTAAGCCTATTTTTTAGTGTTTGGTCTAGGTGAGAGGCTCTAAAGAGGCATCTGAATTCTTTTGATTGCTTAAGATCAACCAAATCCGCTAATGTTAATATTTTAATTTATTGGATGAATTGTTTGGATTCAAGCCCCAATTGCATTTTTTTTTTTCGCAAAAGCTATTCAAAAGTATATATATAATGTGAAATTTTGATGTGGAAAGGCTTCTACAGAATGCTGCAAAGTTTGATCATTGGTCCAATCGCATTTCATTGTCTTTGTTGAAGACTCATGAAAAACTTGGTTCCTAAATTGCATACGCAAAAGACAGAAGTAAGGAGACTAAACATGTGTTTGGCCATAGATTTCAAATACTTTTTACTCCCTCCGACTTATTTTAGGTATCTTAATTTGATTAGATACAGAATTGAAAAAATAAAGAGATTTTTAAATTTCATGGTCTTAAATTATAAATATGTATAATGTACTAAAATGTCTTTTAATTTTGTGGTTATAAACTTGTCATGTAGGATTTTTAAATCGTCAGCTTACAAAAATTAGCAAGATGCACTATTTTTTGGACATATTAAAAAGAAAAGTAAGATACTTAAAATGAGACGAAGAGAGTATTTTATTTGAAATTTATGAAGATGAAGTTGTATTTAGTTATACTTTTTGCAAAAGAGAAAGGAGAAACTTTATTTGGAATTTATGAAAATGGAATCAGAAAATAAGTTTGGCGCAATTTTTCAAATTAGGAATCCAACTTCAAGTTGGATTTAGAAATTTGATAACCAAAAAACTGATTTCAAAATAAAGTGAAAAATTAATCCGAGAAAAAGTAAATGAGATAAAAGCTATATGACTAACATTAACAACTCTTAGCACAGAAACAAATCAGGCAAACTGTTCTTGATAAATTTCCTTTACTCTCACACGTAGTTTGTAAAACTATATACTACAGTATATACATTCAGATAGAAATGAATGGAGAACTTCTAAAGCTTGTACTCCAATTCCATTATCCAACCCCCCCCCCCCCCCCCAACAAAAGAAAATGTAATTAAGAAAAATCAACGACAAAAAAACAAAGAAAATTAAGTGAAATCTTCTCCTCATTTTATATTTTACAATAAACTGTGATAAAGGTAAGAAGGAAAAAAAAAACTGAATTCTAGAGGTAATTAGGAACCCAAAGTTTCCAAACCTTAACATCACAATCCAAGCTACCACTATAAACCAAGTAAGAATTTCCAGAACAAGAATTATCATCCTTTTTACTATCTAAACCTGCAGTCAAACATTTCACTGGACCTTTATGCCCTTCAAACACTGCCAAACAAGAATAACTTTTCCCAAATCCTTTCTTCCATATTCTCACAGTTTTATCAGCTGATCCACTACACACCAAATCTGACACCACAGCCAAACACAAAATCGATTTTTTATGTCCCCTTAATGCACCTGACACCACCATACTATTACTACCACTATTACTATCTTTTTCCCACACAATTATGGACCTATCACATGCACCAGAGTATAAAACAGATCCATCTTCACTTAGAGCCAATGCATTTACTGCTGATTTGTGTTTTTCTAAAGTGGAAACAAGTGTGTGTTTATTGTTGGACACTTGTTGTTTGTTCCATATTTTGATCTTCTTGTCTGCTGATCCAGTGTAAACATGCCCATTATTGGATATGACTATCGAGTTAATGGCATCATCATGTGCATTCCATACTGATTCAAGGCATTTGAAATCTGAAGTTCTCCAAACCTTAAAAGTTCTGTCCCATGAAGCAGAGTAAAGCAAAGATCCATCTTTGGATAAGGCTAGAGCTGACACCGTGTCGATATGATGTATCTGTTGAGATATAATTTAATTAAATAATTAAAAAAATAAAATTTTGAAATGAAATGGTCACAATTCTATATAGTACCATAGCTGATAAAAATAGTATTTTCACGTACTTGACCATTGAAAAAGAATTAGATTCACATGTGTGACATGTTGAAATTAAATAAAATTAAGTACCCCGACCCAAGAAATGGCACATGTCGAACTTCGACAATCAAACTTTTAAATTTTGATCGTAAAATCAAACATGAAATTTTAATTTTTTACATATTTAAAAAAACTACATAAAAAAAAGTAGTACCAAAAGACACAATAATTAATAATTCAAAATAAATAAATGAGGTATAGAAAAATTATGATAAAAAAAGTCTTTTGACTTTTAGAATCAGAAAAGTGACATATAATTTGGGAGCGAGAGAGTAGTTAAAAATGTGAAATTTTAGGACAATTTAGGTTTTCAAATAAGATGATCACAAAATTCAATAGTAATTACCCATGTGTATTTCTTATGTCTGCGAACTTGTACATAATTCCTTGTCCAAAATAGCTTCATACAACGATCGTTGAGCGTAGGTAAGGTGGCAATGCACTTGTAATTTCTATTAGTCATCTCATTGTCAATTTTCCATACTCGGATTCTATGATCTTGGTGGGCACTAAAGATCTTATCTCCCATGATGACTATGGATTTGACTGCACTTCCACTTTGACATACTATTTTTTCTTTCGAATAATTGTCCAATACGACGATTTCTCCGTTGGAAGAGCCGCTATATAGGTGTTTTCCGGCGAGAGACAGGAAAAATACGTAGGAAGAATGACTTGTTAGTGTGGATAAACAGTGGTGGAAGGTGTTTGAGAGATGTTGATCAAATTGTGAGGATGATATGGAAAGAGAAGGAATTGATGGCAAACTTGGTTGTGAGTAAAGGGAAGAAAATGACCTTGATGATGAAGATAATGATAATGATAATGATGATGAAGAATCTGAGGAAAGATGTCTACACTGAGTTTGATCATGATCAATATCTGATGATTTTTTCTTTGATTGACAAGGCAAAGGACATGGAAGAAATCCCATTTTTTCCTTATAGGGGAGAAGAGGAAATTTTAAAGAGTTCAATAAAGGATGGAATGCATCTCACTTTGCTAGTGCTCGCTGTTTATAAATAAGCAGGGAAAGCGAAAATATTTATTAGTCACTCAAACAATTGACATTAGTTGTGTGTAGAGACAGAGTCAGAATTTTAGAAAGACGATTTCAAGTGGTAATAACTCAATTTTAAAATTAATATTAATACATATTTAATAAATTTTTTAATATAAATATAATATTTGAACAAAAGCTATTGAGTTTAAGTGAAGTCGGTTTGTACCCAAAGCCTATGATTTGAGTTCACTTTCTTGTAAGGCAAAACAAATCACACATAATTAATATCAGTGTGGGATAAATAATAATTTTTTTTTAAAACGTATTTTACCGAATTGGCACTCACAATAAACAAAGAAAAGTGGAAAAGTTAACAAATGAGACTGTGACAAAAGGGTACATATGGGGCCAAGAAGGGACTGTTCAATATGAAAGGTGGTCAGGCTAGGAATGGGTGTGGCATCATCCGAACCATCATATTTTGTGAATGTATGAGGATGAATCTTGAACCACTTTTAGGTTTTAGCGTCTTTATTGAGGATAATTTAGTTTATTCTTAAGATAAACCTAGATGCTTCCTTAAGGTTTGGTAATTAGTCCCTGCATTTTGCCTTTTTAACTTCGAAGGTTGAGACTAATCAATGTTTATGTGGTATACACGGATGAGAAAAGGGTTAAAATTGCTTCTCAAGTATTGAAAATAGAACAACTACCCTCTTCGTTTGATGTACCAAAAAAATCATCACGGTATGCTAAAAGGGCTAGCTAACCGTGAAACTTTTTTGAGAGCAAAATCAAACGGAAAATATAGTTTTATTTTCAATATATTAGTTAAGGGGCAATTTTAACCCTTTTACGTTCCACATTCGAGCCCTTCATTTTAACCCTTATAATCTTAAATAATTTAAACATTTGTATAGCTATAAAACTTTTGAACATATAAGTTAAATATGTTATAATATTCATATATATATAATTAAAAGCTTATCATTAATGGTAATATAAAAAGTTTAAGTTAAATTATTTTTAAATTTAGTAAAATAACATCTTTTTGTTATATGAATAAATGGTCTATCGCAAACATTCTTTCTACCCCACAAACATAGAAATAAGGTCTATGTACCACTTAGCCTCCCCAACTCCACTTATTAAAAGTACACTGTATCGTTATTTTTACACATTTTTGTTACAGAAGGTATATAGACTTCATTCCTAGTAAGTACATAGCCATATTTTGGTAATAGCAAATTTGTAGAAATTCTTCTAATTTCTTTCCTTAGTTAGCACGTATTGTATTTATACCTTGCTTACCTATTGAAATAAGACAACAACTTTCATTCAATTATATGATATCAGAGCTTCTAAGCTCGTCAATCTTGCTCTGCTTCAGAAAAAGGTTGCATCTTATTTTGGCTCTATTCTAAAAAGAGGTTTGTATTTCAAATCCATTACTTTAAAGTGATCATTTATGTCACCGCCACCACAAAAGGAGGTGGAGTATCCATTCAAGCCGGACCAGTCTTCTCCGGTGATTAGGTGTGAAGCGAGTGGTTGTCACACGCCACGTGTACCTTTAGCTTGCCCATCACGTGGAGTCATTTTACTCTGCTAAATCATTTGGAGCTCAGATTTCCGGTGTTGCCTCATCAGTTCTAGTGTATCCCAAGTTTGTTTTTGTGTTAAAACACTGTTTGGCGAGTCTGTTTGTCACCTCCATGTTCGTTTCTCATTTCCGACCTTCAATTTGGTATGTGATTTGTGCTTATGCAGTTGCTGGCTTCTGCTTATATTCGAATAGTTAGTATTTTGTGGGTATAGTTGTTGCTTCAGGTGCTTTTTGCTCTTGACTGGAAGTTTGGGTGTCATTTTATTCAGTTATTGCTCTCGCCTACCAGTCAGGTTCCTTTATTTTGGGTCGACACTTAGCTTCTTTGGTTGCTAAATCATTTCAGATATTGTTCATTTATTTTTGTGGTGTTGCATCCCTATTTCTGGATGTATTGTTGATAAGTTCTTCTGTTGTTTAATTTCGGGAGAAAATGATTGAAATTGCGGCTCCAAGTTCTTCTGATAAAACAAATATGATTTCGATCGATGAGTTTGCAAAATCTCTCACTTTCAAAAACTAGTAAAGGAATCTACTTTAGTTAGTACCCTTGTTGAGTCAGCAAAAGTATGGCTTATCTTATCTTAGAATAAATGGTTGATTGACATAGATGGCACAGATGACATGACAAGTAATCATAATATATTTTCTAGCATACATAGAACTCTCTCTTGTGACGATAGCTGATGACTCGATCCGTAATATTATGTGATACATTATGAGATAAGAAACTTTAAAGTTTAAACCAATCTCCTCTCTTACCTTAAATACCTTATCATTTGTATTAAGTCTATCAAAATTATCCATTGATTTCATATATATTAGTAAACTTGTCAAAGACCTTAATTATTATATCTCATTCTTTATTGATTAGTGTCTGTTCCGTGATCTCAAGACGAATAAAATTATCGATAAAGGACGTACATTTGATGGTCTCTACATCGTTGATGAATATTGGGAGCCTCGATTTATTGCGTTTTCCAATATCGTATCTCCATTTTAGGCATATTGTCAATTGAGACATTATTTTTTACCTATATTGAAGAAGCTTTGTCCCCAGTTTCAGAATATTTCTTTATTATGTTGTGAGTCATGTTAATTTGTGAAGCATTTGTCACGCCCCAAACCATGGCCTAGGCGTAACACGATACTCGGTGCCTGGTTGCATGTGACCGAGCGAACCACATGGCTTGATGGATCAACATGAACATCAAAAACATGAAATAATAATTTAAAAACTTGTAAAACTGAATGATGTAAATAATAGTCTGAAAATATAATTGCAGAAATAATCTAAAAACATATCAAGTCTGAATAACTGATATGACATGCTAGACTAGTCTATGAAACCTCTGAATATGAGTCTGACTGCTAAAAAATTATTTACCATGACAAGGCCCTAGTATACCTTTACTGCATAGCATCACATGTAAAGTAAATAAACTAACACCCCAAAAAATGGAGCTCACCAACAACTTATACGCCAAAAACCCAGTGAACTGATCCTTCGTCTTGAAACTCCGTACTTGCACCGTAAAGTGCAGGTCATGGGCGAAAGGGACGTAAGTACATTCAAATTGTACTCGTATGTAAAGCAACTGAATGAATAAGCAAGACACATGAAATAATAGGAACTGAAATTGAAATTGTAACCTACGCATGAACATGTATAATATCTGGCATGAATATATAATAAAATATGATAAATCATTTTAAGTGGGAGACCCTTTGTAAAACTGACAACATGAAATCATCACGTGAGTATGTGAAGTATGGTGTCTAGCCCGACCAATAGAGCAATCTCATACCTTTTCAGAGCATGAGACATGAACATGACATGAATGGATTCAATCAATGAACATGAAGGAATTGTCATAACTGGGTAGAGCGATCCTTACCCTACGTTGGCATACGTAGTTTCAGGTTAACTGAACCTTCTCGGTAAACCTATGCTACTCCCAAAAATACTGAATATGAATATAAGTGGCGTCTGCGCCCATAGTTTTCAAAACAGGAATCATAAAATAATTTATAACATGTATACATAACATAGCTTTTCATGAAAATATGTATACGTATATGTATATAATTTTTGAGACATGAAAATATATAAAAATCTACGGAGTGGAACAATCTGAGTTCACAGTTGATATCTGAGAGCTCATGAAAAATATGACATGAGCATACATGGATTACGAACAGGTTCATGAGAATCGTAATGATATATATGAATACAATTAATGAATTGGTAATATAGACATGACATACAATAGTACATGTAGTTAGAGTTATCATGAACTTAGAATAAAAGTCCTATGTGAAATTTCCTGTTTCATGGATAAACGTGGCTTGAGAAAGAACAATGATGTTCCACACATGGATAAATGCCCTACATACCTTAATTTCTCCTAAACACCCAAAGAAGAATCCAAACTTTGAACATGAATCCCAAAAATCTGAACTTGAACCTTTGGGAAGGGTTTTCTTGAAAACCTAGAGTAGAATCCTGTTAATAATCCATGTATAATCGTTACAATTACTTAGAAATATTTAGGAGGAACTTACCTTGAGGTGGGAGGATGAGGAGAGGAGAGAAAATTCGTGGTAAGGTATGAAAAAATGAAGAATAGAATGAAAAATCAGGAAAACAACTTGCTTAAAAAGGTTGCAGGGATCGTACGCCACGGAGGACGTTTTATGTGCCCAGCTGCATGCGCTGTCTTGCCTATGCATGAGTGTGATCGCGCTTGCAATGGACCTCACTTCACTTCCCGGACGCATGCGATATGTCCTTGGAACTCTAGTCTGCTCGCGTTGTGAGCCCGTGGACGAGCACCGCTGACAGCTCTTATGTAAAACATACATAACATTTTGTACAGAGATCCATTTGCGCTAAATCATATATGTATGGAAAGGTATTTTAATGTTTTGAAACTTTCATATTTTAAATTTTCTCAAATTCCCAACGGAATGGAATAAATCAGGCTAGAAGATGTACTTATCGAAAACATAGTCGATTATGTCGAATCTTAAGCATCTCACTATTCGTCTTGATTTCAAAACAACTATTTCCATCCAAACTCATCCCGATAGAACTTCACATGTCTAAAATATCACATTAATACTCATTTAACACATCCACACATAATATGTATTTATAGAGTGCTACATTATCTCCCAATTGGGATCATTCGTCCTTGAATGATGGTCGTGGCTAGAAGTGGGACTAACTCTAGAATTATACAGAAATTTCGACGAAGTTTTCTTTGTAGATAAGACTATCCCAACATTTTTCAAATACATGTCAGCTAACCAGGACACAACACAAGCCTCACAAGACATCATAATATGCGTGACATGATATGACGGGGTAACTAAAACATGGACGCAACTAACATGAATATTGAACTAGCATGAATACATGAATACTAACTGTCATGAATACTGGTTTGACATGAACTCAGGGATATTGGACTGCATGACTACATGATTATTACACATGAGATTTGGAAAATAGTTTGTAGACACGAATGACATGAGTACGAAAATATGAGCACATGGGTGCGAAGAGAATGAAATGGAACATGAATGCTATAATGACATAAATATATGAATATTGGTTGACATGGGATCTGAATACATGACAACATGGATTGTATAACATGAGATCTGAATACTGAAAACATGTATGTTACAATAGAAGATCTGCATGCTGAGTGGAGAAGGGGTATGAACACTAAGAGACTTGATCATAGATATTTGTATATCACCACAATAAACATATGAGATAAGTGTACAACTTAGGCTTTGAATGTAAGTGCAACTCAGTGCGAATGAGACAGACACGAGTCATAGAATAACAATATAATCCTAGCATGATGCTCTAGTATAGGAATGACATGAATACATCAAATCTGAGTAGAATACTGTTGAAATAAGTACCACAAGGTACATGAAAAGATATCCTTTTGAAATTGGAACACACCTTACTTCAGAGCTTACCTTGTTTGCTCTGAAACATAGATACGAATACCTTGGCTCATCTTACTTATTCTTGCGAGCGGATCGTAAATGATTGAGAGAAAAGGAATCATAGGTACGAATCACACGAGACACTTCATTTTAGAGCATAAACGTGGATGTAACATGGAACATGCATACATAGAAACATGATTAATATGGCATAAAATGTGAATATGTGAATAGAATGACATGGGGCATGGGGACATAAGCAACATGACATTTACATGAGTACATTGAAGGTGCACACCTTGTCGTTTAGACATGAGTTCATGAGTATTGAATTAGGAATAAATCATAAGTGTGACTTGCATGGAGTACAATTGTAGGCTCCATCCTTAGGTACTCAAGGACGTAGGGCATAAATAAGGCATTACCTTTAGGGCTTAGATATACTGAAGGAATGAGATATCGTTCAACATAGCTTACTCTTATCAATGAGAGTCGACACCATCTTCATAAAATAAAGTTCATGAAGGAAAGAATCATAGGCATGAATACTTCATTCATCAAGCACCTAAGACATGAGTAGAAATTCAGTTTGAACATAAACCTGGCATAGGTACTTAGTGAAGAAAAAGGGCATCCTTTGTGCCAAGTTACGGGATTGTTTCAAGAAAAAGGGCATCCTTTGTGCCAAAAATCCCCTTGGGGCACCTACTCATGTCTTAGGTGCTTGATGAATGAAGTATTCATGCCTATGACCAACATCTCCTTTACTCATAACCTACTCTCATGATTGATTAGTGTCATCATAATCGTAAAACATTAGCCAGAGAAACATAAACATAAATTACATAAAATCGTGGGTAGGACATACATCTTGACTTACTTTCATTATTTTCTATCAACATCATTGTTATGATATCACTATAAGTAGATACTTGAAGAAATGGATCGTGGGAACGAGTACGTGAAAACGTAGATAGCATAATATTGGAGTGACAATAAGTCTTTTAGCTTAGGCATTTTCCTCTTATCCAAGGAATAGGTATGCATTCCATAGGATTTTTTTGTTTTTAAAAACTTACATTACCTTATCCTTGATCATTATCAAAATCAACATCATATCCAGAAAGCACTTAGAAGCTAGAACATGGACATGGGTATAAAAGCACGATAGATTCGTAAGAGGACATGAATAAGGTTTTTAACTTTAGATATGAGCATAACCTGATGTGTGAAACATGAAATAACATTTCTTTTACATAGCTTCCTATGGTATGGAGTCTTAATTCTTGCATCTTAAGCGTGGAGTGTAAAGCTCTAACATCGACATGATATAGGTACGTAAGGTATGAGTAGAATACGTTTGGGCATAAGTACCACATATTACATGAATTACTTTGGAATTGGAAATGTAACATCACTTCAATCTTTTTCTTTCTCACTCTGAAACGTGCTCTCATGACATCTTTACCTTTTCATGTAGATTTATCTAATACTTGATCTCAGAGGGATGACAAAAGATGAATTCTCCACACATTACCATAATTACAAGAAACTGTGATCCTCTGCCATAATATTTCTTGATGCTTATCAATTTATGAAACACATAATGTATATCGGCACCTTATCGTATGATCTCCCCCTTAGTTCAAAAGCTGATGTTTAAAGCCTGTGGATCTCTTAAGTTTAGCGATAAGTGGTTATCTAATCGGTCTACTGATTTTTCTCTTAATTTCATTTTGTCTCTAAGACTATCACCATGAAACTTGTATTTTTATTTCCTTACCTACCTTTTTATTACCCATTAAAATAATATTCTTATGAAAACTTACTAACATTATGCCCTCTAATTCGGCCTAAACCACTTAATCAAATTAGAATAATGTCAAGAGAGTCGACATCATCGGATCATATATTCTGGTCGAACACTACCTTCTTTTAGCCTTGTACACAGTCACACTACAGTATGTCTATGTCCTTGAAGGAAAAATTAAAATTCTCTATTTTGAACTTTCAATCGCACGATAACCACATAAGACTTAGTAGATACAGGGGCACACCATCTCATACATATCAACAAAGAAAAATTATCGACATACATACGACAACATATGGCGACGCCTCTAAATCCTATAGACCTACCATATCGTGATAACGTATTTGACCCCCACTTGATCCTAACACTTCACCCCTACCTGTGCCTCATCCTACTAGTGGACGAGTGCCACAGGCTAAGAAAGGTGATGCTGAATTGGTTGTGGCTGGTCCGATGGGATAAACTACACCACCATCTCTGTTGGCACTACTATACCTGAATGAAGGGCACTCTCTCTGCATATGGCCTCGGAGGCCATAATTATAGCACACATCCATACCCATACGACACTCTCCTACGGGGTTTTTGCTACATTTGTTGCAAGGAGGATGCTGCTGAACTCAGAACCCATACGGTCATGAAATTGGGGGCATTCCTTTTGTAGGTATCCTAATCTTTTGCAAATAGAGCATTTACGGGAGTCCTTATGGTAAAGAGCTAAGTGGTTGTAACACCTCGTACCTCAAAACTAATCATTGTTCATGATTAAGGAGTGTAGTAAACCAAGACGGGGAGTTAATGTTGAAAACCAATTTAGTTATGCAGACCCAATTTTACGCCAGAGATGTACAGACCGTACAACTTTTACGGACCGTCGTAATGAACCGTAAAATTATTTTTGAAATTGATAGATCACAATAATTTTTATAGACCGTATAAAATTATATGGCCCATCTTTTTTGTACCGTAACATTCTCTCCAGCTTAATAAAGTCACTGGAAATTTGCAGTTTTGTGATGGCCCGATTATATGGACCGTACAAATTATACGGTCCACACCTAGACCATAGAAATTTTGATATACCGTTGCATTTGGCCATAAATTGTGTATTTACACTTTTCATTGTTCTTAACCTAGGGTTTTCAAGATAAACTCATCCCAAGGTATCAAGGTTCAAACTTTGAGTTTTCTTTGTAAAATTCAGATTTTAAATACAAGTGTTGGAACGAATAAGGTATGTAGAGCTTCTATCCACGTGTGAGAATATTCATGTTCTTCCCCATGCACATTTTTCCATGACATACAAATTTTTCATAAGTTTAGAGTTTTGATCTATTTATAATGATAACCCTAATACATGTAATATCATATGTCATGTCTATATTATAATTCGTCAGTTGTACTCATGATAGGTCATTATGATTGTCATGAACATGTCTGTAATCCATGAATGCATGTTTGAATTCTATGAGTTCTTAAATACAAGTTATAATCATTATTACCCAGTTCCGTAAAATTATATATGTTTTACACAAGTTATATTATATATTTATTATCATGCTAAATTATAATCACGAAGCATGTTTACAAGTCATATTTTCATTAAATTCATGGGATTACAAGCCAACTATTTTCATGTTCATGTTTTGGGAGTTGCACAGATTATCAAGAAGGCTCAGACAGCTTGAAACTACGTATGCCTACGTATGATAAGGATCGCTCCGCCTAGAGAACAATACCTTCATATTATTTCTTGTGGGATTATTGAATCCATCTTGTCATATTCATGTCTCGTACCCCGACAAGGTATGATATGACTTAGTTGATCGGGTAGAGATCAGACGCCACACTCACGCATGGTGGTTACATGTCAGTTTTATTAATGCTCTCCCATAGATATACATATATATATAATTATATAAATTTTATGCATGTTATCATACTCATGTTAGATTATATCCATGTTCATGTTCAGTTTCAATTTCATATTCTTATTATATCATGTGCCTGCTTATTCTTTCAATTGCCTTACATAAAGTACAATTCAAATGTACTAACGTCTCTTTGTCCGGGACCTTCACTTCATAGTGCAGGTACTAAATTTTAGGACGACGGATCTGCTCGCTAGGATTTACCTCAGTATGAGCTATTGGTGAGCCTCATTTCATTCGGGGTGTCAGTCACTTATTTTTACATGATATGTTTTATAGTAAAGGTATGACAGGGCCTTGTCCTGGTAAACAGTTTTGCAGTCAGACTCATGTTTCAGAGGTTTCATAGACTAGACTAGTTAGATGGCATGTCAGTCATGTTAGTATTATTTTCAGACTATATTTTTAATATTATATTTTACATGTTTGAAATAATTATTAGTACATGTTTTGATGCCTATGATGATTAGAAAGTCATGTGGTTCGCTTGATCACATGCAGTCAGGCACCGAGTGCTGTGTTTCACCCAAGTCATGGTTTGGAGCATTACAGTAGCACTCCAAATAGCCTAACTTAGGGAACTTGGTCCTCTTGTGGCCCCTCTTACCATAATGGTAGCATATTTAAAGTCTCATGTAACATTCGGCAAAGTGGTGTTTCCCACATGTAGGGAAATTCGGCATGTTGATATAAGTGACCCTCTTCTATTTTTTTATTGTACGAGCGACTCTATTAGGAGTCAGAGTTACATTGTCAGGAGGGGGTAATAAGAGCATATCCCCTCGAAACAAGAGCTTCAAATGCACTAAGGGCTCAGTTCATTCTCCCTATGAGTTTCTGTGCATCACAACCCAAATTACGTGTCATGATGGCACCTACACAATTCCCGCGGTAGGCGAACCATCCCCAAAATCCTTTTAACACATATTAAAACATTGAGGAAATAATAAAAGAACCATAAGATATAACAACTCTTTATTCAAAATTATTATTTTCACAATCCCTTACAATACAAATTTTCCCAAAATGGGGCCTGACTCGTACAAGGACTACTATAAATACAATGACTAGAGAAGTAAAAATAATTCACTACCTTAATTAATAAGGACAACCTGACTAAGATGAAGATCAGGGCCGCCGCTAGGATGAGTAGAATGCCATAAACCTTCACATAGTCCGAAGCTAGAACCTTAATCAACCGCTATACCTGTGTCTACGTAAAATATCCAGCAATTGTAGTATGAATACACAACCTGCCCCCATAAGCATCATAGGCCGACAACGACAGACAACACGTAACAAACATAAATATTAAATTGACACACAGGTAGCCTTAACCCACTCATTCTGGTTAAGCACATAGGTCACATTCATAGACAGAAATAGTTTCACACTTAAAGTTACAATTCAACCCATAGTAACACATAAATTTAATATATGTAAGTCCACTAGTCATTTTCAATTACTTAATTCATACTTATCTTAATCTCATATACCTCTTTAGCCTTTCTAATATGGGTCGTTGAACACTTAAGGAATACATCCACATCGCAACCTTTCACATAAGCAAATAATTGGCATACATTAGCACTATTGAATATAATTATTTCCCTAACTTGTAGGGCTGGTTACTATATGTACAATTAAGGATGTTGGTACATGCAAGCTTATTACACAACTATATTACGTTCGAATAAGTGATTACGGTCATGAGTCTCCTATTTAGAATGGATTTGGACAAGTACAATTCACACGAGACGATAGTTGCAATGACAACACAACAACTCATTTGTATCTTAGAGTCTCTATAAGTAAGGCAATTATTCACGTAAGTCACCCTCAATCACGTAGATGGTTCAACACTTTAAGAAATTCAGAAATCATAAAAGTACAATCAATACGAATTCACTTTATCATGATATCAAATCCAAATCAAGTACAAGTCTCACAAATACAATGTGTAGGGATAAATGAAATGAATGTAACATCATAAGTATGATGCAACACAAAGGTACCTTTCCATCAACTGGTATACACAATCATATATAAGTGACCCATTGGGGACTCTCGTCGTCCATATACCACTCCTAGCCAACCGAAAATACCTTGGTTTGACTAGAGCCCATGACTCATTTGTTGAGCCATATCAAATCATCATCATCATCTCTATGTTTCTAAGCCATCTCATAATAGTATCATTACCTTTTCTTTTTATCTCATTGGACCCACAACATTCCATACCACTCTATTTCAATTTAACAATAATCATGAGTGTATGAGTGCAACAGTAATAAGGCAAGTAGTCATGGTGTATGAGATGCAATCAAGTTCAAAAGATGAATAACACATGCTTCATAATTATCAATAACACATAATTCCATATAATTAGTTTCTCATATCATAAGCATATGTTATGAGTAAGCACAACAAGTATCAATCAATGGCAACAAGCTCACATAACAGTAGTCGGAATCCTAAGGCTGATTCCCTAAATCAACCATCAAAATAGTTCAACACTGGTACCCACCCAAGTGCTCATCACGGCCACTAAGGTGGGACCTCCAACATGCATAATACCCATAAATATTTATAACAACTACATACTTTTATCGGAGTCTACAATGCTGGACATAACCAGAACATACATAGGCTGATTTGGCCGAACTCGCACTTACTATAAGTTATTATGGGTCAAAGAAACAACTATAAGTATCCACACTGGGCAATTAAAAGAACATAAATGATGGCCAGCAAGGCCATTGATATACTGTATATACTGAACCTGTGTCTACAAAGCCTCTAAGGATATTTAGGTAGTATAGGAATCCTTCTTAATTTCTTTCATTAGTTAGCACCTAATATATTGTATTTATACTTTGCTTACCTATCGAAAATGATAATATATTCCATTCCTTTATACTTTTTAAATGGATTAGTGACAAAATTGTCATACAGAATGAAATAGGAGTCCCCATTCTTATGGTAAATTAACGAAGTCAATTCTATCTTGCACAGTCGGAAAATGATGATCCAAGTTAGACTTAAGTATGAGATAAGAACTACATTAGGATAGATCCTTGTTGGTCCTTTTTTATAAAGCATTATCTGCCGCCTAACAGAAATTGGAGTTGCAGTACCTTATGACTATAAAGTTCAGGATAACGAATACTTTGCCAGTAGAAGCAGCTACACTTCCTTCTCTAACAGTGACAGTCTAATCTAATTCTTGTTTTCTATATTAAATTAAAATGTTATATCTCCTTCATGTGGTATAGCATTATCTGTGGAAAACAGTAATACGCCTTGAGAAATTCCTAACAGCAAGACTTCGCTAATTATAAGATTGAACATTAACGAGTAATTTCAAAATTGCATAAACACAAGCAGAGACTCTGCTTTGCATAACTAGATCCGGTTTTTAAATCTCGATCACCCAAAAAATTAATACTCCATTCTTTCTATGGCTCATGTAGGCTAATCTGCATTATTAAAGTCGCACAAGTCTTTTAAGTATTCATAGGTCATAGACGGATGACTGGTAAATGTCCTCCCTGATTATATAGTTTTAAAGCTTAATATGTTGACAACCCTTCAAATTTTAACCGTAAACCTCATTTAGCCATTCGAACTATAGATAGTTTCAATTGAGTACATGAACACATAATAAAATGTTTTTATTAGATAGTTTCGGTTCAAATTTTAAAAAAAACTTTTGCGCATGTTCTAAAAGCGTCTATTAAGTAGTTAAATAAACTTTATAAGATATGTCATCTCCTTTAATTACGCACATAAAATTAAATTAGAAAAACCTAGGATTTTACTGCTTATTGAGGTAAATGCGTATAATTAAAGGAGGTGGCAATGACGTATTATGGACATTTAAGACACGTGCAAAAGTTTTTTCAAAATTTAAATCGTCGGTGTCTAACATGAACATTTTATCATGTGTTCAGATGCTTAATTAGAACACGTCATAGTTTGAGTGTTTAAATAAAATGTGATGGCAGATTTAGTGTGCTGTCAATGCATTAAGCCTAGGTTTTATCTTGTAGATTCTTCTGGTCAAAGAATTGAATAGCTATCTCCTTCTATTCTAACGAAGGATCCTCTTGTGGTTATACAGTGTGTTACACAATCTTAATCCAAACAACTAGCATGGTCCCCTTATTATAGCATTCAAAAGGCATAATGGACGATGCAGAGAAATTATGAAGGAATATATATGTCTTTAAATATAAGAAAAATTGTCATGAGAGGACAGATGATTTGGAAGGTAATAGTAAAAGGGGAGTCTATTTTTCATCTCTTCTTGTGATAAGGATGTTTTAGTCTTCTCATTATAATACGGCTCTTTGTTGCTTTAGAAGTCAATTAATTAGGGAGAAAAGTTGGTTTTCTTGTGAGAACAGTCTGTGGATAAAACTTATGGGAGATATTTTTGATAGAGAAATGAGAGATTTTCAGAATAGTTTTCTTGCTTTATTCAATAAAACAATAGGAATATTTATAGCTATACAACTCTAGGGTTCAAGTCCTATTCTAAGGAGTATATATTGTAATGACTACACAATCACTAATTAAGTCCTATTCTAAGAAAGAATATATTTTGTAATAACTATACAATTATAGCCTAGCCTAACATCCCCCCTCAAATTGATACCGGTGATCACACAATAGCAATTTGGACATAAGATAGTGATGTTGTGCGCATGTCATCTCCTTTGTAAACAAATCAGCATGCTGATCATGAGAAGAAATGTGTTGTAGAGTGCTGAGACGATCGACGATCAATCCCCGAATGTAATGGCAGTCCACATGTATATGCTTGGTGTTTACATGTTGCACCAGGTTTGTGGCTAATTTAATCACACTGGTGTTATCAGCATGTAACAATGTAGGAGTTGTAAAAGCAACACCGAGCTCAGATAATAGGTGTTGTAGCCAAAATATTTCAGAACTTGCTGCCGACATAGCCTGATACTTAGCCTCCGTAGATGATTTACACATACGAGATTATTTCTTACATTTTCAGGATATCAAGGATGTGAAAAGAAACATGCACCAACCAGTAATGAAGCAACGAGAATCGAGACAACCAGCCCAATCTACATCAGCATAACCTTCAAGATGTATAGGAGAATTAGAATGGAAGAGAACATCTTGAGTCATAGAACCACGAACTTACCGAATGACACGAAGTAATGAAGTGTAATGTACGCGGTAAGGATTAGCCACAAACTGACTTAGAACTTGTACTGCATATGAGATATCCGGCCTTGTCATAGTGAGAAAAACTAATGATCCCACCAACTATCAATACAATGTTGGATCACTGAATGGTTCTCCATCAGCCTCCTTATACTTTGTATTAATCTTCATTGGGGTGTATACATCCTTTTCATCAGTAAGACCAGCCGTTACAACAAGATCACTAGCATACTTTTGTTGTGTAAGCATGATCCCAGTAGGCAAGTAACACCTCAAGCCCAAGAAAATATGTCAGTCGTCCCAAGTTCTTCATCTTAAATGAGGTATGCAATAATTCTTTCAACTTAGTAATATTCTCTGGATCATTTCCTGTAATGATCATAGCATCAACATAAATGAGAAGGATTGTGATACTTATAGGAGAAGTACGAAGAAATAAAAAATAATTTAAAGAACTGAGAGAAGCCCGCACTTTGAATCGTGGACCGAAATTTATTAAACCAAGCTCGGAGAGCATGTTTTAAGTTGTAAAGAGATTTTTGAAGACGACAAACTGCATTTGGTCTCGGCAGAACACATCCAGGTTGTGGTTTCATAAACACAACTTATTGCAAGTCACCGTTGAGAAACGCATTTTTCACATACATATGATGTAAGGTCCAACCTTTTATTGAAGCCATGACCAATAATGTTCGTACCATTGTTAACATAGCAACATGTGCAAAAGTCTCCTTATAATCCACCTCATACTCCTGTTTGTACCCTTGAGCAACCAACCGATCTTTGTAGTGATAAATTTTACCATCTACCTTAAGTTTAATGGAATACACCCACTTACTTCGAATGAGAACTGCATATATTGGTTTATCAACGAAGTTCCAACTAGAATTCTCATTTAGTGCACAAAGCTCTTCCGATATTACCTCTTTCCAACAAGTTTGTGTAGAAGCCTATAAGTAAGATGTATGTACGTCAACAAAATCTAATGTGGTATGCATGTCATAGGACTTACCAAATTTCCCCGAAGAGTAACCTAGCCATTCAGGAGCATGATGGTTTGGCCTTCCAAACCGACATGGGAGAGTAACCGGATGGGATGAACCCTCTTCCGAAATTGAGGATGACAATGAAGAGTCAATACAATAAGAAGAAGATAGATGGAGATCATTGTTATCATAGTTCATAGGTTGTTCCGTAGGGTCAAGCGGTGGATCAGTAGCTACCACATCATCATCAAACTTGTAGAGAAAGGAAACAGATTCTGAAGCATACTTTTTAGAATAGTTTTTGTAAGAAAACTGATCCTCAGAGAAAATAACATGTCTAGATACTCGAAGTTGACGACGGACCGCATCATAACAAATATACCCCTTTTGTGTGTCACTGTAGCGAACAAAAATACATTGTGCTACCTTTTTCGAAAGCTTATATCATTTATGTGCTGGAAGATGGACAAAGCAAATACAACCAAAAACTCGCAAATGAGAATAATTAGGCTTCCTGTGAAATAATTTGAAGTACGGAGTCTCATTGCCAATTATTAGGGAAGTTTGTTTATTGATCAAATAGACAGAAGTATGTACAGCTTCGGGCCAGAAACTCTTTGGCATATTAGATTTACCCAAAAGAGCCAATGTAGTTTCCAAAACATGTCGATTCTTTCTTTCTATGATGTCATTTTGTTCTGGAGTATGATGACAAGTGCATAGGGGTATAATTCCTTTATTTTTGAAAAACTCAACAAGATTATTCTTAATGTACTCTCCCCCAGAATCAGAACAAAATATTTTTATTGTTTTATGAAATTGTGTATGAACATACTCAACAAAATTCATAATAAGAGTCGGAACCTCATATTTATTTCAAATAAAAAACACCCACTTGTATCTAGATACATACCCATGTGTATCTAGATACATGATCAATAAATAAAATAAAAAACTTATATCTCATCCTTGAAAAATAGGAGAAGGACCCCAAATATCACTATACACTAAAACAAATGGATCTTCATAAGCAGATGAACTGAATGGAAAAGGAAACTTGTGACTTTTCGAATTGGCACAACTAAAACATGACAGAGGGAGACTAGAATGGACGCCATGTGCTGCTGGAAGACATGATTTAAGCATGTGCTGAAGCCGAGAGGAATGAGGATGCCCTATCCTATTATGATAAAGAGTCAGAAACTTATTCGAACAAGTAACATCTGCTGCAGAAACTGAAAAAAAATAATGATGCAAGTGACGATGAACCAACTCTAGTAGAAACATTCTGCTAACTTTACGCCCCATTTCCATGATCATCTTGGTTTTCAGATTATGAGCAACACAACCATTAGGGGAGAATTTCACAATATAATTTTGATCATCTAGCTGACCAACTGAAACCAAATTAACCTTCAAATTTGGTACATAAAGAACGTTAGACAGATTTCCAACAGAACCAATACCGGACGCAGGTAATGTGTTCCCATTTGCCGTATAAATAACATGTTTAGAAACATCATCAGATAACGAAGAAAATTGAGATAAATCTCCCATCATATGATTCGAAGTAGTTAAATCCAGATGCCAAGTTGATTTAATAGAATTAATTATACCTGAAAAGGATGCCAAGAGTGCACTTGAGGTGGCACCGGGAAGGGCAACTCTATAGAATCTCAAATTAGTCTTTCGAGATTGCGACCAGCAGAGAAGAAACCTGATGGTGTAGTGACGTATGTCTGATATGCTTGGTGAGTAGGCCATGAACAGTTTGGATGATGACGACAGTTCAAAATATGGTGGCCAGCAATCTTGCAGTAAGTACATTACTTTTTTATTTTTGGGGCAATTGGCTGCTATGTGACCAAAGTCATGGCATTCATAGCACCAGACACTTCACTTAGTATTTTCCGCCGAAGCAACAACATCTGATTTTTTTGGAAGTAATGTAACAACAGTTAATGGCATGGACTCCATGCCAACCTGAGTTCCAAGATTGGTCTCTTCATACAAGATGGCTGCTAACACAATATTCAGAGCATGCGTGACTTCTGTGTTCAACAAACTGCCACGAATCAATTCGAATTCAGGCCTGAGTTTCATTAAGAACTGCACCATCCTTGTTTTTTGTCGTTCTTTCAAGACTTCCTTGAGCCCCGCAGTAGTAATATTTTGCCCAAAAAAATTGATCTTGTTCTGACCAGAGTGATTGCAAGCATGCGTAAAAAGAGCGAACATTCTTGTCCCCCTGTGTATACTCGGTAATGTTTCGTTCCACTTCAAACTCTCGCAAAAGATTACTCTGTTGATAGACTGTACAGAAGTGGAGCCACATCTCAGAAGCAAGACTAAATGGTCCAAGTCCCATAGCAATGTCAGCATGTAATCAATTCAGCATCCAAGCAATTACCTTTGCATTATTTAATTTCCAGAGATCCAACTCTTTTGGATTTGTTGGCGGACGAGTAGAACCATCTAACAACCCAAAAGGCCCTTACCTTGAACAAAGATTTCAAAGTGGAATTCACACAGAGCAAAATTGAATACATTGAGCGATAAAATAAGAGAGAGATCGGGAAAAAAAGGTACATGGTACCTGTGTAGAGAAAACAGAGAGCACAAAAGGAAAACAATAAGGTAGCAAAGTACCTATGTAGAGGAATATATAGCACGAAAAAAATTAGACAGTGGCTTTGTATACCATGATAGAGAAACGAGAGATTTTCAGAATAGTTTTCTTGTTTTATTCAATAATACAATAGGAATATTTATAGCTATACAACTCTAGGGTTCAAGTCCTATTTTAAGGAGTATATATTGTAATAACTACACAATCACTAATTAAGTCCTATTGTAGGAAAGAGTATAATTAAATTCTATTCTAAGAAAGAATATATTTTGTGATAACTATACAATTATAGTATTACCTAACAATTTTTACATCCAACAACTTTATGCTTAACTTTTGTTCATAATGTTTGCATCAGTAAACTATTAGTAAGATATTTTGTTGCCATACATTTAAGGTTTCCCTTGAGCGTAACCGGTAAAGTTATTGTCATGTGACCAAAAGGTTACGGGTACGAAGTGAAAACAGCCTCTTGCAAAAATGTGAGATAAGACTATGTACCATAGACCCTTGTGGTCCGTCCCTTCCCCGACCCCGCCACTACTAAAAATATCTATTTTCCATTGAATTCCCCACTTAAAGGTGTTCAGTGGCTATTTCCCACCGAATGTTGGTGGAAAAAAACTAAATAATAGTGTTATCACACGGAAAAATTATGAAGTTTTCTCAGTGTTTCATGAGAACATGTTTCCCACCATGTGTTTTCCCAGTGAGTTGATTCAATGGGAATGAGGTGGGAAAATCATGTTTTACAACCCAAATTTTCCACTCAATATCGATGGGAAAACCTCTGTTTCAGGTAGTGTGCGCATAGTGGGAGCTTAGTGCAGCGGGGCAGCCTTTAATTTTTTTTTAAACATTTATAAGTTTTGGAGAGTATGGATAGTTCTGAAAATGATAGTATGAGCATACATTAACCGACTGAAGTAAATTTTCGAAACTAATAAACTTCAGTAATTCAATGTGGTAGACAACATGTTCAGATTTAAACTCTAATACTGTTTTGTTCTTGTTTATTAATCTTCAAAGGGAAAAATGGTAGCACCATGTCCATTGAATAGTCTGACAAATTAAAAAGGTACATTTAAACCTTTTAACAAAATATTAAATGCCAATTCTATAATTTCCAATTTTATAGACATGGCAAGTACCTATTTCCTCTACTATTTTTTAGGATAAGTTTCAATGATGACTTTCACTATGCAATATTGAAACGATTATCGTTGTAGACATAATTGTTAATCTATTTTTAATAAAAAAAAGTAAAAAGCATAATACATTGTTACACAAGATCAAAGATGAAAAGAAAAATTACAAGTTAACATGATTCTAACATTATCACTCACCATGCTCATAATATATCACACTCATTCCTTTTTGGTTTGTTCCTAAAGAAAAGTATATTTTTTTATATTTAAAAATTATTTAATTTTAAATTTCTCATTTTACGACATATTTTATAACACAAAAAATTCATGAAATGTTTAACATCATGAATTCTAAAAAATTTATGGCCAATGAAGCAATATAAAATAAAATGAAATGCAATAGTGACCACCAAGAGGTGTGGTGGGGTGGATGCATGGAGTCCACTCCACCATTAACCATATTTTTCGAATTCGAACCCTACGATAGAAAATCTTTTGGTAGGGCCAGTTTATAAAAATAAAAAAATAATCAGGTGTCCTAAGTTCTCACTATGCGCGGGGTTCGGAGAAAGGCCGGACCATAAGAATTTGTTATACGCAATCTTACCCTACATGAACATGTGACCTTTTGGTCAGAAGATAACAACTTTATCATTTATTCCAATGCTCCCCTTCGATAAGGCCAGTTTATTCGGTGCAATTTTGTATCAAACGGTCAGTGAATTTTGAGTACAAGATGATATTACCAAAAATTGGAGGGAGTGCTTACTATCATATCATCCAACAAGATACATTCATGATATCCGTGCAGCAACTTTTACCTACCACATATTGTACGGTCTCTTTGGAATATATAATTTGTGCAATGAATAACATCTCTTATCCTATATGCTGTGTCTGGGTCAACTGAAAGTGTCAATTTCATGCGGAAACAAATAACAACTAGACTCCAAGTTGTGTAATATAAATATATAAATGACCCTACGCTCCTGTCTTGACATCTCAATTTTCCTGTCCATACTGCAAATGACATTTGCTTTTTTGAATCTTCCCATCGTGATCGGATAGAATATACATCGTATATGTTGTACATCTATAATTATGATAGTAATTTTATATATTATGAAAATATATATTTGATTTTCGTAATTATAGGCTAGGTTTACTATTGTATATCATGTATATAAATCTATTACATTAATGAAAATAATCAAGAAATTATTCTCTTTCATTGTATTAGCAGTCTAGGGAAAACTTTTTCCTTCTCCACACAGTTTTCGCCGCCCTACACTTATTCGGCCGTCCCTTCGGCCGCCTCTTCCCTTCAATTTTTTTTTCTGAAACCCTAATTCTCCTCTCGTTCCTCAATCATGTCTACCACAAATAATATCTTTCATCCTGCCCTTGCAGTCTCCAACATCAAGAACAACATTCATATTGTTCTTGAAATGGAGAACGTCTAGTACGCAACGTGGGCAAAACTTTTTAAAGTTCACGCAAGGTCTCATAGAGTCCTCCATCACATCGTCAAACCGGAAAAAGGCAAGGAGAAGATGCCTTCCACTGATGATGAAATAGAGTTGTGGGCAACTCTTGATGCGACGATGCTCCAATGGATTTATTCCACCATCTCTACAGACCTCTTACAGACAATTATCAAACTCGGCGTCATGGCAATGGAAACTTGGAATAGGTTGCGTGATATATTCGAAGATAATAAAAATTCTCGTGTCGTGACCCTTGAGCAAGAATTATATCATATCAATATGGAGGATTTTATGAATTCCTCGGTATATTGTCAAAGGCTCAAGGAGGTTTTCGATCAACTCAAGAACGTTGGCGCACCCGTCACAAATGATCGTCTCGTTCTTCAGATGGTTGCAGTCCTCTCCGAGGCGTATAATGGGGTTGGAACTCTTCTTCGCCAAACCAATCCTCTCCCATTGTTCTATCAAGCACGTTCCATGCTCACCTTAAAAGAAACAAGATTGGCTAAAAAGGCGGCTACCAGAGCCAATTCCGCCATGATGATGGCCACGTCCCGTGAAACCAATGACTCTCAATCATTCTCCAAAAATTATGGTTAAAACTGTAACAACGGGGGTGGCAAAAAGGGTCAAACTCGTGGTAAAAATCACGGTGGCGGCTGTGGCGGTGGTAAGGGTGGTGGCCGCAGCGACAACGATGGCGGAAGTGGCGGACGTGGAGGCGGAAGTGGCGGACAGAAGAGGACTAGGCCACAAAACCCCTGGCAGCAGGCTTGGGCCGTTGGGCAGTGGCCTTGGGGCCTGCCTTGGGCCAATGGGCAGTGGCCCATGTCGCCCTGCCAATTCCCGTCACCAAACTAGGCCAGGACCAGTGGACAACAGAGGCAGCAACACGACCAGACTGGGCTAAGGCATAACTCGGCCTGGCAGCAGCCTGACCTGCTTGGGCCTCGGCCTCAACAGGCTTTCACTGCTGTGGGCCCACTCAATACTTCAATCCACACGGATATCGAGGCGTAAATACATACACTTTGGTTAAATTCTCCGGATACAAATTGGTACATTGACACCGGTGCTACTTCTCATATGACATTCGCGCTAGGTAATCTCTCATCTTATTTTAATTTGAGAAAAAATCATGGCATAATTATTGGTAATGGTAATTCAATTCCAATTTGTGGCTATGGTCACACAAATTTATCTCCCCCGAACCCACCTTTAGCCTTGAAAAATGTCCTTCATTCTCCTCATTTAATTAAGTTATATGTTCGGAAGTTTACAACTGATAACTTAGTTTCTGTTGACTTTGACCCTTTTGGATTTTCTGTGCATGAGTTTTGGACGGGGATACCTCTAATGTGATGTGATAGTCGGGGCGAGCTCTATCCTATCACCACCACCACTAAACAAGCCACACCATCAACGTTTGCCATTTTAGCACTTTCCTTATGGCATGCGCGTTTGGGTCATCCGGGAGCGTCTGTTCTTTCCTCCATTAAAGACAATAAATTTATTGAGGGTAATAGTGCTCATAGTACTAATGTTTGTCCATCTTGTCCACTAGGGAAACATGTTAAATTGCCATTTGTTGCCTCAAATTCTAGGACTTTGTTGCCATTTAATATTATTCATAGTGATTTGTGGACATATCCCATTTTGAGCTATTTGGGCACCCGTTATTATGTGTTATTTTTGGATGATTATTCTAATTTTTTGTGAACATTTCCATTATCTAAAAAGTCTCAAGTTTATTCCACATTTCTATCATTTAGAGCATTCATCCGTAATCAATTTGAACGGGAAATTACGAACATTCAATGTGATAATGGAAGAAAATTTGATAAGCAATTTAGAGAATTTTGTAAGGTTAATGGTATATCTTTCAGTTTTCTTATCCACATATGTCCTCACAAAATGGGAAAGCCGAAAGAAAAATCCGCACCATTAATAATATTGTCCGGACGTTACTAGCCCATGCTTCATTACCACCTTCATTTTGGCATCATGCATTACAAATGGCTACCTACCTTCTTAACATACTCCCTATCAAAGGATTAGCATACCAATCTCCCCTCAAAATTCTTTATCACAAAGATCTGTCGTATTCTCATCGTAGGGTGTTTGGGTGTTTATGCTATCCTCTCTTCCCCTCTACTACAATAAACAAACTTCGAGCCCGTTCTACCGCTTGTGTGTTCTTGAGTTATTCTTGTAATCATCGTGGTTATAAATGTTATTATTTATCCTTTAATAAAATCATAATTAATCGCCATGTCATTTTTGATAAAACTCAATTTCTGTTTGCTAAGTTGCATAATTCCGTGTCCAATTCTTATAATTTCTGGATGATGGGCTCTCACCGTATGTGGTCGACCATTTGGTCCAGCCCACACCTTGGCATCCGGACCAGAAAACACCGACAAACTCACTGCCTATTGGCCCAGATGCCTCCCGTTCTCAAAATCTGCCAGTAGGCCCACTGCCTGCTGGCCCAAATATCCTTCATCCTCCAAATATTCCAACAGGACCACTGCCTGCTGGTCCAACTCCCTCTGTCAGTGAGTCTCTTCCAACAGGCCCACTGTCTGCTAGCCCAATTTTCGCCGCACAACCACTTCGGCCAGAAGGCCCACTGTCTACTGGCCCAATCCAGTCCAGCCAACACCTGGCCCAAGTCCTCCCAACTCATATCCCGCCTGCTTCTATTCTAGGACAAGGGTCTGTTACTCATAACCAACGGGGTATTTTTAGACCAAAACGACATTTTAATCTCAACTCTAATGATACTAAATTCCCCCTACCACGTAACTGTGCCTGCCCTTCGTGATCCAAATTGGAAAATGGTCATGGATGATGAATATAATGCTCTTATTTTATGGGAGTTGGTGCCCCATCCACCTAGTGTGAATGTGATTGGTTCTATGTGGATTTTTACTCATAAGAAAAAATCTGATGGTTGTTTTGAGAGGCATAAGGCCCGTCTTCTAGGTGATGGCAAAACTCAACAGGTTGACATGGATTGTGGAGAGACATTTAGTCTGGTGGTCAAATCGGCAACTATTCACACTGTTCTCAGTCTAGCTCTTTCAAAAGCATGGCACATTCATCAGCTGGACGTGAAAAATGTGTTCTTTCACGGCGAACTCAAGGAAACTGTATACATGCATCATCCCATGGGTTTCAGGGACCCCGAATCATCCTAACCACGTGTGCTTGCTGAAGAAGTCCTTGAATGGGCTAAAACAGACCCCTCGGGCCTGGTATAAAAGGTTTGCAGATTATGTGTCTACTCTTGGGTTTTCTCACAACATGTCTCATAAGTTTTTGTTCATCTACTGTTACTGTTCTTCTATGTCATACATTCTGTTATATGTGGATGATATTATATTGACTACTTCCTCTGACAAACTGTGCAAGTCTATCATATCTCTTCTGAGATCTAATTCGCTATGAAGGACTTATAGTCGTTGAGTTATTTTTGGGTATTGATGTCACTCGTCATGCAGATGGTCTATTTCTATCTCAGAGGAAGTATGCAGCAGATATTATTGAACGGGCTAGCATGTCATCCTGTAAGTCATCTCGTACTCCGGTTGACACTAAACTAAAGTTGAGTGTTACTTCTAGCACACCATACGAGGATCCCTCCTACTATCGTAGTCTTGCGGGGGCTCTTCAATATCTCATGTTTATGAGGCCCAATATCACTTATACAGTGCAGCATGTGTGTTTATTTATGCATGATCTGAGGGAAGAACACATGCACGCTCTCAACTGTATTGTGTGTTACATTTAGGGTACTCTTGATTACAGTTTACACTTATATCCATCATCAATATCCACTCTCATGTCTTGTACCGATATTGATTGGGGTGGATGTCCAGATACCAGGCGTTCGACATCTGATTATTGTATGTTTTTTGGTGATAACTTGGTCTTTTGGTCGGCTAACCGGCAGGCTACTTTGTCGCGATCCAGCGCGGAGGCTGAATATCGAGGGGTAGCCAATGTGGTGTCTGAGTCCTGTTGGTTACGTAACCTCTTCTTAGAGCTTCATTTTCCTATTCGAAAAGCTACCTTAGTCTGCTGCGATAATGTTAGTGCGATATATATCTCGGGGAATCTTATCCAACATTAGCGCACTAAACATATCGAGATGGATATTCACTTTGTTCGCGAAAATGTATCTCATGGACAAGTACGTGTCTTGCATGTCCCCTTACGTTATGAAATTGCTGACATCTTTACGAAGGGTCTTCCCTTAGTTCTGTTTGAAGATTTTAGGGACAGTCTTAGCATACAACAACCGCCCGCTATGACTGCGGGGGTGTGACATAATATACACCGTATATTCCTTTGATATTATTAGTAATATTGTACATCTGTAATTATGGTAGTAATCTTGTGTATTAGGAAAATGTATATTTGATTTTCATAATTATAGGCTATGTTTACTATTGTATATCATGTATATAAACCTATTACATTAATGAAAATAATCAAGAAATTATTCTCTTTGATATCCCTACCTTTAGTCCACAGCACACCAATCGCCGATATTTACTTTTTGTATATGCCTTCGTCTCTACTTCCACCATTAATTGATGTCTCTTCAAGTCGTACGTAACTAGTCATGATATGGACCATCCATGGTTTTTTCTGTCTTGGAATATTCTTTCGACGGTGATATTGTTTTGCAATTTTTCGTCGAGTCTAATCATACTACATTCTTGATTTTGTTCAAGACTAGAGCTATGGCAGTGATATAGAGATGTTCAAGATTTAATATACGTGTAAAAAGAGTAGTATCTGATCTATATACATAATATAATTTTTTAATTTCTAAGACATTTGGGATTTGTCTTGCAAACAAGCCTTCCCTCCCTCACATTTGATTCAATAGCATTGGTAACTCCTCCAACACCATCCACCGCGGATACAATGGATGATTCGATGTCATCCTCTTCCCTTCTTGTCTATCTCCTTCGATCAGATAGTTTAGCTTCTGGTGCCGGAGAAAAGATAGTTTCAGAGTTCGAGATGTCTGAGCTTGGAATTTCCGCTTCTCTAATGTTATAATAAAGTTGTCCAGTTCTTGCGTCTTCTTTTGTTGGTTAGTTGCGTAAGTCAAGGTTTACACTTGGGACCTTGACCAGTAATTTGATTTTAGTTAGACTAGAAAAAATGTTCAACTAATCAGCTTTTTTTCCTGCTGCAAATATAGAAATAGTTCAAAACATGTTTAATTCTAATAGGTTATTAAGAAAGCATTTATAAGCAGTTAACTTTAATTTTAAATGATCTAATGTATGAATGTATGTTATTTCAAGTAATACTAAAACCTAGTCAATAGGATAATTGACACGAAGATTATCAATGCACTTTACTATGAAGTTAAATGAACATAACTTATCAAATAGTCAGTTGGATTCAGTTTTCACTTTTCCTGGCCAAATATACATAAATTATATATTGATATTATACGATATTACAAAATATTCTTTGTATGTATCTATATTATATATCCACATCTTGGTTTTAGTTTAAGCTTGGGTGAAAAAATATTTAGGTTAATTCTTCTTGTTTTGTATGGGTAGCTAGCTAACCAATATTAAGAAATTGCACGGTTGTTCTTCAAATTGACTGGTCTTTACTTTTGCCTTTCGAATGAGCTAGTTTTTTTAATTTTTCCCTTCAAAATCGAACTTATGTCAAGCGGGGTACAAGTTCTTTAAAGGATTCCGTATAACTTGTAGGGTATTAGGATGAGAAATTATAAACTTATGCCAAAAAAAGTATTTGTCTTGAGGGGAAGACTAGCACAAAACACGGCAAAGGTGCAAATGACCCAACCAATAACTATCACGCAATGTAGGTCAAGCCCGCAATATTCATGTAGATAGGCCGGAAGCAATTGTTATTGGTCCAGTCCATAAGCCCAATTAATGGAGGCAATACGGGCTCATGATGCCTAAGAAGATGGGAGATGTAAAGAGAATTTTACACAAACTTGATATGTTTTTTTCACCAAAAAAGGGCATTCGCACAAATCTCCTTTCGGGGTGATATTTAATTTTTGCCCTTTAAATTTATAATTTTTTCCCTTCAACATTTTTCGGTGCAGCATATTTTAAATTTCGCAAGGCAAAGTTTATGTGTAACTTCGCTATATGTATCATAATATCCACACAAATTATGCAGGATAATGCAAGCTTTCAACACTCAACATAATCTGAAAAAATGACATAATTTAATATTTCACTCGGCATAGTTTACATTTAACTTGGTATATATATATCATAACATCCACACAAATTATGCCGGATAAAGTATAATTTTCAACACTCATCATAATCTGAAAAAAAATACTAGAAAACTATGCCGCATAACTTAATTCCTAAAAAATTTATACCAATCAAGGCAAAAGTTCAATTTTCGAAGATAAAAATATTACATAAACTATGTCTTGCGAAGCAAGTCTGGATATTTTCATTAAATAAGTAGCAGAGGCAAAAATTAAGACTAGTTAGTTTGAAGGAAATCCGTGCAAAAAATGAAAAAAAATTGACGTTGGAATACAATCCGGACAAAATATTGGCACAAAACAACCCAGGTTTTAGCTTTTGGCATCTATAGCCAAAATACAAATAATGTGTATCATACAATGTATACAAATATCGGTTCATATATACATTGTTTGATATACATTATATGATGTACACTGTTTGTATTTTGGGTTATATCAAATAATGTATATCTCCCAATATATACAAATATCGATTCACATATACATGGTGTAATATATATTTTTATATTTGGGTTATTAGATGCGAAAAGCTAAAACCTCTTTCTACTCTCCCTCTTTTTGTCGACACTGTAGTTTGAATTCTCCGTTGAGGTTCCTCTCTTCTTTCTCTGTTTTTTTTTTGGCTTTTATCATAATTATTTGTTCATCGCCACTGATTATTTGGGTTATTTATTTCTTTTAGCTTCATATGTGATTACTGATTTTGAATATGACATCGAACTGAAGGCCTAGAAATAATTATATTCTTTTTGGATTATTACTTATTCTTACTTTTTGAAAGAGGGTTTTTGTGCTCTTCTTTAATTATGTTATAACATAATATTTTAATTGTTCTCCATTTATAATTAAAAATATACCTCCTAAATTATGAAGTATTATCGGTTAAACGTACAAGATACATCCCACGACTTTTGGTTGTGATTTGAAGAAAAAAGAAAAAAAAAGTGTTGTAGTTTTATTCAGTGGCGGAGCCACATGCATTCGAGGGGTGTCGACCGATACCTTTTCACCGAAAAAGTACACTGTGTAGTTAGATAAAAAAATATTTTTTATGTATGTGTATTATATATTAACTCCCGTTGACTTTTTTGTAAGTTTATTTTTTTATATTTTGACATCCCTTAATTTAGATTCGCCATTGATTTTATTAAGAGTGTTATTAATGGATACATATCATTATGGAGCATGAAATAAGAAAGAAAATTTTACTTTCCAATTAATATACACGGTGAAATCTGTTTTTTATTATAGAGCGCCAACTTTCAAGGCTACTATTTAATCTTTGCAAATAATTACTAAGGGGTGTATATAAGTGTTAATACTTTACATAATTTAATCAATTTATTTTACCCTTTTAATGAGTATCCATTTTTAAGTTTTAGATATTATGATACTAGATGAATGTTGTTAGCACGGGCCCGACATGTTAGCATTGTGGTAGAAAAGGACGTTACGTGACTTTTAACTTTTAAGATAAAAAAAAGACAAAGTTTAGCCCTAAATAATAAGAAATAGCCGAATTGAACTTTAATAGCAAATTAATATCAATATCTAGCCACTTCTCTTTCTCTCTATAATTTTGTACTTGGTGTGCAATCTTGTCGGGCACGCGTACCAGCAGCAACGATGGTGTCATCTTCTTGCACTTCCCCTTATTTCCCAACTGCTTGTTCAACACGACATCGATCATCAGTGTTTGAATCAAAGATTGAATCTTTGGGTTTTCTGGGTTGTGCTCCATTACCTAGCTTCAATTAAAAAAATATCTTTAGAATTATTTAATTTTTCTGGGTTTACTTCATATGAAGGAACAAGGATGCCTAAAGCGACCAAAAGGGACGATAAACAATACAAAAGCCAAATGAGTAGAAAATATGAATTTTTAGTTGAGAAAATGCATCTAATTTTGAAGGTTTTTGTCTTTTGATTCAGTATCTTGTTGTCAAATTGTGGTTAATAGATCTGGAAGTATGCGTTTGTGCGTGAATATGAAATTTGGGGAGGTATTTTTGTTCAGTATTGAGTGATTACTGTAGATGGAAAGCGGTGTAGAAGATAAATCTAGTGGTTGTTCTATTGAGAATTCGAATAAACAAAGGTTTTGGATCTGCAGACACTATACAAGTCTGGGGCTTTGAAGAAGGCTCCTTCAGTCAATGATCAACTAACAAAAGTAAACCAATTACAATTGCAAAGTAACAAAATTATAAACTACGACAAACAATAAACGTTTATTTACCTACTCTTTTGCTAAGTTAACCAAAAACCTTGGCATCAGAGCTTTTGAGGCATGAAGTTTCAACAGCATCCAAAAGTACAAAGTAGAGAGGAAACTCGAAATCTTTTTGGAGGAGACTTCAAAAATATACTTCACGTCAGTCTGAAAGGCGGCACCGAGTGTCGTCTTTCGCCCAGACCATGGTTCATTTGTTACAAATCTTAATGTCAGAGCCTACGTTCAAGTGTCTTACGGAGTCTATGAAACTGTATCCTATTGAGTGGGTCCGGATACCCTAACATTTTTTAACTATCCGGACCCTACCCGATAAAAGATCGATTCTTAAATTTACTACCCGAAATCTACCCGTAGCAATCATTACCCGGAACCTACCCGGACCCTGCGGGTCTGGGGTAGGTTTTCGGGTACCCTATAAATAAAAAACACAAATTAAACAATAATTTTTAAGCCTATGAGAATAAGAAAGAGTTCTAAAATAATTTCATCAAGTAATTTTTTAGCCTGCAATCGGAGTTTTTAGTACCCTTATAAGAAGTTTTAGAAAACTTATTCATTGTAGAAAAGCTAGTGCATTGCAAAACCTAAAATTGCAAGCCAAATTTGACACTCAATTAATTGAACGTGTTGATTTCAAAATAAATTTGAAAATATCTGAATTAAACTTATTTTCGTGTTCATAAGCTCTTCGATACAAAAGAAAAGCTTTATTATACTAGTAAATCCCTAAATTTCATCTTCACAACTACAAAAATATACACAAATTTTAAAAATAGATTTACATTTCAAATAAAAAAGTAATACAAATTGAAGATGAGTATCGCCTGAAATAGAACAGAAGCATATGATATTAAAAAGAAATTGAAGAGTTAGATATGAACCCATATGCATTTTAGGAATGACGTGAACACAATCAAAGGAGAGAAAGATGCAAAGGTGAAGCTTCAATGACGACAAAGATGAAAGTACCTGAGAGAAAGCTTACGATAAAGCTCGGTAGTGTAGCTAAAACACCATTGTTATTGAGAGAGTTTTGGGTGTTTTCTCTTAGGGCACAAAGAGCATTCTAGAATAAAGGGGTGAAAAAGCTAAAATATTTACGTCTTGCGGTGGAGAAAATCAATGTGCAGGCGTGCAACAAATAATTTTGGAGAAAGTTAAAAGTGGTCCAAATGTTTCTAAAAACAATAAAAATATTTAATATTTTATAGGTTTCGGATCTCGGTATCGGGTCCGGGTACCCTGTCTCTATTTGCCGGAATCGAAACCGGACCCGACATTGATCGGTTCCTAATTTTACTACCCGGAACCTACCCGTTAGTGTCGGTTTCGATCGGGTATCAGGGTACTCTGTACCCGTGCTCACCCCTAGTATCCAATGGGGTCACTTTTATGTATGTGAATGCCCCACATATGTAAACAGTTGACCACCAAGACATCTAGGATTGTTTCTTTCCGGTAACAGTGGTCCAGGCTTGGAATCTAATCAAAGGTTCAATGTACCTGAGTTCAATGCACTTGAGATGATTCTCTCACCACGCTGATTATTACAATCTCACTGTTAGCTAGATTAAAAAAAGGAGGAATCAAGAAAATGTGGAAGAATACCATTTTTTTATTTCCATGTATACAAAAGCTTGTAAAACAGGTAAACTCAATAGTATAGACAAATGAGTAGAATCATTCATTCCGACACCAACCATTTAAGTAAGTGTAAACATATACATTTGATTCATAAAAGTAAATGACAGAGCCAAAAAAGGAAGTCATGAAGCTTCTACATTGATGAAAACAAAAAGGGGAGAAATCAAATACCATGGAAAAGACAATGAAATAGCTCCAGGTTGAATCTATCAATCTGTTGCGAAATGATGCAACATTAGAGATGTTATCTGCCAGCCCTTTTTCATTTTCTTCCTCTCCCCATAAAAGTTACACCCCGTAATTTCTTATATCAAATATACCTTAAGTTAGGCAGCCTAAGATATCAAATATACCTTGAGTCCCATATTAGGGTCGGGTACGACATTTATCTATGTATACCACTTCAGTTGGTTACAATAACACTGATACCTATTAAGGCTGGGTACGAGAACACCGAGACCTAGTAAGGTCGGGTATGATAACACCGAGACCTAGTAAGGTTGGGTACGTTAACACCAAGACCTTTTAAGTCCGGGTACGAGAATATCGAGTCTTATTAAGTCCGGGTATGATCACACCGAGTCCCCTATTAGGACCGGGTATGATATGATATTGACCTTTCCCTATAGTATGCCTATATATATATATATATATATATATATATATATATATATATATATATATATATACCTATAGAAATGGTCTTCGGTGATATTATTCATTACCTATGCCCACAGCGGCTTCCCGAGGCCCAGGTTGTTCCTTTATCCCTCAGTACTCTTGCTAGCGTTAATTTCCATTGACCATTTGGGAAGTCGGACAGATAGATTATGATGTTGATATAGCAACATAAATAAGGTTATGAAATAAAAATGGCCCGTAAGCATGTTGTGGCCCTCAGCAGCATTTTAGATTTTCAGGTTGACGCATATCCTTCTCACTTACGATTATGTAATATTATACTTTATTTTTCGCCTTACATATTCAATACATTATTCGTATTAATGTCCATTTCCTGGGGACACTATGTTTCTTGCCGCGTAGGTTCAGGTAGGCGAGGAGAGGACCCGCCTCGGTAGTTCATGTCCAGATATCAGCTTTGGTTGGTGAGCTCCATCTCTTCCTATAGTACTGCCGAGTCAAAAGTATGTTTATATTCTTTGGTACTTTGGGTATGTCGGAGGCCCTATCCCGACTTATATATTATGTCGATGCTCTTTGTAGAGGCTTTGTAGATGAGTCATGTGTTTTATCATTTGTTCGGTGCGGCCTTGTAGGCCCGGATGTTGGTTAGATTATGTTGGCCTTGTCGGCCTTAGTATGTATACATGCTTAGGTTGGATTCTTCTGTTTGCAGGGATTAGAGTCGTATCATGTGAAAATTATTCTTCTGAGGCCTCGTTGGCCCAGATGGTTAGATGTTTTCGCAATGATATCCAGGTGGTTCGCTTGGACCGTCCAGGCACTGGATGCCAGCCACACACCCCAAAGTTGGGGTGTGACAGTGATATCAGAGCAGATCTTTCCTAGGGAGTATAAAGTTGTGTCTAATAGAGTCTTGTTTATGGGTGTGTTGTGTGCCATACTTATAAACATGAGGCTATAGGACATCTAGGATGGTTTTCTCTTTCTTGATCTAGATCGTGCAATAGAGCTGAGTTGTAAGCATCATATTCTTAACCTCGCCGTATTTACGATTTCAGTGATGCCTCCTTCAAGGGAATCTTTAAAGGAATTCAAGCTGAACAAAATGTAAAAGTTGAATGATCAATTGACGGATAAGGATGAAATCTAATGATCATTAAATGGGTGAAGCCAAGCCAGTAGAAAATGGAATCGGGATACAATTTGAATTTAAAGATGTCAAACACTAGTTTCGCTATGAATGCCAGTAGGATGTTTAAGGATAAGTAAGTGGAAATAATGACCAACAAGGTCAAAGGTAGGCATATAACGAAATAAGGCCTGAGTTAGACGTTAAAGAGAAAGAATAAGAATGATGAAATAAAGAATTGAGTAGGCGTATGGTGATAAATTTTGTATTTGTTAAATTGAATAGAACTCCACTAGATGGATGATATGATCAATTTAAGGTCTAAAGACATGGGGTGCAAAAGGGGCCTAAGCTAAGCAATAACGGCAAAAATGTTAACTCAAGTATAGTGACTCTAGTGAATCTAACGGATCGATACTTGCAGAGGTAGATCCTTCGATGAAAAATAGGGTAGGATGACCCCTAGCATAAGAAATATTGAGGAATAGCATGAGTATGTTAAAGGTTATCTGTTGGAAAAGATATACCCAATGAAATGATAGTCGAATATAACGTATAAAAGATCTTGGAGTTACAAGGGTTAGGTATTGCGCTATTAGTAGAGAGTAAATGTTGTTCTCGGAGGGGCACAAGTCCGGAGTCAGTAAACAAAAATAGTAAACGCCTAAGAAATAAGGACAACAAAAGGGAAACAACGTCGAAAGTGAGAGAATGTCTTGTTTCCATTACTTACACGAAAACAGGAAATTAAGGTAAATAGAAAGGGAACGATGCGAATATAGAAAGAGTACTTGAGAAAATATGGGGTATGACTAAGGAGTGATGAACCTATCTTAAAATGCATAACATCTCTTATATAGTAGGCAGATTGGAGACATTATAAAAAGCCAAAAGTTTTGACATAATGGACCGGGAGATAGTGGACGATAGGGTTGTGTACCTTTGAAAAAGAGGGCCATTATGAAGGCAACAAGAAATAATCGACCCAAAGAGGTAATAGGTGGCCGGCCGCAATAGGAACCAGATGATGATGATTCCCCGAAGCAAAAGGCAAATGAACTCTTCCTTATATTGGGAACTTGAGGAACGTCAAGACAAAGAACCCCGTCTAGAGTCCATTGGGAGGTATTGTGATATGGAGTAAAGGTAATAACGGGAACCTTATTAAGATCAAAGAATTAAGTATATTAGTTAACAACACCCAAGAATATTCACCCTTGAAGTTGAAGCATTACATAAGGACTGTTGACTGGTCTGAAGATCATTGCGGGCAATCTCATTATCATCGTAAGCTATTCTGGTCCGGGAGAACTCGTCAGTTTGCGTCGTGATAACTAAGACTGCCTATATAATCAAAGATTGGCTGACAGTTCATCTTGAAGTTATCTTGAGCAGTTGCACAAGCGCTCTCTTTATTATAAACAACTATCGGAGAAACTAGTTTGATAGGGGCTCTAGATGCTCAGTATTAGCCTCACCCCTGTCCTAAGGGAGCCAATTAAAACTAAGGTACACCACTAGACATAAGTAGGGAGCGAATGTATGGAACTTGGAAGGAATTTAGAATAATCATCTAAGGATCGATAACCAGTAAGCGACATACTACTAGGTCGATGAATAAGGGGTTATATACAGAAGGAGAGCAGGACTCTTACCGAATAACGAAAAAGGAAGGGGCCTGAAGTAACAGTATCAGATTTGATGTAGTAAGTTATACAAAATGCTTGGTTTAATACGGGGATATTTTAAGAGACTTGGTTACAGGAGCAGGATACAACTTGACAAGAAAGGAATATTCCGTCTGAAATGTTCGTGATCATAATACCCAAACTCGGCTGAGAAATATAATAACTGGCAAGCAGTGTATATTCCTAGCCATGGATGTCTATTAAATATTCACTTCAAGTGTTGCCATGATGGAAATGTAAAGGTGAGAAGGAACTTAAGAAAAAATTCCAAAACTATTGAGTTGTTCATAATTTACATCTTTAAGTGTGGCAGTATACATGTAATAGTGAAGGGACGTATAAGAGTGTAACAACAAAATAGAAGGGAAGAACAGAAGAAGAAATGAACTCGAACAACCCTATCGTTTCAAAACCGGTGACCCTTTGTGATCATCATGCCACGACTTTTATAGAGTTCTATAAATATATGTACGATCGTAAAGGATCGATGATGTACTGATAATGTTATATTTGTGTAATACTAGGAGGCGATAATTGCGGTATCTGATTGCACGACAGGCTGAGATAATACTATGTACAAAAGAACTCTGCCAGAGTTGTCGAAGGATATAAGAATTGCTACATCCAAGTGATAATGTCCCAACATTCGAGGACGAATGTTCTTAAGGAGGGAAGGATGTTACACCCCGTGATGTAAATCAATCCCCGCATATAATTCCTCAATTCAAGATACGAAGTAAACTAGTAAAGCTCCAAGAATGCCAGTGGTGAATCATAAACACACGGCTAGAAGTTTGAAAGTGTATGGAGTATGGAATGGCGTATGAGACAATATGTGATTGTCTCAAAGAGTTATATTTTATTCGGCTTTATGTGTTGGTCTTGGCCGAGACCTTGCCTTTAAATTATTGTCTTTAAGTTCTTAGATTAACTTACTTAGGACATATTAAAGTGATGTAATATCCCATAGCTACACACTAGGACACGTTCAATGAGGGGTAGATGACTAAACTAAGAGAAGCCTCATCCCAGGATAACATGGACAAACGTGTACATGGCCACAAGAGGATCATGCACCATCTAGAAGATGTGATCTTCAAGATGGACAAACTGTGTGTGTGTATTTCATCAAGAACTCATTTTGGTGAAGCCGATGGGTTGTCCGAGTTGTTCTCCTAACCAATCGACCAAGGGGAATACATCTCAACACACTCCAAGGAGCTCATTCAAGTGCTAACTAACCGTGTATGGAAGCCATCAAAGAAGGTTCTAAAACATTGTATTTGGACATGAAGCTCCCCTCGGCGGAGGACCCCTCCCATCCCCCTTTCCCACCTAGCCGACTAAATCTTAGTCTATGTCTTTATGTTTTCTTTCTAGAAGGTTCCTTGTTCTACTATAAAAGGAGCCCTTAGGATATTGTATTAAGCAGAAGTTGTTGAATATAAAACTTGAGTGTTTACTTATCTTTGCTAAGTCTTTCAATCCGTGATTGTAAGTTCTTAGTTGATCCTCCGGGAGGGTCACTTGGTTCTCCGGGAGAACCACCTATCTTTTCTAAGGTTTCGATCACCCTTTCTAGGTTAGTGTTGATCATTGCGGGTAGCAAACCTCAACCTAGTCCTTGAGAAATTGATCACAACATCCTTGGAGCCCACACGAGAAACTAACTCCTCGTGTTACTATCCAAGAACACTATATCGATCGAATTGTGACTTGTCTTACAATCTGTGTTCCAATTACTTATTTCACTCCATCACTACACTCCACAACACCTCATTAACATCACCACAAAAGGCCAACTGCCTGAAAATAGCCATAACTATAATTAACATCAATCAACTACACCAACGGCTCCATCTAACGTCTCTATCGGACCCTCACTGCCTCAGGTTTTTTACGCGACCTTAGCTCCACAAAAACACCAAACCACCACCACCTCTCTCCCCTAAAAACCCCAGAACAACCTCACAAAATGCCAACTCGCATTTTTTAAGCCAAGCTAACCAAAACTGCCCTCAACCACCACACTGCCTACCTTACCCGAGAGCCTCCCGATTTTGGCTTGTGCCACCAACCTACTTCCACCAAACTACCGAACCCCGACCACCACCCTGACCCTCAACCCACCCGTAACCACCACACAAAGCGCCTTGACGCGATTCCAACCACACTTACCCAAAATATCCACTATACACCACACTGCCCGGCCTTGCCGATAAACCGAAAACTCCATTTTCCTCGCCTACTTTCGGGTCAACCCGAGTATAATTAGGACCCAAACTCTTTATCCTTCAAAGCCCTCCGTACATAGATCACCCCATAATTTTATATGTCGAATATACCTTAAGTTAGGAAGCCTAAGATAAGGAAGAGGTTTCCAATGGGAAGATTAAGGAATGGTCAAGTTGAAACCTGAAGAAGTTATAAGAGTTTAAAGAGCTATTAAGCTCTTCATGTTTGCAATCCTTAAGTTGAGTGTGTCGCGTCAATATGATGTAGGTGGAAAATAGTATAATGTTCATAAAAAATAAGGAAGGCCTTGGGCTAAGATTGGAAGTACATCCAAAGGATTCCGAGTCATACTCGTTGTTTCGCTCCCATTTGAGAACCCGATTAATCGATTTAAGTTATGATGACCCGAGCCCCATTCTGAGGGTTATTTATGACATAAATAGATGTTAAGAAGGTTTATAAATGGTTATAAGTCATTGGAATCAAGCAAATTACATCTCGACAAATTTGACAAAGATAGGATGATACACTAAGTGTTCCCCCCCCCCCCACAAAATGCAATCTGCATCGCGGATGAGGCCATGGAACAAAGCCACTTTTCCTTCCCTAACTGCCACCATATGTGGTGGAATATGAGGCCACATATGGGGTCGCATATGTGAGGCGGTTTGGTTGGCTATTTCAGGCCCCAAGTCAGCCATTTGCTCCAAAACACTCTAAGTTCACCCCAAACATTTCCTAGATGCTCTCAAACCTTCTCTAAAGACCTAGACACCATTAAAGGTCAGATCCTTGAGCTTATAATGCAAATCTTCCATGATAAAGACTAGATTAGCTTGGAAATTCCACCTTGATCTTTGAAAGGAGAATGAGGCTCTTGGAGGATTGAAAGAAGATTTGATGTAGGGATCTCTTGATTAGTTTAACGTATGTTCCTACTACATTTTAGTATTATTAAACCCTCTTAGATTATAGTGATCGTGTGATAAAGTAATCTATGAAAATATTGAGATAAACTCCTTAGTAAAGCATGATAATTGTTGGGTTGGTTGTTGGATATTTTCAATGAGATTATGGAGGTAACTATGGCTGGATTCATGAAGTACGATTGTGATAATCTCTATAGAATTGTGATTCTGGTTAAGGTGGTGAAAATAGTTTAAGTTACCATACTAATAAAGATGGGATAAGGTACGCACATTAAGTGTTCGATGGAATGTCACTAAGACAAATTCGTGAAACTATTGATGGGATTTTGACATGGATTATTTTTATTAATTAGGTCAACGATTGCAAGGCGAGCGAGACATCATAGAAGTAGTGTTGTCCTACTAACAAGGTATGTAAGGTTTCTCCTTTCTTTCTAATGACTTGACCCAAGTATAAGCGATACATGATGAAACATCCCTCAAAAGAATCTTTATTCTCAAGAAAATGCTAGTATGGTTACTCTTAGTCTTTGAAGTGATGTTTATTCGTCACTCTTGAAATGAGTTGTATGATTGTCATACGTATTTTGTCAAAAGGTGTTTCTTGAACTCTATTGAGGTGATTGGACTTGCTCCCTCATCGGGATAGCTTAGCGCTCCTCTTAAGGGTCTTTGGTGTACTATAGGTTCTATGAGCTTTGTATGTCCCTCATCGAAGATAGCCGTTACTTATTATTGAAGTTTATTGACTTGTTTCCCTTGTCAGGGTGGTTTAACACATCTCTTGATAGTTATGGTTGTATTATTGACCCTGAGTTCGGGATAAACTGCAACGTTAGTTGTAAAGGAGTTCCATAACGATTGACGGAGGATTAACGACCTTGTGTCACCCTGTCCCATTTTTATTAGTTTTGAAGTTCAGTTATGCACCACATGTATATTTATATATCTGTTTTATGACATTGAGTTCCATATTAGGGTCGAGTTTGACATTTATCTGTGTATACCACTACAACTAGTGACAATAACATTTATACTAATTAAGGTCGGGTATGAGAACACCGAGATCAAGCTGCACAAGGAAGACTCCACTAGATACAGCTCCATAGACACAGACAACTCCTAGCACACGTCTAAAACATACCTTTAAGAAGTTTCCCAAATTCTCCTTCAACTTCTCTTTCTTCGGTTTTCAAGAATCTATGATTTTGAAGGATGAACTAGAGTTAATTTGATGTAAAACCAATGGGATTTGAGCAAGAACTTACCTTAGAGTTTGAGAGAGGTCCTTAGAGTTCTTTTTCTCCCAAAAGTCAGCCAAAATGAAGTGGGGAAGGGTTTTAACGAAGTTAGGCTTTTAAAAGGTTTCCCAACATGCATGATTGTGCAGCTGGAAGGACCAAACGCGCAGTGATCACGCACCAAGGGCAGTAACACTGCCTCGTGTGTGTGATCATGCACCGGAAGACCTGATCGCGCACCGATCGTGCATATTGCATAGTTCCCAGTAAAATGGGAATAACTCCTAGTACAAAGATCTTATTGAGCTCCATAATATATGGACGGAAAGGTATTTCAATGGCCTACAACTTTTTTATATTGAGATTTCTCAAATTCGTAACTCAACCACCCAAAAACAGGGAATAAGCGCAATATACCGCAGATTTAGATGAATTTAAGAGCTCTTATGAACTTCACTATTTGATTTGACTTAAAATGACTATATATCACCCGAATTCGTCCCGAAGGGATTCACATAATTAAAATATGACATGTCAGCACTTCTTTAATTCATTCACACCTAACTCAAATTTACAGAATGTTATATAATTTCTGATTGTAGGAAATCCATCAATACTAGTAAAATGATAAATTGTGTTGCATACACCAACAATCAAAGTCCTATTTTCTGAACTTACTGCCAAAAATCACACAAAAAACATCAATTCCGATAAATAATCAACGTAGTCACATAAAGCACCAATCAAAGCCCTATTTTCTGAACTTACTGCCAAAAATACACAAAAAACATCAATTTCGATAAATAATCAACTTAGTCACATAAAGCACCAATCAAAGCCCTATTTTCTCAACTTACCGTAAAAAATTAAACAAAAACTCATCAATTCTAGTAAAACAATCAAATAAGTCACATAAACAAGCAATGCATCCAAAAATAAAACAAAAACTCATCAATTCCAGTAATTTACAATCGACTGAGTCACATAAACCAGCAATATTACCAAAAATCGCAAAAACTCATAAATTCCAGTAAAATGATCAATTGAGTCACATAAACCATCAATCAAAGCCCTAATTTCTCAACTTACTGCCAAAATCACACAAAAAATCATCAAATCTAGTAAAACGATCAATTGAATCACATAATCACCAAACAACACGTCGCAAATCAAACTTTTACAGTATCAGATGTGGTAAATTCACAGTCATCAAAGCTAACTGATGAAATTAAATTCAAACAAAAATTGATTCCGCTACGTATAAGTACTTATGGAAGTAACCTAAACTACAGATTTCAAGCTAAACTACAGAAGCTATGGAGATTATCGATTTTGAAATACGTAGAAGAGAGAGAGAGAGAGAGAGAGAGAGAGAGAGAGAGAGAGAGAGAGAGAGAGCATTCACTACAAGAAAAAGGTTTATCATAAACCAACATTTAGTGGCGGGATAAATTATGGTCGCTAAAAGTATATTTTAGAGACCATAATTTTCCTGGTCCCTAATTCTCAGTTTTATTTTCTATATGACGAAGGGACTAAATCTCGTCCCTAAAATTGGAAATTTCTGATCGCTAATACACTGATTTGAGTGGACCCAAGGCGCCACCCAAATTTTCCTCTAAATGTTTACATATAATAATTTATAAAGAAATGGAAACACATTCGGTGTTCCATTAGAAACATTCCTCCATTCATCAATTTAGTAACTAGGGTTTACTCCCCATATCTCAACGCTTTTCTCAAAATCACTAAATTCTCATCATTTTGACAGCTTGTTCTAGTTTTGCGTTGAAATTTCTTCTTCACTTTTTGTTCTAAGTTACAATCTATGTCTTCAACTCTTCTTCAGTACTTCTTAGGGGTTCACGACTATCCGATAGTGTTGTTTTGGGTATTTTTTATATTTTTGTTATTTGATGACATTGTACTGTGCGATTGAGTTGGAATTTTGTGATTCAACAAGCTTGATTTTCATGGCGAGGCCGTATCTCTTGAAAGGAAAAGCCCGTGTATTCACTTCAGCCTCCAAGAGCCGTTTCAATATGGTTCGAGCAGATTCCAAGAGCATTGACTTGAAATTCATAAGTTTGCTTTCCTTCAATTTTTTTTATCTGCTTCATTTATGCTTGTGTGTGTTTCATTTTATTGAAGACCTGCTTAAGCAATGAAGTGTTCCATTCACTTGGTTACAATTTCTTTCTTCTACACACTATTTTAGACTTGATTTAACATTCTCAAATTTCTATTTTAGACTTACTGAGTTTTGATGTTAATTGTAAATAATGGGTCTTGGGCCTAATTCAACCTCAAAAGCTAGTTTGTAGGGTGAGAATTGTACAAGTCCATATAAGAAGTCCATATTTCCATTCCATTTCCGATGTGGACTCTTAACACTCCCCGCACACCCAAACCTCGTTAACTGGAGCGTAGATAATATAATTTGGGGGCACAACATCAGTGAATAAAGAATTGGAATGAGTCTGGCTCTAATACCATGTAAAAAATGGATCTTGGAGTTGAGTTAGGCAATAATTACGTTGTGCGCATTATTCTTTTTCTAAGCAAATTTTATTTTGTACGTCTCACAGGATGTGGAGATTTTCATTTACAAGTGAAGATGCAAGTTTGAAGACTTTGAACAAGTTTTGACAAATTGGTCATCGTTTTGCTAGGAATTAGGATAGTCTGGAAAAGCGTTTCAATACATACTTAGAGATGTTAGTTTTTTTGGCTAATGAGTTGTGACTATGATTTTGTAACAATACTGCATGTGATAATTTTGTTTATATGTATTTAATTATGTATATTTCAAATTTTATAATATATTAGAAAACAATGACTGGAAGCGCGCATGTATTATTTAGGTGCCATTTTTTCTGGCCATAAATTATCTTTAATATCAAATAGTTACTAAATTATTTGTAGAACCAAATTGTAAATCCACCTTTAGGGACCAGTATTGTTTCAGTCCTAAACTCTTTAAGGACAAGATTTGTGGTCGTAAAAGTTTCGAGGACCAGTTAAGCTTGGCTTGAAATGTGTGTTTCAGGACCATATATATGGTCCCTAAAAGATTTAGGGGCCAGAACTTTACCGGTCGCAAAATCTCTTTCAGGACCAGTGCCAAAATCTCGTCTCTGTTGACCTTTAGCTACGGACCCTATAGAGACGAGGTTTTCCGTCGCTATTGACTTACCATTTTTCTCGTCCCTAATAGCGCTTTTTCTTGTAGTGGTTAGAGAGAGAGAGATCGTCGATTTGAATTGGGGGAAGTTTAGAGAATAAAAAAGAAGTATATTCTTTTAACAGCTAAAGTTTGATATTTGCCGGTAATAATTGATTCTAGAATACAATTAGCAGCAATTAAAGTTATTACCGTTAAATAACTGCCGCTAAAAGCATATTTTGTTGTAGTGTCACGATCCACTGTATAGTATGGTCTGGCAGTAGTAGGGCTGGCCAGTGGGCCGGGACAGCCCGACCCCGACCCGACCCCGTCCCGACCCAGCCCCGACCCCGCCAAAAAAAAAAAAAACATAACGGGGGCGGGACTCGAACTCGGGACGGGACGATGTCTCGTCCCGCGAGACCCGAGCCCGCCCCAGGCCCGCGAGACCCGACCCCGCCCCGACCCCGCCCCGAGCCCGACCCCGACCCCGACCCCGCCCTTTTCCCCCCTTTGCAAAAATGGCGGTTGCACCAACGACCAATTTAGATTATGGTCGTTGGCCAACGGCCATTTTAGCCCCCCCCCCTCCCCCAACCCCCTACCCCTTAATATTTATTTTTAACCCATAAGTTATTATATTTACACTTTAACCCAATTTTTCAACTATAAATAACTCATTTTCTCTTCATCTTTCTCACAAATCTTCCTACAATCTCTCTAATTTCTCAATATATCTCTCTACAAGTCTACATTGTTTGCTAAATATTCAATTTTATTTATTCATTTGGGAATTGGTAGTGAAGTTGGCAATTAGCTTGAGGATCTTCCATCGAGCAAAGTTTCAATTTTCAACCTCTCGATTACACGTCGACGTTACATCGGCGTTTGGTACATTCGTTCCTTCATTAAATTATTATTGTCTGTTTATTTTATTTAGATCACTTAATTTTATTGTCTTTAATTATTTATTATCATAATTAAAATGGAAGGATTAAAAGGTATGTTTAAGGGTAAGGGTAAGGGTGCTTCTTCTAGTAGGGGCAACCAGGGCAAGGGTACTTCTTCTAGTCATCTTATTCCTACACAGGATGATTTTGTTGATACTCAACATTTTTCTACAATACCATTAGATTTAGACCAGGAGATATTTTCTGAAACTCAAGAAGACTTTAATTTAGACGATGATCTAGATGATATACCCACTAATGTTGATGACAACACACCCACTAGTGCACCTTCAACTGAAATAGCTCATATTCCCCCTAGTATGAGACGAGGTCCAGCAAAACGACCATTAAAATCAGATGCATGAACATTTTTTGATAGGAACGTAGAGAATCAAGTAGCCATATGTAAAATTTATAAAAATGTTTTAAAATTTAAAACTGAAAAAGGTCACGGTGGGACGGGGGATTTAATTAGACACGTAGTAAGTGCTCATCCAGCTAGGTATGCCCAATATCAGGCTTCAAAACCGGGTGCGCAAACGCCCGCTCCATCGGGACAAGGTTCACATCGACATCGTCTGGGACCAAGTACATGGTCAAATTAACCCTATGACGGGGGGAATTGTAGGCTCTAAATACAATAAACATAGAGATAGGGAAGCAATATCAAAATTAGTTGTTGTGGAGGGTTTGCCTTTTTCATTTCCTTCATCTCCCGGATTTATTCATTACATTAGAGATATATATAATCCTGCTTTTAATGGTTTTCCTAGATCAACTGTTAAGAGAGATGTATTTAAATTCGCGCATGAATATCAACAATATTTACGTTTTTCATTATATCATTTTAATGGCAAAGTATCTATCACGTCTGATATAGGTCGTAGTACTAACGACCATGATTATTTAATCAGAACTTGTCATTGGATAGATTATAAATGGTCTATGCAAAAATGTATTTTAGCGTATAGATATATAGATGATAGGCACACTGGTACTTTTATTGCAAAAAATATTTATCAAGTGTGCGATTATTACGGAATTACCGATAAAATTATGACTTTTACATTAGATAACGCTTCTAATAACAATTACGCAATTACAATTTTAAAAAATAGTTTAACTCCATCTTTTCCAGACCATTTTCATATAAAATGTGCATGCCATATATATAACTTAATTGTAAAGGATGGTTTTTCACTTTTTGAAGACATTCTTAGTAAAATAAAATTTGCTATAAACTTTATTTTTAAAAGTAATAAAGTACAACGTAGAAAAGAATATAAAAAAATTTGTCATGATTGTGGACTACCTTTTAGAAAAATTCCACAAGAAGTATCCACTAGGTGGAATTCTTTATACGAGCAACTACTTGTTGCTTATGACTATAAATTACCTATAACTTTATTTTTTAACTCTCATAATAAAAAGCCAGCTGATATGATTTTAGATAGTGATTGGGAAAAAATTTCCGAACTTATTGTATTTTTAGAGAAATTTTTTCAAGCAACAAAAGAATTTTCCGGTATATATTATCCTACTATTTCAACTATGTTATTTTATATAACTCTAATATTTTTATTACTTAGTGAATATATGAAAAAATCAGCTTATAAGGCAGCTATTAAAAAAATGTTTCTCAAAATAAAAAAATATTTTATTCTTATTCCCTCTATTTATATTATTGGTTCTGTATTAAATCCTACTATTAAAATAGACGGTACTAAATCACTAATTGAAACTATTTACGATTGTATAGAAGTACTACCACCTCCAAGTCCCAAAAATCTAAATCACCTACCACCTATTGAACAAACTAAAGAAGAAGTATTGTCTAGCGTAGAACACCAATGCAAAAATATATATAGATTTTATCAACAAGAAAATGCTAGTAACTTACCAGCTACCATACCATCTTCTTCATCTTCAACACAACCTCACAAAAGACATGATGTTTCTGCGGCTAGTATTGAAAGCCTCAGAAATAGAATGTGCGGTCGTACCTCTACTACTAACCAAATTAGCGAGTTGTATATTTTTGTTTTGCAGGGTTCTGTACCGTATCAAGAAGTTATCAATGAAGATGGACATGAAGACTTGCTGAAATACTGGAGGGGGAATGAGAAGACCTTTCCGACACTTTCATTGATGGCTCGAGATGTTTTGAACATTCAAGCGTCGTCAACTGCGTCTGAAAGCGCTTTTTCTTCAGGCAGATATCAAATAGGAGACCACAGACACTCATTAGCCGGAGACAGCTTGGTAATTGCAGTATTATTCAGAGATTGGATATGAGCGGAGCGGAGAAGGTGCGGTCAACCGGAGATCAACGAAGAAGATGATGAAAACTACAACGAAATCTTAACCGAAGGTAGTGGAAGCGACGTGGATCAATTTGACCAACAAATATCAATTCCAACCGAAGAACCACATGAAATCATCAAGCAATTAGAACAGGTTTTTTTGATAATGTAATTTTTTTAATTGTAATTTTATTATGTAATTTGCAACTTTTGGAAAACACCACAAAGTTGCAATTTAGATTTTAGACAATTGTATTTGTATTACAAAAAAATCATGTCTATTAAATAATATAAGAGGCACAAAAACAGCCTTGGGATGTTTTTATTACACTATCTTGTTTTGTTTATTGAGTTTTTTTTATACATATGTTATTTAAAAAAAAAAAGGAAAACCCGCCCGTATCCCGCCCCGACCCCGACTCCGCCCCGAGCCCGCCCCGACCCGATACCGACGGGATCGGGATCGGGACGGGACTTGCTCCAGACCCGCCAGACCCGACCCCGCCAGAACCCGCCGACCCCGACCCCGACCCCTTCTCCCGTCCCGTCCCGTCCCGCCCCGACCCCGCCAGACCCGAGCCCGGCCCACTGGCCACTCCTAGGCAGTAGTCACTGGTCTGCAAATGTATCAGGTCTTTTTATGAACTACTCCCTCCGTCTCAATTTATATGATATAGTTTGACTAAGCGCGGAAAAATAAACCAAAAATATTTGTGTGATTATAGATCATCTCGTTAAACGTAAAAGGTGAAATTTAAAGTTAAATTATTGTGAAATAAGGAAATGTGTAATTCTTTTTTGGACTGACTAAAAAGAAAAGTGTGTCATATAAATTGGGACAGAGGGAGTACATTATAGTGATAGATACATTTAACCAGCTTGTTACTTGTCGTCACCTTAAACTTGAAGCGTTTAGGATGCAAAAAGAAGGTCCTAGCTTAGCCCCTAGATGAAATTATGCAGATGCTTTTCTGAGAGTTTCTCTTGGTTTCTATTATTCCTAACTTATATCTGAGATATGCAGCGTGCTGATAATGGGGTCACTCTTTTGCTCTTCAATCCTGGGTCTTGTGCATAGTAAAAAAATTTGAGCCTTTTTGAATCAATGTTTTTGCAAAATATTTGGTTATGCTAAGATCCTGCATTGTCCACCTTTGTGTAGTCATTCCTTTCCTTTGGAAATCTCCCTGCATCATCTGGATCGTCCACAACATTCGCAGCTGTGTTTCACCTTCTCTTCTGATTAGTCTACTGTCCTGTTATCTCAGTGCTGTGGCTCAATATTTCCTTATATGTATATAAAGTATGGTAACTGAACCTATCTCATAAGTCGGTCAGGTTACTGCTTGTGTATTTGTCAGTCCAAACAGTTCATTCCATTCCATGGTGTACCTACTACCTTCCACCAACATCAGTATTGAGTAACTCCATCCACAAAGACATCGATAGATGGAAAAACATCACCTAGTATTTTTTGTTGGAAATTAGCCTTTGGCGGGGAGATGCGTCCACCCATCTTTGATGAATTAAACACTAGTGTTCCATATGTTGGAGACCTCGTCTCTTTACACATGCACGATCTACGAAGTGAGTAGATGACCGTAGGGCCAAGAATCGTCTAATTTCGTTGAGAAATGAAAGAGATATTGGTCCACGAAGTAAGGTGTTTGAGACATGGAAATGTGGTGTGGGACAAATCTACCACATCGGTGGGAATATGAAGAATTGCTCTCTATATAAGTCTCAAATTGGTAAAGGGTTTGGGACCCCAAGGGGTATCCCATGTGTTTAAAGGAGGGAAGACCTAGATGTGCTTGGGTTCAAGGCTAAGCCCACACGCGCGCCGCCGCCGCCCGCCCGTCCCATCCGGTTCACGGGTTCACGGGAGAACTCTGCCAGATGTGGGTCGTGGGTGTGGGGCTGTCTAATATTATCTTTTTGGACCAGAGAACTCTGCCAGATGTACAGTTTGATCCCTGAACTTTCATATGTACAGTTTGGACCAGAATTCTTTCATATGTACAGTTTGGTCCCTGAAGTTTCAATATTCTGCTTTGGTCCCAATTTACGGAGACTTTTTCGCCCTCTTGTTGGACTGCGTTTTGGAGCATTAACCAGCCATTATTTGGCTGATTAATTCATCCATTAACAACCCATTACTTGGGCAGTGAACAACCTCTTTCAATGGCCTTAATAGCCATTACTTGGCTGTTTTAATGGCCTCCCTTAATGGCCATTACAGCCTTGTTTTTGGCAGTTGGACAGCCCCTCTTGCTTGCTATATATTGAGTAGTTGTTGGCTCAATTCATAGTTGCACAACATGCAGAAAATAGAGCAAGAAACAGGCAGAAAATAGACGAAAAAAACTGGCAGAAACATAGACGAAATTACAGTGCAAAACTGACTGAAAAACAGTCACGAAAATAGCTCAAAACAGTGAGCAAATTGTCACGAAAATCAGTGAGCAAACCCACACATATACACAAGATATACACTACAGAGACACACTATATACACAGAGACAAAAGAGAAGAGTATTGAGAAACTCTTCCTTCCTATTCCATATCTTCAGCAAGTCGAGTCATATTTGTTTTCTTCGACAGGCTCAACCTATTGGCTTTGTAGTGTTGAGATTAAAGTGTTGTTTTATCTTGGGAGACTATTGCCCGCTAACGTAAAATCATATATACGGGGCAATCTTGTCTTAAGGATAGAGGGCTATCCTCGACTCAACACACAACGTTGTAACCATCCAGATTTAGTTGTTTCTTGATTTCAGGTTATCAAGATTCAAGGCACAACAAACTTCATAGCTTCTCAACATTGGCTTTGCAAGGTGATCAAGATTCAAGACACAACACACATGCGGCAGTTTTGAAGATTGACCATTTATTTATCCTTTCGAACATTTGTAATAGTTATTACTTCCCGTACTGCTTTATAAAGTACCATAGAAGTACCAACATTTTTTGCCTACACTGAGATTTGAACAACATTAACAACATTCATGACTCTAGATGGAAGAATATGAAGGTTGAGGATTATGGTAGAATGTTAATAGGGAGTAGAACGTTGTCTAGTTTTCCTTATCAGCATTATTATTATTACTCTTTTATTATCTTATTCTTTAATTTTTATTACTAGCTATTATTTCTTTTATTTTGGTTACCGTAACCTACTTCATTTATTATTAGGTCACACCCTGCATTTTTCTTTAGGCAGTCTCCTGATCAAAGAGTTTATCCGTCAGTATAATTTGCCAATATTACTGAATCTACTCTAGCTCAAGTTAAAGTACAGGAATATCCATGGTGAAATGAAGATCTTTTGATATTTCTGCACTGCACTGATCTACTTCTGTAGCTCGTGTTTACTGGTGTATTTGTTAATTGGGTCAAACTAACAGTTTGAATCCTCAAATATTGATCAGTTTGTCAATAGCATCATGACATTGTTGAAGTTTTCTTCCTTGACATAAAAGTTAGATGGTGTTTAAAGATGGGTATACATACAACAAGCTTCAGTTGAATGTAAATTTCTTTGCAATGGAAGTTCAATCAATTGCTGATTCATCATTTCAATGTTTGGCCGGACTCACGAGTAATTGCGAACTTATTTCGTTCTTACAAAAGATGGTGATGCTTTAGCTGTGTAAAATCAATCCAACAGCTTGCGAATCTTTTTCTTTCTTGAATGAATCAGATACTGACATTGATAAACAAGAAATCAACAGAAGCACTAGACTAGTTAATTTTCTTTTTAATCATCTGTCATTCGAAATCTATTAACCTGATTAATTTAGATTCATATTGCATAGATGCATATGAACCATTAACGGGGGTTTGCTCCCTGCTAGAAATTTTTTTCTAGAATCTAAAATATCCTCATCCATTCCTCACAGTCATGATGGTAACTAATTAATTACTTGTAAATCAATCTGTGAAAGTGTACTAAAAAAACTTTGACTCGAAGAGGACATTACATTATAAATAAGCAATAATTCGTGTGTAATCAATAACTTTGACACGTGGAAGACATTTCCTTATACTCCAATAAGCAATAAATATCTCGTGTCTAATCAGTCGGTACATTCGTGATTTAAATGTTACTGGTCTTAAGTTGAAAGCGTGAGTACTAAAAATATTTGAATCTATTTATACTTGTCTTTCATATCAATGATATAAACACGTCACTAAATTTTGTTAGGAATTGGACTGTGGACATAATTTTTTTTACCTTAATTTTTTGTTCACGTCGGTTAATTTCATCACAAATATATCTAATATATTTTGTAGATTTACATATTTATATTCATAGTTGTCTTAACTTCTTTCTGACCTGGAAGTAGCTCAATGATTGACTTTTGAAAGATATCTGGTACAGTACTATACTTGCTATGGCAGAAACAAAAAAAAGTTCGGTACAAACAGCTCTTATAAAGCTGTACTAATTGTTTTTTTGTGCCACCAACGCTGGCTTTTTCAATAATAAACCATTCTAAACTTTATGTACTTTCTAGTTTCACGAGTATGAACAAGATCCAATTGGCTGTTACTTATCAAAAAATAATACTCCTAATAATTTAAAGTTCAAATTAGTTAATTTATGCTTGGACACTAGCAATGCTAGGGTTAAGCAAAATACGTATCTTCATTATTTTGCTTTGAAGTGGCGTCAGCTCCATTCTAATCTTAACAAATGTATTATATATGAAAGAATCTCTTGATTGATTTCATTAATTGAAAGAAATAATATAATTTATATATTAGGAGAATTCTATTCCTATTCTACTCCTAAAATCTTATTCTACTTGGACACTAATTATACAATTATGGTAATACAAATATTATGGTAAGTGTACAATACTAATTACACCACAACATTACCTAAACTAGGAGACTAAAACATTACCTAAACTCTAGACCATATACACTGTCAACTATACACAACCGAGGCCCAATATACATAGGATATACACGTGTATATCGTGTATATCCTATGGATATTTAACACACCCCCGCAGTCATAGCGGGTAGTCTTCGAACACTGAGACTGTAACTAAAATCTTCAAAAAGGACCGAGGAAAGACCCTTTGTAAAGATGTCGGCAATTTGATACCTGGACGGAACATGGCAGACGCGTATTTGACCACGAGCAACCTTTTCGCGAACAAAGTGAATGTCCATCTCGATATGTTTAGTGTGCTGGTGCTGAACCGGATTACCAGAAAGATAGATGGCACTAACATTATCACAATAAACCAAGGTCGCTTTCTGAATAAGACAATGAAGCTCTAACAGCAAATTACGTAACCAATATGATTCCGAGACCACATTAGCTACCCCTCGATACTCGTCCTCGGCACTGCATCGGGACAAAGTCGACTGACGTTTCGCAGACCATGAGGCCAAGTTATTACCAAGAAATATACAATAGCCAGACGTAGACCGTCTGATGTCCGGACAGCCACCCCAATCAACATATGTATACGAGACAAGTGTGGACGTCGACGAAGGATATAAATGCAAGCCATAGTCAAGTGTACCCTGAATATACCGAATGATGCATTTGAGCGCATTCATGTGCTCAACCCTGGGATCATACATAAACAAACACACCTGTTGTACGGCATACGTAATATCTGGTCTCGTGAATGTGAGATACTGAAAGGCCGTGCAAGACTGCGATAGCGGGTCGGTTCCTCGTATGGTGTGCCGGCTGCAGCACCCAATTTGGGTTTAGTATCAATTGGAATGGAAATGGACTTACAGGATGACATCACAACCCTCTCAATGATCTTGGCTGCATACTTCCTCTGTGACAAGAACAATCCACATGCATGACGAGTGACAACAATCCCCAAAAAATAACTCAAAGGCCCCAAGTCTTTCATAGCAAACTCAGAATTGAGCATTGTCATGATAGACTGGTGTAAGGCGTCGGAAGAGGCAGTCAAGATAATATCATCCACATATAATAGTATATAAGCCATGGACAAACCACGATGATATATGAACAAGGAATTATCCGACCTGCTGTGAGTGAACCTAATAGTTTAAACACAGTCGGCAAACCACTTATACCAGGCCCGTGGAGAATGCTTAAGCTTATATAAGGACTTTTTCAACAAACAGACATAATGAGGATATTTGGGATCCCTAAACCCCAAGGGCTGATGCATATAGACTGTTTTCTTGAGATCACCATGTAAGAAAGCATTATTCACATCTAACTGATGAATGGGCCATGCTTTCGAAAGAGCCAAGCTGAGCACAGTGCGAATGGTAGCCGGCTTGACCACCGGACTAAACGTCTCACCACAATCCACACCAACCTGCTGAGCCTTATCATCACCCACAAGTCGCGCCTTATGCCTTGCAAATGAACCGTCTAAATTGTCCTTATGAGCAAAAATCCACATAGACCTAATAATATTAATACCAAATGGATGGGGCACCAACTCTCACATCTTATTATCAATAAGAGCATTATATTCATCGGTCATAGCAATTTTCCAATTCGGGTCATTTAATGCAGACACATGATTACGGGGTAAAGGTGATTTAAGCACATTAGAATTTAAATTAAAATGTCGCTTTGGTTTAAAAATATCCGTTGACTACGAGTGACTGGTCTATGACTCGGGGAAGAAACGGGTGGATTTTGGGAATTTGCGGGACTCGGGACGGACTTGCCAGCAGACAGTGGGCTTGTTGGCCCAACTTGGTAACGGGAACTGGAAGTGGGGACTGGAACAGTGGCGGTAATGGGCTGGGTGATTGGCCCATTTACCGTTACTGGTCCAGTAACTGGACTGGACCCTACCGCGGGAATTATAGCTGGTGACGGAACAGTGGGGCCATCGGGCAGTGGGCCCGCTGGCGTATTTGGGGTGCAGGACACATCCGAAAAATGGTGAATAAAATACGGGGATATACCATCATCCAAAAAATTATACGAACTAGGCACGGGATTATTAATCTTAGCAAACGAAAATTGGGATTCATCAAAAATTACATGGTAACTAAGGATGATTTTACTAGACGATAAATCAAAGAATTTGTAGTCGCGATGATTAGACAGATAACCCAAAAACACACAAGGCGTAAAGCGGGCCTGAGGTTTGTTAATTGTGGTGGACGGAAATAACGGATAACACAAGCACCCAAAGATCCTAAGATGCGAATATGATGGAGTCTTAATAAATAAAATGTGCAGAGGGGACGAATATGTCAAATCTTTGGAAGGAAGAATGTTAAGAAAATATGTAGTCATTTGTAGAGCATGATGCCAAAAAGATGGGGGTACAAAAGCATGAATTAATAAAGTGCGGATAATGTTATTAATGGTACGAATTTTCCGTTCGGCTTTCCCATTTTGTGAAGACGTATGAGGGCAAGAAAAATGAAAATTGATCCCATTATTTGCACAAGATTCCCGAAACACCCCATTATCATATTCTTTTCCATTATCACATTGGATATTTTTTATTTCGCATTCGAATTGGGTTCTAATGAATGCTCTAAATTTTAAGAAGATAGAAAAAACTTGAGATTTTTTCGCCATCGGAAAAATCCATAAAAATTTAGAATAATCATCTAATAAGAGAACATAATATTGATGACCCAAATAACTAAGAACAAGAGATGTCCATAAGTCGCTATGAATGATATCAAATGTCATTAAAGTATGAGACTTAGAATCGACAAATGTCAACCTAACATTTTTTTCTAAAGAACAAGACTGACAATTCGGAGTACTACGCGTACCCTTACATGAAATAAAATTATTTTTATCTTAGGAAGACAAAATAGACGACCACGGATGACCAAGAAGAGTATGCCACAAGGAAGGAGCAAGGGCTACAAACGCTGACGGCAAGGCTTGACTCGATAGACCGGAACTTGGCGTGATAGGATAAAGATCTCCCTTAATATCACACCTCATGAGAAGACTCCCCTTCTTGAAATCCGTCACAGAGAAACCAAACAGATCAAATTCAATAGACACAGAATTGTCAGTGGTGAATTTACGGACAGACACTAAATTTTTAATAAATTTGGGGGCATGTAGGGTATTTTTCAAGATAAGGGGTGGATTGGGGGGGGGGAGACAAAGTTTCATGACCATAACCACGAATTGGAATAGAATTACCATTACCAACAATTATGCCACGAGGGTTGCTCAAATTGGAATAAGACGAGAGAGTACCTAAATCGGATATCATGTGGGTAGTGGCACCGATGTCCATATACCAATTTGGGTCTGGAGGATTTAATCCAAGTGTGTGCATTGCGGCTTCGATGTCGTTAGAAGTGGAGGCCACTGCGTGATGGGCCTGCTGGGGCCGAGGCCCAAGCACCCCTGTTTGCAGCCTCGACCCAGAAGGATGACTGAAATTGGGCCACTGCATGTTGGGCCGTGACTAAGGCTGGCCAGCCCACTTCCATTAAGGATGAAACGCTTGGCTACTACTATTTGGCCCAAACTGTGGGGCCCACTGCGGGGTCCAAAACTGCTGCTGCTGCTGACCGCCCCGAGGGCCACCACTGTTCTGGCTGTCGCCATTGTTGCCGCTGCGATTCTTGCCATTATTTTTCTTATTTTGTCCCTTTTTGCCGCCACTGTTGCGGTTTTGGCCCGAGTTGTTGGAAGCGGTAGGATGAAAAGTGGACTTGGTCATCATGACTACGAGACTAGCACCGGTAGCCGCCTTTTTAGCCATGCCTGCTTCTTCGAGTATAAGCATAGAACGAGTCTGATAAAATTGAAGGAAGATGATTGCTTTGACGAAGAAGTGTGCCAACATCACTCTAGGCCTCGGATAGGCCCGAAACCATTTGGAGGACCAAATGATCATTCGACACCGGCGCGTCAATGTTATGGAGTTGATCTACCAATTCCTTCAATCTTTTGCAATAAGCCGAAACGTTAGGGAAATCTTCCATGTTGACGTGGGAGAATTCCTGCTCAAGAGTAACAGCTCTAGAATTTTGATTATCTTGGAATATATCACGTAGTATATTCCAAGTTGATTGCGCCGTAGCGTCATGCTAAATAATTGTTTGCAAAAGGTCGGTAAAAATCGTGGAGTATATCCACTGAAGGACAGTGGCATCAAGAGTCGTCCACAACTTAGGATCATTATCGCATTGTGGCACCTCCGTATCCTCAGGAGCCGCGGGAATTATGTGATGGATGACTTGATGCGAGTGTGTGTGAATTTTGAACAGTTCGGCCCACATCGGATATTGGACGTTTTCTATTTCAAGAACAAGAGGGGTGTTATTCTTGATGTTAGAAACTGTAAGGGCAGGATGGAACGTGTTCCTTGATGTGGACATACTGATAGAACAATATGTGATTGAGGGATTTGAAAGAAAAAATTGGGAGAGAGGATGAACTGTCGGCACAAAACCAGAGAAGAAGGGCTCAATTTTCGAGGCTTAGGACGGACGAATTAACAAGGAATTTGGAGAGGATTTTAAGACCTAGACTTCTGGTACCATGAAATAAATAATCTCTTGATTATTTTCATTAATTGAAAGAGTATATACAATTTACATATTTCCACAATAGGAGAATTTTCTTCCTATTCTACTCCTAAAACCTGATTCTACTTGGACACTAACTATACAATTATGGTAATACAAATATTATGGTAAGTGTACAATACTAATTACACCACAACATTACCTAAACTGGGAGACTAAAACATTACCTAAACTCTAGACCATATACACGGTCAACTATACACAACTGAGGCCAATATACATAGGATATACACGTGTACTTCGTGTATATCCTATGGATATTTAACAATATATACTTAGCAGCCAATGACAGATCCAACAATAGGTTCGTGCGTTTGGTAACCCAGTAATTCGAGGTCAAACTCTGTATATTTATACGAAAATTAAGTATAGATAGAGTTAAATATACATTGCATAACTCATCTTTGAACTCAGAATATCTAAAATTTGATTCCGATACTATCAACAGATCCATGTACAGAAGGAGTGATTGGCCTTCTGTGCGGGTTCCTTTTGTTTATGTTCCAGGAATTAAAAAGTCTCACTGCCCATACACTTATGAAAAAATTGAAATTAGCTACGAACTTCATTACTAATCTGTCACTAGATTGCTGGTAGCTAAATTGAATTTTTGATAATCCATCACTAATCGCTAAGTAGAATTAGCGACGGATTTTATTGTTTATTTATAGAATTTGTCATTTGCTATTTCCTGTTTTTCAGTAGTGATATTCGAGAAACAACCATCGTTAGCTGGTGAACTCCGATATACTGTCCAAAGTAGGACGCCATGATTTGGACCTTGCTGCAGCAGCAGAGTTTGTCATCCCAGGCCTTTGCCTTTGTCTCTCATGTTTATTAATGGCCTGTAAATGATCAACTTTGCCTAAATGTTATTAAATCAGTAATATCACCGTGTTATCAATCTGCAATTCGATTTTTGAAATTGTTTTGATACTAGTAATGTAACTCTCATTCCTATATATGCCCCTTAATCTTGTTATTAGAAAATCCAAGTGAGACCCCATCTTTTATATGCCTTCAATTCATTTGAGGATTAAGGACTTACAATTTATTTATCTTCTGTTTTTCTGATTTACCCTTTTCTCCTGGTGGCTTTATTCAAAGCAAATACGCCACTGTTTCGGTCTTTATTTCAATTTGTGTGATACAATTTGAATAGTTATGGAGTTTAAGAAAGAATTCAAGATTTTTAAATATGTTATCTTAATAATATGCAATAACATATGTGTGGCTATATGACTTTTGAAAATACTTGTGATCTTAAACATACCTTAATATATGTGGCTATAAAAGCTCATCATTAAAGATAAAATGAGAAATATAAAGTTAATTATTTTTAAATATAGATATATATTATTTTTTTAATGGACTAATAAAAAAAATAGTGTCCGTAAATGGAGTGAAGTAATGAAGTGAATTGGTTCAAAAAAAATAATTACCTGATAGCTTTTATCTGGTTCAGAGTTTCTAGCTTCAAGCTCACAACTTGACCTCTGATTCTCTGTATTTCCCTGAAGTTCTTGCTGCTTCTTTGTCATCTTTCCATGTTTCTTTGCTCTTAGTATCTTCATCACCTCTGTAACCATCAAATTAAATCAAGATTGAATCTCATTAAATGAGAAAAAAACTAACCAATCAATCAATATAATTGGTTTAATAAATCCTCTATTTTCATTTCCTCTATTCACTATTTAGAGAATTCATCACATTATCACTATCTTTATGTTCGTCAACTACTACTTTTGTCCCAATTTAAGTGGCACTTTGCAAATTTTGAAAGTCAAACTTTTCAATTTTTGATCGTGAATTTCAGACACGAAATTTTAATGTTTAAAAACATATGAAAAAACGGCGGTAAAAAAAAATTGGTTTGACTCTCGAAAACTGAAAGGTGAGAGAGTAACAGTAGAGTACGTAGCTTAAATATGAAGTGTACCTTGAGTTGTAACAAGTCGATAAGCTCTACCAAGAACTAAAGTATCACTTGGCCGGAGAAGCTTTACTCTCGTAAAACGTACAGTTTTATCGTCGTTGCCGGAGCCGGAGACAGGGAGTGGAATAATGAGAGTAACATAATGACCAGGATTCATTTTCATCACTTCACTAACACTCACTGCCCAATACATTCTATCTATTTTCCCATTTGGATGTTGTATTACTAGTGCAGCTGCATCTACTGCCTGACAATTTCCCATCTTTTGTCAATAATTCTATATGTATCTTTTATTTTCTAGAAAAATAGAAAGATGAAGAAATTAGGAAGATAGATAAGGAGGAAGCTAAGAAGGAAGGATGTGAAACAGCTAAGAGTCTCTTTCCAACCAGTCTCACTCATGCTAGCAAAGCAGTCCCTCCCTTATATATTATACATGTATTATAAGGTAGAAATTGTATATAAAAAGAAGAACATTCTTTATGCGTTGTCGAGTAGCAAATACTTTTACATAAATATATTTGATGCTGTAATTTTGATTGAAGCAAGCTGGATTTTCAAAAAGAGTCCTAGCTAAAGTATTTTTGTTGGGGGAAAATGTTTGATATTCGAAAAGAGAAAAAGTTCCCCTCGTTTTAAATTAGGTGGCGTAGTTTAATTGGATACAAAATTTTAAAAATAAAAACTTTTTGAAAGAACGTATGCCATTAAATATGGAATGAAACTTTTGTGGCTATAAAAATCATATTATTGATGGTAGAGAGAAAATTTAAAGAGAAATTATTTTTAAAAGTAAGAAGATATCATTTTATTAAAGGGGCTAATAAAAAATAGGGTCAATTAGTTTACATCATCGCACCTCTACTTGGATTTGTCGCGTCAGTTCATTTATCACCAAGGCAAATAGAAATGGGCTAAGAGTTAATCTCTGGTGCAGCCCCATCATCACTGGAAAGTGCTCCGAGTCTCCCCTATTGTCCGTACTCTGGTCTTGGCTCCATCATACATATCCTTCATTGACTTAGTGTACGCCACATGTACATCTCTAACTTCCAAACAACTCCATAAAACTTCCCTATGAACTTTGTCGTATGCCTTCTCTAGATTTATGAAAACCATAGTTAGTAAATATATTGAAGATAAATGTCATTACAGTGGCCAATGGTTGCCGGCAGGTTTGCAAAAATGCTGGTCGGATTGCCACGTGGTTCGATGTTAAGATTTTGGACGGGCATTCTCAACTGGGTCGATGGGGTCATGAACTTTTAAGCTGAGAAAATAATGATAATAATAAGCATGCAAAGATCCAATTATAGTTGCGTCCTTAGTGTATTTAATATGACGAAAGTCATTTTTCAGAATATTCTTTTTATATGTTAATTGATGAATAAAAATATTTTTGAAAATAATATATTAATTTATATTATATTAAAAACATAAACTTCCTAATTTGAAAATTAAATTACTAAAATATCGTTATAAATAATGTAAATTTCCTTGCTTAAAAGAAATAAATAAATACTAAATTTATTTGAAGGGATGTGATCCTTCATAGTATTGCTAATGTTCAAAATAATTTCTACCTAACTGTTCCTACTTTTTCAAAGGACACGTACGCAAAACACATTATTTATTTTTTTTTATTTTTTTTGCGAATAGGTGCTTCAAACCTAGGCGTTCATTAGTTGGTTCAGCAAGAGTTGGAAGAATTTAAATTGAGATGCGTAGATGCCCACGAGAGAAAAAAATTTCCTTCTACTAAATGTTGGAAATTAGCCTTTGGAGGGAGTTGCGACCGACCAACTTTAACGGCTTAAACACTAATGTTACGTATGTTGGAGAATCCGGTTCTTCACACATGCATGATGTACTAAGTACGTAGATAACCGTAGGGCCAAGAATCGTCAAATTTCATTGAAAAATGATAGAGATATTGGTTCACGAAGTGAGGTGTTTGAAGCATGGAAAGTGTGGTGTTGTGTTCAATTCTCCCTCATCGGTAGAGGAAGAAAGAATTGTTGTGTATATAAGACTCGAAATTGGTTTGGAGTTTGGGACCCCAAGGGGTATCCCATGTGTTGTGCTTCGGTTCGAGGAAAGACCACACGCGCGCCGCCGCCGCCCGCCCGTCCGGTTTCGGTTCACGAGTTCACTGGTCGTGGGTCGTGGGTCGTGGGCCGTGGGCTGTGGGCCTTCTGATATTATCTTTTTGGGCCAGAGAACTTTTCCAGAAGTACAGTTTGATCCCAGAAGCTTCAGATGTACAGTTTGGACCAGAATTATTTCAGATGTACAGTTTGGTCCCTGAAGTTTCAAGATGTACAGTTTGGTCCCTGAAGTTTCAAGATGTACAGTTTGGTCCCTGAAGTTTCCAGAAATTCAGAATTTCGGCAGACAGGAACAGAAACGTCCAGCACTCAATTCAGCCATTTATTTTGGCTGAATTACTCCTCCTATAATGGCCAAATCCGTTGGTCTTTCACCCTTTAATTTGGTGGCTTTACTACCTCCATAATGGTCATTATTTGGCCAATAATGGCTGTTATGGAGGCAGTCAAACAGTCCCCTCATCACCTATATAAACACCCCTTACACCATTGTTGAGGCACACTTGATATACACGAAAATATACAACCAGAAAATATGTTCTTCCTATAACTTCCAAGCATCATTTCTTATTCAATATTCTTCACGGTAGCTCTTGAGTTTCCTTTGCTCAATTGTTCCATTGTTGTTTATCTTGGGAGATGAATTGTCCGGGACGTATAAAGGATACATACGGGGAAATATTGTCTTAAGGACAGAGTGCCACACTCGACTCAGCAAAAATTAAAGCAGTTTCCGGTCTTCTTGTTCAACAAATATTGTAATTTCAGTTTTGTTGTTATATTGTAATTTTCAGTTTTCTAGTTGAATTGTAATTTCAATTCTTACATAAGCAGTTACTTATAATTTCCGTTTCTTGCAAATCCTTGTAACCCAACAACTTAAGACAATATTTTGCTTACGGTAGCTGCAATAACATGGCTGGAAATATGACCGATGTTCTTGCCATTCTTTGCCTTCCCCACCGCCGCCATCGCCAAGGTAGTAACCCCGCCGCTTCATTCTTCTTTGCTGCCGCTCTTTATTCAAGGCGATAACTGCCGCCTTCCCGACTGTTGGAGCCCCCCCTCTTCTTCACACCACCATGATCGCCCTGAAAAGTTCATGGGATCAGAATTTAAAAGATGGCAAAGAAAAGATGTTGTTCTACTTATGATTATGGGCATGGCGGTTCCTTACGGAAGATCCTCCACAAGTCGGAGATGAAATGGACTCTTCGCCATCAAGCGGGTGAAGGGGCCTTGGTATCCATGCCGTTAATGGCATGAAGATGGTTCGTGATGCGTGGAATCATAGCGATTTCATGTGCAAGAACTATATCTCGAATCGCTTGTGTGCCCTCTCTACACGGTATATTCTACCGCTGGCACCGCCAAAGAGCCGTGGGAAAATCGCAAAGAAGTACAACGCACAAGATGCGGGTACTAAGAAGTTTATCGTTGGGAAATTTCTAAAATTCCAAATGGTGGACAGCAAGACAGTGATGTCCCAAGTCTAGGAATTCCAAATGATTTTACATCACCTGGATTTGGAAGGACTGAAGCCAAACGAGCAGTTTTTGGTTGCATCACTGATTGAAAAGTTACCTCCTTCATAGAATGAGTTTATGAGTTACTTGAAACTCAAGACAAAGGAGATGACCTTTGAAGAGCTTGTTATGAAACTGCAAATCCAGGAAGATAATAAGAAGACCTTGCCAAAGGGTAGACAACATGCTGAGGCAAAGGCAAAAATGGCTGAGGCCAAAGGGAAAACAAGCAACAAGCGGAAGTTCCACAAAGACGGCAAAGCCCCCGCAATGAGACGCTCGTGAGGTAATCACATCACTGTGGGAAACCTGGTCATAGGATCAAGGAATGTCGCAAGCTCAAGACTGAGCAACAACAGAAAGCCAAGTCGAAAGGCAAGGCTCAAGCTAACGTCGTCAAGGACACGCTCCTGGATGACATGATTGAGGATCTCTCGGCCGTGGTGCTAGAAGCCAACTTGGTTGAGAATCCGATGCAGTGGTGGGTGGACACAGGTGCAACAAGACACATCTGTTCCAACAAAGATGCCTTCTCCACGTACACTCCGGTCTCCAACAAGAAGCTGTTCATGGGCAACAACGCTTCCTCGGACGTGCTAGGGGTTGTAAAGGTGGTCCTGAAGATGACTTCCGGCAAGGAACTCACTCTGAAGGAAGTGATGCACGTCCCAGAGATTAGAAGAAATCTAGTTTCTGGACCTTTATTGGTTAATGCTGGTTTTAGGCTAGTGTTTGAATCAAATAAATTTGTACTCACTAAAAATGGCACATTTGTGGGGAGGGGCTTCGTCTGTGAAGGCCTCTTCAAAGTGAATGCCATGTCTGTATTGCGTCAAGGAAATAAAGTTGAACATTCTTCTTATTTGCTTGAGTCTTCTAATTTATGGCATCATAGATTAGGACACGTTAACTACAAGTCTATTCAAAGGCTGGTAAAGATGGAGTTGTTGCCGTCTATCGACATAAACCCTCAACATAAGTGTGATGTGTGCGTAGAGGCAAAACTTACTAAGCTTCCTTTTTTATCCGTCGAAAGGAATACCGCTCCTCTAGAACTTATTCACACAGATATATGTGATTTGAAGTTTGCACAAACTAGAGGGGGGAACAAGTACTTTGTGACTTTCATTGACGATAGCACAAGGTATTGTTACCTTTACTTGTTGAAAAGTAAGGATGAAGCCTTTGAAGCGTTCCGACGTTACAAAGCAGAAGTTGAGAACCAACTGAGCCTACGGATTAAATCCATTCGTAGCGATAGAAGGGGAGAATATGTAGCGCCTTTTGAGGAATACTGTGCCCAAGAAGGCATTATTCATCAAACGACGGCTCCATACTCACCTCAATCAAATGGTGTGGCGGAACGTAAGAACCGCACATTAAAAGAAATGATGAATGCCTTGCTTATCAACTCCGGTCTTCCCAAAAATATGTGGGGAGAAGCCGTCCTTACCGCTAATATGATTCTTAACAGAGTCCCACATAAGGGTAAGGACAAAACTCCATATGAATCATGGAAGGGAAAGAAACCCACCTACAAATACTTTAAGGTGTGGGGTTGTTTGGCAAAGGTTGAAGTACCCAAGCCAAAGCAGGTCAAGATTGGGCCTAAGACTGTAGATTGCATATTCATCGGATATGCAAATAACAGTAGTGCTTATCGCTTCTTAGTGCATAAGTCAGATATTCCAGATATCCACCAGGGTACAATAATGGAATCAAGGAATGCACTATTCTTTGAAAGTACCTTTCCTAGAAAGGAAAAAGACATAACCTCTCTCAAACGAAGTTATGCACAAAGCTCTCAAGAACCGGAGGGCCTTGATCGCCGGACCGAATGGTTCAGATCTAGCGAATCTCGAGGTGGCTGAACATCCGGAATCTAGTGTTCCAGATTCTCAGAACTTGGAGACTCCAGAGATGGATCTAAGGCGAAGTAAAAGGGCCAGGAAGGATAAATCCTTCGGTCCTGACTTTGTAGCTTATATGGTTAATGATGAACCAAGGACAATTGCTAAGGCGTTGTCAACTCCAGAAGCACCGCTCTGGAAAGAAGCTATTGAGAGTGAAATAAGCTCCATTCTGCATAACCATACTTGGGAGTTGGTTGATCTTCCTCCGTGAAATAAACCGTTGGGGTGTAAGTGGATACTCAAATGGAAATACAAAGCAGATGGGTCTATAGACAAGTACAAAGTCAGGTTGGTAGTCAAGGGCTATCGGCAAACAGAAGACTTTGACTACTTTGACACATACTCTCCGGTATCCCGGATGACATCCATACGGGTATTCATTGCGATCGCAGCTTTGCGTGACCTTGAGATACACCAGATGGATGTTAAGACAGCCTTCCTAAACGGCAATTTGGAAGAAGAAATCTATATGGACCAACCCGAGGGGTACGTGGTTCAAGGGCAAGAGAAGAAAGTCTGTCGACTTATCAAATCTCTGTACGGGCTGAAACAAGCTCCGAAACAATGGCACGAAAAATTTGATAGTACTCTACTATCAAAAGGGTTCGCCATTAATGAGTGTGATAAATGTATTTACACGAAAGGTAACTCTGACTCATTTGTTATGATATGCATGTATGTAGACGACATGTTAATCACAGGAAGCAGTCCTAGGGTAATCCTAGAGACTAAGAACATGTTGAAACAATGCTTCGACATGAAGGATATGAGTATCGCAGATGTCATCTTAGGGATTAAAATCTCTAAGACGTCTGAAAGACTGGTCTTATCTCAGTCTCACTACATCGAGGATGTTTTGAGAAAGTTTGAGATGTTAGACAGTTCACCGATAAAGTCAACAATGGATACAAATCAAAAGCTTGATAAAAATCTTGGTGCACCTGTATACCAGGAGCGATATGCACAGGTGATCGGTAGTTTGATGTATATAACAAACTGCACCCGACCTGATATTGCTTACGCAGTAAATAAGTTGGCTAGGTTCACCCGTAATCCGAGTGATAATCACTGGAAGGCGTTGAATCGGGTATTACAATACCTGAAATACACGTTAAATTACGGGCTGCACTATTCGAGATATCCAGCTGTACTAGAAGGGTACAGTGATGCAAACTGGATATCTGATATAGAGAACAACAAGTCCACTAGTGGGTATATATTTACAATTGGTGGTGGGGCTGTGTCTTGGAAATCCTCTAAGCAAACTTGCATCGCCCGATCCACAATGGAATCGGAGTTTATCGCTTTAGACAAAGCAGGAGAAGAAGCTGAGTGGCTTCATGACTTCTTAGAGGATGTTCCGTGTTGGAACAAACCCGTACCTTCGGTAATGATCCACTGCGACAGTCAGTCGGCTCTAGGAAGGGCACAGAATACTATGTACAACGGCAAGTCTCGTCATATTCGACGGAGGCATAAGACCGTTAGGCAACTGATCACCACGGGTATAATATCCATTGATTACATCAAGTCAAAGGATAATATAGCAGACTCATTGACAAAGGGCCTACTCAAGGATCAAATGGCTTGCCTGTCTAAGGGAATGGGCTTAAAACCCAAAATATAAGGACCAATACAGTGGTAACCCAACCTTACGAACTCGAGATCCCAGTAATTTGGTTCAATGGGAAAATGAAGTTGTAAAGGTTCAGTTGACCGCTTCAGTGGAAGTATGAGCACTTCGGATAGTGATTTCTGAAAAGAAACACCAAATCCAAAGTCGTTCCCGCGATAGACGTTAAGTGCTATCTGCAGTATGGGTAAAGGTTAAGTTTTCAAAACCTGTAATGATCCTCAACAGTTGAGGTTAGGTTCTTGGGAAACTTTTAATGGTTCCTAACACTTGTGAAGTGGGGTATATCAGGATACCTTGTAGGAGACCACCTATTTAAGTGCGAGGACGGGCCGCCTCAAAATGAACGCACTTAAGAATCCAAGACGTTGTCCATGGCCAAAACGGATAAAATATTACGAAGAAGAGAGTAAGGGAATTTGTTGTGTTAGTACCATTGACTTGGCTTACACTAAACACTGACGGTTCAAGACATCACGTTCACCGCGCAGTAAGTAAGTCCAATGGTATTCAACTATGGAAGGTTCAAAGCTGATGCTACCTCTCCTTATGCAACATCGGTCCGCTGAAATATTGCTGGAAATGAAAAGACACCATGTGAGTGCGCCAAAATCACTTTCAAGAGGGGATTGTTGGAAATTAGCCTTTGGAGGGAGTTGCGACCGACCAACTTTAACGGCTTAAACACTAATGTTACGTATGTTGGAGAATCCGGTTCTTCACACATGCATGATGTACTAAGTACGTAGATAACCGTAGGGCCAAGAATCGTCAAATTTCATTGAGAAATGAAAGAGATATTGGTTCACGAAGTGAGGTGTTTGAAGCATGGAAAGTGTGGTGTTGTGTTCAATTCTCCCTCATCGGTAGAGGAAGAAAGAATTGTTGTGTATATAAGACTCGAAATTGGTTTGGAGTTTGGGACCCCAAGGGGTATCCCATGTGTTTAAAGGAGGGAGGACCTAGATGTGCTTCGGTTCGAGGAAAGACCACACGCGCGCTGCCGCCGCCCGCCCGTCTGGTTCCGGTTTCGGGTTCTCGGGTCACGGGTCACGGGTCACGGGTGACGGGTCACGGGTCACGGGTCATGGGTCACGGGTCACGGGTCACGGGTCGTGGGCGGTGGGCTGTGGGCCTTCTGATATTATCTTTTTGGGCCAGAGAACTTTTCCAGAAGTACAGTTTGATCCCAGAAGCTTCAGATGTACAATTTGGACCAGAATTCTTTCAGATGTACAGTTCGGTCCCTGAAGTTTCAAGATGTACAGTTTGGTCCCTGAAGTTTCAAGATGTACAGTTTGGTCCCTGAAGTTTCCAGAATTCGAATTTGGCAGACAGAATGTAAACGTCCAAAGACTCAATTCAGCCATTTATTTTGGCTAAATTACTCCTCCTATAATGGCCAAATCCGTTGGTCTTTCACCCTTTAATTTGGTGGCTTTACTACCTCCATAATGGTCATTATTTGGCCAATAATGGCTGTTATGGAGGCAGTCAAACAGTCCCCTCATCACCTATATAAACACCCCTTACACCATTGTTGAGGCACACTTGATATACACGAAAATATACAACCAGAAAATATGTTCTTCCTATAACTTCCAAGCATCATTTCTTATTCAATATTCTTCACGGTAGCTCTTGAGTTTCCTTTGCTCAATTGTTCCATTGTTGTTTTATCTTGGGAGACGAATTGTCCGGGACGTATAAAGGATACATACGGGGCAATATTGTCTTAAGGACAGAGTGCCACACTCGACTCAGCAAAAATTAAAGCAGTTTCCGGTCTTCTTGTTCAACAAATATTGTAATTTCAGTTTTGTTGTTATATTGTAATTTTCAGTTTTCTAGTTGAATTGTAATTTCAATTCTTACATAAGCAGTTACTTGTAATTTCCGTTTCTGGCAAATCCTTGTAACCCAACACTAAATTGAAAGCACCAAAAGTAATGTCCTTGGTTAATCAAATCTGCAATAATGTTCATCAAGAAAATCTCATTATAATGTAAATGATTAACCAATTATTCGTGTTGCACTCTAAGTATTGTCGTTCCATTTTTTTTTATGGACAACTACCATAAACAATCTACACTATTTTGTCATACAGGATGGCCGTATTCAAAATAGACTACTAAATTTTTACCTCACCAAATTATAATTTCAAGATCTTTTAATTAATTTATATTATATTGGGTTATTTTGGTATTGCAGAAGTATGGATATATGTTAGTAATTTTTGTGCTTCGAGATATAAAAAGACCATATTATATATGTTTTATGGATTGTCTGATATGTTGATAATTTGATTTTTTGTATTTCTCCCGCCTTGAAGGTTATGTCATCTTGGGGTATGAAAAAATTATAATTTTCCATGGCCAGTTGGTGTTTGATAATGCATGCCCCCTTTCAGGGGCGGTATTTTCTGGCACTGGATGCTCATAAAATCCATCTAACTTTCGGACATTAATTTTTCACCATCATACTTTGAGTTTGAGGTTTGTTTCATGTTTGAAATATTGCTATCATACCTTGCTTTTCACTTATGCAATGCACGAAATCAAGTGGTAAATTGTAGTACATCAAGATAAAATTATTTGCCACCTTAGAGTTTGGAAGTTTAACTGTCCAATTTTACTTATGAATTTGGAAGAATGTTGCACAAATGTTCTGTTCTAACAATGCCTTTTTATTGTTATTGATATTGGGTTTTCCTTCGATCCATTATAATATATTACTAATAATTTAAATTTTATTTATACGCTAGCAACTCTTAAAGTAGGAAAACTTAATTTGAAATAAATAGTTAATCACAAATTTTGCTCTTTTGCTTATATGATTCTGTGAAAGAATAATTCATGACACAAGCATTAATTGTGATATAAAATTCTTTTTCAAGTTGAAAAATATGTGAAAATTACATCTAAACCTAAATCGTACGCGCTTTGTTGTTTTTTCTTTTTAGTATCCGCGGAGATAATCATATTTCATTCATTTCACAATTCAAATACAATATAGTTAATGATTCATTTTTATTAGTGATTTGTGGTAACTATATTGTATTCAATTTGAATACAATATAGTTAAGCATATTAGGCCACGAGATCAATTTCATTCATTTCTTATTTTCATGATTTTTTACCACAAAGCCGAATGATTGCTCAACATAGACTTCCTCTTTAAGATATCCATTCAAGAATACCGACTTGACATCTAGTTGATGAATTTTTCATTTCATTTGTGCCGCCAAAGACATCAGCAAATGAATCATCTCCATGTGGTCAACATGTGCATAGAATTCATCATAGTCAATGTCTTGCCTTTGCTTGTATCCTTTAGCCACAAGTTGTGCTCTCCACCTCTCTATGAGCATGCTTCTTTGCTTTATATATCCACTTCACTCCAATTGCATGATGATCCTTGGGAAAAGTCGTTAGCTCCCAAGTATTGTTCTTTTCTATTGCCTTGATCTCCTCATCCATGGTTTGGTTTGTCTTCACTTTTTGTTTGTAACAGTTTCATTATAGTTCATTGGTTCACTATTAGCAAAGAGACAATATAAAAAATCAAATTTAGTAATTTCTTTTGTATCGTCATAGAGCTCTTGAATATTCCTCATCATCTACGGCCTTTCACTTGAACTTTCTTGAGAAGAATGAGATGTAACATTTGCCGGAGAAGGATGGGGGTTGCATCCTGTGTAAGTGTCATGGCCTCTTATTCTTCTTCAGCTCCAAAGTATGAAAGAAAATCATATGTCATTTCTTTTTGAGCTTCCCAATTCCATACCGCTTATTCATCAAATTCAACATCTCGACTCATCATCACTTTGTCGTTGTTTGGGTTGTACAACTTGTAGCTTTTTCAACTTGTGTCATAGCGAATGAACACATGCTTGACACTTCGATCATCAAGTTTAGCTCTACGTTGTTGTGGTACATGAGCATAGACTATGCTCCCAAATATTCTCAAGTGTTTGACACTTGGCTTTCTTCTACTCCCTGCTTCTCGAGGAGTTTGGTCTCTCACATTTCTTGTTGCAGACCTGTTACTCAAATAAAATGCACAAGAATTATTTTTTGGCATATTCTTAACTTTCAATAATCATCTAGCTATATTAAGAATTATTCTATTCTTTTTCTCCACAACTTCATTTTTTGTGGTGTGTAATGTACCATTAGATGGCGACGAATTCCATGAGATTGTCAAAAGTAATCAAATTCTTTTGAAGTGAATTCAACTCCTATATCTAACTTTAAAACTTTCATTTCATAACCACTCTCCTTTTTCACAAGCGAATTGAATTTTTTAAATACAACAAATGCTTCAGATTTTAGCTTCAAGAAATAAATCCAAGTCTTTCTACTGAAGTCATCAATAAATAGTAAAAAAAATATTTAGTTTTACCAAAAGATGGTGGATTGATTGGACCGTACACATCGGTGTGAACAAGCTGGATTGGTTTGGTTGCCCTTGACATGTCCTCTTTTGGAAAACTCCTCCTTGCATGTTTTTCAAGAAGACAAGTTTTACACAACTGATTGGGATGGTTGATTAAAGGAATTTTGTGTACCGTATTCTTTTATCCCATTGATTTGAGTGCTTCAAAATTCAAGTGTCAAATCGCATGTGTCAACACAATGATTCATCTTGGACATTTTCCTTCAAACACTTTGCATAAATGGTCTTAAGATTCAAAGGAAACAACCTACTATTTGCCATATGCACTTCAACAATTAAATTGCGACTTGAATCTCTAAGCCAAAGATGCATATCTTTCATATGAATATCATATCCTTTTTCAAGAAGTTGGCTCAAACTCAATATGTTAGTTTTTAGTTTTGGCACATAATAAAAAATTTTAATCAACTTGTGGCTGCCATCTTTAGATGAGATTAAAATTGTACATTTCCCTACAATTTTTACCTTTGAAGTATCTCCAAATGACACATTGCCTGCCACCTTCTTAGTGAATTTCAAAAACTTGTCTTTATATTCACACATATGGTTACTTGCTCCATTATCAAGATACCATAAAGTGCAACCATCCTTATTTTCTTCTTTGATTGCCACTAACAATGTAGACTCGTCTTCTTCTTTCTTTTCATCAACGAGGTTAGCTTTCTTTTCAACATTACTATGACATTTCCAAGTGTAATTTCCAAATTTATGACAGTTATAGCACTCGGTTTTAGATTTGGCATACCTCATTTCATTAGTACCCTGATAATAGCCACGTCCTCTTCCTCCTCTTTGTCCATGACCTCTAAATGGTTGTTCGCTTCACCTTTCATTTTTGAAGTTGTTTCCAATGTTCCTTCCTCTTCCTCGTCCATTTTCTCTATAACTTTTTCACCTTCATAATCTTTGAAGGATGTGTTGGTTGTAAGAAGTTGCTCCAATGGCTCTTCTTGTCTCCTTTTGATCTTTTCTTCGTGGGCTTGTAAAGAACCCTCCAATGATTTTTTTCTACCACACGAACATCGCCTACTTCCTCCTCGTATCGTTTTAATTGATTCACAATAGCCATCACTCTTGAACAGAAATCCAAAATAGATTCGGATTCTTTTATTTTTAAAACTTTAAAATCAACCCTTAGAGTTTGAAGTTTTATCTTTTTTACTTTATCAACTCCTTGGAGAGAATTTTGTAAAATCTCTCAAGCTTCCTTGAGGTGGTTGCATCAGCCACCTTCTCGAACATACCATCATCCAGACATAAATGGATCAGAGTGAGTGCTTGTTGATCTTTCTTCATTGTCTTTATCAAGACATCTTTCTCATTTTGAGACATAGGCTCCTCATTAGCGGGTTCTGTATACCCGCTGTCTACAATTTCGCAAACATCTTGAGAGCCAAGAATGGCTTCGTAGAGACTATTTTTCATAATTTTTTTGTGAGACGGGGGTACTGAAAAGACAATGGACTGTTATTTGTCATGGCTCTGATACCACTTTGTGGGAAAATAATATCCACATGAACAATATTCACGATAAGTAACATGAACAAGAGAGTAGCAAGACACCAAATAATTTTAGTGTAAAAAATATAATACTCGAACTAAGCAATATACTAATACTATAGTGAGAAATATAATACTTGATAATCTCAAAAGAATACTACAAACCTAAAAGAGATATCACTCTTTCATTTCACACACCTCACTATAATACTACTCACACTTCCTATTTTTTCTCACATCCTATTTTCTTACACTGTCTGTGGTTTACTCTCTCTACTCAATATTGCTTTTTTTTTGTGTGATTTAAAGTGACTGAACTCCTCTCCGTTTATAGGAGACCAATCTTGGAGCCCAAGTACATAAAAGAAAAATGAGAAATTTATACTTAAATTTTCCTCCACAAATTGGTCCTTTGGCTCCAAGAAATATTGATAGCCGAATATTTCATTATAGGCACATGCCTATATTTTTTATGGACCCCACATTTTTCTCCAATAAATTAAAATTATTTGATGACGACTCTTTAGCAATAAACCTGACCATAAATTTGTATGATATGTTACTTATGATAACTTACTAGATAGCTTAATTTAATTTATCGAGGTGGTAACTAAGGAAGCTTCACTCATGAACTTTGTCTAGCCTGTTTTTATCTGATCTGACTCGCTCATTTTCCAATATTATTAGCGTGTTCTTTTTTTAACCTCCTTGATAGAAATCATGTGTCCGCCACTGTAGTGATCTGCATGACACCTGTTTATTTCAGTTCTAACACTATTAACCATCCTAATCGATTGTCATATTGATCAACATAACACAGGGAACAATTTCAACCAGCTGAAGAACGAGTTGTAAAGGCTAAAGATATGTTAGAAGAAGAGGTGCTTGAAAATGTATAAGCCATTTTTGTATGCATTTAGTTAATATATATCCAAGTGGAGTAGTTTCATCTGACTAGAATCCCCTCTATAATAGGACCCTGATGCTCGTGAACTCTGACATGGTCCAGATTAAGCAAACCGATCAAATCTCAACCTTAAAATGGTGATGGTGCACTAGATATCGAGTAGGATGGACGCCTATAAAATTATGACCTAGGTCCACCTCTGAACTCTCCTATGTCACCTACGGACCGGTCCCTCTTATGTTGACCCCCATCACGTTCTCGATCTATCCGATGTCGTCTCTTACGATCCTCCAAATTCTGTGCATAAGCCTATATGTGAACAATATCCATATCCGGATTCAGAAAAACCATAGTACACTCATTAACCAAGTGCGTCCCCAAGCCATTAACAAACTTATGTACTCGATCGCTCATCTCAGTTATGATCGTCGGAGCATAACTAGCCATTAAATTAAACTGCAATCTATATTCCCGCACGCTCATATTACCCTGCTCAAGTCATAAAAATCTATCATGCCTGGCCCGTCGGAGTTCGATGGGTAGAAAATGTTGTAAGAAAGCCTCCAAAACTCTCTCCATCCTATTGTGGGGCACAAGGTCCCCTAGAATGCTCCCATATCTCATACCAAGTTACCACAACATCCCGAAATCTATAAGAAGCAAACTTTACCGACTCAGTATCGGTGCATCCATCATCTACAAGGTACGCGTTCATATCTGATCCTGTGAATACCGGAGGGTCCAAGTTGATGAAATCCCGAGCCCTCGCGCTAACGGCTCTATCAGAAGGACTGGTAGTCTGACGTTGGGCCTGAGCAGCCACCGATCGAGTTAATAACCGTACATCGCTTCAAATATCAAGATCCTCATCCGAAGTATCGGGTGGAGGAACTGGAGGCAGCCTCACTAAGCTCTTTTATAGGTGGTGGAGTCAGGGAATCATACAAAGGAGTCGCACTATGGGCCTCACTCTTGCCCTCGCTAGCGGGTGGCACTTGACTGGTACCTTCGTCTGCAGTAGTATTCAATTCCCTCTTACCCTGTGACTTCTCCCCTCCTGTAGGCATTGCTGAAATCATAATCACAAGATGAATTAGGAGTGAAATGCTTATAACTCAGCTCTACTGCACAATCTAGAACAAGAAGGAAAAGTAACCATCCTAAATACCTCGTAACCTCCTGTTTAAAAGTGTGGTGCACAATACACCCATAAATAAGACTCTATTAGGCACGGCTTGCATATTCTCTAGGATCAACCTGCTCTAATACCAAATTTGTCACGAACCAAATCGGAGGGCCATGACGGGCATCCGGACCTTACTTGCAGAGTACCACTAATCATATATTTACCACATTATCGTAAGTAAGCATAGACCACAAGGGTCGTCATGCGATAACCTGCTGACACATAGAAATAATAACTGGAAAGCTACTATGTAAAATCCTGTAAACAAAACAACCCAACCTATGTATATATACATACTAAGGCCGACAAGGCCATACACAACTATTATACACAGGACAACTGTCTATAAGCCTCTAAAGAGTACGTGACATCTTAAGGTAGGGACAGGGCCCCGCCATACCCATATGCACATGCAAAAACAATACCTACCGAGATTAGACTATAACTCCGGGACAAGTGGAGTGCTCCGATACCAGCTGAACTGGCAAGCTACTGGTGAGGATCATCGCCCTGTCTACCTGGACTTGCGGGCATGAAACGCAACGTCCCCTGACAAAAGGGACGTCTGTATGAATGATGTACCGAGTATGTCAGGCATGAAGAATAGCATAATAGAGACATGAAAGTAACATGAGACAAGAGAGAATCAACATGTACCGAATTGCCTCTGAGGGCCATAATATGCCTAAGTATCATGTATGTACATGCACAATGTCGGTCATATATATACATATGCGTATATACCTTCATCAAGCCTATGTGGGCATCCCATCATATCATTTCGGCCTCTGTGGGCATAATATATATATATATATATATATATATATATATATATATATAATGCATACCATATAGTAGCATATATAACGCCTTTGAGGTCAAAGTTTATATATGTATATAATGCATGAATGATAATAAGGAACTATGAGTCTATCGGAGTGACGTAAGGTCGGTGCACCTCCGATTAACATTATGGAACTAACATATAAACAAACCTTTCATTATGAGTCAATAAGACAAGATATACATGAATCAACAAACATCTTCTATATAATGAAGGATATATACATTCCTAGCTTTCAAGAGTAGAATTATTTTGGACGGACATTCGTTTATGTTTCGCTTACATACGGGTCATGCCAAAAGAAGGAAGAGTATTCTTAATATACCTTTGTTTCCAATACTTTGTGGATGATGGTGAAACCGACCTTTCTTACAAGCTTATCTTGGATGACAAGAACTTAGCTCTTTCTATCTTTCTTCACTATGAAGAAATATCCGATCCGCTTAAAGTATAACAAAAACATGGTTGTCCCTATATTAATCACGCTGCTGCTTTGTTTTTGAGAAGAAAACCTTGCTACGTTGCTAAAGGAAAATAGTGATGCTATGGTTTCGTGAAGAAAATTTTTCTTTGTTGTTGACGGAAAATGTTGTTGTTCATTTATTTTAAGAAAACTAAGTTTTTAGTTCAAGTAATAAAAATGGTGTACAACGTTGATGCTCACTCTCTCACCAAATAAAGTGTTTAGCTAAAATGATCTCTCAAAGTTTCAACAATTAATAGACCGTGGGCCCACTCAATTAACTTCCTAAAAAGATAAGGCAATTTAGATCACATATGTGTCATTAACGGTCCATGAAGTGTAATAGTCATTTTACTACACACTTAGCTAAGTAACACGTGGAGGTAATTAGTTTAAAGTGTAATAGTCATCTTACTACCCACTTAGTTAAGTCACACGTGGAGGTAATTAGTTTATCACTTATTCACTAAATAATTAATTAATTCCTCGATCTCTATTGTTTAAATATTAAACTAATTAACATACTTTATATACCACTATCAAGATCATGTGATATAACACTAGTCCATAGCCTCTTGACACACACCAAATATTATTTTCAATTCCCGTCGTCACACTTATTAAGTCCTAAATTATTTCGAGATTACATCCTTTTATATACTAAGCTCTTTATTTGCATACGTCTAGCTGTTCAAACAATCGCCCGAAAGTACGGGATGTTACAAGTATGAGTACAAACACACGTACGCGTAAGCATCATAGGCCGGCAATGAGGAAACACGTATAAACAACATAAAAGTTGACAGAATAAACAAATAGAACCAATCAACGCAATATAGTTAAAGCCCATTCGAAGTTATTAAGTTTCACAAAAGCCAATCTTTCCCTTATAGGTTACCCTCACGTTCATTCGTACATAGTTCACTTAAAAGCCAAGAATTTACCACATTTATTCTTAAAGGGTCATCCTTTCCATATTTACAAATGACAACCTTAAGTCTTTCATCAATCTCAAGTTAATCAAGTCACATAATCATGAAATTATAAAAATAAGATGAAATGCAGATGATATGCAATACAATGCAATGGCCAAGATCAAACCTAGTATACACATGATCGGGACTTTAGCCACACAATCATCAACTATGGGGGACTCGCGAGGTTCATATACCATCTGAATAGTTCTCATCGGGCAAAATCAATATTTCCACCGAAACTGATCCCATCGGGCATGCAAATGTCAATAATAATCACTCGAAATAGGTCCCATCGGGAAAAATCACTAGCTCCGCTCGGAACAGGTTCCATCAAGCATGCAATGTCAATAATAATAATAATCACTCGAAATAGGTCCCATCGGACATAATAAATATCATTTTTACCTCTTTTCCGTATCTCAAATCAATTGTTTTTAGTTGTATGTATGAATGAATGATGCATTTCATGAACTCAATGTCAGTAATATCAACCAAGTACGGAGAGTTAAATATTTATCATATCGTTTCACTTAAGCATATCAACTTCAAGATATGGAATGATGAACAAAAATTCAAATCAAAGTTCAATTTAGCATCAAAATGCAAAATAACCCACATAACAGATGTCAAATCAATCCTATGTGGATTGATCACCACCTTCAATTCCCGAAGGCTCACATGCATACCTTAACAGCTATTATATGATATATACGCGCCTCCAATCATAGTCTAAAAGGGTAAGTCATAATCTACCTTGAAGTCGAACATGAGTCACGAACCCTCAAGTCAACGCCTTTCCTTTTCGAAGTCTTTCCAAAAAATTGGAGTCTATCAAATGAATTCTACATTAAAATACGAATCTAAGGATACCCATACCACTATAGTAATGTTCTGGACCCAAAAAGTGAATTCAAGTCTCGAAGGTCAAAATTGTAATTTTATCACAAAAATGGAGTTCAATATAGTCAAAATAATACTCTACAAGGTTAAATGAGTTTGATGATACTCATATTGTTATACTTTAATTCAAAATCCAAAAAGGTAACCCCGAGCCCCCAAGGCCAAAACTGAAATTTTATTTCAAAATTGGTTTACCCATAGCTTAATTAGTCTAAATCTAGGAAATTCATTCAAAAAGTCATCATCTTGATCCTCAAATCAATGATTTATTACTTTTCAACTTTTGGGTTCAAATCCCCAATTTTCTCTAACCAAAATCAAGATAAAAACACAAATAAGCATTGAAACCAGAACAGACGTTATGAACTTAACCCCTTTTTAAGACGAATTCATAGACACCAAGCTCGCAAATTTGTGAGAAAAAGAATGACTACAATCGGGAACAAAGTAAAAAATGCAGTAGTTGTCTCAGTCCGAATCAGAGGCTAGATAATAACTAAGCTCACTTTTGATAAGCCCAACATGATCTTTGAGAGATTTCACCCAAGATAGCCTTTTGAATGAGAGATATGATGTTTTGAAGTTTTAAAGTTAAGTCTGAAATTTATGGACGAAAATAGGGGCAAAATCGGCATTTTCAGAAAATTCTTAATTGTTCTCAAGAAAACCCAGAACAACAGCCTGTTTTAAAACAGCCATAAACCTTTGCACGAATGTCAAAATTACGAACGTCTTGAACCGTGGGAATCTATATTCAAAGGGATACAACTTTCATCAAGACATCATCTCAAAATTCTTTATATATTTCGAGAAATCCGCTGCTAAAGTAAGAAAAAAACCACATTTTGACACTTTTGAATTTTCTCCAAACAACCTCCAAACTCGTCGAAACTCATTTGGAATCTCACGGACACAAATCATATATGTAACTTGAGTATAAACGATGCTACAAAATTACTCGCGCATTCAAAACACAGATCCGACATCATTAAGGCACGTTTTTCCACAAAATCACTCTAACTTTCTCAAAGCTCAGAATTTAACAACCAACAACAACAACAACATACCCAGTGTAATCCGAAAAGTGGGGTATAGGGAGGGTAAGATGTAAACAGACCTTACCTCTACTTTTACGGGGTAGAGGGGTTATTTTCGATAGACCCTCGGCACAAAAGGAACGTAAGTCATTACAGGATTGCAGGAAAATTGAATAGCAAAAAATAAGATACAAAAAAAATGGCGCAACATGGCAACACACCCATAGAGATAATGATCTATGCAATACCAAAATAATACAACTAAGAAAAGGAGAAAATGAGATGGAAAGGCTAGCACCCACCCCTCTCGCGCACAGCGCGACAAAACTCAAAAACCTACTAACCTTCTATTCTAATCATCGATCTCCGGATCTGCCTATCTAAGGTCATGTCATCAATAAGATGGAGCTGAGCCATATCCTGTTTAATCATATCCCCCAGTTCTTTTTCAGTCTACATCTACGTCTCCTAACTCCTACGACATCCAATCTCTCACACCTCCTAATTGGCACATCCTCACACCTTCTCTTCACATGCCCGAACCATTTCAGTCTCGCTTCCCTCATCTTATATTCCACGGAGGCCACTCCAACCTTGTCCCGTATATCTTCATTATCATAACTCTTAGTATGACCACACATCCATCTGAACATCCGCATCTCCGCTACCTTCATCTTCTAAACGTGAACATTCTTGACTAGCCAACACTATACCCCGTACAACAATGCTAGTCTAACCACCACTCTGTAGAACTTACATTTCAGCCTAGGGGATATTTTTTTCGCAAAGCACCCCATAGGCGAGCCTCCATTTCATCCACTCTGCTCCAATACGGTGGGCAACACCATTATCAATCTCCCCGTTTTCTTGAATAATGGACCCAATATACTTCAACATTTAACAACTGGACATCTAAAATCTTCCCGAACCCCTAGGAACCCGAACCAGTAACTCAACTAAATCATAAATCACATTACAGACCTAATGGAACTGTCGGAATTCAATCACGTGCACGTTTCCCCCAAAAGTCAACTTAGAACTTTAAATTTCTAAAACTTAGATTTTCTTCTCCGATTCTCATCTGATCTCCTTAGGAATGGCGCCACCCATCCCCACAAGACATAAACATCAATACGAAGCTAACGGAAACAACAAAGTTTCAATCCGAGACTTTCTGGGACCATCTTTCCACCATAAATAGGCATATTAAATACTAAAATTGACTTAATTGTCAAAAACCAACCAAACGAACTCTAAAATTAGTCCTGTCAATTTCTACAGATCATAAGTAATATTACAAATTCAATGAAATCTTCAAGTCGTCAATCAGAGCACATTTTCCCAAAACAAATAATTAATCCAAGAAAATTAAATACCGAGATTTCCAATATGAAACCTTCTCCCAAAGTGAACCAAATGATATCCGTTTGACTTCAAATTTTGCAAGCAAGCCAAAATAATTATTACTGAGCTTCTGAAATAGACAACACGCAAAATAAAGGATCGGTTCTCAAAACGACCGACTGGATCGTTACTATAGTATACAATATATACTAATTACATTAGTAAGTACAGATAAAAAGAAACCAATTATTTTCGAGATCTTATCAAGTAAAAAAAAACAATCAATCAGAACCAAAAGATTCACAAACCGCATCTTACAAAAATAACTCCAAAATCGGTTATACGTAGAATCTTTTGGGCCATGATGATTATTAATTGCAGTAACAACCTGATTGAGATCCAAGCTGCACTGAAAGGATTTAAATACAACATTACTTTGAGCCTTGATAATCTTATTTTAGAGATGGACCAAAGATTATACAGTAGACATGATTAATGGATTCCACAAGCCCTCTTGAAAGCTATGATCGTGGATTGGAAGAATTCAAGAATGCCTTGGCAAAGTACTCTCAAAAGAAGGATCAATTACCTTTGAATAAACATTTCCAACGAAAATCTTATGTCCAAGCTAAGTCCACAACCAATCAGAACTTCATCTCAATTTTGTCACATGATCCTACAAATAGACGTATTCCTATTGCCACTAAAATGACTCCATTCGTTCATTTTATTTTATGAAACAATAACTCTTCTTTCTTTCAAAGATCTCCTTTACGGTATTTTTTAATCTTTGGAGGTACAGTTGACTTTTTTCCGAATGGAGAAATGCAGGCAGCGAGTGTTTTCCTTAGACTGTTTGGAAAGCCACATGGTAATTAAAATTGGTGTAATTACACAGTCTTATAATTACACAGTATAGTAATTATGAAGATCTGTTTGTTTGTCATGACGTAATGTAATTACAAGTGGATTGTTTGATTGCACGAGTGTAATTACGTAATTTGATTAAATTTTAAAAATAAAATTTAAAATTTAATATTTGACAAATATGACATTTATAAATGATATTAAATTAGTCATTTAAGATACATATTAATTAATAATTATACATTTGTAACTAATATTGTAAAAAATGATTCAGATATCTAATGAAATGAACAGATAAAAGATCGGGATAGCCGGGATGACCTATTTCAAGATTGGCTGGAATTTCGCCCGCATCCGATCCCCAATTCTTGTTCACCTCGGATGACCGTGTTGGGTGAATTGTGACCTCGTACACCATCTCTGTAATAGGTAAATGCTTCTTTTTCTCCCGAAATTGTCGGAATTACTCGTAATAAAATATTGGATCCCGATTTAGCCCTAAGAAATCTCTATTTCCAATAAAGTAATAATATCCTTATCATTTTGAGATCACATATTCCTCTCATCGACTACCCTCACTAGGGTCAAGATTCATGCTTTTATAATGTCATTCCATTAGCACAGAGGGAGAGGTCATAAGCGTCTATACCGTAAAATCAATTTTCGACGGAATGAAAAAGACATATATGGTAGAATCGTAACCTTAGAATACGCAGATGATCCATCTCTTTGTCCGCTTTGGAGGGATAACTCGGATAGGTCAAATACGACATAATTGATATATATTTTTTAAATTAATAATATTTAATTTAATTAATTTAAAAACTAAAAGCACATATTTTGTAAGAATATCTAGACGGCGTATTTGAGGAAACGATTAATATTTATAAATATAATTTCATAACATTATTCAAATATTTGACCAAAAAATAGTCTGTCAATTCTAGTTGCAAAAAGAATGACATGAAATGTGAAATAACAATACTACTAATTAAATAAATTAGAACTGAAAAATATGACATTAATTCAAAATCTATTTTCTTAACATAATACTCTTATGTTAAATTCCAACATAACATAAAATAAGTTTCAACATAATTTAAGTAAATATATTTCAAAAAAGAAAGGAAAATATAAGCCTTCAAAAACACAAGTCTTTAACCTCATTTCAAAACTTTAATCAAATTTGTTAATGACTTATTTTTGCAAATATTCCGAGGTTTAGTTTCAAAAACTAAATTAATAACTTACCTACACTAAATGAAGGAAATAATGAAAAACAAATAAGAAGAAAATACGAGCAATTACATGGAATCAAAAGAAGTAAAGGTTGGAAAATCATAAGAAAGTAAATGAAAGATAAATAATGTAAAAAAAGAAAAAATATATTTTTAAAATAAAAGAAATAAAAAACAAAAGGAAAGAAATTAAGAAGTAACTTTGTAATTACACTCAATTCTCAACTCCCTCCCCTCTCTCCCCCTCTCCCCCGCCAGAATTGAAGAGTGTTTTATTACCACTTCTCAATTACACTCAATTACATGCTGACCATGTAATTACTTGATGTCTGTGTAATTACACTCAATTACATGGGTGACTTTCTAAACATGCCATGAATAAATTTATACGATGCGAATATGAATTAATCCGAGTATAGGTGACTTCTTTTTTTCAAATAGAGAAACACGGGCAGTGAGTATTTTCCCTTAATAAACCTATATACAATGCGAATATGTATTAGTTCGAATAATTGTTAGATCTAAGATTTCACCTATTAATTTTGATGATAACAAATCAACATAATCAATAATAGAACATTTACTTGTAGTAAGTTTATTTATGGTACATGTTTTTTTTGATGAAGAAGGATCTGGTGAAGATTTAAACAAATATTTTAAAAAAAAAGATATTCTGAGATGGAATTAGTGAGAAGATATATATATATATATATATATATATATATATATATATATATATATATTGACCTAAAAAGGTATAAGAATACTAACTACGATCCTATAGAAAAAATATTCTACAAAAGAAAAAGATCAAGATTGTTTTGTTACTTAAGAAAAGTCCAAAATTTATGAAATATCATGATATGCCAAAACTCTCAAATTTATAAAAGAGTCCACCTTCAGAGTGATCAAAATTCAAATTGTTCAAGAAGATGGAAGTGACTACATTTAAAGTAATATAAATCGAGATCCAATCAAAATGAAGAAGATCTTGAAATTATCTTTAGTTGTTTAAATAAGAGTTCATATTTGTACAAATCAGAAGAAGAGTTCCAAAAAATTATTGGAGAGAATATTAATTAGTTCGGAAAGAAGATATCCTATGAAAGAAAAGATATATTCAATTTTGAATATCAAATTTTTATTTGCTGCAAGTTTGGAAGGAAGGCGATAGATTTTTCTACAATATTAAGGAATAAAGATTATTTGAAAGATTCGTAGACATACTACAAACTTTGTTATAAAAATAAATTATATTTTCAAGATTTATGTACAAAAGAAAAGTTTTAATTGATTAATCAACGGGTATCTACTGCTCAAGGAAAGAAATCATGGAGCTTAAGCAAGGAAGCTAAAAAGAATCAATCATTGGAAAATGAATTTGATTCTTGTAACAAGATTTCTGCGTCAACCCAAGGTTACAAGTCAACCTGGGCGCTGAGCCGAGCCCAAGTCGAGTCCAATCTAGCTGAGCTCAATCGAGTATTTTACAATATCGAGCCAAGCTCAATTAAACATTACCAAAGTATAATCAAGCTTGAATCGAACCCAAATCAGCTTTTTAATGTTTAGTTCTACATAGTGCTATACTATTAGAAAAATCAAATTTATAATAAATTAGTTGATTAAAAATTATAAGCATTACTACTTTAAATTGGTAATTGCGGCCAAGTGTGATTGAGTTATTTACATTAGTAATCTTAATTAGAACTCAAATTCAAAGAACGCTAACTCAATATGGAATATTGGATAAAACTTTCAGCAAAAAATATAAAATATCTATAAAGAAATAATAAATTCAAAAAATTTGTACATTATTAATTTTTTGAATTTTTAAATATAAAATATTAAGTACATTTTCTACCACCCATAAATAGTCTAAGTAGCGATGTCTATAAGAAATTTAATTACATCAAATTAATTAAAGAAGTATAAAATTACAATTTTCTTATAATAAATCCTAATCATTAAATTGACATATTACTAACTTAATTAGGATTACTAGATGAATTTTAGTTTGAAAGTAATAATTACATTACTAAAGCGAGTCAACCGAGCTGAATCGAGTCGGCTCAATCAAACTCGAGCTTTACTGAATCAAGCTTTAATCGAGTCGAACCGAACTAAATTTTGACCGAAACCTAGCCGAGCCTAGTCGAGCTAAATACACACGACTCGGCTCCGTGCTGCTACAAGATATAAAAGATTAATCAATTCTAATTATTTAATGATTGGTGAAAGCACTTTAAATCATCTCTTGGAAGGAAAGCAGACAACTCATGATGTAACAATTATTTTTTAGGCAAAGGAAACTAAATCCAAACGTACTCTGCAAAAGGAAATGATTAATGCTTGAAGGTGCAACTTAAATAAATACTTAACTCATTACGACGGAAGAGAAGACTACGAGAAACTACTCCAAGATCCAAAGAAATGATGCACCAGTCAGAATGGAGCCAACACCATAAATAAGAGATGAACAATGAAAATAGATATGCAGCCTAGTATATAACTTTCCTATACTCTTAGTTCTTACTCGAATACTGTATTTTTAAGTCCATTAGTGTAACAAAAGATAGAGAGAAAAGGAAAAATATTGAGAGGTTGTGTGGTTATTCGTTTCTTTAGAGAGCGAGTGAAAATCAACTTTTTTTAACCCCTTTCCTCAGGAGATTCTTCTTTGCTCCCTTGGTGACTCGAACTCGCAATCTTCGGATTGAAAATAAAGGGCGATTATCATTTGAGCAATTCCTCTTGTCGAAAATCAACCTTGTAAGTTGTTGGTGAACACGTAAAAACCAACCTTGTAAACATTGGTGGTGGACGAAGAAAACCACAAACATTGTACTCAACTCAAATTACAAAGAGGTTGAGATATAACCTCATGCAATTCAAAGGAAATGAATAAAAATATCACATTAGCTCCAAATCAGTATAAAAAATTATGGTGTCATTTACTGCTCTCATATTATATTGTGCACATTTACTATTTGTTGTGCTTTGTAATTATTTCAATTGATGGACTAACATTTTTGTGCCGGTTGACTCTCTATCAGTCGACTAAATTTTACCAGGCATATAAATTATAATTCACTCCCTCTAGTACTTTCAGTAATGGGTTCTGCATAGGAATTAATTACATCAAAAAAAGAATACGGATATTAGCTAATATTACCAGCGCATATGGATTTATCTAGCTCACCAAATCGATCACACAATAATATTCCTACATCATCAATGAATTAAGTCATTACAAGGAACAACTAAATAATGACTTCAAACCATTTTTATTTAGAATCCATATCACAATGGAGAAGAAACACATAGAATTAAGGAAAAACAAAAGAGAAAAGTAAGATACATTGGTGGTGGGAGATAACACGATGAGTACATTAAACACAATGAAACAAACGACACAAAGAGATATATATATGGCTATTCTCAAATCCTTTCCCTGATAACAAGGAAAGAAAAAACTAAAGCGACGAGTCCAGCCATCGCCGATGGGAAAGAACTGAGGATGGCACTCCCGGGGTCCATCGGAGCCGCCATAGGTCCATGGTTGTGGCCTTCATGGGCAGCCACACCAATCACCATCATCACAACAATAGCAATGAAGACTGAGACCTGGAATGCCATTATATTATTGTCTTCTCTTCAAGATTATCAAATGTTTGACTTCTAATTATTTGAGCAAATGACAATGTTTAATTAGGCCTTTAAGTTGCTTGCTTTGGTAATTCATTCGACATGCTTATATATATAACAACTCGATCGTACTACTATTCATCACAGGCTTGTACTTTGTACTATCATTCTTACTTTTTTCCATTGACTTTCACCCTTCTGACAAAGGCAAATATTATTCATAATCCAAAGTCCACAACAGACTTGGTATTCTCTTGATCCATCTAAACCACATCCTTGCTGATCCAATGGCAAATAAATAGCACTTTCATCTAAGTAATAGTTCGGAATGAGTGTGATATGGTGATATTATTTTTAACATAGAATGAGTGTGATATTATTATGCGTATATTTATAAATAAATAAAATATCCGCATATGTATACATGAGTTCGAGCCAAAATTAATAGGTTGATCAGTTGAACTCACTAAACGTGTCATAGATCACCCTTTGCGCCTAGATCTCTTCATATTTTCTTTAAATTGTCCAAGAAGCTAGATAATGGATATAATATCATTAACAATTTCGGAATGGAATTTTAATCTGTATAATTAAGTAGTTTAAAGTGACACATATACTAGTTAAATATTCTCTAGGAAAAAAAAGAATTTAGCGAGCTGTACGGATTGGAAAAAGTCAAAGTAAGAACGTTAGAACAATTCTATAAAGCATTATTAGATGATAGACTGTTCGGTTTGTATTATTTGAGACGACTTTGACAAATTAAAAAATAAATATATTAGGAATAAAACAGGAAAATACATTGGAGAGATGTCGTAGTCGTAAGGTATGCGTTGGAAATTTTGTGACTTGTCCAACCAATTATTTTTTTGCTTCAAGAGCTGGAAGATTTACAGGATTATCCTGATTTAGTTATCTCTAACAGTAAGAAATGAGACGACTTAAGAAGTGGTTTGAATATAATGACTAGATGTGACTGTCACATTTTTTGTTACTAACTAAAAGAAAATTGTACTAGGAAAGTATATTTTTATTAGAGCATAGATTAATGCGAAATTATTTATAGAAGATATGTATGAGGCAACACCATGCCAATCCCAGATGTTGGTGTTGCCTCATACATATCTTCTATAAATATGCTATATTCTCAGAATTGTAGCATGTTTGATCCCAGTCAATGCTTTGGTGAATATGTCAGCCAATTGAGATTCTGTGGAGATGTGATGGAGTGTAATTAACCCTTCTTGAAGCTTGTCTCTAACAAAGTGACAATCCACTTTTATATGCTAAGTTCTCTCATGAAAAATTGGGTTCTTGGCAATGTGAACTACAGATTGACTGTCACAAAAGACATGTATGGGCAAAGAGCATTGCACTGTGAGCTCATTCAGTTATCTTTCAAACTAGACTAGCTCCCCAACCACCTGTCTCACAGCTCTATATTCTGCTTCTGCAGAAGACAGAGATATTGTCGCTTGCTTTTTAGATTTCCAACTAAGAGGACTATCTCCCATGAGCACCAAATATCCACTAACAGACCTTCTTGAATCAGGGAAGGCTGCCCAATTTGAATCACAATAGGCAGTGATAGTGTATTCAGGTTTGTTGGAGATAAAAACTCCAAGTGTAGGATCTTGCTTCAAGTACATGAGAACATGATAAACAGCTTTGAGGTGTGGCTCTCTGGGTGTCTGCATGAATTGACTGAGGTGATGAACACTGTATGCTATATCCATTCTTGTATTAGTGAGAAAGTTAAGCTTCCCAACCAATTTTCTATAGTGAGTTGGATCTGCTAACAATCTTCCATATGTGGCTTGTAGTTTCTCAGCAGAGTCAAGTGGAGAGGTAGTTACTTTGTAATCCATAGAGTCAAATTCCTTCAGTACGTCAGCAATAAACTTCCTCTGAGAAATGAGGACACCATCTTTTCTGTACAGAATCTCCAACCCCAAGAAATAGTGTAATTTGCCAAGATCTTTTATCTTGAATTGATCATGTAGAAAGGTTACCAGTCAATATCACATCATCTATATAAATTGCAACAAACACTAAAGAGTGGCCTTTCTTTTTGTAAAACAATGAGTTGTCACTCTCTAAATGAGTATATCCTTTTGAACACAGACAATTGGATAGGTTGTCATACCATTGTCTACTAGCTTGCTTTAAGCCATAAAGTGACTTCTTAAGTCTGCAGACCATGTTACCAGTTTCTACCATGAGTCCTTGTGGTAATGACATATACATTTTCGCATTCAAATTACCATGGAAGAAGACATTATTCATATCTAGTTGATATAGGTTTCATCCCTTATTTACTTCTAGGCAAATCAAAGTTCTAACAGTAGTCATCATGACTACATGTGAAAAAGGCTTAGTATAGTTAATCACAACCTGTTGTGTGTACTTCTTTATCACTAATCTAACATTAAACCTTCCCACACTCTCATATGTTTTGTGTTTGATTTTATATACCCATTTACAATCAATGGTCTGCTTTCCTATAGGTAAGTGTACCAAATCCCAAGTGTCATTTGCATACAATGCTTCAAATATTTGTGTCATGGCCATTTGCCAAACTGAATTCAAGATTGTCTTTTCATAAGAATTAGGCTCACATTCCTGAGAAACGGTCTGTACTAACTGCTGACTGTCAGGACATAGTGTCATAAAACAAACATGGTATTAGTTGGTCATGAGAGAGGCAAGAGAGTGAGGTAAGGAAGTTGTGGTAGGTGCAGGTGTAGGTGATTGTAAATTTGGTAAGGTATAAGTGTATTCCTTTAGATAACTAGGTGTTTGGTGTGATATAGATGTTCTCCTGGGTGCAGGGACAAGTGTGGTATTGGGTTGAGGAGGAGCAATAACACTGGATGGCATGGTCTGAGTGGTAGGAGCATCAATGACATTGTCAATGGAAACAGCAAGGTGACTATCAATAAGAACAAATTCATTTGATATGTTGTTCTTTTCATTTATGGGCATATGGTCATTAATAATTGAGTGTGTGACATTCTTATCCAATAAATTATCATCAACAAAAGTATTAGTTGTACTAGTTGTCTTATCAGAATGGTGGACAAGCAATTTTAAAATAGAATTGAAACTAGAATTAGCAGGAGCAATGACAAAAGGAAAAACAATTTCGTAAAAGGAAACATCTCTAGAAATATGAACCTTCTTAGTAGCCAAGTCTAGGACCTTGTAACCTTTTGTATTGAAAGTGTATACAAAAAAAATAAGGGGTGTTGCCATTGGTTCAAACTTGTCTTTGTGAGTTTTCAGGGTAGTTGGGAAACACAGGCATACAAAGGATCTAAGGTGAGAGTATGTAGGTTTTCTTTGGTACAGTAGTTCATATGGTGATTTGTTTTGGTAAATTTTGGTGGAAAGTCTATTTATGAGGTAAGTTGCAGTCAGAACACACTCTCCACGATACCTCATGGGTATATTTGATTGAAAGACACGTGTTGTGGCTGTGTCCAACAGGTATTTGTGCTTCTTTTCTACTATACCATTCTGTTATGGTGTATAGGGGCATGATCTTTGATGTATGATTTCCTTTTATGGAAAAATTTGATAGCTTATGTACTTGTGAATTCCAGACCATTATCAGATCTGATGGTTTTTAATTTGGCATGAAATTGGTTTTCTACTAGGGAAATGAAAGCTTTCACAGTTTGCAGTGCATTGCTTTTGCATCTGAGCAACTGTGTCCATGTTGATCGGCTATGATAATCAACAATGATAAAAAAATAGTTATATCCATCATGAGTGGGTATGTGATATGGGCCCCATAGGTCAATGTGAAGTAGATCAAAGATTGTTGTGATTGAATTTGTGCTTTCTTGAAAAGGCATTCTAGTCTGCCTTGCAATAGGGCATATGACACATATAAAGGGTTGTTTAGGGGGAAAACTAATAGGTATGGAGTGGATGTTCCTCATCTTTACAAAAGTCACATGTCCTAGTCTTGTATACCATAAGTGTTCAATATCATCATTATGAGATGCAGAAAAAGAAGAAGAGTTAACAGCAGAAAAAACTTTTTTATTACTTTTCTGAAAGTATCTTACAATAGGCATAGAGGATGATGAAGTCTGGCTTTCACACTCAACTAATGAGCCATCACAATTAACAAAAGAAGGAAAGAAATTGCCACTAACAAATGTGGCATTAAGACTGTTACAAACAGGAGGTGAGCAACAGTTGTGGCACTTTGAACACAGAAAATATAAGTCATTCTTTGCTCTACCAAATTTCAGAGGGCTCTTCAGAGAAGGGCCATGCAACAAACAAGAGTAAATATTGAAACTGACTATGCCTTTAAGTTGTAAAGCCAGATAATGGACTGATATTAAATTGAACTTAAAACTAGGTACAAACAAAACTCTATATAGAGTCAATGCTGGATTTAAGAAAGCATCTCCAATTTCACTTTCTTTGACCTTATATCCATTTGGTAGGGTCACTAAAAAGGATATGGTAAGGTTCTGATGTTTTTAAGGGTAGTTTTATTGTATGTCATGTGGTGTGATGGTCCTGAGTATATGATCCATGAGCCAGCAGTTAATCTATAACATTTACATGATAGATCACCAATTTCAGGTATGGAAGAGTAACAAGCAAGTATACCTGCTAGGTTCACAACTCCGCTAAACATGTTGCATGAATTGTCCATTCCTCTATTTCCAGCTTGTAAAGTTCTCAGTAAATTCAACAGCTGCTTATATTGCTCCTTAGACAAGTTCAGTGGTGTTCTTGACTCGTGATTTTCCTCATATTGACTCCTCTCAGCCTTAGATGTGTGCACATTTGCTACAGCACCAGTGTTCCTCCCTTTAGTAAACTTAGGATTTGATTGATATTCATGCAATTTGTAGCACATTTCTCTTGTATCGCTAGGTCTCTTACAGAAATCAAAAAACAAGTTGGATGTGGATCACCACCTTTGTATGAATTGTTGCCAGAACCATTCGGATTTCCTTTGTATGAATTGTAATTTGTTTTTAAACATGTATTGTGGTATGTGGAAGTAGATGCATTTAGTGAAGTTAACTCTAAGGCAATGTAGTGGTTAGGTCTAACTTCTCTTTGTTTCTCCTCTTGGGACAATATGGAAAAGGCATGTGCCATACTAGGGAGTGGATTCATCATCAAAATATTGCATCTTATAACAGTGTACGTCTCATTCATTCCCATCAAGAAATGTATGAGCCTCATATCCTGCTCAGTTTTATGCATTTTGGTCTTTCCACCACAGGTGCACACACATGTGCAATGAGAATTAGTATCAATTGTGCTCATCTCTTCCAATAGCTTTTTCATCTTTGTGTAATATCTAGTGACATCCAAATTTCCCTGTACATGGTCATTTATTTCCCTTTGTAGTTGATACAATTTACATTCATTTGTTTGATCATATCTATCTTCCAATTCTTCCCATAGTTCTTTAGTATTGTTTACATATTGCAAACTATATCTCAAGTCTGATGACAAGTAATTCAGGATCTATGAAGTTACCATGTCATCACATCTTTCCCACTGTATGTAGCTTGGGTCCTCTGAATCAGGTTTAACAACTTTCCCATTTATGAAGCATGGTTTACTCTTCACCGACAAGGCTCTAAGCACTGCTCATCTCCAAGATCTATAGTCAGTTCCATCAAAGACTGCATGCAACAATATGGAACCTACACGCATTGATGGATGCATGCAGAGTGGGCTAGTGGTGTCTACATTGATTGTTGATGTGGATGAACTATTATTGGATTGAGTCTCAATCATGATGAATGATGAATTCTAGGTATTATGAACTTTAGGATCGTGCAATACTCATTTGAGGTGAAAACTCCAAACTAACCAGTCAAAAATAAACCAAAAATGTGCAGATAGAGAGGAAAACAACTAACAGATGATTTGAACAAATGTAACCGACAATCTCTGGATCGCGATAGCAGTAAGTCAGTAACTAGCGATAATCGCGCAATTTGGAATTGAAAAACTAACAAGAGCAACATACAAGTGTAATTAACACAGAATTAATGCAATAATTAGGTCGAATTTAGGTTTTCCCAAACTCACAAACATGAACCCTAATTTTTCAAAATATTAGGATCGATCGATCGATGAACTCAAAAATACTCACAATTCAAATTGAATGCGGAATGAATTTGATCGAGAAAAACTCTAATACCATGTTGAAACCAGTGGCCCATTAACCAAAACAGTAAAACTCCATTAATGGAGCTTTGAGCTAAATGAAGAAGAAGAAAAAATCCAATGTGAGTTTAGGATCTAGAGAGAGAATTTGTGAAATGCAAGCACTTCATTAAATTGAAAGTAATGAGTAATCTACACATCATTTGTGTATTTATACACAAGCTAAAATATCCTAGCTAAGATGATCAACTAACTAACAACTTTGACTAACTAACTTTGACCATCTAACAAACTTTGACTAGCTAATTACAAGATTGGCACTAATACAAAATAATTACGTACACATATATAATCTCAACACGTGTCACCAAATTGCTATATTATATCTCAACGTGCCTGATCTGCTTATATGAAGGCATAATTCTTTTTTATGAGTCAAGCATGTAAAAAAAAAAAATAGCATGGACGGCGGTGAGACTTGAATCCAGGAACTTTCTTACGTTTACTCTATAACATGTTGAAGTGTGTGATCATCTCATCTAAAAGTTTAAATTGTTAAAGAGATCATACTTTTAATTACTTAATTATCTTATACCTCAACATGTACGAAGCATTTTGAGGTTGATCAATTTCCGCTTGGACTAAGGTGAATGTGCCCCTACTGACCAGGATCAGGTTCTTTAGCTTGCAACAATCACCTATCACAGCTGCATATTTGTTAATCGTCAAAACTCAATTTTCAACATAACCCAACCTAAAAATTTACCTCATGAAGTGAGGATTGTGAAAACTATATGATAAGAAAACTTATTCTCTCAACTAATGTGACAGTAAGTTACATGTATATCTCTAACTCATGCTACTGGTAGTGTGCTACATAGTGTTTGAAATTGTCTTATTGCAAATCCACGCACCTAGCTACATTAATAGCTTCAGAGAACACAAAGCAAGAAGAACTTCCTGTGAATAAGAGAGATCAAACTGAAGAATCAAGTTCAAGCATATTAAGTTTATTTCAGTTCTTTATTTTGTCTATATAGATCTTGTAGTAGGTGTTTTGAGTTGTAATCTTATTAATTTATTCAAGAAGAAACTAATATTGTGAGGTTTTCAGAGAGTAACTTTTGATTTTAGGCTAAGAATTTAGTTTGGAGGTAGTAGCTACAATCTCATTGATTGTAGGTTGTTAAGTGGTTAGGATATAGTTTCTTGGTTGTACGTAATTGTTTTGACTCTTAAGCTGCTCATTATTGTTTTAGTGAAGTGTTTTGAGAGAAATCTCAAAGGTGGATCATGATTTTTACTCCCTTGAGAAAAAATATTTTTCACGTAAAAACTCTTGTGTTATTTACCTTCCACACTTGTTACACGAGTTATTACAACCAGTTTCGAGAACCTAATTCTAGTGTTGAAAGTTGTACTACTACGTGTTTTAGTAGCTAAAATGTTAATAGAACGAAAATCTATTAAGACACTATTCATCCCCCCTCACCCGTCCGGTGCCTAAGTGGTGTACCAAACTAACAGGTTAGATCCAATATATTTTCTCTTAACAATATGCACATCGACTTCATTAAATCTTTGATTTTAACATAGACTCAAATGAAGCCATGAACTGCAGTGGCGGAACTAGAATTTTTATTAAGAGGGATAAAAAATATAAAGAGAAAACAAACGAAGCAGCCAAGGGGCTTCAACATCAACTATATATATATATAAAAATAATTTTAACCTTATATACATGATAATTTTGGCTGAAGGTGGTTCGGGTGAAACCCCTAGCCATTACCTGGCTCCGCCCCTGCATGAACATGATCAAGGATGGAAATGAAAGATGCTCACATAAGAGCAGGTACCTACTTGAGCGCCTAAAGGAACCAAGGCTTAGCCATCCTTACAGGGTGAGAAATCAACTAGCGGGTTGTCTAGCAAAAAGAGCCTAAACTATTGCTATATGGATGGAAGATTAATATACGCTCTATGATTTTACACACGCCCTTTTTTTGTATTAAAGTATTATGTACATGACCAGAACAGAAATAAAGTTCTATGGAACTATCCCTAGCTAGCGTGTATATATATTACATATATAATGTTAATCTTTCGAAGAAAAAACATTGAATAACAATATGCACATCAACGCTGTCCTGAAAGTAAGTTAACGATAAGAGTATCGGTATTGTTTTGCATATTTTGTTCCTAAGAAGGTAAAGCAAGAGTTAATTATTCGCCAATAAATATTTTATTTTTACATAAATTATAAATTCAACTGTGACATACGTGAAATTACAACATAAGAGTAAATGACACAATAATGCAGGAAAACACAAACACACCTACTATGTCATGATAACAGCACATAGAATAATAAGAACAACAACCCAGAAAAAGGAACATTAAATGACGTAAAACAGGCAATCTCAACTTAGGTAAAGACTGCCTTAAACCCCAGGCAGATCCAGAATTTTGAATTTATGGGTTCTGAATTTTAAAAAAGACAGGTTACTGAGTTCTGGATAAATTATTTATATATATTAAGTGAATCTTTAACACAAATACAAAGTCTTGCCCAAAGCTATCAGGTTCTAGCGAACCTGTAACCGATACTCTAGCTTCGCCTTTGCTTAAACCCTCTTCCGGATAACTAAGAAGGAAATAAGCAAACAAAGGATGCTGATGAGTGCCACTGGAGAAGAATTAACAGAAACCAAATTAGTCGATGGAGTAGGGGCACCATCCATGCCAGGCATATTCGGCATATTGGGCATGTCAGTACTGCTACCGGGATCATCTCCGTATTGGGCGGCCACAGAAGCAATTAAAATCGCAATACATGCAATAGACACTGCAGTTGAGACATGTAGAGCCATTATAATCAATTCTGAATTCAAGAAAATGCTGTAAATCTCTTGCTTTTGCTTGAATTTTATGCCAACTTATCTATGTATTTATATTGTAAAAGTTACTTTGTTTTCACATGTTGAAACATGATGTGTCGTATTGGGATGGTTAGTTTTAACGTTGGAGAACCTAGACGAGGTTTTGTTGTCGATGTTTGTCATGAATTTTTAACTTGTATTTACGTAGCTAGCTAGGAAAATGATTGAACGAGGAATTCGATGTGAAATGTGAAAATAGCTAGCTGTTTTTTATTGCCGGTTTTACTTTCGTATGTGTTGTTACTCGTTAGGTTGCTTAGGCATAGACAACTAAGACAAGGACTAAAATTTTAAACATTGTGTGACAAATGACGGAACAATTACTAGATTCTTGAAGCTACCAATTTTGTATTTGAAAACCACAGCCCCGTAGCAAATGATAAACACAAGTCCCCTCCTCCCCGGTTTATATGTTATTATTTCCTTTTTAGTCATTCCCGAAAAAAATGATATCTTTCTATATTTAGTAATAATTTAACTTTAATTTTTTTGTTTTATTTTTAATGAAATGATTTATAGCCATAAATATTAAACAACAACATACCCAGTGTATAACCACAAATATCTATGATTTATATTTGACTACAAATTTCAAAAGTCTTCATTTTATTCTTAAACTCTATATCCAGTCAAACTCCTTCACATGAAAGGAAAAATATTTAGGAAGCTCATAATTTCACCTAGTAAACACGTAAAATATTATACAAAATGGGGAAAAACTCGAGAACTACATTTTCTTTTTATTCTTGTCCCGCAATTAGTAAGTCTGTAGAAGATGTAGAAAACTTTTACGATTAGAGAAAATGGAGCAAAATGGAAACTGAGGATTCATTTATCAACCCCAAATAACTTTAGAATTGATGCTTGATTGTTATTGTAGTAGTAGTAATACTAACAGAGCAAAATTTTATCAGTCAAAGCAATAGGTCATCATGTATGTTGTGTGTTCAATGTATATTGAAACCTTATGAATGCTGAAGCTCCAGAGAATTCATCACGTTTAATGTTTTATCGCATTTAATGGAAATTGGATGCTCATATCACCAAGCAAAGAGAAGCAATACAATCTGCATATCAAAATGAAAAATTAAATAAACAAAAAAGTCGATGAATGATATTCTCATGTAGTTGCATTTTTCAGTAATAGTTTATCTTAACCCACAATCATATAAACTGCATCAATCGTTTTGCACTTGATTAAAGAGCCCTCTCATCAGTAAGATTTCAAAGCCAATGAATAGTAACATCTGGTGCTGGTGCCAGTTATGATCCCATCCCTAATTACATATATATATATATATATATATTGTTCCCAATTTCAATAACATTAATCCATTAAACAGTGAACAATATCAGTATACGGCAAGACGCGCTACGCGCTACACTGGCTTCATAGGCATATCAGTATAAGGTTGGTGGTATTGGCAAAATAGAAAAAAAATATTCTGAGAGAATACGAATCCTAGTGGTTAGCACGTAAAAATCCTTAACTGTACCGTTACTACATTTTTCTGCCATGGAATTTGAAGTCATTTTCAAGAAGTGTCCTTTTATCATTTCTCTATTATCTCTTCCTGAATTTGACCATCTGCATTAACACATGAAGTTAGATAAAACATTGATGACATACACGAAATGATCCAACTCCAGGTCTACAACAAAGTTTTAACTCTCACCAGCAAGTGCAACACCCAAGTTCGCCTGAGCATCCGCATCGGAGTTTGACTCCTATTAAAAGAGAGTTTGCAATGTGAAATCCTTAAAAACCAACAAGGTAATATGTGTATCACTATCTATTGCACTTTTGATTTGTCTCTTGCTATTTTACTATCTCATTTTTTTGTGTCTGCGTCGAATTCCGTTTCCTTTCTTTTCTTTCCTTTCGAGCCGAGGGTCTTTCGAAAATAACATTTCTGCCCTACAAAGATAGAAGTAAGGTTTGCGTACATTCTACACTCTCCAAAATTCACTTGTGGGATTACACTGGGTATGTTGTTGTTGTTGGTAATACTCGTAATCAGGAGCGGCTCAACGAGATTGGTGGCTTAAAGTCAAATCTTTTTAAGAGAACTTAAATTTATTTAACAAAACTTTTATATATTCTTATTCTAATTTTTAGCTTTGTAACGATAGTGTACAAACCATCTCGTACATATCTTGATTATTCACTGCTTCTACCATTAGAGATATTTAGTAGCTCTATTCAGTAAAGTTTACACATAATATTTACATAAGAAACATATATTGACGGTTAAGATAATATTTTTATAAACCCTCATAATTTAATAATCTCAATTTTGTATCAATATATGTCCCAATAATTTCATAAATTTAGAATAATTCAAGTTTATTTAATCCACTCTATAGAGACTTCGCTTTTCAAATTATCAAAGTCATCATCAATTTGTTCATTTTCATATATGGCAGGTTTATTATATAATTCAAATTATTTATCTGAATAACCTCTATCATATTTCAAAAACTATACAAAATCTAGTGTCTTTTATTCATAATTTTGTAATATATATAAATTAAAAAATTTGGGGGCCCTCTAATATATAAATAAAAAGTCTAGTGTTATAAATATTACTATTTATTATTGTGAATGTCTATCTCTACAAGGAAAGGAAAGTTAGAGTTAATAACTTTGGGACCAATTCATTTTTCTATTATAAATAGAGATGTTCTTTCCATTGTATACCTTTAAGAGAAATAAAGAACTCTCTTCTCTCCTCTCTCCTCTCTCCTCTCTCCTCTCTCCTCTCTTCTCTCTTCTCTCTTCTCTCTTTCTCTTGTTCTAGTTCTAGTTTTTATTGTTTCATAACACGTTATCAGCACGAGTCTCTAACCAATTGAGATAGCTACTTCAATCGGGTATGTTCTTAGTTAAATTTCTTTTCGATCCAGATATGAACAGTTTTTCTGTTACAAAAATAATAACGTGATTTGTTGGATACTTTTCTTTTTAGTCTGGTTTAAATCAGTAGTCACGTTCATATATCATCTAATCACCATAATTTTTGTATTTACACGAATAAGCATGTGATGGTTACTTTAGATTACTTCTAAATTGATTTGCATCAATAATATATGAAAATAAGTAATCAGTAACCTTAGGTCAATGAAATCATCCCATCAATTTCGGATAGTGGTACAACACAGAAAATTATTTTACCATGCAACTGTTTTGGGTGAACATTTTTCCCGTGCTACATTGTGTTTACATTTTCGAATAGGTTTCAACCCACTCATGTTATGGAAATTAGATTAAATATTAATTGAAAGAGACAGAAATCCTGGTGGGTTCATATCTTGAATTTTGAAAATTCAATTTGAAAGAATAATATGACACCGGAAGTGATTATATTTACGTGCTTTATTGTAATTAAATTTGTAAACCACCGGAAGTGGTAATATTTTCATAGGCTTATTGTGATTATACAACAAGATATGTTAGAGAAAAAGATTATCTATGTTTATGTCTCGATTTGCTCCTGAAGTAGCAATATCTTAAAAAAGATACTAAACGATCATAATTTGATATGATTAAGACACGTTCACATGATTATATATGTTTCATTCTCGTAGAATGGAAACTTTTGATAAATCTTATAAATATAGATCCATTCCCTGAAGTGAATGTGAGAGCATGCAGTAAAGCTTATACCTACGGACGTGTGTTTGGTTGTGAAGTTATAATGACTCATCTCCGGAAGAGATAAAAATAATTGAGAAAAAAAATCTAAATATTCTATGTTTTATTCCCAAAGTGGTAAGGCTGTGAAATTTTCTCCTGCAATAGTAGAACTCTGAAATTTACTTCCGGAGTAGTAAGAATTTGAATTTTACTCATTAAATAGTAACATACTAAAATTTACTCTCGAAGTAGTAGAACTATAAAATTTACTTCTGACGTAGTAAAACCTTAAGAATTATTACTAAAGTAATTATACTTTGAACTTTACTCTCGAAAAGTTTATTTTTGAAATTTACTTTAAAAGTAGTAAAATAATGAAATTTTCTCCCCAAAATCTGTTGTAACTTTATAATGCAGGTAAAGGTTTTTCTTATTTTTCTGCAAGTTACTATTTAAGTAGGCAAATAACGAAGGAATGTTTATACTTAATTTGCTGCAATTTTCTTAAAGTGTTGGGATGTACTATTAAGGAATGGTTCTATATGTATTTTGGTGGTCTAGAAGTATTGGTATGACTTTTGACAAGCAGAAAAAGGTTTGAGAAATATATTGAAGCAGCGTTTTCTTGTGGTTGAGTAAAATAATGAGCTATTGAAAATTGTGTATAAAGCGCATCTGAATGACCAAGTTAATTTCATTCCCCGAAGTAAATGAAGAAATACTATAACACACCTCGTAGAGAAATAATATAACAAAGGATATAAACATTATTTTGTGGTATGAAGGTCATTGTTGCACGTACCTGTCGTAAGTCAAATCATCTTGGATTCTTTTATTATGTATTCTAAGGCAAAAGGATACAAATTTTGTAGAATACTTTCTACTATAACCACATTAATATATTATGTTTACTCAATAATTTTTCAGAAGGAAATAACAATTCATACAAAAGTTCCTGAAGAAAGAAATAATTTATGTGGTTGCCGCTTTGATACAAAATATTCGGATGTTAATGGGTATTCTCCCTGAAGGAGATATTTACCATAGAAGTTGATGATAGAAGTATCAAAGACTGTATAACTTAATGTTTACTTTTTGTCATTTATGAATTTAAGAATGTCTTTAAATATTCATTTCGTTGCAAATTTTTTTGTCATGACACCAGCGATGTCAGGGTAATATTTGACAATACAAAATCAATTAAAGGCTCCAGAAGAGCTAACTATTGATCTAGAAGATCATGACACTAGTATTGTCCAAACAATATGTGATTACGGAGAATAAATTAAAGGCTCATGAAGAGCTTACATATTATTATGTTATTTGTTCTAGATTATAATATACGAAGTTGTTATGATCGAAACACAAGTTGTATTAAACTCGAAGTTTACTAAAGTAAATAGGCTATCATATTGAAGTTATAAATGATTGGAAGATTAAATATCTTCAAAATCATAGTGGGTAAGAAATATGTATGTGAAATGTTACCATCTTTATTCTCCAAATTGCACTACACAAATATAAGCATGATGAAATCACATGCCACGGTAAACCAGAAATTTATTGATACAAAAAAGATTCATGTCATTGTAAATCAGAAGTTTACTAAAACAAATATCATATGGCATGGTAAACTTGAAGTTTACTAGTTAAATAATTTTATCAGTTGGCATGACCAACTTGGTCATCCCGATTTAAATATGATATGCAGATAGAGTATTCGACATATATTGAAGAACTAGAAGATTCTTCAACAATTTATTTGTGTTGCTTGTTCTCATGATAAGTTGATTATACTAGCTAATGTTGAGATTGAATTTCCTAAATTCTGGAAAAATATAAAAGGTGAATATAGGCATGTTCACCTGTTATGTGATGTCTTAAATAGATGCATCGATAAGACGGTCACATGTGCGTTTATTGTCAACCCGCAGTTTGACATATGCAAGTTACTTGCTCAAGATAATTGAGTTGAGAACACAATTTTCAGATTATGTAATCAAGATAATTCATCTTGTTAATGTTGGTTTATATCCATGTTGGTTTAGCATTGAATGCCTCCGATAAATAGCTAAACCATTGCTAATGAGAACAAAACTTCATGTATTGATCTGAAATATGATATGTGCATACAACAACACTTGTATGCTTTAGACCAATAAATTATGATAAATGCTCCCCTCACAATTAGTTCAGGGTCAAGAACCAGATATTTCCATCTAACAGTTTTTATGTGTGGTATATGATTAATTAATCTACCATGATGCACAAAGATGAATTCCCCAAAGAAGATGTGATATATGTTAGTTTTTCTAACATAAAGGGGAGGAATAAGCAGTTATGAATTATGTTGTAAATTATCATTAGTATGATCCTCGTTCAAAGATAATTCAAGTCAAATGCTAGAAGCATTAGTTGACCTAAAATTAATTGCATATTTAAGTTGCAGAATGCTCGTATTAAATTAATGTCCGTGAAGGACACAGTCTACAACATGCATAAAGCATGGTAGATCAATCGGTTCTAAATGCAATAATTCTTGAAAAGGATGAGGAACAAATGATCAAAATGGTCATAATAAGGAAGCGATGTGCTCTTGAAGAGCATACGACATAACACTTCATGAAACTTTATGAGAGGTTTGGGTACCTAAAATAATGGAAGTGATGAGATCTCAATATGTTATGTCTTATTGCGAATTGATACAAGATAATATATCATTGATGATATCTTTAATACAATATAACGCGCAATATTGTAAGAGATTGTGAGGATCTGAATTCTATGTCTGTTAAAGCATGTTGACATAGAAATAATTACCAAGTGAAATGATACATCTTGGTAAGCATAAAGATTATTGGACCTGCAGTCCAGACAACAGAAAAGGTCACCCATTTAAATATTAACAAATATTGTCACTTGACAAAATTTATATGAAAATTCTTGAAAAATTTTAAATGCCTGAAGCATATACAAGTTCTAGAAGTTTGTTCATAATTCTTGTATGGATTAAATCGAGCAAAGTGAATGCGATTTTATCATAATGAGTATTCATTGACTAAGGGTAAGCATGACTCTATTATCCTTATATTTTTACGAGTGTAAATTGATTACTTGAATATTATTCGAACTCTTGAAGAGTTTCCAAAAGCAATTGATTATCTGCTGAAAGAAGTTGAATTGAGAAACTCGCAGAACTCTTTGGTCCTAAAGTGGCATATCTTTATGCAATTAATGCATTTATATATTTTGCTATCCATATGAGGGATTACAGCGATGTTGTTCAACATGACAATCAAATCATATAAAGATAACAACTAATTATAAAGTAAGTCAGGAATGCACTTGGAGTGATTTAGACAATATTATATGTCGATGCAACTCTAATCCAAAGACTGAAGACGCAACAGCATACATAGTCCAACTAAAGGGAGGATTCATAAAAGGAGATAGAACAAAACATATTTCACTTAAGTTGTTCTTCACACACGATCTCCAAAAGAATGATGATATCAACGTGCAACAGATTCGTTCAAGTGGTAATACAGTTGATTTGTTCACCAAGTCTCTACCAATTGCAACTTTCTAGTGAATGTCTATCTCTACAAGGAAAGTTGGGTTACTAACTTTGGACCAAGTCAGTTTTCTATTATAAATAGAGATATTCTCTCCATTGTATATACATCCTTCAAGAGAAATAAAGAACTCTCCTCTCTTCTCTATTTCTCTACAAATATTCTTGTTCTAGTTTTATTGTTTCATAACATCTAGCATCTTTTATTCTATCACATGGCTTTAGCGGCTTGCCCCTCCAGCCGGCCCTGCATGTAATATGCTGTTTGGGCTTTTATTTATGTAGAAAGCATGTGACACATAAATGTGGAAAACAGTATAGAATGAAAAGTTATGCAGACCAAGAGGAATGAAAATAGATGATTTACAGAATTACCCGAAGGACGTGAATGATCCGGAAAGAAAGAAACCTATCTTTCAGTTGTTTTGCCTGCTCATACAATGTGGAGATGTTTTGATTTTTAACCTTCCACAGGCCCTGGATCTGTTTGACAAACGACACTTTGATGAATATCAAATATCAAAGGGATTGTTAAAAAGAGAGAATGAAACTAAGAAATCATACTGCTTAGAATAAACTAGTAATTAGGACTATTAATTTGTAAATTAATAATCGCAAACTGACCTGCATACAAACAAGTTTGGAGTCACCCTGAACACGAATACTTGTAAACCCTTTGCTAAGTGCATAGTTCAACCCCAAAATAATCCCTCGATATTCAGCAGCATTGTTTGTTGCTACTCCTAAACCTTCACGTAGCCTACAGATCTTTTATTTGGAAGGCTATAAATCATAAGTTTGAAGAAAAAAGTTACAATAAAAAAATCCCAAAGTTAGTGAATATTACAAAACTGCCATCATCAGCCCGCAGCACGGCTCCTGCACCTGCTAGTCCAGGATTTCCTTTTGAAGCACCATCAAATTCAAGAGTACAAGACCTCTGCTGAGAATAACAATGATAAGGTTCTTCGCCACACAATAACATAAACCATCTAATATTCATAAAAGCTCAACCAGATAGTTGGTCACAAAGAGTTCACTTTTCACTATTAAAGAAGTATATTAAGATATTTGCATTTGTTAGCCCATCAAGTATAACTGACATCTTCCCTTGCTACTTTTTTTTTTAGATAAAGCAGTTTGCTTTGTTAAATTAATGTTTTTTTAGATAAAGCAGTTTGCTTTGTTAATTTAATTACAGAAAGCATTTATGTATTACAATTAGCCATCGTTTAACAGCCACTCACACCAGATAGCATAGGTTGGTCACCCTTATGATCATCTAACTTGACATGCTTTCTTAGGGAATCATTTGAAATAACTGCTGGTCCAACAGCATCCTGCAAACGAACATGGCCAAAAAAACAAACAGTTTCCAAACACATTATGCAGGGCAGAGAATACAAAATATCATTATTGTACTATTTTAAGCCAAGCATATACATAAACCACTTTTCTACAATGTGGATAGAAGAACACAGTTCACTTTGACAGAAGAGTTTGCAAATAACCATCAATTAACAATTGCAACTCTGTACAAAAAGATGTTGCAATTCATCCAGTTAAAACCCAATCAATTGGGAGGAAGCTAGGAGTGCCAGGTGTATTGTCTAAACTTGACCTTGAAAAGGCCTACGATCAAGTGAACCGGAAATTCCTAGATTCTATTATGCTTCAAATGGGATTTGGGGAGAAGACGCTCTTCTCCTTTCGAGTAAATTGAATTACTTTGGCTCGGATGGCGGAGGAAGTGGATCTACTTTTGCATCTCTTTGGTGAGATTTTTTGTGTTAGTGAATAGTAAACCGTGGCTTTTTCTGGAGCTAGAGGGGTTTGAGGCAAGGGGGGCCTCTATTAACAATGCCATTTATTATAGTTATGGAAGCTCTGAGCAGGATGGTGTATAGAGTTGTTTTGGGGGGTTTCTTGAAGGGTTTCGATGTAGCGGTTGTGGGGCTGGAAAATAATGGAGTGTTCTCCGTGAAGTCCTTTTATGAAAAACTTTTGATTAAGGAGGAGAGTCTGATTTCCCATGTAATGCAATATGGGTTCCAAGTGTGTCGAGGAATGTATGTTTTTTCGGTTGGCTAGCTACTAGAAGGGTGAATTTGACAGCAGAAAATCTTAGAAAGCGGAAGGTTATCTGCGTCAGTTGGTATTACATGTGCAAGGAGGCGGGCGAGGAGATGGATCATCTTCTTATACATTGCAGGCTAACCATGAGATTATAGTGGGATATGTTTAGGTGGTTTGGCACCCCTTGGGTAATGCCAAAAACTACGAAAGAGTTGATGTTCTGTTGGAAGAGTGAAAGGAGGAGAAGACGAAGGTCTTGGAACGTGGCTCCGCTTGCTTTAATGTGGGTAGTTTGGAGAGAGAAATAGGAGAGCTTTTAAAGGAGTAGAGTAGAGTTTCTCTTAGTTGAGGAGTAGTCTCTGATCCCTCGTTTTCTTTCGGTGTAATCAGAAAGTTCCTAGTTGTATAGATGATTGGGTGGAGCTTGTAGAGAATCATATTTTATAGATTCTTTACTTTTTGGTATACCCCTTGTATACGGCCAAGTTGACCATGTTTATGAATGAACATACATTTATTTGATCAAAACAAAACCTCAACATGTTTGCTTTAACCAATAGGTAGCATAGTTCTTGTTTGCTCTTAATGCAGAATTTATGTTTTACAATTAGCTTAATCTAGAATCGTCCAATTTATTGAATATCTTAGACAACAAAAAGATAGACCGACAAACTAAGCAAGCATGACCTTTTAACATCGCAAAGTCGTGCAAATCTTAGTTAGCCAGCCCTATAAAAATAGAAAGAAATAAAACATGTTTTATCGACCTTCATAAGAACAATTTTCTTATCAATAGAAGAAAACGACGGACTCATGCACGTATAACCTGAAAAAAATATTTAACATGTACTATTAACAGTATCCATTCGTGAAAATCTTCCTCATAACTAAGGTTGCCTTGCTGTATATATTCCAGCACATGGCACTACCACTTGTCTCTTAAAAGGTGCCCCAGGTATAATAGAAAGATACCAACAATTCTCTAAAAATTAAAGACAGAAATTTTTATATTGAAAAGGCAGAGTTACTTATGAGAGATAAAATGCATTTCCATTTGAATTAGTGACAACATACTTTTGATACACTTCACACAAATTAACCTAATATGCCCCGAACTTACCGTATATTCTGACCACATTACATCCTGTGACCTCTTCTTTGGCCTATGTTCAGGCATCCCACCTTTTGAAGAAGAAGGTTGCTGCAAGTAATGAAATGGTAATAAATTAGTACGACCAGTCACAAAAAAAGAATAAAAGTGGAAAGATAAGTCATTTTCTGGCAATTGCAGCCTTTACGATCACAAATAGCTCTGACACTTGCACCCTTGTCGCCTAGGTTGAAAGTTAAGTTCTACAGAGTGGTGGTTAGACCAGCGTTGTTGTATGAGGCAGAATGTTGGTCAGTTAAGAACGTTCAGATGCAGAAGATGCATGTAGTGGAGATGGTGATGCTCAGATGGATATGTGGTCATACTAGAAGAGACATTATTAGAAACGAAGTTATACGGGACAAGATCGGAGTGGCCTCCGTGGCGGACAAAATGAGAGAAGCGAGACTGGGGTGGTTCGGGCATGTGAAGAGGAGGTGTGAGGATGCGCCGGTTAGAATTTATGAGAGACTGCGATAGCAGGAGTTAGGAGAGGTAGGGGCAGGCGAAGAAGAACTGGGGAGAGGTCATTAGACAAGACATGGCACAGCTCCAACTGACTGAGGACATAACCCTAGATTGGAAGATTTGGAGGTCGAGGATTAGGATAGAAGGTTAGTAGGTAGTTGAATTTTGTCGCACTGTGTGTGAGAGGTGTAGGGGGCTAGCCTCTCCATCTCCTCTTCTCCCTTTCTTTGTAGTATTATTTAAGTTTCTTGTAGATCGATACTCTTTTGTGTGTATTCCTATGTGTTGCTTTATTTGTTTTGTTATTGTGATATCTTGATAGCTTTTTTTCCTTGAATTTCTTCATTGACTATGTTCTTTTGAGCCGAGTGTCTATCGGAAACAGCCTCTCTACCCCACAAAGGTACATGTAAGGTATGCGTACATCTTACCCTTCCCAGACCCCACTGTGTGGGATTACACTGGTTATGTTGTTGTATCACTCTAATTGGAGATGCAGTAGCCACTCTCACCGTTCTTATTCCTAATCTTTAGACACATGATAAATAATCAGCTACTTGTCTCGTGGTCTTTTTTCCAGGTCTCAATTTCAATAATTACACAAGAATTCCAGGGTTTCTTCAGCTAAATGCTTTTGCTTTGAAGTTCCAGCGGCTAACATAGGAGAATTCCAGCTTTCATTTAGGATTGTTTGGTCGGTGATAATCTGAATAATCAAGTAGAAAAGAAATTTCCTAGTATCAAGTAGTTATCACACGGAAACTTGCTGCGTCAACCTCACAACAGGATGCATTAGTCATAATTTAGATCAGATTGGTTCATTATCGCCCACCTAGGTGGAAACCTCGTAAAAATGAATACTTAACCATTAAAAATAATAGTAGATCTCAGGAATTGGGTTACCTGAAAAGGGCATGATACCAGGGTCCCAAAGAGACCTTCAGTCAGATCAGCAGCTCTGATAGAGTAAAGAGCATTTTTAAGCCCACAAGAGAGCAGATATTCCTCTGTGTCCTTAGGCATCGCATAGCCTTTATACACACTTACAGGGGGATCACATATCTGCCACAAAACAACTGATTAGCTCATTGCAAGTGAACATCTTCACAGGGAAAGAAATCTCACAACTATCACGCATAGGCTGTAAAGTTCAATCAATCCACACATCTAATAATAGGCAGACGAAGATAATAACAGTGCGGAGAAAAAAACATATGTACAGAATGTGAAAAAATTAAATTGTAAACTATCCAGATGATGCAGAGAGTAAATGAGAGACAAAGAGAAACAGAGATAGAGATAAGGGGTCATAGAAGTAAAAGGAGAAAGAATCACCAATAGAAGGTATAAACACTCAATTCACTTAAACTATCTTTCGTGATTTCCTTGATACTTGAAACACATTGGTTTACAACAGTAATTAGACCAAAGAATGACGTCCTGGAGACATTTCTTTAATTGTCATACACTCACGAGGGATTTCCTAGACTATTATCAAAGTCGTCCAAACACACTTGGCTGAAGTTCTGGATAAATAAAGTTCTAGTACAGAAAGAAAGAAGTACTTCTAGCTTTACTATAGCAGTGTATTTATATGTATTCTCTGCAAATTAACAATCCTCCAAGAACAATAGAAACATTCAATAAATGAGAGAGATAACAGTGGTTACCGAGGATCCGACTTGAGTCTGGCAATCACTCAAGTTTTTGTAGACTCCGACCAGATCACCTTTCCTAACAACAAAGAAACCATCTCTATCTTCCTTCATTTTTGGTGTAGGATCAGAGTTCTGTGAGCTAGAACTATCCCCAGTAAACCTTTTGGATGAATAGCAGCAAACACAAATTCGCTTAAAAACCAAGTCTAAATCAACTTTTCTAGTTGCAGTATGTCCAACACCTGTCTTCCATGAAAGAGCTGAAAATGCACCAATTGAACTCTTCACGGCACGACTGCTAGTCCTTGTTAATATTGCAGCAGAACATGCATTAAACAAGATGTTCATTACACAGGGCCTCCCTCAGACTCTACCAGTTTCTGATAAAAAGAAAAAGAAAAGGCAAAAAAGAAGAGTTAGTTTATTTATTAGTTTTCTTTTTGAGATTATGAATCATTGCTATGAATTTTAAAGTGTTTTATTCTAATATTTTAAATTTATCGTTCTTCATATTTTATATCGGATATTAATCCCTACGTTCCTTTTACTTGTCCAGTATACTAAAACTAGATTTTCCCTTTTACTTGTCCACTTTAGCCAATCGAGATAATTAATTACTTTTTTCAATTTTACCCCCCTCACTAAGTAACCATCTTCCAATCTAATTGAAGTACTAGCAGTCAAATTTAGATGTCTAAGGTACCATTTATAAAGATAATTTAGTAAAATAAACACTTAATTAATAATTTTTAGGTGGAATGCAAAATGCAAACCGGACAAGTAAAAGATAATGGACGGAGTTATAAATTTTAGTTAATAGCATGTGCAAAACACATCTTAATTAACCATTAATAGATTAAAAGTTTAAGTTAAAAAAAAAAACAGAAAAGGTCCATGTATGCCATTAAAGTATTCGAAATTAAGCAAATATGTCCTTACGGTTCAATAGTTGATCCAAATATACCGTTAATTTAACTGGAGCCCCCAATTAACCTAATTAGTTGGTTAATAGGCGAAAAAGGGCCAAATACACCCTTAAAGTATGTGAAATTGAGCACATATGCCCTTTATTAAAAATACTCATGAATGATACTTAATCAAATCTGATTTTCTCAGATTTAACCAAGTTAAGAAGTTATATTTTGGCTCACAAGTGACAACCCCCTCCCAACCCCACTGCTTTTTTTATAGTGGTGTTTCTCCGCTAAGAATCAACTCTTGAGGATTGTTGTGATTGTGGAAAATTATTGACTTACACACTATAATTAAACTTTTACCGTAAGCTCTATTACTTTTTATTTTTATAGTTACATGATGGAAATTATCTTGTCCTTAATTTAAGACACAAGTGTAGTGTAGAGAATACATGAATCGATTGTAAAAAGACTCAGAAAATTGAAGACAAAACTATATTTATTTATTTGAAATAGTAAAACAAAACTATATTTATAAATTACAATTTTCATCATCGAAAATATTAATGTATGTTACATCGATATATTATTTACATCATTAGCATGTAAAAAAATAACAATGTTAACTTAAGGTAAACTATTTACATTCAGACTTAGAAATTGGTGCTTAGCTTTGGTTGTCACATAAAAACGAGTAGAAAAGAAATGTTAAATTTGTACATGTAAAAAAAAATTAAACTATTAACTAAGGGACATATCTGCTCGATTTTGCATACTACCTTTTGGCATTATTAATCAGCCAATTAGGCTAATTAGGGCTCCAGTTAAATTAAGGGCATATTTAGACCAAATATTGAGAGGGAGCCTTGGATTAACCGGTAAAGTTGTTATCACGTGACCAGGAGGAGGTCATGGGTTCAAGCCTTGAAAACAGCCTCTTGCAGAAATGCAAGGTAAGGCTGCGTACAATAGACTCTTGTGGTCCGATCCTTTTCTAGACTCCGCGCATATCGGGAGCTTAGTGCACTGAGTTGTCCTTCATTTATACCAACTATTGAATGGTAAGGGAATGTGTGAGCTAAAATATTAACAAAAGATATATCTGCTCAATTTCGAATATATATTTGGCCCTTTCAGTAAGAAAAAAAAACATAAGTATCTACTATACTTATTGACGTGGTGTAAAGAGCAGGTGCATACTTTTTCTAAAGGTTTATGTATTACATACAAGAGCTTACTTTTCATTTTTTTTAAGGACAAAACAAAATTTTAGAAAAACAACTTCCTTTTTCATTTTGAAAACGTAAAAAAAAAAAAAGTAGCCCCGTGCACTACGCTCTCGCTATGCGCGAGGTTCGGGAAAGGACCAGACTACAAGGGTCTATTGTACGCAGTCTTACTTCGAATTTGTGCAAGAAGTTGTTTGCACGGTTTGAACCCGACCACTTGGTTACATTGCAACAACTTTATCAGTTAATCCAAGGCTCTTCATTTTGAAAACATAAAGACCTTTTTTATTTCTTTAACAAACTTAGATTAAACAAAGAAGTAGCACAACACAGCTTAATGGTTGAATTTAGGAAGAATATTAGGCAGGAGAGTTAACTGCAAAGACATAGAAGAGTGTTCTAAGAGTGAAAGTTCCAATCTTTCCATCAAATTGGAAAGAATAAGGGAAATGTTTAAATGGGTTCACTTACATTAACAAGTGGGAAATGATAAATGAAATTAGAACCCTAATTTTCAGGAAATTTTTCAAAATGGTGTCAGTAAAACCGATGCCTTTAACTACAGTAATAAATACAAGCATACCGTGAATTGCAGGATGAAAATGCACCAATTATTGGGTAGCCAGCCCTTCGGACCCTGGTGGGGAGCGTGAGAGAAGGGGGTTGGGGGTGGGTTGTTATGAGTGGGTGGGTAGATAGTCTTTTACTTTTCAACAGTAGTAAGTACTGTTGTAGATGTTAACCCGGTAGGGTTTCTGGAAATTGGCTCCGGTCCGGTTCAACTTCTATTGTCTTTTTTTTTTGCTGTTTCTTTGTTGTCAAACAAAAATTGCTCTCTATTTTAAATGTGTTTGGCGCGTTGGAATATATTTTTCTCCAAGAAAAAGATATGGTGTTCGGTTAACATGAATTGTGAAAACATATGGTTATCTAACATGATATAGTTGTGTTAATTTGGCATATGAGGGCCGTAGATACTTACTTTGAGCAGATATATCTGTCAATTGAGGTTGAAGAAAATTCTTTTTAATTAAAATATTGTGGGAGAACCATTCGAGTAAGGAAGTTGCTTGGAAAGCAAAGCAGGACATCCAAGACAAATACACACAACTTATTGAGATCTCAGTTATATTTTTCGACTCACTTGAAGATGAATTTTAGTTTAAATGGGGAGAACGTAATAACGCTACCCGTCTTTTTGAGCATTTGTATTTCAAATCATATAATTTAAGATCTTGTATAAGTCAACAAATATACTTCTTTTCTTTTCCTTTACCCCAAAGAGATAGTAAAATACTTTGTTATTTCTTATGTAAAAAATAGGGAAAATATAGCCTTAATAATATAGTTTACTAAGAGGTCAACCATTAAGAGAGTTTGTTTCCTCACCCGAACTTTAGTTAATAAAGGGAATTTCACTTTTTTATTTAAAGATAATTACAAAATAGCTTGAAATAACTCATGCCAAATTGGAGAAGAACCATTATCTTTTCTTTAGAAATTCCAACCAAATTGTTTCCATTTTTATTATTAGCCAAGTGTTAAGAGAAAACTGAGAATTAATTAAAGGCTAAGAAAATATGAATTTTATCAGACTAGAATTACGGGTGCGGATGCGATTACACTCAATAAATTTAGAGTTTCTAAGGGAGTTAAAAACAGATGCGCCCGGATGACCCAAACGTGCATGTCATAAAGAAGGCGCTAAAATCGCAAAAGTTGATGGTGTGGCTTGATTTGTGGTGATGATGGTGTTGATGGGATAAAGCTCGCCCCGACTATCATATCTCATTAGATGCATCCCCGTTCAGAAATCCTTCATAGAAAACCCAAATGGATCAAATTCAACAGAAATTGAGTTATCAGTTGTAAATTTCCTAACGGACACCAAATTTTAATCAATTGAGGAGCATGAAGGACATTTTTCAAGGCTAAAAGCGGATTTGGAGGAGACAAATTTGTGTGACCATAACCCCGAATTGGAATTGAATGACCATTACCAACAATTATGCCATGATTTTTGCTCAAATTGAAATAAGATGAGAGATTACCTTGAGCGGATATCATATGAGAAGTAGCACTGGTGTCCATGTACCAATTTTGCATCCGGAGGATTTAGCCCAAGTGTATGCATTGTTGCCTCGATATTCGTATGGGTCGGGAAGGCTGTTGGGCCTGGTGCATCGAAGGCCTTCTGTGGCCGAGGCCCAAGCAGGTCAGGCTGCTGCCAGGCCTGTTTATGTCGAGGCCCAAACTGAGATGTTTGCTTCTACCGGCTAGTGGGTCTAGCCCAATTTTGTGTTGGGTATGGGCAAGGCGGGATGTGCCACTGCCCACTAGCCCAAGGCCAGTCCCAAGGACACTACCCACTGGCCCAAGGCTACTGCCAGGGGTGCTGTGGCCCGGATCCCTGCTGGCCGCCGTCACATCCGCCACTACCGCCACCCTTGCCACCGCTATGGTTTTGACCATTTTTTCTACCACCATTGTTACGATTTTGACTATAATTTCCAGAGAATGATTGAAAGTCATCAGTTTCTCGGGATGTGGCCGCCATCATGGCAGAATGTGCTCTGGTTGCGGCCTTTTTAGCCAACCCCGCCTATTCTAAAGTAAGCATGAAATGTGTTTGGTAGAAGGGTGGGATAGGATTGCTTTGGCGAAGGAGTGTTCCAACCCCATTATATGCTTCAAAGAGGCCTACAACCATTTGAAGAACGAGATGATTATTCGTGGCCGGTGCTTCGACGTTCTTGAGTTGATCCGATAATTTCTTGAGCCTTTGACAATATGCGGAGGCATTTGGAAAATCCTCCATAGTTGTGTGAGAAAATTCTTGATCAAGGGTTACAACACAAGAATTTTTGTTATCTTAGAATATATCAAGCAATCTATTTCAAGCTTCTATTGTCGTGGCGTCGGGTTCGATAATTGTATGCAAGAGGTCCATAGAGATGGTGGAATAAATCCATTAGAGGACCGTAGCATCAAGAGTTGCCCATAACTCCATTTCATTATCGGTGCAAGGCACCTTCTCCTTGCCTTTTTCCGGTTTGACGATGTGATGGAGGACTCTATGAGACCTTGCGTGAATTTTAAAAAGTTTCGCACACGTCGCATATTGGACGTTTTGCATTTCAAGGACGATAGGGATGTTGTTCTTAATGTTGGAGACTGCAAGAGCAAGATGAAATGTATACTTGTTCTTGATAGTGACTTTATTCAGCTGCCGATAATCGATACACATCCGTAATAACCCATCTTTCTTTCGTACAAACAATTTCGGCACACCCCAATGAGATATGCTAGGCCTAATAAAGCCTTTCTCAAGAAGATCCTTTAATTGTTCCTTTAATTCATTCAATTCAACTGGAGCCATTATATTAGGAGGAATAGATATCGGCTGAGTGTCTGGCAACACGTCTATACCGAACTCGATTTCCCTTTAGGGAGGAAGGCCTGAAAGTTCGTCTGGAAATACATCAAGGAACTCATTAACCACCGGAATTGATTGAGAAGTAGGTGGTTCGGCATCGACATCTCTACCCCGAACAAGATGGTATATACATCTCTAGCCATGTCAGTTGGTTTGCTCGGTCACATGCAACCAGGCATTGGGTGTCGTGTTACGTCCAGACCATAGTTTAGCACTTGGTTCAAGTGTCCTAGGGAGTCTATGAAGTCGTGTCCAGTGGGGTGTCTTTTATGTATGTGTGTGTCGCACATGTAAATAGTTAACCACCAAGACATTCAAGATTGTTTCACATTTTTCATATTCTAGATCGTGTAATTAGAGCAATACTTTCAGGAATCCTTCTAACCCGTGTGAATTACATATTTCATAAATGCATGCGAAAAGAAAGTACATAAAGAGAACTTCATATACCCGACATATAGCTACTAATAATGCTGCTCAGGAGGAGGACACTCAAGATCAGAGAGCCACCTCGGGTACAGTACCCCTACCTACTACTAGAGGTCCTACGGAGGTTCATACTCCAGTCCCTCTGCCTAGTGCCACTGACTCGGATGTTAGGGGAGCTATTCAGCTACTCACCCAAATTATTGAAGCAGAAGCTCAACATCAGGGGACGACTCCAAGTCCAGGTGCTGGTGGAGAGTCATCCAATTCCAAGACCCAGGAATTTCTACATATGGAGTCGCCAATGTTCACATGGTCTAGCAAGACAGAGGTCCACAGAACTTCATTGAGGGTCTTCAGAAAATTTTCCGTGTCATGCGTGCTACTGAGATAGAGGCAACAAAGTTGAGAGTTTATCAGTTGTAGGATGTTGCTAATATTTGGTACGAGTAATAGAAATAGTCTCGTGGGGAAGGTGCACTTCCTGCGACTTGGGATAAGTTTGCAGATTCTTTTATTGAACATTTCCAGCTGCACGAGGTCAAGGAGGAAAAAGCCTTCGAATTCTAAAAGCTCTAGCAGAATGGTAGGAGTGTGCATGAGTATTATCTCTACTTTGTTTCTTTGGCTAAGTATGCTCCACACATGGTTCCAGATCTGAGAGCTAGAGTTAGATGCTTTGTGTGGGGTCCTGACCCCTATTTGTTCAGTGATGCTTTGTGCACTGATGTGAGTGTGTGTGCGTGCCATTTGGCAGAATAATGAAATGCATGAATGACAATATATTTTGCTGGAAATAAACATATAAGAAATTCATAACATTTAAAACATGTATTGGAATTCTTATGGTTAGTACCCAGGTTTATCCCTAGCAGAGTTGCCATCTGTTACGACTTAAGAGTTGTCACCTAATTTATAGGTAAATTAGGAAAATCAAGTTAAAAGAGTTTATTCATAATTTGGTGAATAATCCTTTTTAAACTAGAGTCGAGGTAAGGGTTATGGTGATCCCCCGAGGAATGTGTTAGACACCCCGATATTAAGAATCCGCATAATACGATTTACCTTCAAGTTATATACCATGCTTATTATTATAAATTGCTTTAAAATGTTCACTTCCCGCAAAAGTCATGAACATGTCATTCATTTCATTTCAGAGTCATAAAAGGGTTTTGAAAACTGAAAAGTTAAATTTCGCCTAAAATGGTTTGTATAGGGGTAATTTTGTCTATCCATTTTCAAACTAAGGTACACTCAAAACTAAATTTGAGTAGAACTCTACTATTTAGCCAAGTGAATTGTGCAAATATTCCTTATATGTTTTCCTTTGAAAATCTTTTAAAACAAAAAGAGTGTAATTCATTTAGAATAAAATGTTTAAGTTTTTAGAAATAATATATTTTTTTTCCTTTTAAATGCTACTTTATGAAGGTCAACTCATATTCTACACTCCTAAATCACTTATCCCAATTCAAAGTTCTCTTCAAAGGTTATTATTTATTAGTTTAAAAACAATTCACTTGTTGGGTGTAACACCTGTACCTTCAACCTAAGCCATGTTTATGATTCAGGGGTTTAGAAAACCCTAAGAAATTTGGAATAGAACCAGAAAAGTTGCATGAACCCTTTGAGGTATCCACTCCAGTTGGTGAGTCAGTTATAGCCAGGCAGGTATATAGGGGTTGTCCAGTTAAAGTCTATCACTGCATTACCATAGGCGATTTGGTAGAGTAAGAAATGGTAGACTTCGATGTAATCATGGGTATGGATTGATTGTCTTCATGTAATGCCATAGTAGGTTATAGAACCAAAATTTTTAATTTTGAATTTCCCGGTGAGTCGGTCATAAAATGGAAGAGCGATGCAGTAGCACCAATAAGTAGGTTTATTTCCTATCTTAAAGCCATAAAATGATATCCAAGGGATATATTTACCATATAGTTTGGGTTAGGGATGCAGATACCCAGACCCCAACTCTTCAATCCATACCAGTTGTCAATGAGTTTCAAGAAGTCTTTCTAAAAGATCTTCCCGGAGTTCTCCCGACATGGAGATTGACTTTGGAATTGATTTATTTTCCGGCACTAAGTCGATATCTATTCTACAATACAGAATGGCTCCAGTAGAGTTACTGGAATTGAAAATCCAGTTGAAAGATCTCATCGATAAGAGATTTAATAGATCAAGTGTCTCACCATGGGGGTGCATCAATCTTGTTTGTTCAAAAGAAAGATGGATCTTTATGTATGGGCATTAACTATCGGCAGTTGAACAAGGTCACCATTAAGAACCAATATCCTCTTCCCAAAATCGATGATTTATTCAATCAATTTCAGGGTGCTCAATGTTATTCAAAGATTGACCATAAATCAAGATACCATCAGCTTAAGGTTAAGGAAGTAGATATTCCGAATACCGCCTTCAAAACTCGTTATGGTCATTTTAAATTTTGTATCATGTCCTTCGGTTTGACGAATGCCCCAGCTGCTTTCATGGATCTTATGAACAGGGTCTTCAAGACTTATCTCGATATTTTCATTATTGTCTCCATCAATGATATTCTAATCTATTCTTGTAGTGAGACTAATCATGCAAAACATCTCAAAATTATGTTGCGCACATTTTAGGACCGTAAGATCTATGCGAAATTTTCCAAGTGTGAATTTTGGCTAAAGTCAATAGCATTCTTAGGCCATGTGATTTCAGGCGAAGACGTCTAGGTTAATTTTCATAAAATAGACGTTGTTAAGAATTAGCACAGACCCTCTTCAACTTCAGATGTCCAAAGTTTCTTGGGTCTGCCAGGCTAGTACAGATGATTTGTAGAAGGTTTCTCTTCCATATCAGCCTCATTGACTAGATTGACTCAGAAGAAAGTCAAATTTCAGCGGTCAGATGTCTGTGAGCGTAGTTTCAAAGAATTGAAAATGAGACTAACATCTGCTCCAGTGTTAACATTGCTAGAGGGAACCGAGGGGTTCATTGTATATTATGATGCATTATAATTGGTCTTGGGTGTGTTTTAGTGCAGCATGGTAAGGTTATAGCTTATGTATCCAGATAGCTTAAACCTCATGAAAAGAATTATCCGACTCATGACTTAGAATTGGCAGTCATGATTTTTGCGCTCAAGATATGACATCACTATTTATATGGAGTTCAGGTTGACATCTTCACAGATCACAAGAGCCTTCAGTATATTTTCAAGCAGTGAGAGTTGAATCTTAGGCAGAGGAGATGTCTCAAATTGATAAATAATTATGATATAGATGTTCTCTACCATCCAGGGAAAGCGAATGTGGTAGCCGATGCTCTTAGTCGGTGATCCATGGGGAGTTTATCTCATGTTGAAGAAGATAAGAGAACTATGACAAAGGAGATTCACTGACTAGCCAGTCTAGGAGTTCGACTCATGGAATCTGAAGATGGTGATATTGTTATTTATAATAAGTTTGAATCCTCCTTAGTAGCCGAGGTGAAGGAGAAGTAGGTTAGTGATCCCTATTTGTTACAGCTGAAAGAGGGGATTCACAAACATAAGACTATGAATTTTGAACAAGAGGGAGATGATGGTACTTTGAGGTACCAAGGCAGGTTATGTGTTCCAGATGTGGATGAACTCAAAGAGCGAATAATAGAAGAAGAGCATAATTCCAGGTATTCTATTCACCCAGGTTCCACAAAGATGTATTATAATCTTAAAGAAATTTATTAGTGGAACGATATGAAGAGGAATGTGACAGATTTTTTAACCAAGTGTCTAAATTGTCAGCAGGTGAAAACGAGCACCAGAGGTTTGATGGGTTGGCTTAGAGTATTGATATTCCTGTTTGAAAATGAGAGATGATAAACATGGACTTCATAATATGTCTACCTCACTCAGCCCGAAGGCATGATTCGATTTGGGTGATTATGGATCGACTAACTAAATCAACCCACTTCTTACCAGTCAAAACCACGGATTCAATAGAGGATTATGCTAAGTTGTATATCCGAGAAATTGTCAAGCTTTATGGGACCCCATTATCCATTATTTCAGATCGTGGTGCTCAGTTCACAACACACTTTTGGAAGTCTTTTCAGAAAGGGTTGGGTACCAAGGTAAATCTCAGCATGACTTTTCATGCTCAGACAGATGGCCAGGAAGAGCGTACTATTCAGACTCTTGAGGATATGTTAAGGGCATGTGTTCTCAATTTTAAAGGTAATTGAGATGATCATTTTCCTCTCATTGAATTTTTTTATAATAACAGTTATCATGCTAGCATCTAGATGACACCGTTCGAAGATCTGTATGGACAAGGTGTAGATAGCCAATTAGTTGGTTTAAAGCTAGAGAAGCAAAATTGTTAGGACCATACTTGGTCCATCAGGCTATGGATAAAGTCAAGTTGATTTAGGAGTGTTTGAACATAGCCCGGAGTCGCCAAAAGTCCTATTCGGATGTGAGGCAGAGAGACTTGGAGTGTCAAGTTGATGATTGGGTATTTCTGAAAGTTTTACCTATGAAAGGTATCATGAGGTTAGGAAAGAAAAGGAATCTTTGTCCTAGATATATCGGACCTTACAAGATTTTAAGTAGAATTGTCCAAGAGGCCTATGAACTCGAATTGCCACAAGATTTAGTTGTTGTGCATCTAGTGTTTCAAGTCTATGTTGAGGAAGTGTGTGGGAGACCCATCGTTGGTTATCCCTACCAAATCCATTACAGTTAAGGATGGTTTGACTTATGAGGAGATCTTTGTGGCTATTTTGGATCGGCAAATTTGAAAGTTCAGAAATAAGAAAGTTTCCTTAGTGAAAGTGTCATGGAGAAGTCAGAATATTGAGGAGGCTACATGGGAAGTCGAAGAAGACATGAAGTCCAGATATCCGCACTTATTTGAGGAGCACGCAGAAAATGATCAAGGTAAATACTTTCAGTATTCGTGTCATGTCCCTTGTGTATTCATGTCTCATGTTTCACGTTTGTGTATTCAATACTCATGTTTCATGTCTCCATGTTCATGTTTTCATGTAATCATATCATTCAGTCTCATGTTTCATGTCATGTTTCTTCACGTTCATGTACTTATGCCATGTCTAGTCTTGTTCTTAACCATGACCTATCATTTGAGGACGAATGATGCCAATGGGGAGATATTGTAACATCTCGTACCTTCAAACAAAGTCATGTTTATGATTCAGGCGTTTAGGAAACCAAATCGTGGAGTTTAAGTTAAAAACCAATTTCGGTTCTGCAGATTAGATTTTACACCAGGCTATATGAACTATAAAATATTTTATGGCCCGTCGTATTGTACCATATAATTTCATTATGAAATTTACGGAACTTTGTAAATTGTACGGACCGTAGAAAATTATACTATCTGTCCTTTTCGACCGTCTCAGTCCCTCAAGTTTTAAAAGTCACTTGAAATTTGCAATTTACAAGACGGTCCGATTATACGCCGTATAATATTTGACAGTCCAGACTCAGACCGTAAAAAGTTTCACAGATCGTCAATTTCGGTAGTAAAACCCTGATGATTGGAACAGTATAAATACGAAGACTTAATTTCAAAAATCAGTTTTCACTCTTCCCAAGCCCTAGAACGAAGGCTATCTCTTTCTATCTATATCCTACACCAAGGTACGCATTTTTCATGCAGGTACGCATTTTTCATGCAATTCTAAGTGATTCTAACATAATCCTCATGAATTCTAAATAGAATCCATTGTTCTTAACCTAGGGTTTTCAAGATAAACTCATCCCAAGGTTTCAAGGTTCAAGCTTTTGGTTCCTTCTTCCATGTTCAGACCTTTAATACAAGTATTAGAGTGATTAATGTATGTAGAGCTTCTATACATATGTGGAAATATATGTGTTCTTCCCCATGCTATGTTCTTCCATGAAATACGAATTCTTCATAAGTTTAGGATTTTGTTCTATTATCATGATAATCCTAATACATGTAATATTATACGTCATGCCTATATTAAGATTCATCAGTTGTATTCATGATAGGTCATTATGATTGTCATGAACCTGTCCGTAATCCATGAACGCATGCCCATGTTAAATTATCACATATTACGTTTACAAGTTATTTACTTGAAAATAATGGGCTTACAAGCCAACTATTTTCAAGAACATGTTTTGGGAGTTGCATAGATTACCGAGAAGGCTCAACTAGCCTGAAACTACGTATGTCACCGTAGGATAAGGGTTGCTTCGCCCAAAGGACGATAACTTCGTAGTACTGATTAGATCATTTCATGTCATGTTCAAGTTTCATACCCCGACAAGGTATGGGGGTACTCTGTTGGTTGGGACAGGTAACAGACTCCACGTACCCACATGATGATTTCATATTGTTGGTTATACTATTGCTCTCCCTATAGAGATACAAATATACAGTTTACAGATTTTACACGTGTTATTATATTCTTGTTCATGTTCAGTTTCAATTTCAGTTTCATGTTCCTATTATATCATGTGTCTGGTTATTATTTCAGTTACTTTACATATAGTACAACTCAAATGTACTAATGTTCCTTTGCTTGGGGCCTACACTTCACGGTGCAGGTACTGAGTTTCAGGATGACATATCTACTCGTTAGGATTTCTTCAGTATCAGCTACTTAGTGCGCCCCATTTCATTTGGGGTGTCAGTCTATTTACTTTCATGATTATATTTTGTGATAGAGGTATGTCAGGGCCTTGTCCTGGTAAACAGTTTTGCAGACTCTTGTTCCAGAGGTTTAATTTACTAGACTAGTTAGCATGTCATCTCAGTCATGTCAGCATTGTTTTCAGATTTATCATATTTTACTTAGATTATTCCGCTATTATATTTCAAATTATAATTTCAGTATATATTTTACATGTTTTAAACCATTATTAGTGCTTGCTTTTGATGCCCATGATGATAGCAAGCCATGTGATTCACTCGGTCACATGCAGTCAGGCACCGAGTGTCATATTTTGTCCAGGCCATGGTTCGGGGCGTTACATTGGGCCTGACCCCAAAAACAACTTAAATATTTATAACTCAGTTCTTGAAATCTGCTTCTAAAAATCGCTTTTTTGTGCAGCCCATTTTCTTCTAAAAATAGTCCAAATCCTTTTATTATGTAAGCCCAATTTTGTTAATTGGTCCATTTAAAAAAAAAATCCAATTAACTTAAATTTTGGAATCATTCTGATTTGCCTTTCAAAATAATTTCATGTCTAAAAAATGTACAAGTCATTTTAGTCCATTTGAAATCAATTTTGTGGAAATTCTAAACTAAACGATGTACGTACCGTTTTGCCTATCCCCATAATGATTCCAATAATATCAAGTATGTTATAAATAAATAAAAATGAGGAAACTTTGGCTAGTGGGCCTACCGAAACCCACCAATTGACTATTAGTGCTGGACTTGATCAAAGAATTAGTTAGGCATCTGGCCCAGCTCGCTTGAGATATGCGGAGGCCTAAGTTCCCGTCCCAGTACATGTGTAGTCGAAGCCGAGTCAAGTTAGGGGTTGTTCTCCACTCCACCACTCGATCCACACTCACACACAAAGAAGACAAAAGGTTTAAAACTAAAAGATCAATTTCAAGACTTAGGATTCCACCAAAGGGCTTGGAATCCAATTCACTCGAAATTAATCAAATATTGACCAAAAATTAAGCTCTCGAGAATATAAAAGATCTGAATTTTCAATCGCCAACCATTAACAGTGAAAAGTTGGTGTTCAATTTATAGAACCCTAGAAATTGGGATCACAATCGGTGTGGGAGAACTGATTTGGGGGAAAACTCCCTCCAAAAGGTTCTCAACCAATCACAAGCATGGATTCAAAATCAAAAGAGACAAGAAGTAATTAAATCGTAGCAGAACACATGGAGAAGGGTGACCTCACCTTGGTGAGGAGTGGTGGCACCTCTGGGCTCTTGCCCAAAACAGACGAGCAAAGACTGAAGAAAAAGCAACGTACTACTAGTTTCGCCATTTCTGGCAATCGAAGAAGACAACGGCGCAGAAGGCTAGGGTTCCAAAGGAACCAATTCACAAACAAATAAAAGGGAAAGGGGATGGGCTGCGTATAGGGATGGCAACGGCTCGGATCTCAGCCGGATCCGACTAGATCCAGATCCAGATCCATTTTTCATATCTGGATCCAGATCCATCGGGTCCATAAAAATCATATCCAAATCCGGATCCATCGGATCCACCGGGTCCACGGATCGGGTCTGAATCCACATGTAAAATTTTTTACCTTGAATAATATTTCCACCTGTTGAAACTTTTTTGACAAAATGAAACCCAATCTGATTGAAAATTATGGGCACAAAATAAAGGATTCGTCTCATTCAATAAGATAATTGAGAATTATGGGCACAAAATAAAGGAAATACTTATAAAAAATTTACATTCTAAGAAAATAGAAATTATGGGCACAAAATAAGGGACTCGTCCTTAATTGATTATGGGCACAAAAGATAATCGAGAATTATGGGCACAAAAGATAAAGTACAGTGAAAAAGATACTCCACTCATTCAAATTTAGATATAATATCTACAAAAGAAGGCATGCAGGCTATTGTGAATTTTATGGTTAATATATATATATATATATATATATATATATATAATTTACAACATTTGTTCTACACCACAAAAAGTGGAAGAAAATAAAACAGAGAAAGCAAACTTACTACTACTAATAAGTAGAAGCATTATTTTCAAATGAATTTATTAAAAGTTCTTCTAACAAGTCAGCACCTAAGTCTTCAAAAACCAGAACTGTTTTCTTTTTCCTATTTCTCCTTCTCTTCACATTTTTCATTCTCATTTTATGTGTTTCCTTTAAAGCAGCTGCTGGAGACAATCCATCTTGGCTAAAAAAATTAATATTTTTCTAGTGATTCTTGGACTTTTTCCATAGAAAAATTGAGAAGTGCTAAAGGACCACGCATTGAAAATGCAGCTTCTTCAGCAGTATCGAATGTTCCTAGCCATACCCTAACTCCACTTCTTGTTGAATCCCTTATTTCAGCTGCATATTTTCCCCTGGTCTCTTTCTGACTCCTATATAATGTTTTTCTTCATCTTTTTCTTCTTTGTGTTCTGCGTCTTTTCTCTTGATGGAATATGATGTCACCACTTCGTCGTTACTTCCGTTGGAGGAATTAATAGTCTCCTAGGATGGCGAACTTCTTGGTATTCGATGATTATGATCATTCAGCTCGGAGTCAAATTCCCATATTCGAAATTGGTCTAGCAAGATTTTGAAATTTGTGAATTGAAGGGATAAAATACAGAAATTATGAAAAATTTTAAGAAAATACTTATAAAATTACATTCTAGGTTATGAATATATTTAATAAAAAACGGATCCACGGGTCGAATCTGGACCGGATACGAATCTCAAATACAAGATCCAGATTCAGATTTGATCCGTCATAAACGGATCCGGGTCTGATCCGGATCCGTCGAGTCCAAATTTTAAAGATCCATATCCTACAAAATGGATCTGGATCCACCGGGTCCAGAATCCATTGCCATCTCTAGCTGCGTATTAATGCAGTGGTAGGCTGGGTCTGGGTATTGGACCTGGGCTCGGCCGATTTTGAAATACAACAAAAGGAACAAAATGCAATTTTTCAAAAGCTAAGTAATAATCGCCACATTTTGTAAATGCGACCAGTTTTTAACTTAAGAGGTGACCATATAATTTCAATTATAACCTAATTAGGTCAAAAGCTTCATTTAAGGCTAAATTTGATACTAATTAGAGATTGAAAAATTTAAATCATGCAAAAAATCCTTTTAATTAAAAACATGCTTTGAAATTGAGATGTAGTTTAATTATCCTATTTAATCAAATAAATTTTCCGAATATGAGGAAATAAAATATGGTTACTTTAAAATTGAGAATTAAAACAATTAATTACACAATTGTCTTTTACTTTAATTTTAAAAGTTGCAACTAATGATCAAATAATATAAAAATAAGATATGGTACACAATAAGTATACGGGTGATATATTTTCAAATAAAATAACACAATATTTCTGATATAATTTTGTAAAATTATTTTTGACTTGTAAAAAGTATATTTCCATCCGCCTGTAACTCGGGAATACTGCATGATTAAATAGAATTATTTGAGGGTAAAAATTAGGTGTCAACAACAAGCATATATTAACATATATTTCATAATAAAGGGAGTTATTTATTTACTTGTTGAAATATAAGCAGTGTAAATTTCACTAAGTAAATTAAAAAAAAAGTGAAATGTGATAATTATATAAAAATTGAAATTAAAATAAAAACTTGCAATATGGTTTTTGGGAAAACTTAAACGAGAGTATATTTGCGACATAGTTCGACTTTTTTATTTATGTTTACATGTAAATCGGTACAGTTGAATTTGTACATGTCGAGCTCAAGTGATCAAAATAGTAAGATAATTAGCAAATGAATCTAATAGAAATTGAATCTAAAAAAAAAGATGAAGATCATATTAGTCTGAGCCTTGGAGAAGCCTTATATCCTGACCTCTAGACATGCTGTTGTCAGTAATGTTGAAATATGATCCTCTTATAATGAAATAATTGGTCCTATTTATACTTGGACTCAGGGGAAAACATTCTATTAATGATGTCCCTAATAATATCAGTACATAAATGCTATAATAATCGGACAATTAGAATGCCCATAAATTTCTTTAATTATTTATTAGAAGGTGTAAATACATATTAGTAATGGTAGCCCGTTAGAATTCAAATTGATCCCTTAGCCTTATGCTTTCTGGTACTTGTGGCTCTTTGATGCCCTCGATTAAATGTAAACACCTTTGAGGGCATTGAAGGTTGACTTGGATATGACTCGCCCATTTTTTCATGTGTCATGATATAATTTGTTCATATATATAATACGGATTTTACTCCGTACAGATAGTTCCCGTATTTTTTGGGTGAGTACCCTCATGCGTTCCGAAGTGGAATTGAACTTTGCATAAGACTCGAGTAAATCAAAGAACTATTTTGGTGGGAAGATTGATCAACTTATCACACCAAATGTCACAACTCTGAAATGAAGACAACTTTTCAATTTTTCTTGATTGACGAAAAGCTGCAGAGTCATGATGAGACGTGCATGTTCTGCACTCTTATCTTTTTGCCTCGCATGTGGCATTCATTAACTTGCCGTCAATTGGAATTCTCCCTCACTGAGTATCAAGGAAATGATGAGTTTTGTGTCTATAAATATTGCCTTTCCTAGAAAGTTTACCATTCCATCATCTCCTTCAATATTCTTTAGTAATTCATCAAACGAAAATTTCCCCTTCTTCTGTTCATAAAATGACAAATCTTCCAAACCCATCTGTTGTAGGCAATCCTCCTAATTCTGATGCCACTACAGCCAACCTCACTCAGCACGAGGAGGCTCTGCCTAGTCGTAAAACTCCAATCTCATTTTTATGCCAAAGAGTTGGTTGTTCAACCATGACCTCCAAGAGAAAGCCACCTCCAGAGGTTAACTAAGTGGCTGAGATTCTCATGCCGGCGAATACTAAACCAGGATCATCAATGATATGTTGACATTGGTAAAGACTCAATGACGATGGACAAATGTTGAGGTCCCCATTCCCGATGAGGATGAAAGAATAACCTCGTTCCGATAGGGATATTCATATGTATACACATACCCCTTCTCGATGAAAATTAGTAATGGAGTGGACATGGCTATACTTGATTTTTTCCACCGCTACAAAATTTGCATGGCCCAGGTGTGTCCCTAAGTCTGGAGGGCAGTTGCGAGCCTCCGGTATTTCACCCAATTGGCCGGTGTAGGCTTCTCTTTAGACCACTTGATCTAGATTTATTCCCCGCGCATCTTTCATGGAAGAATCGTTAGCTTGAATCAGAGGGGTAGAAAATCCATCCTTACTAGCCTTGATGACGATCATGACATAGGGTGGAAGGAAATGTTTGTGATTATTACCACCGTAGATCTCCTTCCCCGGGTAGTCATACTATTCCGGAGCGCTGGAATCCCGCCTGTAAGGTTTTTTTATTCTTCAATTCATACCCCTTTTTTTCTTCTTTTATGAAAGATGCGTTTGAATCCAAGCAGTCCTGGTTTTTATTCTTCAATTCATACCCCTTTGAATCTTGCTGCTTGGATTCAAAGCATTCTTGGTTTCCACTCTGAAAACCAGGACGTGTAAAAGTCTTTCGAAAGAACGAAACTAGATATTCATAAACCATGGTAAGATTCTTTATTTTAGACCATTCACTTTAATCTTGAAAAACTACCCTGAAGCTTTCTTTTTAGGCTTATCCAAATCTACCCTACTGCTTTACTTTCTGACGTACCGGATGATCAGGACATGGCAGCCCGAATCATTCAACAATTTTAGGAGCGAAAAAGGCTCTGCAAGGATTTTTCTCCCAGCCCCCGGCTAACCTCCAAGCAGTCCAATAGAAGGGCTCATGATAAAGGTAACTGAACTCCTCTACTGGCTCTGATCCTGTGGTTGACCTAGATAGTGAGGGTCTCGAGGCGGATGAGTAGCCTTAAGAGAGAAGAAGGTCTAAAGTTCCCTCCTATTTTCCAAAATGGAAATCCCCAGTCACAGAGTCACCCGGACAAGAGCGTCAATTGCCCCTGTTGGATCTAGTTTAGCTATTCGGTGCACCCCATTGTCTTCGTTCGCGACTTTTACTTCTGTTGTGCCGCTAGCCTCAGATGATTCTAAATGAGCAACTCCCTTGTTCATTCAACCTTCCCCATCTATGGATCAACAAATGATATTGCCTTCTCAGGAATGTATTCCCTCTCCACAGAAGGAAGAGTTCGTGAATGAGTACCCGACCTCGGTTGCAGAACCTAGCTAATTCAGGGTCGTTACTTTCAAAATTCTAGTTGAATCCCATTTGATGTCCAAGCCCATAGGTGTGGCCAATTACGTGAAACATGTGTCTGAGAAAGACCGAAGGAAATCCCACGAAGTGTCTACGGAGTGTGACATTAATTAAGGCATTCATGCCACATCTAAGTTAAAAGATTTTCCTTTTCAAATTCACCACTTCTCCTTTTATTGAATCTTGAAATTGAATTCTTCATCCATGCCAATTTCATTTGCTATGATAGGCTCTAAAGGCTAATTGAAGAGAAAATGTCTCTTCTGAATGAAAGGGATAATGATATGGATCGAATGTTGGTGGCGGAAGTCAATCTTGCAAAGGGTAATGATCTGGAAACAAAACTCGCCCAGTAAGAGAAGGATAGATAAGTTTCAAGATAGCATGCCATCCTTCTTAAGAGCCGCGTAGATTATTGGCAGAAGAAGTGTGACGAGCCTAATAACTCCACTTCTGATTTGATGGTGTGCCTATTTTGTCTTGAGGCCGATGTGCACACTTTCACTGAGCGTCTCTAAATCAAAGAACTGAAGTCGAGGCCCTTCATAAAGAGAATGAATACATGAGGTCCCGTCTATCTACCATGGCTACTCAGATTAAAAGGCATTGGGAAGCAATGCAAAAATGACCATGGGAACGCTCCTTCATTTAGCCAATGCCGATCTTACTCTTGTTGTCAAACTTATGAAAACCTGACTCTGAACTACCACTTACAGTTGTGATTTGTCTATAGTGAGCAGTTGTTATAAAATGTGTCGCCAAACTCTAGAGGCAGTGAGAGTATGAAGCATTGCAAATATTGATGCTGAAATTGACAAAAGTCTACGCTTGGAACTAGCTTTGGCGGAAGAAAATGATGAACCTCTCCCAGATGATGAAGAAGATGCATCGACCAACGAGGAAGTGAAAGATGAAACTCCTCCAGAAGGATACATTTTTCCTTCCACCGAGCCCCAGGTAGCCCTGCCGACTGTTCCCAATGATGCCCAGAAGCTGCAACATTTGCATTTCCTACTTCAGACCCAACTTCACAAGACTTCAATTAGTGTCGTTATTTTGTCTTGGAAACACCCCCGAAAGACCATGGGACAAATGTGTCGATTCCTTTCGTGCGATCTCTTTAGACTATGTTGTCAAAAATACAACCCCTGGTGATCCATGGGATGAAAATATCGATCCCTTTCACACATGTATATCTTGTTTCCCAGTCACTTTAGGCCTGATTTATCTTTTAATGAAAGAAGCTTTTCCCTTTTTAAGACTTCATTATTTGCAATCCTACTATTTAAAGCTTAATTTCATACTTCCACCATAAGGAAAATGATTATCCCAAACTTGTAGACAATTTAGGCCGTGACGTATTGCTTTTTAGTCAAAAGAAATAACTTCATACGTTTTCCATTTTTTAAAGTAGAATCCGAGGTCATTTAAACTTCATTCGCGGATTTCCACTTTCAAGTCTGAAGCCTGTAACTACTTTGAAAAGATACTTGTTGAATCATCTTTTAAAAAGATATTCTCTTCTTTGGGCTTTATAGACTTTTAGTTATTTTCGGGCTAATTTTAGTCCCCGATTAATTTTTACTTGGGTGCTTAAGCAGCCGAAGTTTAACCTTTATTTCTTAAGGGTTTAAATAAGAAAGGCCCATATATGGTGCTTTAGAAGAGGACGTCTCCTGTTCATTATGGCACAAATTTTGGGTATGCTATAAATAACATCCGTTTAAATAATTCTTATGCTTACAATGGCAAAACTTTATCATAAAAGGAAGAGTTTTATTAATTCCTTCAACTTACAAATGTGAAAACATATGCAATAATACTCTAGTTGTCACCTAGTGTGGTCAGTCTGTTTACATATGTGTAATATTTCACTGTTCGGGCATTCTCTGGTGATAATATGTTGTTGACTTGAAGCTCTTAGTGGTACCGAGTATTGTATTCCACTTACGCCTTTTCGTGGGCTCATTTGTAGAGAAGACATAAGGTCTTTATATGTATCTAGCTTCTCTTTGGTGAAAAGTTACTCCAGCCCTAGCATGTGTGTATAAACCCCCCTAGTGTTTGGGTATTCATACTTGAAGACCCTAGCATTGGACAATATACTATAGCAAGACTTAATACGCTTTTAATGGTACTGCCTCATGAAAAACCTTAGTGGAAAAATCCAATTGGGACAAAAATCGGTCGAAGGAAAAAATAGTGCAGCGCGTATTTTCCTTGCTAAACATAATATTTCTTCAAATGACTTACGTTCCAATTGCTTGGAAGTTGGTTCCCTTCTTGATCTGCTAACTGGTAAGATCCCTTGCTAGCAATCTCGATGACTCTATACGATCCTTCCCAATTTGAGCCTAGCTTGCCTACACTCAGTTCTCAAGTGTTTTGGGTTACCCTCCAAAGTACCAAGTCCTCGACTTTGAAATGTCGAAGGTAGGCACGATGGTTGTAGTACCTCTCCATCCGCTGATTCTGAGCCATCATCCGGATGTATGCAAGATCCCGATGTTCTTCGATGAAATCTAATTGAACCATCATTGACTCTGAATTAGTTTGTTCTTCCGACCGGAGGTACCGTAAACTCGAAGTCCCTGCTACAACCAGAATCAATGCCTTGGCACCATAAACCAGGGAAAATGAGTTTCTCCGGTACTCATTTTTATCGTGGTTGTGTATGCCAATAAAATCTCGAGCATTTTGGAAGGTCAGAATCCCTTAGCAGCTTCCAACTTCTTCTTCAATTTTTTATTATGGTCTTATTTATTGACTTTGCATGACCATTTGCACTGGGATGATATATTTTGGAGGTGGTACATTTGATATGTAGATCCTCAAGGAATTTGGTGACCTTAGCCCCAATAAATTTCCAACCATTATCACAAGCTATTTCCTTTGGGATACAAAAGCGGCAAATAATATGTTGCCAAATAAAATCCATCATCTCTTTCTCCCGAATCTTTTCATAGGTTGTTGCTTCAACCTATTTTGAAAAATAGTCAGCCATAAATAATATGTGTTATCTGTCCTGGGGAAGAAAGCAATGGTCCGACTATGTCCATCCCCTATTTTATAACTGGCTATGGGGAGACCACTAGATGTAATTATTTTCCCAGTTGGTGCAGTAGTTGAGCATGACATTGGCATTTGCCGCATCTTTTCACAAACGCCTTTGTATCTTCTTCAATCCGAGGCCAATAATATCCAACCCTCATCAATTTTCTCATCAAGGACACTACACCTGAATGATTTCTGTAAATTCCATCATGCACTTCCCTCATGTCATTGTCAGCTTCTTTATGACCTTCACATCATTCCAGTAGACCGTAGTAGCACCGCTAATGAAGTATTCTATCGATGATGCAGTACCGAGCAACTTTAGTCCTGAAGGCTCTATATCATTTCGGGTCCTCCAGTAGTTTTCGTTATTTAAGTAGTTTATAAGTTTGTTCCTCTGATCTCATACTAGGCTTGTTGAATTCACTTCATCATACCCCGCATGATCTAGCGCTGAGTGGAGCGATTCGGCTTTTAGGCCTTCAGTCTCTGTTTACGAGCCCAAATTTATTAGTGCATCAACTTTGATATTTTCCTCCCTAGGTATTTGTACCATGGTCTAATCCTGAAACCTGGATAGTAGCTTCCGAACCTTCTTGAGGTACCTTGACATGCGCTCTTGGCTTCAAACACTCCATGGACCTGATTTACCACTAACAAGACATCACTTTTGACTTTAATTATCTCTGATCCTAGTCATCGGGCTAGCTCAAGACCTGCAATTAGGGCCTCATACTCGGCTTCATTGTTAGTTAAAGGTGTACTATGAATCGACTACCTCAAAAATTCTCCGTTGGAGTATGCAATACTATTCCTAAATCGGTTCCCTTAACGTTGGATGCTCGATCAATGTGCAACATCCAAACCCTTGGGTAGTCTTTGAGACCAGAGACACTTCTTTCTCCATCTGCAGGGTTACTCCGGGACTGAAATTAGCAACAAAATATTCTAGGACATGAGATTTAATCGCAGTCCGAGGTTTAAATTTAATGTCAAGTTCACTTAATTCAACCGCCCATTTAGCCAATTGTCCTGAAAGTTCAGGCTTATACAGTATGGTGTGCAGGGGAAACGTTGTTATTATGACTATAGGGTGACATTGAAAGTATGGTCGGAGATTCTGCAACGCTAATACTAATGCAAAGGCCAATCTTTCAAGAAGTGAGTTGTTACATCCTGTATTTTTGTATGTCAAGTCGGGTCGTAAGTTAGTCGACGTAAGCATAAGATCAAAGTTACCTTAAAGAACGTAACACCCCGTACCTTAGTAATAGGATGTGCCATAGTAAATACATATGAGCTTGAAAATATTAAGGTTAATTGTGAGGTTATAGAAAATTGATGACGGTGTGAAATATATTGTGTGGGGACTAGAGGTTAAACGAATCAGAGAAAACAAGTTTCATTGAAATTTAGAATGTTGAACAAGTTATATGAAATATATGGAATTTGGGTCATACTCATGTATAAAGATCAGGATCTCAATATATAAAAGGATAAAGTCCCGAATAATTTATGACTTATCAAATGGGACGACAGTAATGGGAAGTAATATTTTTGTGTGTGACAAAAGAGGATATGGACTAGTGATGTATCACCTAATCATGATAACGAGTATATAAATTATGTTAAATAAAATGATGATAAAGTGTTGTTGAGATAAATATACTAAATTTAATTAGTAGATTGGTGATACTTATCCCCTTTTCACGTGACATCCATGGAGAAAGTAGCTAGTATGACTATGTATTGTAAGGATGAAGTGGTGCATCTTTTAGTAGAATTAATCATTATAAAGTAATGAAAGATGGACCCCATTGTATAAGGTAAAACTTTATAATCTTACCTTTTATATATATTTCTAATGGAGGGAGTATCATTGAATATTGGAGAATAAGAATGAAGTTATTCTAGTTAAAAGGTTACAAAATATTGGGAAGAAGAGGTTGTACTGTGTAAGAGACAAGCTAAGTAGTAAAATTAGCACAAATGAAGATTTCAACGTGATCCATCTTATAAGAGCTGCAACATGATTTATTTTTGGAAGAGTAACAACGTTTTATTCTTTTTTAAATGGAACGAAGATTTCTTCATAATGAAGTAAGGTGGTGAGAAGCTCTAGAGAAGGCGTAGTTCTTGATATCTAAGATTAACTTGAAAAGGAGGCTGAATCCATCGTTAGTGTTGAAGGGTCGGTTCAAAGGTATGTTAAGGCTAATCCTTCCTTCTTTTGGCATGTTCCAAGTACATGAAACGTAAACATAATGTATTTCATATATGGTTCTACTCTTAGTAGTTAAGGATAACCATGTTATTTATTCCCATGAAATTTATTTCAAAGTATGTCTAAATATGTTCTTAAGTCCCTATTGAGGCATATGAGAAAGATGTTAATGTTCATAATGTAATCAGAAAGTGAACGACTATAGGTCACTCCAAAATATGTTCTAATAATCCTAAGAGGCTCATTATGCATAGTAGGAATATATGTAAATATATAATGACGATGTTCATGGATATATAGTACCTATGAGGTCATGGCTATGGTATTCTTACCTTACCACCGCGCTACAGCCGGTTGGGCAGACATAAATTTACCATCGAACTACGGTCGGTTGGGAAGTGATGTGTTTACCACTGGTTGGGTAGTTGTGTATTGTTATTTAACACCGGTAGGGCAAACACGTACTTACCATCAGGCTATGGCAGGTTAGGCAGTTATGCATTTACCACCGAGCGACTGTCGGTTGTGCTGTTACCACTTATCAGTTGGGCGGTTAAAGCTTATGATATTGATATTAGCCCCAAAGAGTGGCTCGTTATGAAATGATATAGCTCTGTAAAGTGGAATTACATATAAGTATAGTCATTATGCATGTCATGGCCCTCAGTGGTAAGTACGAGTTACAGGTTAATCCTTCTCGACTATTTTACATTGACGTCGTTCTTATGCTTGTAGTGCATTACAATTCAGTACAACGTTCATGACTCATTTGTCGAGTCTCAATCATGTTACAGGCGTGCAACTCCACTCCCTGCGTATCAATATCATCTCAAGTGCCATAATCTCTTATTACTCTTACCTTTCCAGTCTCTTGGACCACAACATATCCATACCACTCTCACATCAAGTCACAGAACCATGAGTGTCTGAATGCGATGACAATACAAGGCAAGATATCATGATATAATGAGATGCAATTAAGTATAGAGATGATATGCATATGCTTTCAAGAAGTCAACAACACAGAAACAATTAAGTCAAATCAGGATATCAATTGAAAGCGTGTGTGATGAGTAACCAAATAATAACAAATATGGCGACAAGCCCACATATGGCGACGAGCCTAAATAAACAGCAGTCAAAACTAGTATAAGATTGATTCCCCAAATCATCCCTTCATCACAATTCAACACCGGTACCCACTCAATCGTTTATCAAAACCGGTTGAGTGGGACCCCAAAATATGCCCAATATCTCTCAATATTTATAACTAAATATGCACTTCTGTCGGAGTTCTGTAGCCTACCTCAAAGTCGTGCAGGAGCGCTACCAAATCAAGTCTCGAATACAACATTGTCCTTCATTCTTGCCTCGCGACGATCAAAGCCTATTCACGTATATTACATAGTTAATAATAAGTTTAACACAACAAAATCAAGACTTTAAATACCCATTCCGGGCCCATGCCATCAGGACTTGAACTTTATTGCACAAAATCCAAGATTACATACTAGACAATCATATCCTTAAATTAATTGAAAAACTATTCACATTTGAACCCTCAATTGGATAACAATCAAAAACCCTAATTTGAAACCCTAGAATTTTTTCCTAAATGAAAACATGCTTCTATCACCAAATTAAGACTTATAACATGATAATCTAACATAATACACTCCTAACTCATGATATTAACATCATTCAATCCATAAATTCTCATTAAAATCAACCATACAACTCTCTTAAACTCACAATATGCAAAACTCATCTTTCCCAATTCAAACAATAAGCTAAACCACCATTAATAAGATTAGAATCATAAACTTAAACCAAAAAGGGAAAGAATCTATTACCTCAAGGTGGAAAATGCTCCTAAGGCTCTGAAATAACCTTTATGCGGCGCTAGTTTTGAGAACATGTTATTTTGGGAAAGAAAATGACCTAGATTTATATATAGGACACCTGAACAATGATCCGTCCTGACAGAATCGACTCCGCTAGAGCGGACCCACTGCGACGGAAAAGCCTTCGTCGTAGCGGATGTCACTTGACACCTCATACTTTGCCATAGCGGACTCAATTTCGCTATGGCGAAACTTCTCATTTCCTCAATTTCTGCTTCGACGAGCCTACCTTCTGCCGAGGCGGACCTGCCGGAGCAGATGTTGGTTCCGCTATGGAAGACACCAGCTGTGAAATATAGCCAAAAACATCCATTCGACACCCGAAACACTCTCGGAACCCCCCGGACACAAACCAAACATGCTAGTGTATGGTAAATAGTAGGTTTCTATACTCAAATTATGCCTTACAACATGATAATCGAACATATTCCAACACTAATTCATGATATTAATACAATATAATCCATAAAACCTCCTTTAAATCAAAACCTAGCTTTCTTAATCTCAAAGAACTTGCAAATCATTTCCCCCAACTTAATAACACACTATATCACCATTTAATAACTTAGACACATAAACTCAAACCACAAAGGAAAGAATTTCTTACCCCAAAGGTGATTTTGTTCTTAAACTCTTGAAAAAAGCTCTCTAGCGGCGCTGGTTTCGAGATAACTATTTGGGGAAATGAATTCTGACCTAGGAAATAAATAGGACATCTAATACAGTGATTCCGCCCCAGCAGAATCTACTCTGCTGGAGCGGACCCACCACAGTGAACAATGACCTCGCTAAGGTTGTGTCACTTGACACAACGCCTCAGCGCCACAGTGTACCCAATCCCGCAGAGGCAAACCCGCCCCTTGCGGAAACCCTATCTGCCAAGGCGAAAACTTGATAATCTCGAATCCCCGCTTTGGCGAGCTAACCTCCAGCCGAGGCGAATATGCCAGAGCGAGAATAGGTGTCGCTCTCGAGACACCCTGGACACAAATCATACGTGCTCGTCTAAGGTAAACAATGATGCGAACTCACTCGTATCCTCATATTTCCCATTTAACTAAGTTAAGATATACTTTCTAAAGAATAGTCCGGAAAAACCAAAAATCCAAATATTACAAATAAGGCCACAAAATACATCTGATTGTCTCTGAAAACGAACTAATGACTCGACTAAGTCATAAATGACCCTCCGGAGCTACAGGAAGTGACGGAACCCAGAAATAAACCCATCTAGTCAAAAGTCAACTTTGAGTCAAACTCTCCAACTCTAAGTTTTCTAGTTTTGTGTTTTTATCCGAAATTTATATAAATGGACCTCAGAATTCGTGCCACCCATCCCCGCACATCACAAATCCCAAAAAGAGACCACGAGAAGGATAAAACAGGCAAATAAGGGTCTTTAGCTAAAAACGATCGAAGGGGTCGTTACATCAGATACTAATTAAACAAATGTTCATCCTCGAATGGAGGGAAACAAACAGAGGAAACATACCAAAAGTAGTAAACAAGTCAGGATATCAGCTCCGCATGTCGGACTTTGTATCCTAAGTCGCCTCTTCAATAGGGCGATGCCTCCACTGGACCTTCACCGAAGCTATCTCCTTAGCCAACCTCTAACCCTACTGGTGCCGCTATTATTATGGCTAAAATTTTAATTATTAAATATTCCCTTATTTAAATTTTGTAAGAGTCCTAATAGACTTTAGTTTTAAGTTTTACCATATATAAATTAAACAACTCATCTGCATTATTTATAGGCTTAGAAGTTTTATTGCATGTCATCATTGAAGAACATCATATAGCATCAAAAGGTATATCGGCCAAATTTCAAGAAAGCAAAATAGGTACTAATAAATTTCAAGAAGAAAGTAAGTAGCTTTTGGTAATATTTGATTTCACATTCAGCAAGATCCCAATTGAAGGTTGGTTGGGTTTGTTTGTGATCTACTTTATTTTACGTTTTGTCAGAATGTATGTGAATATAAGTTTGTGTGTAACTACAGACTAATTTTTGTGAGTTGCATTAGTTTATTTTAAAATTCTGTATATATGTTTTTTATGTATGTGAAGATGAGGTTACTCATTCTCTTTATTTTGTTTAATTGCTACTGACTATATGGTGCTTTGTGTATTTTACATGTAGAACAACACAACTATGGAGGAGGAGACTATATGTCACAAGAAAACATACGGATAGTATACAAATTAATATGAGAAAAGCGCTATTACTTTTTATCTATGAAGATATAAGTATTATATAGTTTTTTCATCTCAAGATAATCTTCACTAATAGAATAGTAGTAGTTGTTTTTCTTACTTTTTCTAATGTTTTTGAGTTTTATGAAAAATATTCATCTACAAATTGCTATTATCGTGTTTCATACAATTGAGTCAATAGATTTTGATAATAGAATAGATGTTGTTTTTCGTGTTTGTCCTATATTGGAGTAGACTTGAACTAACTCTGCTTTTCCATGCTACTTTGAGGACAACATTTTTTATACTATTAATTAATGGACAATTAGAAAAATGTCTATAGAAGTTACTGATTTAGTCTTTTGTGCTAAAATCTTCCATATACCTTCTCAATTAAAGTTCGTCTTTAGACCAACAGTTGTTAAAAGTTCTCGACTTCTCGTATACAAATTAATATTGTCGAAATTATTTGAATAATATAATAAGTCTTAATATTTAGCACCAATTCAAGTAAGATTTACTTTCTATAAATTCTTTACCTTTTAAATTAATGAATTTTATTTTACACGTAATTCTTAATTTTGAGTTTGCTTTTTATTTTGTTAGGGTTAAACGACTGTTTTCTAAATTTAGGATATCAAAATTTATTTATTTAATTATTATATAACCATAAACTGAGTATTATGAGTTAGGATTAGGTAATACTTTGCCACTTTAATTTAAAGCATTTTTCTTCTTCGGTTAAAAAATAGAGTATTTCACAGTTCTTGGATTTTCCTAGTGTATTCTCTATTTATTATTTCTTTCCAATATTTCAATTCACAAAACAGGGGATTACAATTTATTACTACTTATTCTATTTTCTCGTTACTGTGTTTGCATGTGTTAATAAAATTTAGTACTTAGTTCCTTGAAAAAATAAATTGTCAAGCATATTGATCTTTAAGAATTTATCCAAACACGTACTTTCTCTTTAAAATTATTATTATCCTTAAATGTCATATGTGTTTGTTGTCAAATAAGATACGCGCTTTGATCAAACACAAATTACATACACTAATATTACACTGAATGTGTCATGTTATATGTTCAGTGCAATATGCAAAATCTCTGAAGTTAAGTGAGGAGGCATATCATTCTCCTTGTGGAGACCTTGATAATCAACAGAAATTTTAACTTGAGATGAAAAAGGCTAGCTCCATAGTCATACACCTAACTTTTTCGGATGTTTCATTACCTCCTATTAGTTCAGAGTGGTTGTCAAATAATCTATATCTAACTAGTCACTTAATAATGTTTCTAATATTTAGAATTTTAAAATATAACTGAATTTTGATTATTAAATCCTTCCTTATTTAAACTATCTAGGAAATCCTCATATTTAGGAATTTAAAATCAACTAAAATTCTACATTTGGAAAATAATACTACGAATCTTCATAAATTGAAATATTCCAAACTATGTGTTGTCGTCGTTGTACTGTATTATAATTTAGGCTGAAAATTTTCATCATTCACAAGCAGATTTCTGACTCAAATATTAAATATCAAATTGGTAAAATGAAAATTTAGAGTAACAAGGATGAAATATCAAAAAATAAAATATATCCAAAATAAATTTGTCATTTTGTTTTGTCATACTTATTCTAACAAATGAAACATCTCAATATTCTTTTATATACATTAAGTTATTCACTTCTAAATAAACATGAATTAGTGAGGGAAGATTAAAACAAACAGTAAGATTCGTTGCTAATCCTATTTAGAGACAGGTTATCGATGAATTATTAATTTAGCAACGTATAAATGACGAAGATCATAGCTAAGTCTAATTTTTTTCTTCTGTGTTTGTTGTTAATTGAGGTACGCACTTTGGTCACGCGCTTTGTGCGTAAGCTAAGACTAGTACTATATAAATATTTGAGCAAATCTGTTTTAAAAGTAAATTTACAAAGATAACCCTTATAATTAAGAGTGTTTCTATTATAAGTAAAAGACTATTATAAAGAGTTAAATATATTTTAAAAACCAGTTTAAAAATTACCTTTTATACTTATTAAATATATAGAGGGTGGCTCTAAAATATAGAGGTCTGACTATAATAAAGTAGTTACTAAGAAAATTACTCCATTCATTCATACATTAGACCAATAATGTATGTATTATTTTTATTTCAAGTTTAGCAATTTAATATTTTTCATTGTAATTTTCTTATCTTGCTTCGTTTTATTTTATGTGATCTTTTTTTACTGTAAAAGAAATTTAAGAAGAAAACAAATTGGATATATATATATATATCATACTATTTGTGTGATTATAAGAGTTTCAAAATTTATGATGTTAAATATGTCATACGATATTTATGTATCAATAAGAAATCAATATATATAGTAAAATTAAGCATAAACAAGGTGACGTAGCACCTCTCTATGATGCATTTCTATTTATCTTTTTTCTCCTTTTTTTGACATTTTTCCTATTATTTTCCATTTATGGATGTGTTAATTCAAAAGTTACTTTTTAAATTTAATTACTCAACTTTTCCTTTTCCTTTTCCTCTATAATTACTTATCTGTTTATGAGAAATCGTGGATACGAAAAGCTTGAAACGGTACACCATGATCTTTCTCATTTATACTACCCCTTAATTCTCATTAAAAATATTAGTCTAGCCTCCCTTTAAATTTATGCACACATAGCCAATCATCTTAAAGCTATGCCAATCATTTTAATATTCACGATGATTAGACAAAAGCAGAGTGCGCATTGACAATTTGGTTCAGCTTGATTTGACTATTTGAGCGTGGAGGAAGTTGTTTCCTTAACTTGATAATATCCGGCAAACATGTTCAGTATAAATTCTGCACAGCTTTTTGTTAAATATATATAATATACACACAATATATGTATATTTACGAAATATTGTTCACATATTACTGCCCAGCCGGGGGCAGTCTTCTCCTTCTCCTTCTCCTTTACAATTATATAATTAATGTTGTAGTCTAATTATTATTATAGAATAGAAATAAAATTATCATATTATGAAAATATATAAATTATATATATACTTTTTCAATTAATTAAAATAATCAATGAATTATTTCTTTCACTTTTTTCTCATAACTGGGTGTTTAGTTTTAGTATTTTCTCGTAGAAATTATAGATTTTATTAGGCAAGATTTTCTCTTCAAATAGTGATCGTTAGTTTTGCTTGTGGTTTCAGACCATGTATCAACTGATGAGTGACAAAATAAATAATAATATCTTCAAATATTGAGAGTGTAAATAAAATATTTTTGAACATTGTATTATGATTTTGCGAAAAAGTTTGTACCATTAGTTTATTGTCTTAGGTTATTGTTTGGCCGTCCATGATACCAGATAGTTTCTTCTCATTTCATGTGTGCCTGAGGCTTATGTATCTTTAATTTAAAGTGAAAGCTTTATTTGAATTCTTTTTTCTTCTCCTGATGGTTTTGAGCTACTTGCTTGGGCAAAAAAACAATTGTTAATACATTTGTAAAGAGTTTTAAAAAGCGGGTGCGTGAGCCAAAATATTTTACTTAGCACGGGATGAGGCGTAAGGCCCACGAATCTTTTAATTTATAATATAATAAAATATTTTAATAACACAAAAATTATAAAAAAGAAATTAATAATTAAAAAAATTTAGATACATGAATAAAGAAACTCATAAAAACAAAACTTCTAACATGCTTTTACAAGTATAAGTAATGCAACGATATGAAAGCTATTAAGAGATGCAACTAACTCTAACATCTTAACTTTTAAACAATAAAATAATCACAAATTCATAAAATATATTACTACGATACTATATTTACCTTCCTAAAAGAAAATAATCAATAAAGTTTATCAGTATTATAATTAAAACATCACTCCTTCATAAATAAAATGAAATTATTTTTAAATAATGAATTAATAAAATATGATAATTTTGAGACATAGGACAAAACATGAAGATCAACTACGGGTGAAAATGTAAAATTCGGCATTATATTTTTAAAAGAAATATTAATTGATATTCACCCGCATGCTGTTCTCAAATAGTAAATATACAATACTCCTATTTGTTAGTTGTGTTACTTTCAATCTTCTTATTTTTATAGATGAAAAAACTACTAAGTATCATTCATTTATTTAAGAATTGCGAGGGCCAATAGTGTTAATTAAGAAATTTAACATATAATTAGTGCAAAAACTTTTAAGGCGAGCTCGTCGGACGTTAAGTGTACTTAAGACGGACAGTCAGACGCTTAGAACATAAATCTCACAGAACTAAGCGCCATATATAAGTCCCGAGAATTTTTTCAGGTCGTAAAACTAACTTTTAAAAACACTGATTAGGATATTGGAGTCAACTTACGAATGGGAATTCAAACCAGTTTGTATACCATTGTTGTTACTTTTAATATTCAACTCTTTGCTCAAAACATAAATATACAAGCGATGTTTTGATTTTTGGTTTAATTTCTTAAAACTAAGATTCACAAAATACACGTAAATAAACTTATAAACTCTATATGTTTGGATTATTACCTTTTGAAAGAAAAATTAAGATATTCATAAAATATAGTTTATACTATGTTTTTTTATATTAGAGTATCAAGAAAATATTAAATTATAGATTTGATAAGATTTTTATAACAGCGCGGATAAATTCACTAGTTATCATTAAAGGCGAGATAAAAAATTTAAATATAAATTCTTTTCAAATTTAAAAGGAAATTATTATTTTTTTAAATACTTAAAATTACATAAATGGAAGAGAATTACACTTCGAATTCGGAATTGACCGCGCGATTTTCAAATAGCACACAAACTCGCGAGAAAATGGGACCATGATGTGAATAACTCGGATGGATACGGGAAGATCATTTTGACCACCAAAGTGGATTTGAGAATCTCAGCGATATCGGACTCTTAATATTAAAAAGTAGTATGTGGAATAGCTGGATGACAAATGAGAACTTAAAATACTGCAACGTGAGTTTAAATTTGGTGAGAGCAATTTACTCTCTTTTAGGGTAGTACGTGATATCAGTTGTTCTGTTCTCAAACACTGATCATTCATGCATATCCCTATTTCTAAAAATAGTCTGACATAAGCCGAAAAACTGGATATAAAAAAAATTAAATAAATTAAAAAGTAGATTTCACTAGATTTGATTTTGAACAAACACTCTGTTCATGTCATATAATATTGATAATTAAAACAGAGCACCCCTTATGTGCGAATAAAATGAACAACCAACTCTGTTTTCCCACTTTTTCTTCCAAGCAAATTTCTGGGTCCTTTTATTTTTTGTAATTGTGACTATCCACGAAGTTTAGTTTGTTTTTCCAAGTTCAGTGCTTTGTCGTTTTGATTTCTGACATGGCGAGGAACGGAGTGTTTTCGCGGCGGTGGAGGGCGGAGGAGTTTGATAAATTGTGCTCGTCGTTGGATTCGGATGAAGTTCATGTTCTTGCTGTCGATGATAGTCTCGTCGACCGGAAAGTCATTGAACGGCTCCTCAAAATCACATCTTGCAAAGGTTGATTAAAGCCAAAATTTAATAAGAGACCTTAAATTTATTTACGTAATAAGTTTTTTATTTTATGTTTATTTCCATAGCTTCTTATGCAGTGTAGTTAATTATATTTGATAAGAAATTTCCTTATTCCAATTTAAAGTATAGTCAATTCAGTTATCTTACTATTTATCAGAAACTAAGATTGTGACTAAAAGTGTGTGTGTTTCACTTGTGCAGTAACCACAGTGGATAGTGGGAGGAGAGCTTTGCAATTTCTTGGATTGGATGAACAAGAAAGCTCTGTTGGATTTGATGTAAGCAACTGTAACCATAATCTGAAGTTCATAGCTGAAAAATTAAGATTTGAGATTTTTATAGTCTATATCATATGATCCAAGGTTAATTAGAATTAGCTCGTATACCAATATACCAATAAGGGTTGGGGTGGAGTAGCAAGTACTCCTTCATCCTTAATCTGAGGTTTCAGATTCGAATCTTCCTGGTACAAAGTTAGTGCTTCACTCCCAATGTGTGACTGACCGATACTAGTCCGAATTAAGTCGAGTCCCAATGCGAGTAACGGATACCGGATGAGATACCAAAAAATAAAAAGAATTAGCTCATATTTTCAGATATTACCCTATATAGCCAATTTTAAATATAATTTGATATACTTAGAAAAAATGCAATAACTACTTAATTTGTGATTATGATTCTCATATTTTGATGCTTAAAAATGATTGAAAGTATTGTTCATATTTATCATTATAGATTTAAACATTGTTGAGTCAATTGAAGTGAAAATTTTAAAACTTCATTATTGGAGTTTTTAAAAGCTTGAAAACTCATAAGGGGGTTTTGTTATTTGTTGATTTTTCTGACAAATTGATTATTGGAGTCCGTTGGTGATGTTATTTTGTAGTTGTGGTTGATGAATTAATTGGTGAAGTTTGGTCCATTTTCATGGTTGAAATTTGCAGGAGACGAAATCCAATATAATTTCGTTATTTTCGTAATATTTTGTGTTGGGCTGTATAATTTTGAAAATTTCCCCTCGAGCTATGGTTCCGTATTAAGAGCTTAGCCTGTGGTACTCACGAGCAGCTGGGTATCTTGGGGGACTTCTCGTGTAAATAAAAAAAATAAGATTGAAGATTTATTCTGGTTTTGTTAAGTTGTTATGGAAAGTATACCATAATATTCACGGTATACACGGCATATACAATGACTTTTGTATACCGTTTATATCACGAAAACCCAAGAAAAATCGGAAATCGTGATATACACGGTATACACAACCGTGTATAACTAGTTTTGGTAATATGATATTTGTATTTAACTAGCATTGTACACTTACTATAATGGTAGAATTCTTGTACAAATAGAATAAAGTTTTGTGATTAGAATAAGAATATGATTTTCCATATTATGGATATTGTAAATTGTATATATACTCATTCATTAATGAAAATAATCAAGAGATTATTTCTTTAAGTTATGACTAGTTCTTTCTATGGTTTATGTTAGGCTTTGAAGGTGGATATGATAATTACAGATTATTGTATGCCTGGAATGACTGGCTACGAGTTGCTCAAAAAGATTAAGGTACTTTTACATAAATACATTTAAATTTAGTTTTTGATGATTTGTTTCTAAATTGTAAAGATTGTTGCTTATAATTTTCGAAATATGTTTGCATGAACAGGGCTCATCGTTTAGGGAAATACCAGTTGTTATTATGTCATCCGAAAATGTTTTGGCACGAATTGACAGGTTCATTTGCTTGTTTACATACTTTGTAAATTCTTTCATGCCTCCCTATTTTGTTTTTGTTGAGTGAATCTGTGAAACTTTTTGGTGTTGTGTATTGCTATGAAAGAACCAAAGTAACTTTGATAATAGAACTTACACATACTGCTAAATGATAAGTAGGATTTATAAATATTAGGATTTGACTAGGAACCTCAAGAATTCAAATTATCTCTAATGTTTGGAAATAATACTCCTCCACCTTTTGGATTTGAAAGATAACCGTGTAGAGCAATATCTTGTGATGAGAGTTTGAATTTTAATACAAATAAAAAGTGATATTTATTTTTACCTTTTTTTCTTAAAGATTCTTTTAATTCAATCTCCGAAAGCATGTCAATTACCTTAGCTGTTGTTTTTGGCTTCAATTAAAGAAGTGTTAGGTACGTATATGATATGTGATGCTTTGAAGCCTTTTTTAATTGGAATGATTTTGTGAAGAATCAGTCCAAGTTTCTCCAGTACTCGAAATTATTGGTATTTATAAGTTGTGTAGTGGATATATAAACTTTCCCGAAAGAAGGAATACATATTTGATCAATGCAACACAAATCACCTTATTTCTCTGGGAAAAAAAGGAGGTAAATCATGATCGGAGATTTATTCTTAGTAATAACACAAAGAAACTTATTATAAAAAGGTTAAGAAAAAACTTGAGTCTTCAATAGTAAGAACGCATTGAGAGATGTGTGAATTAAATGCATGTCATGAGTTCGAACTCCGTCCTCGACCCGAAACCAGAGCCTAGTATTTAAGTGGGAGCATATGGAGGTGCATGCCCATACTCTGAGATTCCTGAGGGACAACTGAGGTTTGGCTAGCTATAACTAACAGGGCACTTCACGACTATTAGAAAAGCCGAGTCTTTTCCTAGTCACTTTGTGGCGGAGCCGCATGTATTTAAGGGGTGTCAATTGACGCCCCTTCGTCGACAAATTACACTTTTTATATATATATATTTTATATATTGACTCCCCTAAATGAAAATTCTGATTCCGTCACTTATTCCATATCACACCCAGCTAGTAAAAGAAAATATAGACGGGGAGAGAAAAATGTAAACTTGAGAAAACCAAAACAGAAGTGCACTGACAACCTAAAGCTATCGTCAAACTAAATTAAGAATCACATCTCTATGTATCGTTATTCATGTGCTGTGAAGATCTCTTTGGTTTGATTAAAGCAATTGTAATAAAATAGTTTTGGCTTGTAGATTTCGGATGCCATGCTCTTCTATACTTGCTGACTAAAACCAATGAATGAACATCCACGTATTCCTTAGTTTATTATTAACATATATACCAAAACAAGAGTAATGGGATTCATGCTTTTACAAAATCATATCCAGAGCATCTCATCGTCTCAGTCTTGATAAAGAACCAAAGTTGTTAACCATTTATAGAGGAACCCATCATTGTGAAGGTTAGATTAAAAGTTTACTACCCGATTTTTTAAAAATTCAACACAACACTTATGATGTCCATTGTATAGTTGTTGCACCAGCTTGAACATTATTATACCGTCAATTATGCATATAACTTGAACTCATATGAAAAGAGTAGTGTGCTTTTTATCTTAAAAGAGGAATAACTTCTCAGTGCATTGTGAGATTTCAGTAATTATAGGACATTTTCTTGATCTGAACAAATCTTAACATGCTATAACAGTTGTTTGGAAGAAGGTGCTGAAGATTTTCTATTGAAACCGGTGAAATTGTCCGATGTAAAACGGTTGAAGGATTACATGTTCAGCGAAGATCGGTCTAGAACAGAAGCCAAAGGAATGAACAAAAGAAAGTTGCCCGAAACATCATCCGATGATCCATCAACACCTACTACTCTCTCACCTTCGCCTTCAATTGACATGTCATCAACTCCTTCATCCGAATCCTCTTCCTCCCCATTCTCCCCGAGAACATTTTCATCGTCGATTTCTGCTGATTCATCCTCAAATTCCACTGTTTCATCCATGCCATCATCACCAACATCTCCAGGTTCACCAACAAGACGACTCAAAATAACCAGCCAAGATTTGTAACAATGTATTGACTTATGTTGGGTTTTTTTTTTCTTTTCCTTTTTCCTTTTTTCCTTGTGGGGTTCCAGAGGATCCTTTCAGCCCTTGGTCGGTCAATCTTTGGCCACTTACTGATAATTTTTTTTAATCACACAAGGTTTACAAATATTCCTATTACAGTAAAACCCCTTATAACAATATTTCACCATAACAGTTATATTTTTTGTGGAACCGATCTTCCATGTTATGGTATATTATATGTTTTCTGTTAAGAGTCCACATCGGAGATGAAATGGAAACATGTACTCTTTATATGGACTAGACAATCCTCACCATACAAACTAGCTTTTGGGGTTGAGCTAGGCTCAAAATCTATTCTTTACATCGTATCAGAGCCAGACCCATTCCAATTTTTTGTTCACCGATGTTGGGCCCCTAAATTATATTATTCATGCTCTAGTTAATAAGGTCTGGGCGTGCGGGGGAGTGTTAAAAGTCTCATATCAGAAATGGAATGAGAACATTGACTCCTTATATGGACTTGGACAATCTTCACCTTACAAGCTAGACCCAAGATCCATTATTTACAGTGTTAAGAGTCTCACATCGGAAATGGAATGAGAACATGGATTCTTTATATGGACTTGGACAATCCTCACCTTATAAGCTAACTTTTGGGGTTGAATTAGGCCATATATCCATTCTTTACATGGTATCAGAGCCAAACTCATTTCAATTCTTTGTTACCGATGTTGGGCCCCCAAATTATATTGTTCACGCTCCAGTTAACGAAGTCTGGGCGTGCGGGGAGTGTTAAGAGTCTCACATCGGATATAGAATGAGAACATGAACTACTTATATGGACTTGGACAATTCTTACACTACATTTTCTATAACAAAAATTAACCATAGTAGCCAAAAGATATCGAAACAAACGATCTTGTTATAAAGAAGTTTGGTTGTAATGGTCAAATTGAGTATATTTATTCATTAATAGATCTAGAATGGTTGGTATTAAATATTGGGATTCAGATTTGATTTGATTGGGATACGATCTTTTATTAAATGGCAATATTTGGTTGATGATCTGAGGTAGACATGTTTGATTTGTTCCCTTATTCTAAGGATTTGGGGTCGTTTTTGTTTGGCCCAGCGAAGGTGGGAGGTGCGTAGTGGGATCTTGGAATAAATTGTTCTCGACTTTTAGTAGTTGTCTGATTATTGAATGTATGCCAAAATTAGCCTTGCTGTCCAAACACTTAAACCAGTGGATTGGCCATTGCGATGCATCTTCTGGATGCTGGCCAAGATCCTTGACAATACTATGTTATTTAATTACTACTACTACAATAATAATACGCAGTGTAATTCCATAAGTAAAGACTGAGAAGGGTAGGATGTACATAAACCTTATCTCTATCTTTGTTGAGTAAAGAAATTGCTTCCAATAGACCCTCGGCTCACAAATGTTATTTAACTATGCAGCTAAAACAACAATTTTATGCCCATCCTGAAGCAAGTTGGTGTGGGCAGCTGATATGAGTTTGGTTGTTCATGTTACTTCATTTAAGGTCATTTATAACCTATTGGTCAAGCTTTTGGGAGTTAAAATCACTTTGTTTTCTATGAGAAGAAAACAAAATGTTTTTAGAGATTTAAAGTATTTGATGAAAAAGGATAAGTATTTTTTAGCATTAGCCGAAACAATTTTTATACTTGGGAAGAAACTACAAGTTCTACCTTCTTTCAACAAGTAGAAATTCAAAACAAAAGATTTTATGCTATAAATTTATATTTATCAAGTTTTCTCTCATTATTAAGGGTTTTCTTTTCCATTTTTGCTTCTACCATCTCTTCTCCTTTTCTTTTTTCTTTTTTCTTTTTCTTTTTCTTTTTCTTTTTCTTTTTCTTTTTCTTTTTCTTTTTTCTTTTATTTCTTTATATTTTACCAGTCTTATTCTCCTTTTCCTCTTCCTATATTGGAATAATTTTTCAATTAAAAATACAATCTCTTTTTTTATTTATTTTTTCTTTCGTTTCTTCTCTTCTCCCTCAATCTCCTCTTTGAAATAACAAAGTTAATCCCAGCATCAAGATCGTTTTATATTGATTAAAAAATATTATATATTTGTTTTATTTTTTAATTAAATAAAAATGAAAATTCTTTTACTTTAACCAACAAAGAGGTCCATTTCTCACTAAAATAAAAAAAATACTAAACAAATACTAGTTGGATTGGACAAGTTTGAATTATTATCCACCGTATAACCCAATTGACCAGCCCTTTAGACTCAAGTGAACGTTGGGTGGGTTATATTCCATTTAACCCACTCAAATATTGTCCGAGGATATGCATGCGCAAATTAAACATGATGTCACTTTTATCAATTGCCTTCGATAAGGATACCATTAGTCCTTTGCATTTATAATTATATACATGTTCTTGGTTTTCCTGTAAAGACATGTGATTTCACTCTCTTTTCTTTTTTAAATCTGCACTTGATGTCTTGTAAATATATGTGTATTGTATTGTTTTATCTTTTTTTGATAATGAATTGCATTGTCTTATCTCATCTTTTTTTGATAATGAATTGCATTGTCTTATCTCATCTTTTTTTGATAATGAATTGCATTGTCTTATCTTTGTTCACTTTAACAATGAAAACGTAGGTAGTAGCCCAAAGACTGAACCAATTGTTAGCAACCTAAGAGAATAAACGAATTCCTACATCACTTTTTCTTCCCGGTCCAATATTTGTTCTCGAAGGTCTTCGTTTCCTTGTAGAAGCAAACTCTCCAAATTTATGACCAACTTATATGACACACTTTTCATTTTAATCAATCCAAAAAAAGAATGACGCGTTTTCTTATTTAACAACAATTTAACTTTAAACTTTACATTTTACGCTTAACGAAATAATCTATAACCACACAAATATCTTTAACCTATTTTAGACCACGAGATCCAAAAGTCTTCCTTTATTTGATAAACTTCATGCTCAATCAAACTACATCATATAAATTGGGATTGAGGGAGTAGTATAGTTTGTTATGAATTCTGGTGCAGTACTTATACACATATGATAGAGCTTTAACTTGTTCAATGCCTGTTAGACATAACTTACTCTGCTAAATTTATTACAACAATATACTCAGTGTAATTTCACAAGTAGGGTCTGGGGCGAGTAGAATGTACACATACTTTACCTTGTTCAGGTAGAGATGTTGTTTCCGATAGACCCTCGGCTCAAGAGAAGCAAAAACACAATATTTATGAAAATATAAGCAGTACTAACAACAAGATAGTAAGAAAATCGAGGCATAAGAGACAACAAGTAGTAATAGAAAACTAAAAATGAGAGATATATTGTGCGTGCCATTTTTTAACCCGGCGTCTGGACCCGGCCGAATCCCCTGTGCGTTTAAAATTAAAAACTTCTAAAGCTTGTATTTGGAGTCGCCACCTAATTTTTTTTATGGTGAATTAGGACACCTAAATATTAGCATAAATGCTACAAAATAACTCTGATTTATGATCTGCGAAATTATGAGATTCTAGATAAAGGTTCTTTATCATCCTAAAGGGAAGGGGTTATGCATCCTTTAAGATCCGCAAATTTACGGTTATCCGGTCAAACTCAGGTTATTTATTATGCTAAAAATGTATCTTTAAAAGTATGAAGTTTAAGAAAAGAATATTGCAAATAATTAATTAAGAATATATTTTTTGACAAATTGCATGGCATAGCTTATAGGATTGAAAAAGCGTGCATTTGTGAGATATGGCTTATAAGATACATGTAGAATAAAAGTGCATACACTTGTATAGCATCGTTTACAAGATGCATGTGAATTGATTTTGATGAAAAGCATGTGTTTGCATGTAAAATTGATTTTGATGAAAAGTATACATTATACACATAAAGTATGCATTTCGTATATATGTGAAGTTGATTTTGAAAAAGGCATGCATTTATTTTTAGAATATATAAAAGCATACATTTGTAAAACATTATTTATAAAATACATGTAGAGTTGAGAAAAGTATGCATTTTATATGACATTCATAAAAATAGATGTAAAGTTTATTCGTTTACAAAAATACGTATTTGGCGATTTGATAAAAGAAGCAAATTTTTATTTTATAATGTGAAGAGATGATTTTATGGAAATTTTTCAATGTTACAAATCAGATAAAACACAAACCTTATTTTTTTAGGATTTAAAAAAAGGTGAGTAAAAAGATAGCCAAATTATTTTGAAAGAGATAACATGCATAACGAGCCTAAAATAAAATAACTAGCGTCTGAGTTTGAAACATGCATGACGGCCTTAAATGAATAAAGCTAGCGAGGGGTTTTCAAATAAACCGAGGCTAAGAAATAAACTAACGGCAGTTAAACTATCCTATTCATTCATCTATTCGCGGCCTAATTATTCTAAACATTCTAATGACAGTACGGAATAAATAATTATTACAACCCGAATAAATGAAAGACAGATTAGACAATAAATAGGGCAGCGACTAGGGCGGATGACGATATCGTCACGCCCTATTTGTTTTGAAGTTTCGAGGCCGGAGAATGCAAGTAACATGGACGTGGGTCTTCGTTTGGCAAAGTTACGATGAGTCTCGTAACGAGACGCTTCGTTGCTCCCGATGCATTTCATGTAAATAAAAGAAAAGAAAAGAATTAGTAGACGAAAAATATAGATATATCAAGAATATAAATAGATGATTCATGAAAGTAATATGTTGTTGATTCTTTATTTATGCCATACTTTGATGGCGAAAGAATAATGTGAGATGGGCCACAGGCCCACCAAGTGTACACAAAGAGTGGAAAAAATACATATTACAATTGAAAATCACATAAATGATATCACATGTGAATAAGTAAAATACTAGGCACACAGACAAATTCATGTTCAAATAAGAAAGAAGGGTCTGCTTTGGATCAAAAAGTAAGAAAAAGAAACCTTAACAAATTTATTTCCATATTTACATACAATTAACGAAATAGAAGGAGTGCATTCGAATAAGTTTGGTCATCTCAATAACAATTCGACGCACTAAGATCATTTCTACCTTACACACTCAATCAACTTAAAAAATTATGAGCATCACGACTTTAGCTAGATAAGATATTATACGACTAGTTTGACAATCACATAAAAATAGGAATGGATAAATAATCAAATAACATAGCATTTTCAAATAGACATAACCATTTTGACTCAAACTAAACACACAAACATTTAGACTCTACATTAAATGTAGTGATATTTCTAAACCGCAACATAACATTGTCATTATGGTTACTAAGTAGATTTTGAGTATAACAAATCACCATTTAAAATAAACTTAATAAAATGTAGGGACTTAGCTAATCATCATCTTTAATAAATGAATATTGAAACCATGCTTGGATCGCACAGAACACAACATATTTAGGCATAAATACTCAGCTAAGTATCACAAGCATATTTCACCAACCATAGTTTCTTTCTAAGCCCATAATAATCTTAACCAACATTTTAAAATAAAATCAACATCTTAGAACAAACTAATGGTAATTAATTCACCAATCGTCCATCATAACAATACCAAACAAAGCATCATTTAAATAACCAATCAGAAATTAATCTACGAATATACTTATAACCCGAAACTGAAATTAGACATGCCCGTGACTACCCCACATAATCCTAGGCTAATTTTTCAACCAAAACAAACAAAAAAGAAAGAATATTAAGCATGCTCAAAATGAGAGATAAGATAGGCATTTACTGACCTTTTCCGGGTAGCGAACCGAGGCGTTGTCTCGAACGGTCGAATTCGCTCAGAAATGTTTTTCAGAATTCTGATTTTTTCAATCCGAAAAATAGAATTGAATTCTATTTCTGAAAATCCGACCCGACCCGACCCGGAATCAAATTAAACCCATGAAATGGAATTTCCAGATTGCAAAATTAAAGGCTAAAAGTAGTATTTTCGGATTCGGAAATCTAAGAACAAAAGGGGTATCTTCGGATTGGAATTAAGAAATGAAAGGAGTGATTCATAACCAAAACTAAGAACAAACAAACTTGAATTTACAGTCTTTGAACCCGAATTGAAATCTGATTTTTGACCCGGATTCGACCCGACCCGGAATCCGAAAAACAGTGAAAAATAGCAAAAAAATTAGATTTTTCAACACCCCAAACAAACCATTTTTGTATCCTTTTTTCAAAATTTAGAACACAATTTTGGAATTCTAGATATGAATTTCGGACCTCGAAATACCAAAAAAAATCAACTTATATTTCGGTCCCCCTTTTAAAATGAAGAACACATGCAAAGAAGAAACAAATAACCTTAAGAAGATTTCAGATTTTCAAAATTTTAAAACTAGATTTTTGGACCTCCAAATCCCTTTCGATTTCGGATCCCCTTTTTTATTTTCGATTTCCCGAACTCAAAAACCCTAAAAGAAAACCTCTTTTTATATATTTTCTGACTCAAGAAATCCTTCGAAAAGACCCCCCCCCCCACCATGAAGAACAAGGATGAGTTTTTATAGAGGGGTTTCCCCCATAACGTTCACCCCTACCCCCCCCCCCCTCTAAAATCGAATTTGAAATTCGAATTAAAGGGGTAAAACATCTGATTTTGGAGGCGAATTTTGAGGGTGCAGTTCTGGGTGAAGTAATGGGGCCTGGAGGGGGGGGGGTTTCGTTTGGGGTGAAATGGGTTGTGGAATTGGGTTGATTTTGTTTTGGGTTGGAAAATAAATGGGTTATGGGTTTAAAATATAAAAAGGGGTTTAATATTAAAAATACTTTGAAGAAATGTAAATTATTTAAAATAAGATATAACGATGTGATAATAATAAAATATAATATTTGTGAAATGCTTAATGCTAAAAATAATAAAATGCGATGTCGTTTTGCGAAAATAAAATAACATGGAATTTTAGGATAAAAACTATGATTAGGATATTAAAAGACAACCGATAGTGGAAATGCGAGTAATAATAATAAATAATAATGATATTAAAAATAGATGATAAATATATATATATATATATATATATATATATATAATATATATATATATATATTAAAATTGTTTTGAGGTGTCAAAAATATTTAAAATTAGAAATAAATCGAAAAAATGGGACAAAATTGGATGTCAACATATATAAATAATAAAACACTGAAAATATAACTAATATTACTGGTAAGGGAAGGCAAAACGTGAAGCTACCTACTACTAGCCTTCTACTCTGTTCAACCTATATTCTTCAAAAGTTTCAGAAAATGGTGCAGTTGAACCTTTAGCTGCTTTTGTAGCTTTTGAACGTAGAATGATTCTGAATTGGTGACCCAATTCGAAATATTCTTTTTATATAAATGGTGTCCAACCATCCTGTTGTGCGTCTCAATTATTCCACTAGATGTCTACATCCTCTAAGTAGTACAAATATCAGGCAATGTCCATGTCATGGCCCAAATTTGATACTTAGGCTGCGACAAGGCACCTGACCAGCTTCTACCTATAAGGCAAATCCTCTTAGCTAAATATGCGAATAATAAAAGATAAAGAAGAATAATACTCAAGGTCTCATAATATAAATTGAGTGCGGATGCGAAATTAAATATCGAGTCTGCCCATAAACCCTATAAAATATCTAAGTCATGGAACTACTAATCTGAATATAAAAGTATGAGATGCAACTCGGAATACTACTAGAAACAACATGAAAAAATCCAACCATAATTTCATTTTGACTTTCTAAAATATTGGACCTCCCTTTGTCCCCCTTAGGGACCCTCAAACAGATGGCCAATAGAGAACTCTGAGTGTCCTTTTTCTGACTCAAGATTTTTTTTACCTTCTAAGGAAGTGCAGTTACCTGGTTCAGTAGCAGTTCCTTCACCTTTTCTACTTCTAGCACTTGGTCCTTTAAAGCACCCTCCGATGGAGTAAACTGAACATTTTGTGCCTCAATCTTACCTGATTCAACCTTGTTTCCCTCCTCAGCACCCAAGTTATGACTTGAAACCTCAGGATCCTTATCATTTTCCTCAACCTCAACCATGTCACCGGAAAGATCAAATGTCGACAAGGATTCATCACTAACATTTGAAGTTGTGGTTTCTTTAGGAGCAGTAGGTTTAGGTCTCGAAACAAACTTCTTAGGAGTTAGTTTTTTACATTGCCAGAGAGGAACTCTTTTAGTAGGTAAAGAGGGAGAAGCAAGGATGTGAGGGTCAGAGGGAGGTATGGATTTTGACGATGATGAAGTAAGGGTTTTGTTAGACGGTTTTTGGATTTTTAAAGGTTAAGCAGGAGATATTGGATTAAGAATGGTTAAGAAGTAGATTCAAGTTGATATATGATGAGTTTTGGAAGGAAAGATGAGTAAGAATGGTGTTTGGAAGATGGGGTTACAATGAAGGGACTGGAACGCCGATGGTTTCTATTTCGTGAAAAGATGAGAGCAAATGGATTGAGAAGTGGAGGAGTGGAGGTTTTGGTAAAGTAACTGATGTGACGCGTGGAAAGAGAAAACTGGCAGCAAATGGGGTTCTTCCACGATCGCAGTTTAGAGAATGGCCGGGAAAAGTTATAATGACGTGGCACTGTAGGAAGTTTAAAACACATAGGTACAGATGGAAATACTAACATGAGTTAAGGAATTAGGTTCCTTAACAATTTTTGAAAAATGAGGGCAACATCTTTGTAGAGAGCAATATTACTTATCTTTGCATAATCTTGAGACTACCAAGCGTGCATACCTATAATAGTATAGAACTGAGTTAGACATTACCAAAAGACACTTCCAACATATACCTGACCTCTAATCATAGACAACCATGGAAGGATCTTGTACGGAGATAAATGATTCATCTTGATCAACCCTAGCTCTAAACGATTCCTTTCAAAATGCTCCCTGCTTAGTGCCTTTGTGAATATATCTGCTACATGGTCCTCTGTTTTGCAGAACTTCATACAAATCAATCATTTTCAACATTGTCTCTTAGGAAGTGATGTCTAACATCAATATGCTTAGTCCTTTTGTGTTGCACTGTATTCTTTGCCATATTAAGTGCACTTGTATTGTCACACAACAAGAGCACACACTCAGTAAACACACCAAAATCCTCAAGTTGTTGTTTGATCCAAAGCAGCTGAGCACAACACGAGGCAACATCCATATATTTAGCTTCGGTAGTAGAAACAACCATAAATTTTTGTTTCTTTGTACACCATGAGATCAAACATGATCCAAGTAAATGAGACATACCCGAAGTACTCTTCTTATCCACCAATTAACAACATAATCAACATCAGCATAACCAACCAGGTCAAAATTATCCTGAGGGGTAGAAAAAGATCAGCTCCGGAGTTCCTTTGAGATACTTCAAAATTCTCTTTGTAGCCTTCAGATGAGACTCATTTGGACATGATTGAAATCTAGCACACAGACCAACACTAAACACAATGTCAGGTTTGCTTGCAGTAAAGTAGAGCAAGGATCTAATTATACCCATATACATGATTTCATTCACCGGAGAAACAGGTTCATCTACAACTAGTCGATTAGCAGTACCTATAGAAGTGTCTATGGTTTTAGCATTCTCTATTTCAAACCTCTTCAGCAGCTCCTTGATGTACTTTTGTTGACTGATCATAGTGCCTTTCAGAGTTTGTTTGACTTATAACCCAAGAAAGAAGTTTAGCTCACCTATAATGCTCATCTCAAACTCACTTCCCATGAGCTTTGCAAACTCTTCACATAGAGAATCATTTGTGGCACCAAAAATGATATCATCAACATAGACCTGCCTCTTTTCTTCAGAAATAAAGTGTTGTTAATTTTCCCCCATTTGAAACCATTTTCAAGAAGGAATTTTGACAATCTCTCGTACCAGGCTCTAGGAGCTTGCTTCAATCCATACAAGGCCTTATCAAGCTTGTAAAAATGCTCGGAATGCTCACAATCTTCAAATTTAGGAGGTTTCTTGACAAAGACCTCCTCTTTCAGATAACAATTTAGGAAAACACTCTTTATATCCATTTGGAACAATTTGAATTCCATATGAGATGCAAAAGCGATAAGAATCCTGACTGCCTCCATTCTAGCAACTGGAGCGAAAGTCTCATCATAGTCAATTCCTTCTTCTTGATTGTACCCTTGAACCCCTAGCCTTGACTTATTCTGGTAGTGATTCCAAACTCCCGAGGCCCATTGTTATAGAGACTACACTATATAAGAGAATGACTAAGGTAATTGCCAATACTTTCTATTGAAAGGTCAAGCTTGCACGAAATAACCACATGGTTCCTATGATGGTTCTATCGGAAGGTCTAGGTACCATGTGCCATACCTTATTCCTTTCAAACTGACGGAGCTCTTCTTGCATAGCTGCAATTCAATCAGCATCATTTAGAGTTTCTTTGATATTTTTGGCTCAATTTGAGACAAGAAGGCAAAGAAGGCGAACATGTTTCTCGCCTTGGATCTGGTTTGAATACCAGACTCCAAAGGAGTAATCATATTATGTAATGGATGAGAACTCTTATGCTTCCAATTTGAAACATGTACCTCATACTGATTATTTCTTTGAGGATTTGATGAACCAGGTTTCACAGAATGTACTCCACTATTCTTTTCAACGTTGGTCAGATCTTCATTATTGGTTAGAACAGACCCTGGGGTACCTGATATAGCTCCAATGACCCGACATTCAGCTTTATAAGAAATAATGGAGGCACTAAGTTCTGTGTGTTTCTTAGAGACTATGTATCATCATCTTCTTTGACATGACTCATTAGATATGTCTTTCCATTTGAAATTTCAATGGCCTCGTCAAGAACCTTTGAATATTCCCCATCTTCAGCTTAATCATCTTGTTTGCATTTGTCACCAAGAACATTTGACTCATCAAAGATCACATGCACATTTTCTTCAATACATTGAGTTCTTTTGTTGAACACCTTGTAAGCCTTGTTGTGTAAGGAGTATCCAAGAAAGATACCCTTATCACTTTTAGTGTCAAACTTTCCCAGAGCCTCCTTACCATTGTGGAGGACAAAACATTTGCATCCAAAAGCTTATAGACAAGTCAGCTTGGGCTTTCTTTCATTGAGTAGTTCATAGGGAATTTTCTTGAGCAAAGACCTTATCATGCACTTGTTTATCAAATGACATGTAGCATTGACAGCTTCAGCCCAAAAACTCTTAGATACACCACTAACTATTAGCATAGTTCTCGCCATATCATCAAGAGTTTTATTTTTCATTTCCACCTGAGGTGTTCTTGCTGCATAGAAATTGGACTTATAACATTCTCCGCACAGAATTCATCAAACTTTGCATTATCGAATTTAGTTCCATGATCAGACTTGATACTCATAATCTAGTTCCCCAGATTGACTTGAATTTGTTTCACATACACAACAAACACAAGAAATATTTTATCCTTGGATTTTAGAAACATAGTCCATGTAAATATGGAGTAGTCATCTACAATAATGAAGATGTACTTCTTTACTCCTCTACTTGGAATCCTTATTGGTCCACAAAGATCCATATGAAGAAGATCAATTGGTCTAGAGGTGCTCAAATTTTTCTTTAGTTTAAAGGAGGATCTGGCTTGATTTCCTTTTATACATGCATCACACACCTTGTGGTCTGTGAACTTGGCTTTTGGCATCCCACGAACTAGGCCCTTCACCACTAGTTTATTCAGAAGTGAGAAGATTACATGCCCGAGCCGTCTGTGTCATAGTTCAGTAACATCATCCAAGGCACTGAGACAAGTTAGATCATTCCCATTTTGAGACTCAAAATCAGCCACATAAATATTCTTGAATCTCCTTGCTATCATAACCACTTCCCCAGATTTAATGTTTGTGACAGTACATGAAGCAGAAGTAAATTTTACTTCATTTCCTTTATCACAGATTTGTGAAACACTCAACAAGTTGTATTTCAACCCATACACATAGTACATACTTTCAATTGCATGAGAGAGCGTCTTGCCAATTTTTCCCATGCCAAGAATGTATCCTCTCTTGCCATTTCCAAAAGACACACTCCCTCCTTGAAAGGTCTTGAGTGAGAAAATTCTTCATTCTTCCAGTCATATGCTTCGAGCAGCCACTATCCATATACTATTTTTGACTGCTTCCTCTCACTCCAGCTTGCAAACAGAATCACTGATTAGACTTGGGAACCCGAATCAGTTTGGGTCCCTTGGGATGGTAAAATGGATGAATAAGACTTCTTCTTGTCCAAGCAGGTCGACCATATTTATTCCTTTGGGGATAGAGTCCCCCTTTCCTAGACTCCTTTTCAACAAGTTTCATATTTTTCTTAGCAACTTGAATTTTGGCTTTGTATGCATTTTTATAATGGCCTGTTAGACCACAATGAGTGCATAGTCAGTTATCAGGATTAGTAACATACTTGTTGTGTGGATTATAGGCAGGTTTTGCCTTTTGAAATCCAACACCTTCCCTACCACTCGTGTTGCTCTTGTACATATAATCAACCACCTCAGAGGATCAAGTCCAGTAAAGTGACTTATCAAAATCATTTTTCACCCTGTTCAGATTCTCTTGAAGCTACCTATTCTTTTCAAATTCAGCAATAAGATTCATTTTGACCTTTTTGAGCTCACTTTGAAGCTCAAACTGAATCTCATTGCCTACATTATTTTCTTTAGAAGGAGTGTCCATCCATTTTTTAAATTGACTTTTTAACAGGAAATTTTCTCTAGACACTTCCTTAATTTGTTCCTTCAATTTTATGATTTTATCAGCTATGTCATCTTTTTCTTATTTCGTTTCACTAAATTCTTCAGTTAGAACATCCTTTTCCTCTAAGAGACTATGATATGCATCAATTAACACATTGGCTAGTGAAATTAACTTTTTATGAGAGTAATTTTTCATGTTTTTCTGAACATAAAAAATTTTTACCTCATCTTTCTCATTATCATCTTCAGCATCGAATTTGGCCATGAGAGCAAACATTGACTCATAGATTGAAGGTCCATCATCAATGAGCATCATGGATGTATCCTCTTGATCATCTTTGTCTTCATATTTGCTGGAGGTATTTTCCCAGACAACCATATCTTGCTTTACCACATTGTCAGTTGCATCTCTTCTTCTGAATTTTTTAAGAACCTAGTTCCTCTTTGCTGCTTTTTCAGAGTTGTTCTTGTAATAGTCCTGCTTGTGAAGAGGATATTCTTTGATGATATGTACAGGATTTCCACAGTTGTGACAACAGTCATTTCCTCTGGGGGTTTTACTTGTGCTTTCGTTCCTTGGAAATGCACCATTTTTTCGAACCATCTTTTGAAATCTCTGAGTAAGATGAGCCATGTCTGACTCATCTTTACTTGAGTCTCTCTTAGAAGCCTTGAGAATCAAGCTCTTTTCTTTCTTTGGATCTCTCATTTCATGATCTTTCTGTCTTTTCAACTCGTAAATTTTGAGATTTCCAATAAGCTCTACAATGGTCATCTTTTGCAAGTTCTTAGCTTCCGAGATAACATTAACTTTGATTTCCCTGGAAGTGGGCAGAACACTAAGAACTTTGGGAATTAGCCTATTGGTTTTAATGATTTCACCAAGAGAATGAAGTTCATTTATTATGAAGGTGAATCTGATGTGCATGTCCTGAATTGACTCACCCTCTTTTATCTTAAAGAGTTCATATTCGCTGGTAAACTTGTCTATTTTGGACTGCTTCACTTGAATTATTCCCTCATGAGAAGTTTGGACAGCTTCAGATCTCCTTTGTAGTTAGACATGCCAAAATGCGATTATATTCATCTGGTCCGATTCCACACACAATGATTTTCTTTGCCTTGAAGGTCTTCTCCGTTGTCTTTCTGTCAGCATCATTATACTCCTTTCTTGACTTTTGAGTTGTTGGGACACCTTCCAGATTTGTGTTCATGGGAACATGAATACTATCACAGATAATGTCCCATAACTCAGAATTCTCAGCCATGATAAAATCGTACATTCTTGTCTTCCAACATCCATAATATTTTTCATTGAATCTTTGTGGTATTGTGGTAGGTTGTCCTTCTTCTAGGTTTGGTGGAGTAGCCATGAGAAAGATCATTTCTATGTGTTAACCTTTTAGAAAGAACCTACTCTGATACCAATTGATATGTTATACCAGTCCACCAAACAGTGCAGAGAATCAAGTTCTCTAATTGTTCCCTTAGCTAAAGCAGAAAATAAATAACACAAGATATTTGCGTAGAAACCACCTTGCTCGAGGGAGTAAAACCACGACCTACCCTAGTAGGATTTTCCCAAAACTTCACTAAAACTGAGCTATGTTTAGATTACAACCTAGGAATTAAGCTCTTAATCTCTCCCCTTACAATAACTCTATTGCAAGCTCTCTACAATACATCTATTGCAAAGACACACCTTGACTAACTCTATCCAAGTAGACGGCTCAAAGACTTGAGAAAAAATGACCTACAAAAACTTCTTACAAGAAGTCTAGGTTTACAAGTTCAAGAACAAAAAGACAGAGACTCAACAAATCTAGGACTTAAGACATCTTCAGTGGTGAGAGAACTAGTCATTTAGTTTGTTGCAGCTTTGGTCTTGATAATGGCACTGATGAACACGGCGGCTTGCAGGTGAAAGTGAGAACAATTTGGATTTGCAAGATTAGGTTTTTCACTCCCTAACATGTTGTGTATATATGAGAGGTGAAGGAAGTGACAAACCTTAAACCTTGGACCAATGAAAAAGCCGCAAAGAACTCTGCGGCAGTGATCTTTACTCGCCATCTTGTGTTAGCGACTTCTGACTATAGAGTTGACTTGCATTGGCAGAACTGGTCCCTCTAAAGACGTAATTGATTCCTCGTACATGTTTGTCAAATCATTAAAACAAGACACATCATACATTATCAATTTATAAATCAAATCAATTAAAATAATCATAAGTTGGAGGTAAATATTTTTTGTTTGACTAGAACTTTTACTATCTTATCTCTATTTTTAATCCTCAAACTCTCCCAAATAGAACTCCTAAATTGTCATTCATCCTTTTTCTTGTAAAGATTTTTATTTTTTTAAAACATCTTTCAGCACATTTTTCTCGTTCTAACATATAAGCACTTTTTTTTACTGAACACGTGAGTTGCTTATTATTTATTTCATCAATTCTACCAAGCAAATAATTACTTATTTATAAAAATCAATTTAAACACTAGTTATCAAGTAACTTTAATTAGCATAACCCGACGGGTCAGGTTAAAAGAACAAATTATTTTTTTATATATAGATGAAAGATGTAGTTTTTAGTTTCTAATTAAACTTAATGATTGATAGAAATAAATTAAACTTAATGATTAGCATTTTATAATTAACCTCTGTATTCCTTTTCAAGAAAAGGCCCAAAATAGTCCATTATTTTTTTGTTTTGGACTCGAAATCATTCATATTCTTTTAGGTGGTGCACTAATAGTCGATAATATTTACCAAAATGGTACACTTTTACCCATAACCCAAACGGTCTATTAAGATTTAACTGAGATATCATCAACTTGACCCCCTCTTCAAACAAAATGCATGACATTTAGCTTCACCAAATATGATATTATTTAAACTCAAAAAGAGCAAACCTAGCATCTGATTTGCTGCTCCTTATGCAGCTAATTTGTTGTCTATTTTATTCTATATATGATGCAACCAAACTGTAATACTTGAAATTACATAAATCAATCCTTGTGGTTATTTTTTTCCTAGAACTAAAATTTTCTGAAGCATACACGGAAGCAGGTATTCAATAAATTATCATATATTATTACTACTATTATTTTGTAAAATTAACTTCGTAGTATAACTTCATCTGAACTGATATTTGGGAAGAATTTTCTTTATTTTGTCTTTGCGCCAACAACGACAATGACATGTATGAACTCCCTTTGAGTTGTATATATGATTGTTAAGGTGGTCGTAGACTCATAAAAGGGAGATAACATTGAATATTCTTTTAAATTTCTTTTAGCTTGACTAAACAAGGCACCAACACAAAATAATTTAAGTGCAAAGATGATATTTATCACGTTCAGTAGCTATCCTAGTTATCATAGTGATCGTTTCCAACGAAGAAACATGAAAATTCGATCAAGGAAATAATGTAACTTCATGATAGCTTACTACGTATATTTTGTTGTTTGGATACTCCTTTATTTACTACGCTGCTAGTATATGAGAAGTGCTAGATTTTCCTAATTAGAGTTTGAATCATATGATATATGGTGAAGAAATGAAAAAAAGATGGATGAAAAGGTTGAGTTTTGTCTCAGTCAAACTTTAACAGATTATTTTTGTTATGACTAGAAGTGATCCATTTTAGTAAACATGATGGACTATTAGTGCTCTAACTAAAAGAATATGGATGATTTTAAGTCCAAACACAAAGATAGCGGACAATTTTGGGTCTTTTCTCATTCCTTTTCCAAAGGAGTTACTGATTCGTTTAGTATAACATTTCTATAACATTATATCCTTTCTGTTTTGGTAATCTTTCCGGTTATATGTATTTACCTTTGAGTACCACCCTCTTCAATATAGAGATCATGCCCAATCAATCCTAAACTTCCATATCTAAAATTAAAGTATACCAGAATAACTGGCTGTAGCTTCAAGCTCCCTCACAATGAGCCTAAACAATTGAATGAAAATGTCTTCACTATCTCCATATGTTAAGACTGCATTGAGACGTGGGATTACTTCTCACCCAATTTTTACAATAAGCTGAAGTCATATGCATTCCTAAACTCAATACTTCACTCCACATATACTCGTATACTTTCCACTATGATCTAATGCTATACCTTAATGTCTTAAAAAGGTTGGAGTTTAAACTATTGTAAGAGAACAAGTACTCAATTCAGGAGTCCAGCAGAGAATAGACGGCTAGCCTGGCAGTTCCAGAACATGATTTCTCTTGCTCTTGCCTAAGCACAGTAAATTTTTCAGATGTTTCTTCTTCTCCATGCAAGCTGAATTCATCCGGGGAACATTGCATCGACAAAAGTATCATGCTAATGCTGAAGTTCACGTTTTCAACCTACTTGAGATGTACGCCAACAACTTCACCTATTTGATCCAGGACCATGGATCTTACTTTTGGTGATATCCTGCAAGGTTAAAACATCATATCAAACTTAACAAATAGACGAACTAAACAGAGAATGAAAAGACTCTCCCGCTCCAGGGCATAGGGAAGCTTAGGCATAACGGTGATAGGCCCCTCAGGCATGCTAGTGAAGCTTGTCCAACAGTTATAGTGTATATCCTTATACCAAGTCACATACAATTTGTTATGCAGCTAGGACAGTGCAAAAGTTCTTATTAGTTTGCGAATATCTGTGACAGTTTCACTAAACTACTACTCCCTCCGTCCCAATTTATGTGATATAGTTTGACTCGGCACGGAATTCAAGAAATAAAGGAAGACTTTTGAATCTTGTGGTCTAAAACAAGTCAAAGATATTTGTGTGATTATAGATCATCTCGTTAAGCGTAAAAGGTAAATGTTTAAGTTAAATTGTGGCAAAATAAGGAAATGTATCATTCTTTTTTGGAAGGACTAAAAAGAAAAGTGTATCACATAAATTGGGACAGAGGGAGTAACTAATTTGCTTCTCAATGGTGAAAGACAATCAAAATGTAAAATAGTTTACAATACATTCCCTCTGCCACAGCTTTAAATGATTGACTTTGAATTGTCGAGAGCATAAGAAAGATGACTGTTACAATACTGAAAGTAAAACATCCTTGAAAGAACCGGTTAGAATGAGACTTCTCGGACAGGGAAAAGAGGAGGGAAGATAAAGTATATACGTGAAAATGAGTAGTTTGTTTCAGAGAACTTGCACTAAGGGTGAAAAACATTGTCTATAAAAGCTGTATGCTTGCCTGTTATTTTAAATATGGAATAGAAAACTTAAATACTTAGGGAAAAGGTAAAATAAGACAGGCTAGAACAGGGAGTATGTCAACTAACTAGATGCAAGAAAAAGTGGGATGCAAAACCAAGGTTGGATTTCATTAATACCTCCTTCAATTTATCAGTTGATCTATCGGTTCTTGTGCCAGCAGGTCTGACAGTGTTCGCCTTTTTCCTCTCTATACCAGCATCTTTACGCGCCCTGATCCAAAATTCAAAACAAGCAATTTAATATTTTACTCAAAAATGCTGTTGAATAGTGAGAAATTAGAGAGAGAAGAGTAGAGAACTTGGGAATTCATGACTTGATTATTCCCTCAAGCTAATGAGATTAAATAGTTGTTACATGGAATGTAAATAAGGAAAGAAACCAAAAAGAATATTACACAATCATAACATAATCTCCTAATTGCCTGATTGTGGGGATTTGCCTGATTATGCGGATTTGAGGATATTCTCATATCTACATTAGGATATTCTCATATCTACACTACCATATTTAACACTCCCCCTCAAGCTGGAACGTATAAGTCATATGCTCCTAGCTTGCCCACAAATATAGTCAATTCTGAATCCTCGGAGTGATTTTGTGAAAACATCTGCCAATTGATCTTTTGAGTTGACAAAACTCGCGGCGACGTATCCCGGCTCAATCTTCTCTCGGATGAAGTGACAATCTATCTCAGTGTGCTTCGTTCTATCATGAAACACGGCATTAGAAGCGATATGTAGTGCAGCTTGGTCGTCACAAATTAATTTCATTGGTTCAACTTCTCCCATCTTCAATTCTTGGAGAAGTTGTCTCAACCATATAAGCTCACACGTAGCCAATGTCATAGCTCGATACTCTGCCTCTGCGCTTGATCTAGCCCTAACATCTTGCTTTTTACTTTTCCAGGATATTAGATTGCCTCCAATTAGAACACAATAACCTGAAGTGGACTGCCTATCAGAAGGAGATCCTGCCCAATCTTCATCAGAATACCCAACAATGTTGGTGTGTCCCTTATCTTCATAGAATAAACCTTGTCCTGGAGAGCTTTTGATATATCGTAGAATGTGAATTACTGCATTCCAGTGACTATCACAAGGTGATTGCAGAAACTGGCTAACTATACTAACAACAAATGAAATGTCCGGTCGTGTGATTATAAGGTAGTTGAGTTTGCCAACAAGTCTCCGATATCTACTAGGATCTTTTAGAGGCTCCCGTTGTCCTGGAATAAGCTTAGTATTTGGATCCATGGGAGTGTCCACATGTTTGCAATTCAACATACCAGCGTCTTCCAAAATGTCTAAGGCATATTTCCTATGTGTAATTGCAATACCATTGTCAGACTGTGCCACTTCAATGCCCAGAAAATATTTCAACTTGCCCAAATCCTTAGTCTGAAAGTGACTTGAAAGCTGTTGTTTGAGTTGAGCAATACCTTCATGATCATCGCCTGTGATAACAATACCATCAACATAAACAATTAAAAATATATGTTTTCCATTAGATGAATGCCTATAGAATACAAAGTGATCAGCTTCTGTTCGGATCATTCCAAACTGTTGGACAACAACTCAAAAATGATCAAACCATGCTCTAGGAACTGCTTGAGACCATAAAGGGATCGACGAAGTCTACAGACTAGTCCAGACTCCCCCTGAGCAACAAACCCTGGTGATTGCTCCATAAAAACCTCTTCAGCAAGTTCTCCAGGAAAGAATGCGTTTTTGATGTCCAACTGAAAATGGGGCCAATGATTCATTGCTACCATAGAAATGAGAAAACGGACAGAAGCCATCTTGGCAACGGGTGAGAAAGTATCTCCATAGTCAATGCCATAAATTTGAGTGTATCCCTTAGCAACTAGTCTTGCTTTGAGACGATCAATAACTCTATCTGAACCTACCTTAACTGTGAATACCCAACGACAACCAATAGTGGTCTTGCCTTCAAGTAAAGGAACAAGATCTCAAGTACCATTATCATGCAAAACAGTCATCTCCTCAATCATAGCCTGACACCAACCTGGATGAACCAGTGCTTCTACCACAGTCTTCGAAACTTTGACAATGGATAAGCTAGTATGAAGGCATGATATGAAGGTGACAGACGATGATAACTTAATTAAGTATAAATGTGAGTGCTCGACCGAAGTAGCAGACATTGTTGGAGCAGGTAATGAGTCACCATGAGTGGTTTGTGTACCTGTATCAGAGTTAGAAATACTAACTGGGTTAGTAGACTCAAAAGGAGGATGAGGTCGTCGGGAGTAGACCTTAAGGGACGGAGGTGGAGAAGGGGTGGAACAATTGGAATTGAAAGGACTGTTGAAATGGCCTTCTGATTTTCCATATTAGGAGAATAATACGGAGAAGTCTCAAAAAAGGTAACATCTGCAGAGATAAAGTACTTATTGATAGATGGATCAAAGCATTGTAATCTTTTTGTCGATGAGAATACCCAAGAAAAACACATTTAAAAGCCTTGTGCTGAAGTTTGTCTTTTCCAGGGGTAAGGTTATGAACAACCAAACACACGTGGAGGAAGGGGGAACAAATTCTAGCCCGGATAGAGGACTGAGTGTGGACTTTTGTACTGCAAAACAGATGAAGGCATACGATTGATTAAATAACCGGCAGTAATAATGGCATCACCCCAAAAACGTAAAGGGACGTGATTGTGAATGAGCAATGTCCGAGTTGTTTCAATTAGATGTCTATTCTTTCGCACAGCAACTCCATTTTGTTGAGGAGTATTGCACAAGAAGACAAGTGTAATATGCCCTGAGATGACATAAAAGAAGAAAGAGAAGTAAAGAAATATTCTCGGGCGTTATCACTGATTAACTTCTTAATGTCAATACCAAATTGATTGCGAATTTCAACACAAAAATTTCTGAAAGATAGAGAATAACTCAGATCTATTTTTCATTAAAAATAACCACGTGCACCGAGAATAGTCATCAATAAAGGTCACAAAATAATGAAATCCTAAGGAAGAACTGACACGACTTGGAACCTATATGTCCGAATGAACAGTTTCAAACATAGAGGTGGCCCTATTATTGACGCGCTTCAGGAAAAAGGCGCGAGTGTGTTTCCCAAGCTGACACAACTCACATTCTAATAAAGATAAACTAGATAAACTAGGAACCATTTTCTGCAGTTTCAAAAGACTCGGATGACCCAATTGACGGTGGAGCAATTCAGAAGAGGCAGCGAAAGTGAAAGCAACATGTGGTGTTGGGATGGATAGAAAGTATAATCCCTATGACTCATGTCCTTTTCCAATCATTTGTCCCGTATTCCGGTCCTGCACAAGAACAGAATCATCAAGAAAGGTTACAACACATTTTAGGGTTTTGGTTAATTTGCTAATGGAAATAAGGTTATATGGACAGTCAGGCGCAAAAAGGACGGATTTTAAGGGCATGGAAGGTAGAGGGTGAGTTATACCTATCTCTTTTACACTAGTCTTTGATCCATTAACTAAAGTACCGGTAGAGTGTAGAAGGGGCAATAAGAGTAAAGAGTATTTTTCTGACTAGAAATATGATCAGCAGCATCAGAATCAAGAATCAATTGTTCCTGAGATGAAGACTGTGCGACACGAGCAAATGAGTTACCAGGTTGCACTGTGCAAGCAATAGATAAAGTTGATGATTGTTGCCTTGATGCTTGGTACTGATGGTAGTTATTATAGTCTGATCCAGTTAAAGTGACAGATTGAGACCTGACATCAGGTGTGGGCAGAATATCATCTCCATTATGAGCCATATTTGTTGCATGTCAAGGACGATCATTATTGTGTGGAGGCTTACCATGAAGAAGCCGACATTCCACTCTTACATGTCCTCCCTTACTACAATGAGTGCAATGTAAGAGTAGAAGCCGACATTCATCTCTTACATGCCCCTCTTATTACAATGTGTGCAATGTTTATTTTTCCTCCATTTTCCTTTTTTGTATCCACCTTGAAAATTGTTAGTTTGAGCAGCCATGATAGATGCATCATAGGAATTTATCTCTGGTGACGCAGATGTGATGCGTAGTAATCTGGAAAATACTTATTCCAAGGTAGGAATAGATGGGCTAGAAATGATTTGATCATGAATTGAGTTGAGATCTGCTCGCAACCCAATCAAAGCCAAAACCATAAGAAACTTGTCTCTTTGTGTCTCCTGATCATACAATTTGTCAGTAAGAGGCATAAGAGAATCAAATTTATCCTTCAAGGATTCATCCTGACCCAAATAACTTGACATATCTTGTTGATTCTGGTGTAGATGAAAAATAATTGACACAACTTTGTAAATGAGTTGTATGTCATTTTTGTACAAAGTTTTGGCTTTGTTCCACACTTTGCAACAAGTCTTACAAGATTGAAACAAATTTAACAACTTAGGATCAAGTGAATTCCACAGAAGACTACACAATTGCACATCTATTTTAAGAGTAGAGAACTTGGGAATTCATGGCTTGATTATTCCCTCAAGCTAATGGGATTAAATTGTTGTTACATGGAATGTAAATAATGAAAGAAACCAAAAAGAATATTACACAATCATCGCATAATCTCCTAATTGCCTGATTATGGGGATTTGAGGATATTCCCAAATCTACACTAGGATATTCTCATATCTACACTACTATATTTAACAAATAGGAACATCTCCCAGACCATTGACAAGAATGTGGAAGGCTACTATGGGAAGAACAAAGGTAAAACACAAAAATAAATCAATGATGGTAGAAAAAGGTAGCCGATGCACAAAGCATCCGACATTAGCAGGGTCTGGGAAAGGGTCACACCCTAAGGGGTGTGATGTAGATAACCTACCCTAATGCAAGCATTAGGGACTACCTCCAATGATAAAAAAAAAAGGAACTTTGCAGCCTACGTGAGATATTGAGAAAGAGGCTAGATTTTCGAAGCAAAATGGTGTTTCCATCTACAACTCTTGTTTCCTTTTTTCTAATGGTGTTATTATCTTTAATTTTTTTTTAAAATACAGATCAGGAGGTCATTAGCTCAATCCGTGGAAACAACCTCTTGCAGAAATGCAAAGGTAAGGCTGCATACAGTCCCGGACCCCGCGCATAGCAGGAACTTAGTGCATCGGGCTGCCCTTTTTTTTTTACAGATCAGATGCTTTGGTGGTAATGGATGTTTGAAGAATTACTTAAATCAAATAAAAGAATAGGTCCCAAGAAACTATCATTAGCCACAATTTAAACTTGAATGTCATTCCCAACCCCCTTCCAAGTTCCAAATACAACACACGTAAAAGAGGCAGAACAGGCAATCCACAAAACAGAATGTCATTCCCAAATCTATATTTTCTCCCAGAAAAGAAAAAGAAAAGGCTGGATATGAAGATGACAAAATTTGTAGAGTTCTTCTCTTTCATATTTATTTATTAAAGTAAAGGTTAAGGTCTCAAGGGCTACTCTTTTAACATAGTTTAAGCAAGTAATCTGTTCTTCAAACAGGCACAACCCCAGCTCCTTTCTCACCTCTTCCTTCTTCCAAATTCAACATATAGACAGAATAGACCATAAATGGACAGAGCTCAATTCACAAAAGAATGTGAGAGATCTTACCCAGATGACAGAGAGTTCGATCGAGTCCCTGATTGGCATTTTTGACTGATTACCTTATCTGATGTCTTCTTTAATCTGTCATTGAATCAAATGATTATTTGCATGTTTGAATTTACATATCAGTACGCGGCAGAACACTATATCAAATCGAGCCAGGCTTATCAGGTGTATGCACTGACATAAATGAAAAAGAAAATCAAGATTTCTGTGGCAAATACAGTTCATTATACCATCCCAAGTGGAAATATTCTCCTTAAATAAAAATAAAACTAATCAAAGCAGGTGTAAGAGTTGCACATTTACATCAAGGAAAGAAAATGATATACTATTTAAAGTTCTATTATGCATCCTCTCTATTACATTTTTGGGGCAGCAATAAAGCCAGCCACTAAGAACGAAAATGTGACCAAAAGAGTGGTAAACATAGATTTAAAAATATTATTACAATTCAATGATTTAGATCCTCAACTATGTTCTAGCCTCTCAATGAGTCTCAATCACTAACCAACTCACATATTCTGGCACCTCCTCACCCACATAGCCTTCATTTCAAGTCTTCTAATATGTAACTGAAGATAGAGCTTTTCTTTTTCTCTATGATTCATAGACAGGGAAATGTTCTCAAGACACTCGTCTTCATCGTCCATTTGTCATAGGAAACCCCACCACGACATGAAAGTGGTCCCCCTCCCGAAATCCGAATAAAAGTAGGAAAGCATCATGATGCTATTGACGTCCGATACCTATGGCAATGTCCCTATGGATGATCAGCAAGATTCTGATATGGAGGGAAACGTACAGTTACGTCCACATCAAAGTGAAGTTCATTTCTTGTCTTCGTTATCTCTATATCTTAGAAGATTACAGACAGATACAATTCCCATTATTCAATATTTGGATGGAGGAGACTTATCAACTATATGTGACTATAACTATGGAATGTTAAACCTGTTGGGATAAGTATATGAGTCCTAGTTGCACATGACTTTGTTTTTGTATTTTACATATTCACAGTGTATAGGTTTATCTCTTGAGAGTTTTTAAACTCTGCACATCATCTGTATAAGAGATGCATTGGGCTACTCAATTGCACCGTGATGTGTGGGGCCCTGCTCCTCTTCTTGCTAGCAATAAATTTCTATATCAAGTTTACCTGTCTTTATCTTATGCAATCCATATCTGAAGTACATGATATCTTCTTGAAATTCAAAGCACAAGTTGAAAATCTATTCGAACGCAAAATTAAAGGTAGTTTAGTTTGATTGGGGAGGCGAATATCAAAAGTATTCAAAATCCTTTACTCTAATGGGGATCGTGCATCGCGTCTCATGCTCACATACTCATCAACAAAATGGCACTGCCGAAAGAAGACATCCCTTCCATGTGTTTTCTTAGGGTACAACACCCATCAGAAAGGCGACAAATGCCTTCATATGCCTACAAATCGACATTACATCTCTAGGCATGTTATATTTGATTACTCAAAGTTTCATTCTTCTTCTCTTCAGCAACAAGCTTCTTCGCCACGATCCACAATTTATATACCTTTAACACTTCAGGTTATTGCCCCAATTGATTCTTTTTCGTCTGCTACTGCCCCAGCCCCATCTGTGTCATGAGGACCTCAAACACCTCCTGTATCATCTAGGTCAATTCCAGCAAATTCCACTAACAGTTAATCTTCCCCCACTGCCATCTACATCTAATACAATATGCCCGGACATTGTTCCCCTTCCAGACCATAGACCCTCCAGCCACTGCTCCTCATTCTTCGTGCAGTCATCTAGCCCCTCCGCCCCATCACATGGTCACTATATGTAAAGCCAAGGCTGCTCAACAACATCAAGACAACACAATCACCAAATATCCTCGTCCTCCTTCGACCCTCCGCCATGAACCAACCTGCTTCCCTCAAGCAAAGACTTGAACCGGAGAAAGTCTATGACCCAGGAGTACAATTCTCTCATCCACAATGGCACTTGGCAGTGGCAGAGAACCCAGTACTTTCAACACAGAGAATAAACTTATGTGTAAAGATTCAGTAAAATTGCAACAAATAGGAGATAAGAACCCATAATTTAAAAAATATAGGGTTCAATGTGAAAAACCTTAAAAGTTTAGATCATGGATCCGCCTCCGGAACTTGGTCTCTCGTTCCTTCCCTATTGCAAAGAATGTTGTTGGCTGCAAGTGGATTTTCAAATTGAAGCTCAATCCTAGTGGCTCGATTGACCGCTACAATGCAAAATTGTAGCTAAAGGTTCCAATCAAGAGGCAGGAGTGGATTACCATGATATGTTCAGTCCAGTGGTTAAACCAACTACCATATGCATCATTCTCACTAATGCATTATCAAGAGGCGCTTCTCTTCGACAATTAGATGTCAAGAATGCCTTTCTACATGGCAATCTCAATAAGAAGTGTACATATCACAACTGGCTGGTTTCATTGATCCAAAGTTTCCCACTCATGTGTGCAAGCTACACAAGGCTTTGTATGGACTTAAACAGGCAACATGGTACTGCCTTGATGGAGCTTGTTTTCCGTGCGTCCAAGTCAGATTCCTCCCAGTTTGTACATTAGTATGGTCCCCAAGTTACCTTTTCTCTGGTATATGTGGACGATTTAATTGTTACAGGTAGCTCTCACAAATTCATTCACAATCTGGTCTCGCGGCTTTCTACTGATTTTGCACTTAAAAGACCTTGGCAGTATTTCCTGGGAATACAAGTTTATAAGAATGCCAATGGCTTGGTTCTGTGCCAATCCTGGTATATTTGTGATCTAATTCTTCGAGCAAATATGGAAGGTGCCAAGCCTATTTCCACTCCTATGGTTGCTAGACAACAGCTCTCTCAACATGGGAGCACCATTTTTCAGGACTCCTCTCTGTATAGAAGCCTTGTTGGTTCTCTTCAAGATATAACCATCACAAAACCAGATGTCTTCTATGCTATCAACAAGTTGTACCAGTTCATTCATAGCCAATGGAATCTCACTTCCAAGCCTTGAACGTCTTCTTCGTTATCTCAAAGGGTCTATCCAGCTTGGCCTACAACCGTTTCTTCTCATTTATCTTAATGGGTTCTCTCTGACGCTGACTGGGCAGGCCCTCCTGATGAGGGGCACTCCACTCATGGCTATTGCAACTTTCTGGGTCATAACTTGGTTTCCTGGAGCTCCAAGAAGCAGAAAGTTGTCGCTCGTTCTAGTACATTGGCTGAGTATAGGGCATTAGCTTCTGCAACTGCCAAAATTACATGGTTACAACACCTACTTTAGGAGCTTGGTGTTGTCTTATCTCAAGCTCCCAAACTTTGGTGTGACAACATTTCAGCAACTTATCTAACAATCTAATCCAGTGTTCCATGCTAGGACAAAACATATTGATTTGGACTTCCATTTTGTTTCGAGAAAAGGTTGCTGCCGAGGATCTCCAAGTTCACTATATCAGCTTGCTGGATCAAGTTGCCGATATTCTCACGAAGAGCCTCTCTAGAAGACGATTTGCTTACCTTCAAGACAAGCCTGCTGTGGTCCAAAACCCAGCTGAATTTGAGGGGGGTGTCAGGATATGTATATGAGTCGCAGTTGCACATGATTCTGGCTTTGTATTTATCATATTCACCGTGTATAGGTTTTATCTCTTGAGAGTTTGTAGGACTCCAAACTCTGTACATCATCCGTATAAGAGAGGCATTAGCCTACTCAATTGCACCGTGAGATTTCCTTCTAAATGTATAAAGCTTTCAAAACCAAATATAATAACAAATCCTCGGGCGACTTTCTCGAAATGCACGAGTAATGCTCAGTTTTTATGATTCATTCTTAGACTTATAAACATAGGATATATGAGGATACCAAAACCTTGTAGGAAGGAGCTCACAAAAACTAATGTGTTGCATACATTTGTAGTTGAAAGAAGGGAATTGATATTACCGTTCAACCTCCTTTCTAGGAGTCGGAGAAGCTGAAATCTTTTGCTCTGATCCCTTAGGCAATACCTGACCGAAAATGGACAACAGGACGCACATTTAGTGATAAGATATATCTATTACAAAGCCAATAAAATGGAGATAGATATGCATAGACAATTGAATTTGTTAAGAGTTAACCTATTTGAACCAACCTTCTTTGATCCACTATATCTCGTATCTACTTCGGGTTTTCCTTGGTTGAAACTGTTTTGGAATGCCTTAAATGCTCGCTTGACAATGTCCTTATCCCCCATTCTCTCCATTATCATAGATTTTCTCATTGTAGTAGTAGAAGCTGTAGAATTTGGTGGAGGACCTAGACTGAGAGACATGTGCATTGATGTGGAAGAATTTTTGCTCCTTTGCAATGTTGAACCATTCAAATTTTTTATCGAGGATTGAGAAGGCGAATTGAGTGATCTAGAAAGTACTTTATTGCTTTGTACAACAGGAGCATTGCTGCTTCTTGGATATGACACCCCGTTCACCTTCTTCATTGATGGTTGAGATGAAGAAATGATCTTGGAAGTTGGTAATGGTTTTGACGTCGGAGTGGAAATTCTTGAAGATTTTGTCACAGGTGATACAGGCTTTTTCTTTGTTCCAGCTGATATTCTGTCCTCTGTAGTTGGATGTACCTGAACATGAACAACAAAAAAATGATAACAGGAAAGACAACCTGATAAATAAAGGAAAAATTACCTAATGTAACTTATTATGCTCCATAATAACACTTTATAGCGGTACTTCTAAATAATTACAAAACATAGCTATGGTTTACATTGTATAGCAGATATACATTGATACACAGATCCCTAAATTGTAGGCACAATTCTTGTATGCGCGTGCATACTGTATATACGCTATCATTGTATATACAATGTAGCAATGTATATATATTATATTGTAAATACAATGTATCAGTGTATATACAATGAGTATATGCTATGTTATGAAAGAAAAATACTGCTACGTTTTGAAAAAATATAATATCGCTATTTTTGCAAAAAAGGGGCACTAATATCGCTATTTATGAAAAATTCCCCCTCAAATCAACAGATTATTTTTAACACCAATAGCCAAAAGAAGTGTCGAAATTTCACCTTTCGGGCTGTATTCTTCAGATTTGGTTTAGGGGTTTTGCTTTTCTTTGCAGAGGAGCTCTTTGCTTCATTATCTACTTGTGGAATCTCTTTCAGATTATCTTCAACCTTGGGAACTTCTCCATTGTCACTTGTTTCCAAGATTGGTCCTTCCTTATCTTTGACATCAACAAAAACATCATCTTTCGGCTCATCAACATGATCACTATTATTCACATCAGCTCTTGTCTTTTCATCTTCACCATTGGATAAACCAAAGCGACTATCGGAAACCTCGGTGATTTCACTATGATCTTGGAAAGGGGGTTCATCCAAAGATTCAATTTGCTTTGCTTGCTCCAATTGTTCCTTTTTTTCCTTTTCTATTTGCTCCAATTTCTGAGCAGCAATCTTCTTGTAGTGTGCTTCAAAATAGGCTTTCTTTTGAGCTACTGATCCAGATGTTTTACACTTCTCAGCTTCTTCCAAATATTTATTTGGAGAAAAAGATGACCATTTCTCCCAAGAAAGTGCATCATCATTCTCATACCTTCCAAATGAAACTGATACTTCAAGTGTATCACCCATCTGTTCATCAACACACAAAATGAAATTAAAATGACAACTCACTAAGATTTAAAAGAACATCTAAATCTCCAATAATGAGGGAGGAATTAGTCAATAATCAGTAATCACCAACAAACAGAAAACTTATTAAAGAATAATTATAGCAACTACATGAATCCACGCTCCATTTATCAGAAATAAATTAAACGGGACAGTTACACATAATAAATGATGATAAATATACCTTGTTCAATTCTAAACGATTGAAGTTTCCACAATGGATTTACCCAATAATCCCAGAATCAAGAATTACCAATTTGCAATGTGCAGTTGATAAAGCCAGAAAATAAGGAGATTAAAGAAATGGAGACAGAAAGAAGAGTAGGACAATTGCAACCAGTCAATGTATGCCCATGTGCTGTGTTTTCTACTGAACCCTGTTTGGTATATATACTTGTCATTTTACATAAGAAGAAAAGGGAAAAGACAAAATAATTAAAACTATCAGTTTCCTGGTCTTCGGGAAACTGCTAAAAAATCATAACCTTAATCATCAACACAAATATGATGATAGGGAAATAAAGATCACCACCTATGTGAGGCAGTGGATTGGCGGTTCTCTCTTAATCAAAGATTTCGGAATCGAGTTTCAAATATAAAAAAAATTCTTGATAGATAGCCCTTATCCCAAACAGGCCCTACACTATGCAGATTCGAATATAGTCGGATTCTAAAGTGTTATCGGACACCGAATAGAAAACAAAAAATAAAGGAAACAAAGATCAAACACTAAGGGGTTCTCGTGTCCCCACACCTCCTCCCAAAATGGCAAGGCTGAACGAATCATTTGCACTATCAACAACATGGTTCGTACGATCATATTCCATGCCTCCCTCCTCCCCTCCCTTTTGGGTCTATGCTGTAAAAATGGCCGAATATATTCTAAATATTTTTCCCACTCAGACTCTCCAAAATAGAACATCCATCGAAATTCTATTTCGTAGGATCCCGACCTATGAGCACTTACGAATTTTCGGCTGCTTGTGCTACTCGAATCATAAGGGTTATCTGTGCTATGACGTGTCTTCCCGCAAAATTATTGTGTCTCGTCATGTCACGTTCAATGAAGCAATTTTCCCTTTTGCAAACATCCAAAAGTTTCGAAACACGGACTTTACCTTTCTAGATGAGTCTGACACGTCACCCTTCATACTCACCGAACTCTATCGAACAACAACCACCATCCCTGCATCCCCGTCTCTACAAAATACCACTGCCACCGCAAGTCACTGCCACCTCCGGTGGATTTCCTGCTCAGTCTCGGCCTCCGCCGATTGCCCACGTCCCCTCCATCAATCGGCCTCTCTTGTCTCCGACACATCGCGTGGTCACACCCACTGTTCCGACACCACTAACTGTCACATTCGCCAACTCCGACCAGCCAGGTTTCCCATTCCCGGTGTCTACTCAGTCTGCTGCTCCATCTCACACACCCAAATCAGACAACCCGACCCCCTACCCAGTACTGGAAACCACCACCACCCACATCAATTTCGATCTCCTACTCGATACATCCACCACTTCTTCACTGTCATTGCACCATATCCCAACCCAGTCGCCCCACCGTCCTTCTCCCCTACAGTAACCACGACATCCCGGAACCCCACTGTCCCAAATCCCGACACCCACCCTATCTCATCTACCCATGACCAAAACCCCAGCACAACTACCGAACTTGCCCATATCCTCACACACCGTATGAAAACCCGTGCCCAACACAAGATTTTCAAATCAAAAGTCTAATTTAACATGTCCGCACAAACAATATCCCCAAAAGAGATTAATACAATCTTACATGGTATTAGAGCCATACTCATTCAAATTCTTTGTTCATCGATGTTGAGCCCCCAAATTATATTGTCCACGCTCCAATTAACGAGGTATGGGCGTGCGGGGGAGTGTTAAGAGTCCCATATCGGAAATGGAATGAGAACATGGACTCCTTATATGGACTTGGACAATCCTCACCTTACAAGCTAGCTTTTGGGGTTGAGTTAGACCTAATACTCATTCTTTACATTGAGTTAGGCGCAAGATATGGGACTATGATGGTTTGTCAAGGTGACGGTGCAATGTTGAAGTCTGTGTGGGGTTGTGAAGGTGTCGGTGTGGTCGACTGGAGGAGCGGTGGTGGGTGACACAGTGACTGGTATTTGATTTTGCCGGCTAATATGGGAGACAGGGATTGGGAAATATGCCGGCAGAGAGCTGGTGGTGGTTCCAGCAATCGGCGATGAGAGGTCTGACCGATTTCTAGTGGTGGCAGTGACGGGCGGTGTCGATTGAGCAGTTGGGGTGGTGGTGGTAGTGGTGGACTGATGCAGTTCGCGAAGTATAACGGAGGAGATGTTGGACTCATCCAGAAAGGTATAGTCCGTGTTTCGGAATTTTTGAATATTTGCAAAAGAAAAAATTGTGTCATCAAAAGTGACGTGACGAGAGACGTGAATCTGACGAGTGGACAAGTCATACCACAAATAGCCCCTATGATTATACTGGAAACCTAAGAAGACACACGGAGTGGTTCGGGGTGCTAATTTATGAGGGGTCGTGGAGGCAAGATTCAGGTAGCATAGGCAGCCGAAAATTCGTAAGTGCTCATAAGTTGGGATCCTACGAAATAGAATTTCGGTGGGTGTTCTATTTTGGAGAGTCTGAGTGGGCAAAATATTTAGAATATATTCGGTTATTTTTCACAACATAGACCCAAAAGGGAGGGGGAGGGAGGCATGGAAAAGAATGGTACGAACCATGTTATTGATAGTACGGATGATTCGTTCGGCTTTTCCGTTTTGGGGTGAGGTATGGGGACAGGAGAAACGGAAGACCATGCCATTATTGGTGCAAAAATTATGAAATGCGAAATTATTGAACTCACGACCGTTATCACATTGAAGCGATTTTATGTCTTTTTCAAATTGTGTTTTGACATAGGTACGGAATGCAAGAAACTTGACAAACACTTCAGACTTGAATTTAAGCGGATAGACCCAGACAAAGTGAGAAAAGTCATCTAATAAGACGAGATAAAATTTATGACCCAGTGAGCTAGTAACGGGAGATGTCCATAAATCTGCATGAACAATGTCAAAGGAAGAATACGTGACACTTAAAAAAGACTAAAATGGAAGGCGAACATGTTTGCCTAAAGGACAGGGAAGACACTGTTGGGCAAATTTTTCATTATGACAACGAATTAAATTATTATTTCTAAGAAAATTAAAAACATGAGCTCTTGTGCGTCCAAGTCTATTGTGCCAGGTTGACGGAGAAATAGTTGCTAAAGCGGTGGGAGGAGTGACATGAGCAGTTAGAGATGTGGGAGGGTTGACACTAGCAGCGGATGTGGATAGGAAAGAATATAGATCACCCTCACTATTGCATCTCGTAAGGAGTTTACTTGTACGGAGGTCCGTTACTGAAAATCCAGACGGATCAAAATTAATTGATACAAAATTATCGGTGGCAAATTTCCTAACGGAGATTAGATTTTTGATAATGTTAGGAGCATATAAGATGTTATTCAGGAAGAACTGGGGATACGGTGGTGGGGTTAGTGTGTGGCCGAACCCTTGAATTGGAATGCGATGGCCGCTTCCAACCATAATAGATTGTGGAGTATTTAAACTTCGCAGTTGAGGAAGATTACCAGAAGTGTTGGTGAGGTGAGACGTGGCTCCCGTATCCATATACCACGCATTATCGGACTGCCGATGGGTCAATGTGAGGAAAGTCGATCCTAAATCGGACTGGGAGAGGCCTGGAGTGGACTGCTGGGATCCAAGAAATAGGGCTGAATTGTTGTGGTCCATTGACTGGCCGGAGGCGGACTTGTAGACTGCCTGAAATTGGGCCCAAAATTGGTCTCCAGAATTAAGAGTTATGGGAGAAGTCATTATAGTAGATTATTTTTGGTGAATAAAAAAAAAGAGGATAAAGCTTTGTTCTCGGTAAAGGAAAAAAAGAAAAACGTCCAAAAAGTAATGTGTTTCTGACACTTTGGTTGAATTTGAAAAGAGAAACACTTTGGTTGAATTTGAACAGTTGTTGTTCTACTGACAAGGTGTTGTTCTTGGCTGAAGAAAAAGCAGAGAAAAATATTTGGTCTTTCTGACAGAAGGGCAGCCGGTGTTTGAAAGAAATATGGTTTAGGTTTTGACTTCTGATATCATGTAAGAATGTATTAATCTCCCTTGGAGAGTCTTTTTCATTAATACAAATATATATTGTGTGTACAATGTGAAACTCTATTACAATAATGATCATATATCTACCATAATTATACAACACTAAATATTACAAAATAGATGGAGTATATTTTAGTAATATACGTTAATAGTTTTGTGGCTCGTTAGGGAGTGAATTATTTATATATTAAAATCAGCATAATTAATAAGTATCATTTTGACATTATTTTAATTGTTAAGGTATAAAATTCAACATATCAAGTATCGTGTTTGATTATCTGTTGAAAATTTTGCATAACTAACATGTATAAATTAAAAAAGAATTTATGAATTATTTTATGTAAAATAAAAAATAAAATAATTAATACATGACTGATTAAATTCTATATAACTAATCAATACATTACTACTACCTACTATCTGTGTAACTATAATAAGCAACCAAACTACCCTAAAATAGGGTTTTCTTAAAAATTCTCATACAAGTTCAAATGTTGTACCATCTTTTTACTTCAAGTCCTCTTTTTAGTGGCAAATTTATTTATTTATTTATTTATTTATTCTCCCTTCGCTACACAAAGCAGATAAAGTTGAAAAGTTACAATCTAACACCAATAGAGAGAGAAAGAAGACTGCAACATTTAACCAAATATTTAATGGGTCATGAATGACTTAATGACAAATCAAGAAAGTGAAATGTTATCCAGAGGCCACTACTTAGAAGTGAAATAACTTTGCGCTTAGGCCGCAAGTTCGATTCTCCCCTCAGGATATCGTCCTCCGGGGCACATACATGTGGTAAAGTCTGGGCGCTAAAAGCCGCGCGGGCATGTTGCAGTGTGGGTTCGGTCTCCGCCAAGCCTTGTGGATGAGGCCTGGGGGGGGGGTCAACCTTGTAGCATTGATCCGTTGGACGCAAGCAGACACTGACCATGTGTGCACATCCCGCGATTTACCTGATGGTGGGGTGCTGAAGGACCGGTCCCATCATCTCCAGGACGTCTGGGTAATACCAGTGAAGTAGTCAGGCGCAAGCCTGGAAACCTGAATTATAAAAAAAAAAAAAGTGAAATGTTTTTAGTGGGTCTTACCCAAAATACTTTTTTAGTTCGACACAAAGACTAGAAAGAGACAGGCCAACGAAAGATATATGCAACAGTGTCACAAGAAGAGTTGGAAGTCATATTAGAAATAGTATATTAAGTTATATCAGTTATTCTTAAATTCTGATCATTCAAACATATCTTGCAATTTATTGATAATAATATTAAGGAATCAAAATTATTATCTACAGGAATAATTTGACTTAAATCGGGAACTTAGATATCAAAAAAGAAAAATGGTAAAGTAAGGACCACACACTGAAAAATAAAAGTACAGAACAGTGAAAAGGAACAGTTAGGAAGAATCCTTTTTTTTTTCTTTAAAGATTGAATAATGGAGCGACATGGAACACGTGTGGTCTTTTTTTTTTCTCTCCAGACTCGTAGTAATTAATTTGTTAGAACTAATTCATAGCGTAACCGTTAAAATACGTGGAATTTTGAAGGTAAACTGCAACATCACACTAGTCGCTTTGTATGTTTTTTAGACATTTTAATTCGAAATTTTCAGTTAATCATTCCAATTAAATTTGGTATAATATGATTAATTCTTTTGATTTTAATCTATTAATCGATAACCTCAGTTTGTTTGACTTAAATAAAGAATTATAACTTTCTTTTGTTGTTTCTAAGATGTAAAAAAAAATGTCATGGATAAGTACTAAATCAAAAAAGTGTCTTTTGTATTACAGAATTACGTGATTATGCATGAACACTTTTTTTTTTTAATTGTATGAACTTTTGGATCGGACTATCATCAATCTTAAAACAAATATAAGTGAAAAATTAAAATTGTAGATTTCTGATTGCTGATTCTAAAACTTAAAAGGTAAGCAAGCCGAAAATATACATAGTAACAAAATAAAGGTGAAAAAGTACTTTAAAAAGCCCTAATGATAAGGAAGTAAAATTTTAAGACATTTTCTATTTATGTTATAATCAAAAATATGAAAAAGGGTCAAAATCCCTTGAACTTTCAAATATTATTTACGCGTACTCTCCGTTATACTTTTGGTTTAATTGAGCCACTGCCGTTATGTTTTGGCACTGATATGCTCCTAATTTAGATCGAATGACACGTGGCAACCTCAAAATAAAATAAGAAATTTTTTTAAAATATACAATCTGCTCACTTACCTTGCAAAAAAATAGCCCAAAAATTATATTGCAAAGTTTTGGCCTAAAAACACTTTTATACAGTATTATACACTTATATACAAAAGGCAAGTACATTATGTATATAGGTGTTTGAAGGTGTATACATATTTATACACCTATATACATAAACACTCATATACACCTAGAGATGGCAGGTGGGTATAATTTTGCGAATTTCGCACCGCATCCGCCCCAACTGAAAATATACCCGCCACGGGTATTGAAAATATACCCGCCACGGGTAGGCGGGTAGGTGGTGAATTTGCAGTTATAGCCGGCTCATATCTGCCTCCCCCACTCCGTATCCAACCGCCCGCCTACCAGCCCATAAGTCCAGTACAAACTGATTTTTCATTTCTTATTTCAAGTCATTTTAAATTGAGCCCAGGCCGATTAAGTCCAAGCCCAATATCAATTCGTCAAAGGAAAAAAAGAGAAGGGTAAAATGCCTATTTGTTCTTTTCCCTTCAAGAGGCGTGGAAACCCTAGACGCACGGAGCCGCACTATTTTTCCCATCTGATTCGGCTTTTCTCTATTTTCCATGTGATGCTAAGGTTCATCAGGCTAATTTCCTTGTTGCTCGCCACCTTCGTTTTGCTATGCTCTCACTGCAATATCCTTACAAAAGATCATTACTCTCCCTGTTCTCGTCCCGCTCTTTGTCCTTCACCGCAATATCCTTACAAAATATCATTTTGTTACATAACATAATAATTTCAAATGGCTCTGAAGAACCAGAACAAGCCGCCTCTTCATAATTTTTCAACTCCTTCCAATGTAAGCATTTATTATTTTCAATTAAGAGTATTTCTTATTTTGAAGTTCAAGGGTAGAAGTTCCTAATGTGTTTGATGTTATTTTTGTGAGATCCGTTATCTGGTCAAGGAAGACTACTGTAAATTCTGATTTTTTCTTTAGTTTGATGTTTAATTGAAGTTCATAATTTCTTTCATGTTCTTTTAGTCGAGGAAAAGTATTGTAGTTCTGTGTGTTTTCTTATTTTGATGTCTTAAGTGAAGAAGTTCTTAATTTTTGGGAGTTTACTGTTTTGGTTTGCAGAGAAAATACACAGCATGTGAGGTTTCAATAGAGAAGAGAAGGAGAATAGACTGATATGGCTAGCGGATACATGCGGGTGGTGGAGTGGGTGTGGATTTAGGAATATACCCGCCTAGGCGGGTATGGATGTTGAAATTGTACCCACCACGGGTGGCGGGTATAAAATTTTCTGGCGGGTACGGGTGCGGGGTAGGGGGTACCCGCACCCGCCCCGCCCAATTGCCATCCTTATATACACCCATTGCATATACACTTATATACACTATTATAGTTTCATATACACCTATATACATAAACACACATATACCACCATAACCCATATACACCTATATACACTATTATAGTTCCATATACATCTATATATATAAAACACCCATATACCACCATATACACCCATATCTACATATATACACCCATATACACTATTATAGCTCCACATACACCATCGCCGGATCTGAGGTCTGAGACGGAACAACAACATCTACCAGCCATCGTCGGAGATCACGTCGCCATGAAACTTAGTTTCATAGAAAGAAACTTAATCACTTCTCCGACCACCGTCACTCTTATCTCCGGCAATCCCCTTCCTAAAATGGCGACTTTTAGATTGAAATTTCCCTCTTCCTTCAGACTCAACTCCGGCAACAAAATCTCTAGCTTTTCTTTGTCAATTTGTTCGTCCAAATCATCATCCACCGTTGATTCTGCAACGGAAACCTACAATCAAAGGCTAAGGTTGAATTTAGTTCTGGATTTAAAGAGTTTTGTGGAAGAACTTTGAGATCGATGTTGGCTGATTTCTTTCGATTTCAAGATCGGCGGCCAAATATTTTTCCATGAACGAAGCTTGAAGCCGAGAGAGAGAGAGCGATAAAGAGTGAGAGGCAGAAAAGTTTTGGTTATTTTTTGTATGATTTAAAAAGATAAGTTAATTTTAATAGCATTGTTGTCCTAAATTTCATACAACGTAATTATCACAATAAAATAACTCATCCCCAATTTTAGTATTCGATTCTAATTAAAACCCACCCCTCATTTTGACCCACTACCGACCCAATTACTCTAAAAACTTATTGAATTCACAAATACCCAACCAAACACATGGCAAATATAGGACCCACACCAAACTCTCATCATCTTCTTCATCTCATCTGCCACCGCCGCCTCCACCACCACCACCTCTTCATTTCTCAATAATTTGTTCAAAAACGAAAATAAGAGCAGGTCATTCAAATCAACAAGGTCATCTCCTAGACTACCTCCACCACAAACAGACATGTCACCGAATTCTTCTCGTCAATATTCAGTCACTGCTAGCAAACCTCCATTACTAATAATAAAATAATTATTATGATGAAAACTTGATTAGTGGCTCTCAATCGTTGTTGATACATATTCCCCCTCCACCGCTATTCATAATGTTAAAAGTGAAGTTCATTCCCGCCGGTGATTTTCTTCGGATACGCAGCACCCATAACTCCCTTTGCAGCTCGCCCGAGCTAGAAGACGTTGATGTTGTCTCTTGCCAATTATCGGAGGCATTTGTTATCTCTGTAATTAAACTATGTACCATAAAAACTAGAAAGCTTTAAACAAAAAGTTTGGTTTCGAGCCCCAAAAAGTGTGTTTTCTTAAGGAATTTAATCTCCTAACAGTTTTCCAAAGTTTGGATTAATTCATCCCAGGTAGGGGTGGCAGATAGGTCGTTTGGACTGAAGTTAGGCGGGTCAAGATAGACTGAATCAATAGATGGGTCAATGCTCAACCCGCTCAAAACTTACATGGGCTAAAATGAGCGGGTCAAGATGGGCTAAATGATGTGTCACAACCCAACTTGCCCAACTTGACCCATTACTTTTACAAATTTCAAACTTATTTTCTATGATGTTATTTTATTTTGTATGATATTTGATTTTTTCATATCTTTATTTTTAAAAGAATAATATTTTTAAGATTTTTTTATAAAAGCAAAATAAATATATAAAATAATGGGTGGGAGGGCAGGGGTAGTGGGGTAAGAAAAGTTTCTCATTTTTTATAAAAAATTTGTATAAGTAAAATAAATATATAAAGTAAAAATTCGGGTAGCAAATTTTTCTCATTTTTTATAAAAAGTTTATAAAAGTAAAATAAATATATAAAATAAAAAAATTGATGGTGGGTGGGAGGGCGGGGGTAGTGCGGAGGAGGGGGGTTGGGAGATGGGGTACAAAAATATTCTCATTTTTAATAAAATTTTATATATAAGTAAAATAAATATATAAAATAAAAGCTTCAGGTTGGTGTGGGAGGGCAGAGGGTTGGGGGTAAGAAAATTTTTTATATTTTTAATAATTATTTTATAAAAGTAAAAAAAAATATGAAATAGAAATTTGAGGATGGGGTAGGGCATGAGGTAGAGGGGTAGGTGGCGGGGAAGAGGTAAGAAAATATTTCATATTTTTTATAATTTTTATAAAAATAAAAGAATATAATAGAAATTTGAGGATGGGGTGGGGAGGGGATTAGGGGAGGTAAGAAAATATTTCATATTTTTATAATTTTTATAAAAGTAAAAAGAATATGAAATAGAAATTTGAGGGTAGGGCATGGGGTGGGGTGGAGGGGGTAGGGGAGGTAAGAAAATATTTCATATTTTTATATTTTTATAAAACTAAAAGGAATATGAAATAGAAATTTGAGGATGAGGGTACGGCATGGGGGGGGGGGGGAGGGGAAGGGGTTAGGGCGGTAGGGGGGAGGAAAGAATTTTTTTTATAAAAATAAAAAAATATATAAAATAGAAATTTAAGGATGGGGGTAGAGCAATGGGGTGGGGGTGGAAGGGAGTAGGTGTGGGTAGGGCAGGGGGAGGTAAGAAAAAAATTCATATTTTTGACAGAGGCAACTTCTTTAGTTCTCAGCTTTCGAACTTGACGATCCAGAATGGCTACTGAAGTCTCTTCATAGGTTAAATCTTTAGTGATTTTCACATCCTCTATGGGAGTAATATGAGAGAAATCTCCTACGAACTTTAGCAACATCGATACATGGAATACCGAGTGAATTGCTTCCAATTCCTAGGGTAACACAAGCTCATAAGACACTCCGCTTATCCTGCGGATGATGTTATAAAAATATCAAACTCGCTAATTTGGTTAGTAGCGGTACGATCACACATTCTATTTCTGAGGCTTTCAATACTAGCCGCATAAACAACATGTCTTTTGTGAGGTTGTGTTGAAGAAGAAGAAGATGGTATGAAAGCCGGTAGGTTGCTAGCACTTTCTTGTTGGTAAAACCTATATATTTTTTTGCATTCATCTTCTATGCTAGACAACACTTCTTCTTTAATTTGTTCAATAAGTGGTAGGTGATTTGGATTTTTAGGAGTTGGAGGTGGTAGTACTGATATACAATCGTAAATAGTTTCAATAAGTGATTTAGTACCGTCTATTTTAATAGTCGAATTTAATACATCACCAATAATATAAAATAGTGGGAATATGAATAAAATATTTTTTTATTTTGATAAACATTTTTTTAATATCTGTCTTATAAGCTGATTTATCCATATATTCATTAAGCAGTAAAAATATTAGAGCTATATAAAACAACATAGTTGAAATATTAGGATAATATAAACCGGAAAATTCTTTTGTTGCTTGAAAAAATTTCTCTAAAAATACAATAATTTTGGAAATTTTTCCCCAATCGCTATCCACAACCATATCATTTGGATTTTGATTATGAGAGTTAAAAAATAAAGTTATAGGTTTTCTATAGTCATAAGCAACAAAGTAGTTGCTCGTATAAAGAATTCCATCTAGTGGGTACTTCTTCTGAAGTTTTTCTATAAGGTAGTTGGCAATCGTGACAAGTTTTTTTATATTTTTTTCTTCGTTGTATTCTATTATTTTTAAAAATAAAGTTTATTGCAAATTGTATTTTACTAAGAATGTCTTCAAAAAGTGATAGACCATCCTTTACGACTAAATTATATATATGACACGCACATTTTATATGAAAATGATCTAAAAAGATGGAGTTAAACTATTTTTTAAAATTGTAATAGCATAATTGTTAGAAGAAGCGTTATCTAATGTAATAGTCATAATTTTATCAGTTATTCCGTAATAATCGCACACTTGATAAATATTTTCTGCAATAAAAGTATCATTGTGTCTATCATCTATATATCTATACGCTAAGATACATTTTTTCATAGACCATTTATAATCTATCCAATGACAGGTTATTGTTAAATAATCATGGCCGTTAGTACTACAACCTATATTAGAAGTGATAGTCACTTTGTCATTAACATGATATAATGAATAACGTAAATACTGTTGATATTCATGTGCAAATTTAAATACATCTCTGTTAACAGTTGATCTAGGAAAACCGTTAAAAGCAAGATTATACATATCTCTAATGTAATGAATAAAATCGGGAGATGAAGAAAATGAAAAAGGCAAAGCCTCCACAACAACTAATTTTGCTATTGCTTCCCTATCTCTATGTTTATAGTATTTAGGGCCTATAATTCCCCCATCATATGGTTAATTTGACCCTGTACTTGGTCCGGGACAGTATGTGAACCTTGTCCCGATGGAGCGGACGTTTGTGCACCCGATTTTGAAACCTCGTATTGGGCATACCTAGCTGGATGAGTCGTTGCTACGTGTCTCATTAAACACCCCCGTCCCACTGTGACCTTTTCCAATTTTAAATTTTAAAATATCTTTACAAATTTTACATCTAGCTATTTGATTTTCTACGTTCCTATCAAAAAATATCCATGCATCTGATTTTAATGGTCGTTTTGCTGGACCTCGTCTCATACTAGGAGGAATATGATGTATTTCAGTTGAAGGCGCACTAGTGGGTGTGTTGTTATCTACATTAGTGGGTGTGTTGTTATCTACATTAGTGGGTGTATCATCTAGATCATCGTCTAAATTAAAGTCTCATTGAGTTTCAGAAAATAACTCATCGTCTAAATCTAATGGTATTGTAGGAAAATATTCAGTATCAACAAAATCATCCTGTGTAGGAATAGGATTCTGTCTAGAAATAGGATGACTAGAAGAAGTACCCTTGCCCTTGTTGCCCCTACTAGAAGAAGCATGACCCTTACCCGTAAGCATACATTTAAATCCTTTCATTATAAATTTATAATTATATTAATAAATAATTAAAATAAATGAAATTAAGTGCGCTAAATATAATAAACAGACAATAATAATTTAATGAAGGAACGAATGTACCAAACGCCGACGTAACGTCGACGTGTAATCGAGAGGTTGAAAATTGAAATTTTGCCCGATAGAAGATCCTCAAGCTAGTTGCCAACTTCACTCCCAAATGAATAAATAAAATTGAATATTTAGTAGACAATGTAGACTTGTAGAGAGATAGACTGAGATATTAGAGAGATTGCAGAAAGATTTGTGAGAAAGATGAAAAGAAAATGAGGTATTTATAATTGGGTTAAAGTTTAAATATAATAACTTATGGGTTAAAAATAAATATTAAGGGGATAGGGGTTGGGGAGGCTAAAAATGGTCGTTGCACAACAGTCAAAATGTAAAATGGTCGTTGGTGCAATGATTATTTTTGCAAAAAGGGGCTTCAGGCGGGACCGGGACCGGGTCGGGCCTGGCGAGATTGGGTCGGGTCAGGGCGAGACCATGTCCCATCCCGGTTCGAGTCCCAATACCGCAATTTTTTTTTAAAGTCGGGTTCGGTGCGGGATCGGGGAGGTGTCGAGGCGGGACCGGGCCGGGACAGAGCCAACCCGGCCTGCTGGTTAGTAATAGTTGACATTGCCCCTACTGCATCGCGTGAGCCCTAAACGCTGGGAAGGAGAGTTGTCGAGCAGCCTGGAATAAATATCCCCTAAGGTGTTTAACGTGACGCAAGATGTTTTTACAAGGGGATAGGTCGCACATGTTGGTGGCACATCGCGCCTGCACCAGTGGTCGACCCGTAAAGCCTTTTTAGAGATTATCCATAGAGAGAAAAAATATTTTATTTTAGGACAAGTCTTGAAGGTGATAGAGAGAAGGAGGGGCTCTACCTCATAAATGCTACATTGAGGTGAGAATTTAATGTTAAAAGTCATCGTCAACTTAATATTCAAGATAATGGATAATCAATCTAGAATGTTGAAGTAGTTCTAGAGAGTTGAAAGAAGAACTTTAGGATGAAAGTTCTAGAGTGAAGTCTAGAAAGAACAACTCTAGAAATAAATAGAAGAGTGATTCTAGAAAAATGTGGTGAGTAATATTCTAGAATAGAGTAGTAATTAAGTATCCTAACTAGATTCTTCCATCACCGCCTATAAATAGAGATGGTCTATTTGAGTTGTAATTAAGTGAGTAAGAAGTTTTCAAGAAGTGAGAGTAAGTTCCAAGTGTGCATCCAAAAAGTGTTCAAGTGAGTCTAAAGTGTGTGTAAATACTTAAGTAAGCTTAAGTGTGAGTGTCAAGTGTTGATAAAAATAAAAGAGTAAGAACTTGGTGTATATTGTGGTCAAGTTATAGTGTTCAAGTCTTGGTATAATTACTTTTACAATAATAAAATAATTACGTTTTTCACGTGTTGTGGTGTCTAACATTTAATGCATTCTATGGTAAATTTAGTCCATTAATTACATTCCTTAACCTCCCAATTACAAGGAATCCATAGATTTCCGAAGAGAAATCTCAATAATTCAAGAACTCAAGTCCTGAAGATTTGGGGTTTGTTGAAAAGGTAATTTCTTCACTCCAATCTTACGTATAATAAAACACACTTTTGAAGAAAGATTTGGATTAAACATCGATTCATGAAATTCTAAAAAGACTAATCTTGAAATTGAGAAAATTAGTTGGAAGATAAGATGAATAGTGTTGAATTTTCTTGAACGATATCATTTTGAATTTCTAAAGAAGCGACTAGGTTCCATAACACATGTAATAGATGAACTGAAATTAAAAACTAAAGGATTTGACTATCAAACTGAAAAATAGGGATTCTTGCTAAACTTGTGAAGCTGAATTTATGTGGTGAACACTTAGTTGACGTAGTTGATATTGTTGTGACGCGTTAATGATTTATGTAAGCTCGATATATACATTGTAAATTATTGGGGTCATTAAATCCTTTTGGGTAAGGCTCGGAAAGCGATTTGAGGTATGTTAAAACTTACTACTCTTTGAAGCTTTTCTCCAAACTCATATTGGGAAGAAATTTAGAGATAAATTCTAAATCTAGGTCCTATCTTGTGGGACGAATGGATTGGGGTAGTACCATTTCTTGCAAAACAAAATGCCTAAATTCTATTGAATTGTTATTCTTTGAATGAAATGTGTGTAGGCACGCATAATCTCATGGCTTAATACATAAATATATCCAAGGCCAATTTGTGCTACTTTGTTAGCATGGTCGAGTCGATTCGTGGGGCACTTGTTACAATATTCTATTTTAAAGTGGTTGAAACAGTTGACAAGTTTTGACCGATTTTCGAGGTTGAAATGGATTTTAGAGTCATCACCTAATATTGTTGAGGTATATTGAGGAAACTGTATGTCATTGAAAAATATTACTCCGATTAGTTCGCTAAATCTGTAAGTTTTTTGTTATGGAATGGAAGAAATAGAGGGAAAATTGAAGAGAAAATGAACAAAAACTAATTGTATTGATTCATTACATTGTTTCTTGTATTGAAAATAAAGGACTACATCTCTATTTATAGAGAACTAAAGGAAATAAAATAAAAGAAAAATATACTACTTTCCTTATAGATGCACAACTAAAAGTAACCTAAATATTCTATAATTAATGTAGTAACTATACATAGAAGGAAACTAAAGTTCTAGAATATTTCTAGACTAAAAAGGAGAGTAAATATTCTACCACTAATTTAAATCATAAGAACGTAAATTTTAACATTCCCCTCAAACACTAATTTAAATCATAAGAATGTCAATTTTAACATTCCCTCTCAAACTCAAGTTGGTGTCTCCAATTTGAGTTTGAACATTTGATTCTTCTTCTTGTTCTTCTTTAACGCCTTGTAAAATTATTTTCTAATTTCATCTTCACAGACCAGTTCTGATGGTTTTCATCAATGAAGATTAGTAGGACACTCAAAGATATTGATTCTTTTCATAGTTAAAAGTATGAACGACTGAAAATTGAAGCCCGATGCGTTGAAAGTGAGCATAGGTTAAAAAGATATTGGAGCCTGACGCGTTGAAAGTGAGCACGTGTTAAAAGATATTAGAGTCTGATGCGTTAAAAGTGAGAACATGTTAAAAATATTGGAGCCCGACACGTTGAAAGTGAGCACGTGTTAAGAGATATTAGAACTTGATGCATTACAAGTGAGCACATGCATTACAAGTGAGCACATATTAAAAAGCTATTGGATCCATGACGGGTTAAAATGAGCCTTTACGGGTTAAAGTGGTTGAATTTTTTTTCAAGCAAAACTCACCGATCCATGAAGATCAATGAAAGCTTTGATACCACTGTTAGGGAATGTAAGAAACGGAGGAGAAAATTGAAGAGAGAATGAACAAAAACTAATTGTATTGATTTATTACATTGTTTCTTGCATTGAAAATAAATGATTACATCTCTATTTATAGAGAACTAAAGGGAATAAAATAAAAGAAAATATATTATTTTTCTTATAGATGAAAAATTAAAAGTAACCTAAATATTTTATAATTAATGTAGTAACTATACTTAGAAGGAAACTAAATATTCTAGAATATTCCTAGACTAAAGAGGAGAGTAAATATTCTACCACTAATTTAAATCATAATAACGTAAATTTTAACATTCTCCCTCAAACTCAAGTTGGTGTATCCAATTTGAGTTTGAACATTTGATTCTTCTTCTTCTTCTTTAACGCCTTGTAAAAAAAATATTCTAATTTCATCTTCACAGGAAAATATTCTCACTTGCCTTATTTTAAAATAAGGCCAGCTACCACCAAATGATGTAGTGCAGGTATTGGGGCTGCTCCAAGTATTTTAATAGGGGGTGTGGGGCGTAAAGTGGAGTGTTTTACATATTGCCTCGGCGAGACGTAAGTCCCGAGGCAGAGGGAAAAATCTCCATGTGTATTTAATTTTTAGTATTTCATAAAATAATATAATTATAATAAATATGTTTAAATAGATCAAATTACATTAATAAATAAAAGAAAGGTGTAAATAATATATATATATATATATATATACAAAAATCTAATCAAAGCAATTCATTATACGTCACTTACAACTTGTAATTATATATAACATAAATTTACAAGTATTTACAATATAATGAAATAAAAGCTATTATGAAATGCAAATCAACTCTAATATATTAACTTTCAAACAATGAAAAAATCACAATTTCTTAAAACAATATTAATATCATACTATTCATTTTATCTCGCTAGAGCAAATAATCGATCAACTTTATATGTATTATAATTAAAACGTAACTCCTTCATGAATAAAAATAAATTTACTTTCAAATAACGAAATAATAAAATATGATAATTTTGATACAAGGACTTCTTTTATTTTCTCAAAAACACTCATCAACCCTCTATGAAACTCATATGATATATATAATATGTTGACAGGGTATCATAGATGATCATGCTCATTTATTTAAGAAACACATTCTTCTCACAAAAACTCTATGATATCATCTTATATACATATATTGAAATGGTATCATGGAGGTCTTTTTCAATCCTTCAATGAGACACTACCAGTCTTCCATGATACCATTATAGTATATACGATATACTGAGATAGTATCATGGAGGACTGCTTCAATCATTCAATGAGATACTTGTTTAGTCCTCCATGATACCATCATGGTATATAAATATACTGAGATGGTATCATGGAGAACTGCTGCAGCTCTTATCTTAGTCCTCTATGATACCATCATGTATGTAAATATATTGAGATGGTATCATGGAGGAAGAGTTTTGGGCGAGGTGGTGCTCGGGTAAATATTTTTTGCCGGACTGGGTAGAAGCGAAATTGGTTTAGGAGGGGACATGGGCGGGTGATTACTTTGCCTCCAATGACCATTTTGTGTTATTTTCCCCTTTCATTTTTGTCCTTCAAATGGGTTGGCCTTTAATTTCTGCCTTTTAAAATCGAACTTATGCCTAGCGGGGCATAGGTTCTTTAAGGGGCGAAACAAGTTTGTGGATATTATGATGTGAAAATATAAACTTATGCGCCGTGAAAAAGTTATTTTATTATGAGGGACAAAAATTAAAGACCAAATTAAAATAGGGCCATAAGTGCCAATAGCCGTATTGATAACCCAGAAGAGTTGTCTTGGGTTGAATTCATTTAGAAATCTGTTTTGAAAAGGTTGGGCCAGACATGTCCAATTTTGTCGAGTTCTAAGCAGAAAACAGTTGGCCCAAACAGCTTTGAAAATCATTTTGGGCCTGGCCATAGTCTAATTTCTCTACTTTGTTAATCTTTAACTTTAACGCAGATTAGTTTTAATTCTATGATTTTTATCTATTTTAAATGTCTATCAAAAAATTTAGAAAATAAAACATCATGATACTTGAGGTTGTATGTTGGAGTTGATGTCCGCCTTTGTTTAAGCTTTTAACTAAATTGTACATGAGAAACGCTAGTAGTTCAATTTGACCTTTTAGCTCTATGAACTCCAAATGCATGCTTACTCTATCTCATTTACTACTAAGTACTATCACAATTACTCTATTCTACCCATCTCTAAAGCAAACATGTTACTGAAAGAAATAATCCCCTTGATTATTTTCATTGATTGAATAGATATATATACAAGGTACAAACCTTCTTCTACCATAATTCTAACTATACAATATGGTAAGTGTATATCCTAATTATGGTAAGTGTATAACCTAATCTAGGTAACAAATATCCTACAATATACACACAATATACTTTCCTTAATATATAAAACTTGTCCTTTGTTTCTTTGCCCTAACTATCGCCATGGAATTTGGACGTCTTTGGGCCACTTCTTCTTTGATCGCCGAGAGGCCCAACTGTGCCACTTCGCTGGATTGCGGAGAGGCCCAACTGGGCCATCTTTGTCGGACCGCCTTCGCTTCACCTTCGCTTCTCGCTTGAGTCCATCGATATACATGTGATATACACTGCTGTATATCACATGTATATTGCTCTGTTTAACACACCCACTTGATCATAGCGGGCGGTTTTCGAGCCGAGGCCCATCCTAAAATCCTCAAAGAGAACCGCAGGTAGACCCTTTGTAAAGATGTCTGCAATTTGATAACGAGACGGGACATGACATACACGAACTTGACCCTTTGCAACCTTTTCACGGACAAAGTGAATGTCCATTTCGATATGCTTGGTGCGTTGGTGTTGAACTGGGTTACCTGACAGGTAGATGGCACTAATGTTATCACAATATACCAAGGTTGCCTTCTGAATTGGACAATGAAGCTCCAAAAGCAAGTTACGTAGCCAACATGATTCGGAGACCACATTCGCTACCCCTCGATATTCTTCCTCGGCACTTGATCGTGATAGAGTTGCTTGACGTTTTGCCGATCATGAGACCAAGTTGTTGCCAAGGAACATACAGTAGCCAGAAGTCGACCGTCTGGTGTCGGGACAACCACCCCAATCAGCATCCGTGTAAGAGACAAGTGTGGATGTAGATGAAGGATACAAGTGCAACCCATAGTCCAGTATCCCATGGATATACCGAATGATGCGTTTTATTACATTCATGTGCTCAACTCTGGGATCATGCATGAATAAACACACCTGCTGAACCGCATACGTAATATCCGGTCTGGTAAATGTAAGATACTGGAGAGCCCCTGCAAGACTGCGATACCGGGTCGGGTCCTCGTATGGTGCACCGGCTGCGGCACTTAGCTTTGGGTTTGCATAAACTGGCGTGGAAGTGGACTTACATGATGACATCCCAGCCCTCTCGATGATCTCAGCAGCATACTTTCGTTGAGACAGAAACAACCCACCTGAATGACGTTTGACAGCAATTCCCAAAAAATAACTCAAGGGCCCCAAGTCTTTCACAGCAAATTCAGAACTGAGCATGACCATGATAGACTGGCGCAAAGCATCGGAGGAGGCAGTCAAGATGATATCATCCACATACAACAGAATATAGGCCAATGACGAACCACAACGGTAGATGAACAAGAAATTGTCTGACCTGCTATGAGTGAACCCAATAGTTGAAACAAAGTCAGCAAACCTCGTGTACCAGGCCCTTGGAGACTGCTTAAGCCCATATAAGGACTTCTTCAACAAACATACATGATGGGGACGGTTTGGATCCCTGAAACCCAACGGCTGATGCATATAGACTGTTTCCTTGAGATCCCCATGTAGGAAAGCATTCTTGACATCCAACTGATGAATTGGCAAAGTCTTTGAAAGAGCCAAGCTTAGCACGGTGCGAATGGTAGCCGGTTTGACCACCGGACTAAACGTCTCACCACAATCTATCCCAACCTGCTGAGTCTTACTATCACCAACAAGTCGCGCCTTATGTCGAGCAAAGGACCCATCTGAATTCTCCTTATGAGCAAAAATTCACATAGACCTGATAACATTAATACCATATGAACGGGGCACCAACTCCCACGTCTTATTATCAATAAGAGCATTATATTCATCAGTCATAGCAATTTTTCAATTAGGGTCATTTAATGCGGACACAGGATTGCGGGGCAAGGGGGATTTAGAGACATCAGAATGTAAATTAAAATATCTTTTAGGTATAAAAATACCCCGCTGACTACGAGTGACCGGTCGATGACTCGAGGAAGAATTGAGGGAATTTTGGGAATTTTCTGGGCTCGGGACGGGTGGCGACATGCGATGGGCTCTTGGCCCAAATCGGTAAATCTTTGGACTCGTCTCGGACCAGATTCTAGAATTGGTGGACTGGCCCAATTGCTGGAACTGCTATTCGATGTTGGAATTCTTGGGTGTTATGATCTGTGGGTCCAGTAGGCGATGGGCCCATTTGGAGGATTTTGGGTACGGGAGACGTCCGAAAAATTCTGAATAATATATGGGGATATTTGGTCATCCAAAAAATTATACGACTTAGGTTCGGGAGTATGAACTTTTGTAAATGGGAATTGAGTTTCATCAAAAATGACATGGCGATTGATTATGATTTTCTTTGAGGATAAATCAAAACACTTATAACCACAATGATTCGACGGATAACCCAAAAACACACACGGGGTAGACCGAGCCTGAAGTTTGTTAATTGTGGTGGATGGGAATAACGGATAACACAAGCACCCAAAAATCCAAAGATGAGAATAAGAAGGGTTCTTATTATATAAGATTTTGAGGGGGAAGAATATGTCAGACCTTTAGACGGAATTATGTTAAGAAGATATGTGGCCATTTGTAGAGTATGATGCCAAAAATATGGAGGTATGGAGGCATGAATTAGGAGAGTTCGGACAATGTTATTGATGGAACGAATTTTGCGTTCGGCCTTCCCATTTTGTAAAGATGTATGAGGACACGAAAACCGAAAATTGATCCCATTTTTAGCACAGAAATCCCGGAACTCCCTATTGTCATACTCTTTCCCATTATCACATTGAATATTCTTTATTTCTCTTTCGAATTGAGTACGAATGAATGCTCTAAATTGGATGAAGACGGAAAACACTTGTGATTTATTCGCAATTGGAAACGTCCACAAAAATCTAGAATAATCATCTAAAAAGAGAACATAATATCTATGACCCAATGAACTGAGAACAGGAGACGTCCATAAGTCACTATGAATAATATCAAATGGCATCGAAGTATGAGAATTGGAGTCTACAAATGACATCTTAACAATTTTCCCTAATGAACAAGACTGACAAAGTGGAGTACGACTCGTACCCTTACAGGAAATAAAGTTATTTTTATCTAAAACTAATAAAATAGAAGATCCCGGATGACCCAGACGAGCATGCCACATGGAATGAGAGATGGCTGCAAAGGCTGATGGCATGGTTTGACTCGATGAACTGAAACCAGGCATGATAGGATACATACCCCCCTACTATCACACCTTATGAGATGACTCCTCGTCTTGAAATCCTTCACAGAAAAACCAAAAGGATCAAACTCAACGGAAACAGAATTGTCAGTAATGAACTTCCGGACAGACACTAAATTTTTAATCAATTTAGGAACATGTAAAGTATTTTTCAAGAGAAGGGGTGGATTGGGGGGAGACAACGTTTTCTGACCATAACCCTGAATTAGAATAGAGTTGCCATTACCAAAAATTATACCCCGATGGGTGCTCAAATTGGAATAAGATGAGAGAGTACCTGATTCGAAAGTCATGTGAGTAGTCGCCCCAGTGTCCATGTACCAATTTGGGTCCGGTTGAGTCAACCCCAACGTGTGCATCGCGGCCTCGATATCAGTCTGAGTGGGCCCTACTGCATGATGGGCTTGCGGAGGACTGGGCCCAAGGACTCCTGTCCGTGATGGTCTTTGGGCCGTAGGTCTTGCGATTCTTCTTTGTTGGGCCATCGACGGTGGCGCCGCCGCTGGCGTTGGGCCTGGGCTGGCGACCAGCGGCCACTGGAATTTCCTGCGTTTTATGGACTGTTGGCCCACGGCCCACTGCCCCAGCCCCACTGCCATGGGCCCCACTGCCATGGGCCCCACTGCTGGGCCCAGGGGGGTGGTGGGCCATTGTTCACTGGATGGGACCCATCGCCTACTTGCTGACCACCGGAACCGCCACTAGAACCACCGCGTTTGCCCCCGCGGTTTTTGTTATTATTCTTTCGATTATTCTTGCCGCCACCATTGTTATGGTTTTGGCCCGAATTATTAACAAAACCCGACGGACTAGGAGAGGATGTCACCATGGCGACTTGGCTTGCTCCGGTAGCCGCCATTTTTGCAAAACCGACTTCTTCCAACGTAAGCATGGAGCGGGCTTGATAGAAGTCGGGAAGATGGTTGCTTTGGCGAAGGAGAGTTCCAACCCCATTATAGGCCTCCGAAAGACCGGCAACCAACTGTAGAACTAGACGATTGTTTGTTATTGGTGCGCCAACATTACGGAGTTGATCCGCCAACTCCTTTAGTTTCTTACAATATGCAGAAACGTTTGGAAATTCGTCCATTCGAACGAGAGAGAATTCCTGCTCGAGTGTGACGACACGTGAATGTTGGTTGTCTTGGAATATGTCACGCAATCTATTCCATGCAACCATAGCCGTGGTATCTGGCTCAATAATCGTCTGTAGAAGGTCCACTGAAATAGTGGCGTATATCCACCGAAGAACAGTAGCATCAAGTGTAATCCATAACTTAGGATCCTCCACAGGAAGGGGTCTAGCGGGAGGAATGATGTGATGAAGAACTTGATAAGAGATAGCGTGAATTTTAAACAACTCCGCCCACGTCGCATATTGGACGTTTTCCATCTCAAGGACAATAGGGATACTGCTCTTGATATTGGAAATTGTGAGGGCAGGGTGAAAATTGTTCTTAGACATATTGAAAGAACAAAGAGGAAAGGGAAATTTAAGAGAGGTGTTTGTGAGAGCGGAAGACGAATTTTGGAAGAGAAAACCCGAGGAGGGGGGGGGGTTCTCGGCCAAAGGGAGGCAAAAGTTTGAGAGAAAAAAACTTTTGTTTAGACCTAGTCTCTTGATACCATGAAAGAAATAATCCCCTTGATTATTTTCATTGATTGAATAGATATATATACAAGGTACAAACCTTCTTCTACCATAATTCTAACTATACAATATGGTAAGTGTATATCCTAATTATGGTAAGTGTATAACCTAATCTAGGTAACAAATATCCTACAATATACACACAATATACTTTCCTTAATATATAAAACTTGTCCTTTGTTTCTTTGCCCTAACTCTTGCCATGGAAATTTGGATGTCTTTGAGCCACTCTTCTTCTTTCTAGAGAACTGGCCAGGCCCTTCTTCTTTGGGCTGAGAGGCTAGCCCAGACCCTTCTTCTTTGGTACCTTCTTCTTCTTTGCTTGATCCTTGATATATATGTGATATACACTGCTGTATATCACATGTATATTGCTCTGTTTAACAGTTACTATAGTTAATCATTTTCTAAAGACAAAAACCAGGTACTTCCCTATTTCAATTTAGGTGATACTCTTACTTTTTAATTTGTATAAAAAGAAAAATATCGTATATTTGAGATCAATTTGATTTTAAAATTTTCATTTAATTTTAATTAATATAATTTTATAATCATATTTATGAGAAGCCAAATTTTCCTAAAGAAGTATACAATGCTTGAAAAGCAGGCGAAATAAAATTGTTTAAAAGGTGAGACATCGCAGATCGAGCAGAGGACTGTTTCCTTCCTTCCAGAAAAATCCATACATAATGCAAATTGCATAAAATAAATGCCGATCACAGTAAGTTCGAATCTTTCAAAAGATACAAATTTACAAAGCATGTGAGGAGACGCCAAACTAGGTAATTTAGACAAAACATTTCCTGTTTTGGTCAGTCTTATATTTCATGGAGTAATAATAAATAAAAGCAAAGTGTTGTCAAGAAAAAAAAAATTCAAAGTAAAGTAGGCAAACCAGAGTTTCTTAGGGCCTTAGATTAAATCTTTTTTGCCAATTTTGTATTTTTTTCAAAAACTCATTATATATTATGTTAATATTTTGTTTCAAACTTGAAATAAGTTTTTTCAAAGTTGAAAAACTGGTACAATAATAACATACTCATTGTAATCCCACAAGTGGAATCTGGAGAAGGTAGAGTGTACGCATATTTTATCTCTATCTTGAGAGGTAGAGATGTTGTTTCCAATAGACCTTCGACTCAGGATAAAGCAATAACAAAACATATTTGTTATTTTTCAAACCTCAATTTTTTTTTGTAAAACTTCAATATTTTTTCTAAGTGAAATACATATTTGATTACAATTTCAATTTGCAAGTACTCTTCAAATTTCTCATGCATATCTAAACGCCTATTTAATCACCACATGTCATTATTAACATTTTCATGTTTAAGCGTTTGGTATGAATTAAACACCACATGGACATGGTCGCAACATTAACCAAATGTTCGGTTGCTAAGAGAAGGACCAGGTGGATCTATAAATTAAAGTCGATGAATGTAAGGCACTATACGTTAACTAATTTTTCATAAAAATGAATTTGCCTTTATAATAAATATGCATTTTAAGATATCGACATCTCCATTAATTTGTCAAGAAATTCATTTAAGACATTATAATTATTACTTGTTTCAATTGAACACCTGAACATATGATAAAGTGTTGCTATTAGATATTTCATACTCATATTTTGAAAAAGTTTATGCGAGTATTCACAACGTCCATTACATAGATAAGTTAATCACATAAGATATGTCTCCTTCTTTAATTATACACAGCAACGTCGATTGTACATGCATGAGGTTTTAGGGCTTATTCACGTTAACACGTATAATCAAAGAAGTGTTAGGGTTTGCCCTGAATTTCTTACATTATTTAAATTCTACTATAATTGTGATTTAAATCAAAAAGATTTTTTGATGGAAAATATATTTTTTGTGGAAAAGATCTCTTCCATATTTGAATAATCCTTTTTTGGAGGAAAGTTTCAGAATTCTATAAATTGAAGGTCCGACTCTCTCACAAAAAAAACACAATATCATCTACAATGTTGTCATTAAAGAGTCTTGGTTAGGGGGAGATTATTTTCTCATAGTTTTTAGACTTTCTTTTATGTTAGTTTTTTATGTGTAGGTCAATTGACCAAACCCATATCATATAATAAAGTCTTTTTTATAATTTTTTCTTTATATCTGATTTATCGCCGCTAAAGTTTGCAATTATTAGTTTTCGCATGACGTCCTGATTGTTTCGGTCCCAACAAATGGTATCTGAGCCAGTGGTCAAACGAGGTTGAAGACAGGTTCAAGGTGGATCAGTTCAAGTTGCAACCAACTCGACGATAATAAAGATTTTTGTCACAAAAAAAGAGATATATGGAGTACTACATGTGGAGATGATTCTCAATCAAATTTTCAACAATCTTGATGTTGCATATTTTTTAATACAAAAATAATTTTTAACTCGTGCTTACTTTAACGCATGAGCTCCAATTTTCAACTCCTGCTTACTTTTAATGTATGAGCTCAAATTTCAACCCTTGTTTACTTTAAACGCTTGGGCTAATTTTAACTCATGTTCACTTTAAACACTTGGGCTAATTTTAACTCATGTTCACTTTTAACGCATGGGCTTCAATTTCAACCGGTGCTTACTTTTAAAGCACAAGGCTCAAATTTTTAATCATACCTGCTTATATTAAGATGGAGAATCAAGATTGTTTTGCCAGAAAATTCAGGCAAAGGAGAGATTTGTTAGTGTTTGCCCTAAATTTCTTACCTTATTTCGATTCTACTATAATTGTTGTTGGAAAAGATCTCTTCCATATTTGAATAATCCTTTCTTGTAGGAAAAGTTTCGGACTTCTATAAATTGAAGATTCGACTCTCTTACAAAAAAAAACACAATAGCATCCACAATGTAGCCATTAAAGAGTCTTGGTTAGGGGGAGAGTATTCTCTCGTAGTTTTTAGGCTTTCTTTTATGTTAGTTTTTTATATGTAGGTTAATTGACAAAATCCATATCATAAAAGTCTTTTTTTATAATTTTTTCTTTGTGTCTGATTATTGCCGCTAACGTTTGCAATTATTAGTTTCCGCATGACGCCCTGATTATTTCGATCCCAACAAGAAGGTGATGTGTTTTAAGTGGTTAACTTATTTATGTAATGGCCTCTTGAAGGCTTTTTCAAAAAATTTAAGTAGGAAGTGTCTAACAAGCATATTTTATCATATATTCAGGTGATCAATCAAAACATGTCATAATCTAAATGTCTAAATGAAATTCACGAACATGTTTAAAGGATTGTCCGTGTATATACACACCTATGTAAGTCTGTCCGTATGTATCATGTATGTACGTACATTGTGTGCATATACAATATTCAAGTAGATGGCCTAAGTTGTTCAGACAGATGAGTAACAACTTAGGGATCCCAAGTTTGAATTCTAGCTGCACCAGTGTGAGTTTATACGGTGGATACATTTATTTGATACATATGTATTGATGCCGTGTAACAAGCTTTTAGAAGAATTAATTGAAGTGCATAGTGTTAAAACGTATATCGATCGGAAGCAATGCAATAACTATCTTCAAAACTCGATAATTTAAACCATCTTTAATTAGTCACTATTACAAGCTTACAACTTACGACTCTCCTTGCCACCAGCCTCCACTGATTTCTGCCACAAGGACTTAAATCATCCGTGATAATTAACATAAGTATACATGGTTGTCTCACCGTGTATATCTTATTTATGATAACAAAATAGTTTGTATTAATTGTATATAATTAGCATTGTATACTTACCATAATTGTAGGATTCTTGTAAAAGTAGAATAGAGTTTTGAGATTAGAATAGGAATAAGATTTTCCTATTATGGAAATTGTAAATTGTATATATACTCTTTCATTAATGAAAATAATCAAGGGATTATTTCTTTCAATCCATAACAAATTTGTTTTCCGGTGAAAATGATTCTAACTAAAAATACAGTTAGAGATTTGTATTCAAGAGTTTAAAGACAAGTAGGTCGTATCTGACTCGGAGACCCTCTTGATTGAGTCTGGAATCGATAGGTAAGTTACAATTATGTGAGATTTAAGAAATATAAGTAAAATATGATAATAATAATAAGCAAATAAAGAAAACTGATAGGTTAGATCTGGGAATAAGCTATGAATCCAACAAGAGCCAAAGCTGAGAGTGGTGTATTAGCTTGAGAAAGATCTAAGGTACAAGTGTGAGCTTAGAGAGAATATAATGTATTTTTCTTCTCTTCTAAATCTTGCATATATAAAACAAAACTTAGACTATTATGACCCTAGGAAGTTGTGGCGACGTGAGCATACTGGCGTCACCACACCGACGAGCGCCGCTGCACTCTCATCTAGGTAGGCTGATGTGACAGGAGTTGTTGGGAGTGGAGGATAGCTATGGAGTTCCTTTGGGGTTTCCGAAACCACAAAACTTATTGTATATTCTTAATGCCGCCGGATGCATTTCTACCCAATACAAATAGTCTCCCAATTTTTTGAACCCTTGGACTCATGGGACTGGGAAGTGGAAGAGTCTATGCGCCTTTTCAAAAAAGACCTTTTCACGGGAACCAAAATGTCACATATTTTCCCCTATCAGACGTTTTGTTAGGCTATCATTAAATGCGCCCAGCCACTCATTCGACGGTGCTCCATCGGAGACACTAATTGATATTTGATGACACGGCACGCGTCCCTGATTTCCAAGAGTAATGATTATTCTCTTGGCTATATAAATCAGCAATCCCGATCACTTTTCCTCACTTTCATCTTCAACCTTATTTTTCTAGCAACTTCAGTTTCCTCCCCCTTTCACTTCTTACCCTAAAAAATGTCTACTTCATCTTCCTATGGTACCTCTGATGGCCTGACCCTCGCCAGAATGAGGGTAGAGCTAGGTCCACCCTGCCTCCGACCGTTATCCTCCAATATTACCCAGACCATTGACCTGGGCTCTACTACTTCCGAAATCATCCCTTCTAATTTTTACTTTAAGAGAGACGTTCGCGTAAACCTCTGTTACGAGTCTGTGGAGGATATGAATTTGTTGGTTGATGACTCTGTTATCCCCCAAGTTCATATCGACTGTCGATGGGGCCCGAACGTGGATGTTTTCCCCCTTCATCAAATGCTAGTATTACTCAGCACATCCAGGGGATGTCGCTTATTTATACCTATCATTTTACTATCGGATTCAGCCTCCTGATCCATCAGGTGATTGCGTTATTTTGTCATCGCTACGGTGTCTGTTCGGAGCAGTTGGCCTCATAAACATGGAGAATAGTTCGCTGCGTGCAGCATTTGGTAGATCTCGCCCACCTTCCGTTTACTTTGGATCACCTGATCCATCTCTATTCCCCCTAGATGCTCCGCAGAGGAATAATTAATTTAGCTTTTCGGGGCGATAGAGCCCTGATTACAAATGCCAAAGACGGTCACGACTAGGGATGGTGTGATTGGCTTGTGATGATTCCTACCCACCGCCTCCAGGGCGCTAATTTTGGTCCTCTTGCTGAGTATTGGAACAACGCTCGTAAGTAATCCTCTGCCCATTCTCCTTCTCTCTTATTTCTTCTGGTCTTTTCCTGACTACCTTACCCTTTGTTTTTTGTAGCAGCCCCGTTGTCCCCGAGCCCCTGTGGGATATCTTTGGTTGGGTGATGAGTCTTCTCTATGACTCTCACGGTATTGAGTGAACGTGGAGATTCATTTCTGCTGACAAATGGAAAGGCAAAAGTCATGGTAAAGTTTTTCCCTTTTGTTAGTTTTTTGTTTTCACCTATTGCATGTTGATGCGGCGTCCTGACTTTCCTTTTCATTATTTTCCCCGAAGGTCTCCCCACTTGAGGGGGTTCATCCAGGAAGGGGTCATCTCAAAACGATGCATATGCACGCATTGTTAAAGCTGCCACAGATGCAAGAGAGAGCAGAAAGCGAAGACTTCTGGATGATGTTGGAGCGTCCACCTCTGGGATCAGCTCACGTACGAGAACACGCTGTAGCTTTAGTGCACCTGAGATGGAGGATGGGCAGAAGGTGGTCCTTATGGAGGACGATGGATAAGAAATGGCCACCTCCGAGGGCGGTTGGGCCCCTTCAAGCAAAGCCATCAGAGAACCTGGAATCAGTGAAGGACAACCCGGGAGCGTATGAGGTGGTGATTAGAGTGCAGGACTTTCGGTTCCTCCCCCACCTATTACTGGTTCTAACATCGGTATGGAAGCCTCATTGGTCCATCTTATAGATATCTTCCTTTAGGTATTCTGATTTTTTTCCATCATGCCTTTTTCTTCCAACCAGGGTGCATAGGCTAAGTTTATTATGGCTATTGTTTTCTCAGAGGCATGATGTTGTTTCCTCCATCATTGAGTGTTTTAAGGACATGACTTTATCCTCTAGTGTAGAAAAGTTGGAGGAGGAGAACTGGCATCTCCGGAATGAGGTCGACCATCTCCGAATTGAGCATAGGGATCTCCTAGAGCGGAGGACCACCCTAGAGGGCAGTTTGGAGGAGGCCACGCAGGTGCTGGTAGCTATAGATGAGACCTTCCAAATCATGACCTAGGCTCGCCAATTAATGGGGGAGATGGTGGTCCAAGCTGAGCTTGATTGTGATGTTGATCATGCTCGGATGCAGGCCTTTGTGGATTTCAGTGCCCATTTTTAGCCCAAAACCAAAGGATGACACTTCATCGGGCAGTTGAGCGGCAGAGGGCCACCTTGCTTCGGGACTATGTTGTCCTCCAGACTCAATTTGAGGTCCTACAAGGGGTGGATACAGGAGTGATTGATGTCCCATTGGCCCTCATGGATGCAGAGGTGGATTTGGTGGCAGTTGAGGCTGATATGGAAGACATGTATGATGAGACATTCCCCTCCTCCGACATTTCTATCGGCTCTTTTGGTGGAGAAGGTGCTCCTTCCTCCCCCGACTTAGCTTTATATGTCTGCAGCCTTTGATCATCGCTTTGGAGACCTTCTAGGGATATGTTTCTTCGGTGATGATCAACAACAATGTTGATGGTGGGTGCTAGTTTTTTCACCCCGTATGAGTTTGTGGGGACCTGTGTGCCTTTTTAAATCTCGATGTTTTTGAAGTGGGCCTGCGAGTCCTATGATAAATATTTTATTTTTATGGTTGTGCTTGGTCTGCGTGCCATCTAGTGGATATTTCCGAGCCATTGTGCCCTTTTCTATTTTTTGGATTAGAGCCTTCGTGCTCTGGTTTGTCGGATCACCGGGTTTTTGTACGCCCCTATTAATGTTCTTTTGCTGAGCGTTTGGCGCTTTTCTTGTATAAATGACAATTGTTTTCTTGTCTTCCATTTTACGCTTTGACATGCATTTTGCTTATTGCAATAATTGTGATCATATAATGACATGTTAGCCTTTTAATTTGCACTTATCCATCAAGGCATGACCGTTACACCCATCTACTAGAACTATGCTACTATTTGAGTGTTTGTTGTTTAAGCCAAGGTTTGACAACCGGTGCACGCCTATGTGATTTTTGGCATTTTGTGTTTGAGGTCGTCTTGCCTTGACCCAATCCGGGAATGTTGTGTCCGGGAACGCTAGCACAAAATTGAGATTTAAGACATCCAATTTTGAAATGAAGGGAGATACTCCATTTTCGGTATTAATGGGGAAGATGTCTCAACCCCATGTAAAGGCACAAAAGGTTCAAAAAGAACCTGCACGTGTGGAGGTTTCTATGGTCGTGTCATGTTGTTTGACTCAGTTTTACGGAGTCGTATGACTTTCGAGTTCTGTTTTGCCCCAAACATTCTTTTGTTGCGCAACTGAGTGTGAAAAAGTCAGCTAAAACTTTTTTATTTCATTCTTTCAAAGTTATAGGGGATGACTCGCACTGTAAGTACATGATGCTTTTTTGGGGTATTTACAAGATTTTGCAAAAGAAAGTGACCGAGCAAGTTCAGTGACTGCCATCAATCCCAATTTAAGAGAGTTCGTCTTGGATGAGGTCTTCTTGTGGTTATATTGCTCCACCCTCTCCTCTCGAATTTTGAGTGCCAGGTCTCGAGGATTCTAATTTCGAGATATGGTCATGCTAAGCTTGAAGTGCTTTTCGAATTGTTGCCTTATTAAAAATCTTGTCAAAAAAACTTCATCATGACAAAACCTCGGCCAAGGAAATTAGTGCAACGCGTGTCCGTCCCCTCTGGGGAATTCCCGGCTTTGTGAGTAGTCCCTATCAAGGAAAGGGATAATTAACTGAAAAAATGAATGTTCTTGTGAAAACAACATGTACCTGACTTTTCTCTTCAAAGGTAGAATCTTTTTAGGTAGCTAACGTTCCAACTATTTTTTAGTTCTTTTTCGGACTCATCCTCGAGCCGATACGCTCCTTACCCAGCGACTCCAGTGATTTGGTATGGTCCTTCCCAGTTTGCCTGCAGCTTACCCGTATTCAGATCCCTTGTTGCGAGAGTGACTTTTCGGAAGACGTAGTCCCCTATTTTGAAATGCCTCAAGTTCGTATTTCTGTTAAAGTACATCTCTACCCTTTGTTTTTGTGCCGCCAGATATATGAAAGCCAACTCCATATATTCCTCCAATAGCTCCAGCCATATTGACGTTGTTTTTTTGTTAGATTCCTCAGTGGTTTGAGTATAACGGAAGCTGAGTTCTCCCACTTCTACGGGTATCTGGGCCTCAGTATACTAAGGAGAAAGGGGTTTCCCCTATGCTTGTCTTGGATGTGGTTCTGTAGGCCCACAATACCCCTGGCAGTTCTTTCGACCACTTGTCTTTTGATTTTTCCAACCTCTTCTTGATACTTTGGATGATAGTCTTGCTCGTTGACTCTACTTGTACATTTGCACATGGGTGATACGGCGACAAGGTCACCCTTTTGATGTTCAATCTTTTTACGAACTCAGTGACCTTCTTTCCCACATACTGTCGGCAGTTGTCACAAGCGATCTCCTTTAGTATTCCAAATTGGTAAATGATATGATCCCAAATGAAGTCTATGACTTGTATTTTGTGAATCTTTTTATACGCTTTGGCTTTCACCCATTTTGAGAAATAATCCATTAATATTAGCAGGAACCTCACATCCCGCATGGCTCCCTGAAGCGGGCCCACGATATATATGCCCCATTTCATGAGTGGCCATGGAACCACTACTAAGTAGAGGGATTTAGCAGGTTGATGTATTATCGGAGAATGTTGCTTACATTTTTCACATTTTCGTACATAAACCTTCGCATTGTTTTACATTTGAGTCCAGTAGTAACCAACCCTTATTATCTTCTTTACTAACGAATCATACTTGGTGTGATTTCCGTAATTTCTCTCATGTATCTCCCGCATCACGTCTCGGCCTCTACTGTCCCTAAGAATTTAGCTAGCGGCCCTAGGTAGGATCTTCTGTATAACTTCTTTTCATGCATGCAATACCTAGCCGCTTTGGTTCTCAATGCCTGAGCTTCCTTACTATCTTCCGGGAGAGTCCATGTTTGCAGATAGTTGATAATATCATTCTGCCAGTCCCAAGTGAGGCTTGCAAAATTTACCTCATGCGAGCTAGAGTCCAGGACAGAGCAAATGAGATGGACTATGGACTCTAACTCTCCATTAGTTGCCCCAGATAATGAGCTTAGGTTGGCCAAGGGGTCAACTTCGAAGTTCATCTCTCGCAGGATTTGCACCACTATGGACTTTGACTCTCTCTTAGTTGCCCCAGATAATGAGCCTAGCTTTCCTAATTGTGGCCCCGAGGGGGCGACACAGACAATTCCTAGCCTAGTGCCTTTTATGCTTGTGGCCCCGTTCGTATATAGGACCAATTCCCCAGACACTACTTCGCTTTCTCGAACTGCTTCTGTATGAGCCTGAGGCATCATACCTGGACTATAAATGGCCACCAAGTTATCTAAGTCCTGAGACTTAATAGCGGTTCGAGGTTGATATGTGATATCGTACACACAGATTTTGATCAACCAACTTGCCAGTTGGCCCGAGTGTTCGGGCTTGTGAAATATATTCCTTAAAGGGAAAGTGGTGACCATACATATGGGTGACATTGAAAATAAGGCCTTAGTTTACGAGATGCAACTATCATGGCCAAATCCAGCTTCTCAAGGTGAGGATATCAGGCTTCGGCCTCTATTAAGACCTTGATGGTTTAATAAATAGGAGATTGTGTACCTTTTTCCTCCCAAATGAGCACATCACTTACAACCGTTTCAGATACGGCAAGGTAAATCAACAGTGGTTCCCCCTCATCTGGTTTTGCAAGCAGGGGAGGGTTTGTCACGTAAGTTTTCATGTCCTTCAGGGCTTGCTAGCATTCCGGGGTCAACTATAAGTCTTTCTTTTTCTTTATTAGGCTGAAAATTTTCTGACATCGCTCGGATGACCTAGATATGAACCTTCCTAAGACCGTTATTCTTCTGGTCAATCGTTGCACTTCCCGGGCACTGCTGAGTACCTCTAGTATCTACTCTATGGCCCAGATGTGATTCATATTGGCTTCAATCCCCTTGTTGGATACCACAATGCCCATGAACTTTCCAGAGCCCACTCTGAAAGTGCATCTTTCGGGATTTAGTTTGAGGTTGTACTCTTGGAGAATCTCAAACACTTCCTGCAATTGTCTAATATGTTTCTCTATTTTCAAAAACTTAACTGATGATGGAACATCCGAAAGATGTTTCGTGCTCCATTATGAACGAAGTCTTTTCCTGGTCCGATGGGTTTAGCCATATCTGTTCAAACCCTGTGGATACATCCAAGAAGTTAAGAAGCTCATGCCTAGCCACTACGTCAGTGATACAATCTAGGTAAGGCATAAGGTATGAGCTTCTCAGGAAGGATTTGTTTAAGTCCTTTAAATCTAAAAATATCTAAAAGGTTTCATGCTTCCTAGGAAGTACTCCCACGTGTACCAGCCAGTCGGGGTATTTTACCTCTCGGATCACCCAAGACTGGATGAGTTGGGTTTCTTCCTCTTTGATGAATTGGCTCTATTCTGCTGACACCAGACATTTTTTTTATTTAACGAGTTGATAGACCGGATTGATATTTAGCTTGTAGGGGAATAATTTCAGGGGCACACTTATGATATCCAATATCGACTAAGTGAAGCTACTAATATTGTTATTCAAAAATGTAATTAATTTTTCTTAAACCTGGGGTTTAAGCCCGAGCCTAGGTATAGATGCTCCCCGAGCTTGTTGGGTTGGCAAAAGGTAAGCTTGAGATCTTCTATTGTGAATCTCCCCGCATCTCACTCCTCTGGTGCCACGAACCATCGAGGTATTCGGTCTGTCGGATCCTCTGGGCAGAGAGCTCCTGTTGGCTTCTTTTTTTGCTCGACGTTGAAGTTGATCCTGGAATTGAGCGTATGTGATTGCTAGCTATAATTTATGATCGAGTCATCCTGCTTGTCAATCAAGATGATTTCTGTTGGGTCAGTTTTAACATCTCCCCGCACCACAACCACTCCCCAAGGCATCGGGAATTTCATAACTTGATGGAAGGTAGATGGAACTGCCTTCATAGCATGCAGACATGGCCTCCCAATTACCATATTGTAAGGTATTCCTCCTTTGAGGACATCAAACAAAGTTTTCATCGGCACTCCTTGCACATGCATTTCCATCTCAATCTATCCCCGGGCCATTTCGCTAGACAAGTTGAAGCCGGTCAAAACTTTTATAACAGGGATCATTCGCCCGGTCAGTTGCATCTCTTTTATTACGTAGAGTTGCACAATATTCACGGTGCTACCTGGATCAACAAGCGCGCGCTTAACATTAAATTGAAATATTTGAATAGAAATTACCAGGTCATCAACGTACGGACTCTCGATGCTTTCTCGTTCCACTTTGTTAAAGACGATAGAGTCTTCGGGTTCATCCCTCATCCTTTTTCTTGACAGTGGCAGGCCTTTGTATTGTTGCATCTGAGATACTACCCTTACCATTTCCCTTTAGCGATCATGTTGATCGCTCTCTGGTAAGCTGGACGTTCTCGCGAAGTCCCAATCCTTTTTTTCCTAGTGTACTTAGATCGGCTACTAAATAATTCCTTTAAATGCCCCCTTCTCAGTAGGTCTGCTACCTCAAACCTTAAGTGCTTGCAATCTTTTGTTTAATACTCGGGATCTCATAGAATTCACACCAGAGCTCTATGTACGTGCCTCGCTTATTTGGGTTGGACCGAACTGTTATTGGGAACCAGACTTCTTTCATATTTTTATAGCCATGACCAGATCCATGACCTCTACGTTAAAGTTGTGAGAGGCCATACTCGGCGGCCTTGATTCATTCGCGGGCTTCTTCTATGGTACTTCCCTTTCTCTTTTAGGCTGACCTTAATCACACCTTAGTTTATTCGATCGACATTTATGCCTAGATGATGTTCGAGTTGAATAAGGTTCATACCATCCTCTTGGGTCCTTTTGCATGTATGAGGGGGGGGCATAATGAGATCTCCCATGTTGTCCCCCTCTGGATCCTACCCCATGATCAGTCTCTATCCTCATCTTGGTGGTGTATCTGTTATTTACTTCATTTCAGGAATTGGCCGGGAACTCCTTTAAGCTTTCTTTTAATTTTCTCGACGTGTCCGAACTATCAACGTTTAGGCCGTCAGTGAATGTTGAGACAACCCAATCTTCAGAGATCTCATGTAGCTGCATCCTCTCCAGTTAGAAGCACTCCATAAAGTTGCGTATAACTCATCCTTCATTTGTTTTACAGTGAAGATATCTTGCCTTGTGGGTTTCGACCCTCCGGTCCCCAGCATGGGCTTTAACGAATGCATATGTAAGAGCAGTAAAAGAATCAATAGAGTTTTTAGATAAGAGAGTATACCAAGAGAGTGCTCCCTTTTTGAATATTTGGCTGAACTTTTTCAGCATAACGAATTCAATTTGGCGATGTTGTAGGTCATGCCCAGTGATCGCGACCTCAAAAGTCATGATATGTTCGTCTGAGTTTGTCGTGTCATCATACTTGGGTATGTCAGATATTCTGAACTTCTTCGGGATGGGTTCTGGAGCCGTTTCTTCCTTATAGGGTATCTTCTCGTATTTCCTCACCCCCAACTCCCTTTAGCATAGGAGGGCCCCCTGGTATCTGACTTATCTTTTCATGATGCTCATTTTCTAGCGCGGTGAGTCCTGCCAGATCCGCTTCTGGCATTATGGGTTCGATCCTCCCTGCATTTGCTTTTGACACATCCGGGGCTCCCGTGGCTTCTGCCGAGTGGAAATCCGGTGTTGTCCCGGATAAAGAACTTAGGAACTTTTATGTGCACTCCATTATGACACTGTTTGCTACCAGGATAGTGGCTACTACAGCTTTCGAGGGGGTGCCCTCCTTTTTGAACATCCCCTCTACTTTAGAGTGCGGTTCTCTTTATTGCTCCTTGGGTCTCGCCTCACGGCTCTCTACTAAAAGGCTTCGAGCATCTTCCTTGTCTATAGACTTGCTTTCTTTTGGAGCTATTGTTTCCTCCGATTTTGTCTGCGGCGTTCCAGACTGTTCTTCTAGGTCCTAATGCTCGATGGGTACTTATTTTTCTCCAAGCTCCTGCAAGTCGTGAGTAACGTTGTTTTGACCTGACATGCTTCTTCTTTGTCTCTTTAAGTATGACTTGTTTGTTTATGATTTTCAAGAAAATCAACTACGGATTGAGACAACTCCACAACTGTCTATCCTCACAGACGGCGCCAAACTGTTTTCTGGTGAAAATGATTCTAACAAATAATGCAGTTAGAGATTTGTATTCAAGGGTTTAAAGATAAATTGGTTGTATCCGACCCGAAGATCCTCTTGATTGAGTCCAGGATTGATAGCTAGGTTATAGACATGTGAGATTTAAGAAATATAAGTAAAAATATGATAATAATAATAAGCAAATAAAGAAAACGGATAGGTTAGATCTGAGAATAAACTATGAATCCAACAAGAACCAAAGTTTAGAGTGGTGTATTAGCTTAAGAGAGATCTTAGCTACAAGTGTAAGCTTAGAGAGAATACAATATGTTTTTCTTCTTTTTTAAGTCTTGCATATATAAGACAAAACTTAGACCATTATGACCCTAGGAAGTTGTGGCGACGTGAGCATACTGACGTCACTGCACTCACGTACGTCGCGGCACTCTGATCTAGGTAGGTTGATGTGACGGGAGTTGTTGAGAGTGGAGGATAATTGTGGAGGTCCTTTGGAGACGTTGGGGTTTCCAGAACCACGAAACTTCTTGTATACACTTGATGCCTCCGGATGCATTTCTACCCAATACAAAATTAGCTTACCTAAGCCTGTGGCTAGAAATGGACATTTCTAGATTCAATGGCAAGTTCCGTTAATTAATTCTAGCGGTAGCAAATTCTTTGCAGACTTTTATTTATTTTTGGATGTTTTTGTTCTTTCCAGAAATTTCCTTGAAGAATTTGTATTTCTACTTCAGTCCTTGAAGGTTCATAGATTGTTAGTGGGCTATTAGTTTTATTCATCTTCACGTTATGCCAATAATTTAATTTTCTTGACTAATTGCATATTTAAATAACATTTATTATTGTTCTAAGTTTATTAATAGCCATCAGAGAATTAGCACAAAATAAACTTAACGGGATAGTACATGTTGCGTGTCAATCACGGCCCATTTTATCAAAAATGAAGTAGAATTGCTATGAAGACCAACAAAAGTAACCAACGATGTGGCTGCATATAAAGAATATTCACACAGAAATATCATTTTTGGCACGAATTAATTGCCTCATAGTGGATTTTTTTCAAAAAGAAATGGTTGAATTGGCTGGTCATTATCAATGCCCATAAAACTTCCAGCTATTCAAATGGAATTTCCCATGTGTTGCACTTGGAATTTACGTTGCTTTTGTTTGTTTGTTTGTTTTTCGTTTAAGGCCCCACAAATGCAAAAGTTCCAGAAGGACAAGTTGCACAAGGAAAGTATATATATTTTAAGCATATCCCCCTTGGAAGGATGCCAATTAAAAGTGATTGAAAACGACTTTGTAGAGTAGACCCATTACCATATATGAGCTGGATGTTTCCTTTCCATAACACTTGTACTTTTCTCCAAATCAATGACCCCAATTATTTCGAATAATACACTCAAATCTCTCTATAATTATCATTTATTATAATATTATTTCACTATTTTTTCATAATTAATTTTTTTATATTATATTTTACTTCTCTATAATAACATTCTACTCATAATCTCAGTGTCATTCATTATAGCGGTGCACTCTTTATAAAATTACTTCTCTATAACAATCTTCCTCAAATATTGTGTAATAATATTTTATAAAAAATATATTATGTATAAAAATAATTATGTTACGTTCTTAGACAACCTTCAAGGAAAAGCTATTGAATTTTCTTTTACTAAAAGTTTGGACACAATTCTTCGTCAATTCAAGTGTTATATTATCAATAAGAGACTGAAATTTACAAAACAACTACAATTATAGAATTTAAGTCAAAATTAAAATACTTAAATTTTCAATTAATTTTAAATGCATATATTTCTTAGATTTTATTTTTATCGGTATGGTACAATTAGTTATGAATTTATTAGTGTTTTTATTTTTTAATTAATGAGATATGAAAATCAATTGAGGTTTTAAAAGTAATAAGTATATTATTTTCATTTATAATATAAAAAATAAAAAAAAATTATTTACGTACTTTTATTTATAGGTAAATGAGATATATATCATTTTAACTATAGAAAGATTCTACTGCATAAAGCTATTAGCCACATAAAATGTATTTATCTAAATAGAAAAGAGAAGTAATATAGTAACAATTTTTCTGCCCCTCCTTACCGTCTAGACAACCTAGCCTCCTTCATTCCTTGACACCAACAAGGACTAGTATAGGAATATTCATTTGCTGTCGACTATGCTTTTTCGTCTTAAGACCCCAAATATTGTACTAAATGTATTCTCTTTAATGTCTCAATTTAATAACACTTCATTAATTGGAGCTGTAAGAGTGAGCTTAAAAAAAGTTGATTTTTTTAAACCGTCGGACATTTTCAAAAAATTAATTGCCAAAAAAATAAGTAATATTTGAGAATAAAAAAAATGATTAGCTAAAAGAGACGAGGATGAAAGCAACATCTAATAGTGTATAATGTGTATAGTACACATAAGACAATATCATCCACCTAATTGCATTTGCATATTGTTGGCTTTTTCACATAATATCCAAATTTGCACCACCATAATATGACTATTACTCCTACTAAACGGATGAAGCAAACAATTAGAATGGAAAAAACAACAAAGTTGTTACTCCTTTCCTCAATATGTCGGTACATAAAAAAAATCCAAATGAATCCCAAAAATTGTTCCATCCATGGAACCACCAACAATTTTAATCCCCCACAAAAAGATCACCAAAAATTCAACCATGACCCAGTGTAAACTACTCTTTCCAACTAATCAATATGTACAAGGCTATGAAAGAATCCCTGAATAAAAAATAAAAACACAGAAAACCAAAAAATTGTAGTACCGAAGAAGTTTTCACTTGGTTGAGTTGATCCTGATTGGCGGTCAACCTGGTGCACAAAGCAGTCCCCATTAGTAATGTCCGAGAAAAAAAGTGTGCAACTGCCTTCACAAATGAAACACTGACCTATAGATCACACGAAAACAACTTTCCTGATTGGCTGGTACAAATCATAAGGTTCCCAAAGATAATCCAATGGACATGGTTTTTTCTCATCAAGCCTAACCCATGGTTTGCCTTTTCCACTCCAATGCAACAAGCTCACTGGACCAGGGTGTAATGACCTACAAGACCCTTTAACATTATCCCCACCTAACCCATGTTGGTTCCATTTATGGTCAATGGGTTCAACATTTCCACCAAAAACCAATAAAAATGGTGGCAATGAACCTAGCTCATAAATCCTTCTCTTTCTCTGTAATTTCATCCAATTTTCTATCTTCAATCTGTAGTTACCTTCTCTCCATTTCTCCAAATCCATCACCATTACACCTGTATCAGTTGTGAAGTCACTTATATACGTAATACTTACTCCCTCCATCCCATTTTAAACGAACGTCTAACTTTAAGAAATAAAGAAAGATTTTTAAATTTATAATCTAAAACAATCAATAAAAATTTATGCGGCTAGAAATTATTTTGTCAAAACTGAAAAATAAATAAAAAATTGAATTGTTATTAAAAAAATATCTTTTTTTTAGATTACCTAAAAGAGAAAAAGTATCATAAAATTTGAGACAAAGGTAGTATTATAATTTATATATACAGAATAATTTATATTATTAATTATATATATAGAATAATTTTTCGACCGAGGTGTACATCCTTTCATCGATGTAGCTATGCCACTAACCTGTATTGAAGTAACACGGGTTTCTTGACCCGAATACCAGGGACAAAACCGGGTCAGACCAGAATGAATCCGTGAAGTATTTGCTGAAATTTGCATGGCAGTATTCGGGTGCACCGATTACCCGTGACCCGCTAATCTGAACATTCCATAACTTGTGAACATCATCAACTAAGATCACATCCGAGTCCAGATATATGACCCGGTTCACACACGGGTCAAGTATATCACCCAAGTAATTCCGGGCGTAGTTTAACGGGTTCTCAAGCGCTTGTCGGATCGAAGCCGAAATGAGATTAATCACAGTATCTTCTCTGAAAACGTATACCTTGAAGTTGAGAGAAGGGAAAATGGATCTAACGAGTCGGGTCAGGACCCGTGGGTTAGCTTTCGGGTCAAATTCCGCAGCGATGAAATGGAAGAACACGTGTTCTGGACACGACGCGTGGCGGAGGACCGAGTGTACTGCCGCCATGGATCCTCGGAGATACTCCGAGTCTAACGTCATTGCCACGTGGACTAACGATGGGTCGCAAAAATACGATGTCGTTTCAGCTTGTTCTGGACAACCCACGCCATTTCTGTAATCTGGTGCTTCTGTGAATCCCAATAATCTAGCACTGTCTAGAACTGGGCGAATCGCAATAGACCCAAATGGCATAAACCCAAGAATCAAGAAGCAAATAACTAGCCAATTCATTTCTTGGGTTTTCAATGTAGTGAGCATTTTGATGTATTGGGATGACATTGTGGTAGTGAAGAAGGAAGGGAAAGGAAATGACCAAAGATTGGTCAAGAAACAACAATATATATACATATTGAAAACAAAGAATTGTCAATGGTAAATTCTTAACAGAATAATTCAATTTGATTTTGTTACCATCGTGAGAGAGAGAGAGAGAAATGGGATTAATTTTTCATTGCTCTTTGCTGTCACTTTCTGTAAATTTTGGAAGGTCTGGACAGTGTATAATAGGGTCGGAGGAGGATGACGGGCTTATGTAAAAATTAGTGAGCGCGTGCGATTCAGTGGAACGAGTGCTTAGCCTAGGGGAAAAATAAGGGTGTGTTTGGTAAAGAAAATGACAAAAATTGTCCCTTGTGTTTGAGGATTGATTGAGAATAGTCCTTAAGTATGCATTTCAGAATTTTTGTCCTTTAAATTTATCAAAAATTAATATTTTAGTTTCCGTCAAATATTTATCAAATTCTGTATGTTAGATTTAATGGGACTATATAAAATAATTTAGCGAAAACTCAAATTTAGAATACATTTTTGTAGTTGTTACTATTTTTAATTGATATCTAGATTTGTAGTTTTTGAGGTGTAATTTAAGCTAATTTTTGTATCTTTTAGTGTTTAATGTAGTTATTTGTTGTATCTTTTAGGATTATATGAAACTTTCTTGGTGTTTATAGTTAATATTTTTTCAATGTTTCCTTCAAATGTAATAGACATGTTCGGTAAATATTTGATGTTGATAAAAAGTGTTAATTTTTGAAAAATTTAAAGGGTCAAAACTGTCAAATACATACTTAAGGAACTATTTGAAGCTACCCTTAAACATAAGAGACTATTTTTTTTCATTTTCTCGTGTTTGGTACGAAGAAAACAATTAGGCAAATACTATAGGAGATGCGGAGGGGTGATGGGGTGGTGGAAATAGGGGCTATGGGAGTGGGGTAGGATGAGTTGAACGTGAGGAGGATAAAAATCTATTCACATTGAATATTTACACCAAATCAATACATACGTGATATTGAAAACATAATTTTCGGATGGACTTAGTTGAGTTTTAAAAAACAGTAGGAAAAATTTATTTATAAAAATCATGTCATTTATAATACAATTATAAGTAATTTTATAATAAACATTATTATCTGATATATTCGTAAAAGAATACAAATGATATGATATTACATGTTGAATTTATTTATACTCCAATATCAAAAGAAATGCAACGTTAGTATATACATAACTTAAATCATTTTACAATCATTTTGATTTTGTCCCACCTAAAAACAGTAAATCTATTGTGGTTTCCTAGAAACAAGCTCCTCAGCGTTCCTAAATTCTACGCTATGAAGTAGACGAGCAATTAGGGTAGAAGGATGCATTAGTACTGGGCCTACTGCTAATGTAGTAGAAATTTATAGTTATCCCATTTAAATCTTTCCTTATTATAACTGCTAATATTTATTACTCTTTCCATTTCAAATTATTTATCGTAATTTTCTTTTACACACTCTTAAAACATAATTTTGGAGGGGCTTTTAACTATTTTACCCTTCAATGGTATTTGAACAATCACAATATCACCCGGTAATTGAGGTATTTGTAGTTTTTAAGAACAATTACTACTAAGGATAAAATGAAAAAAAATACTCTTTCCGTTCACTTTTATTTATCCACTTTTTACTTTGTACTCCTGAAATAATAAATGAAGTGCATATTTTACCAAGATACTCATATTAATTGGTGTATAATCTTAATGGGACTTAGAAATTGATTTCAAATGAGTAATTAATTATATGAGTACAACAGGAAAAGTAACTTGCTTTTCTCTTGATATAAGTGAAAATCTATTTATAGAATAGTGGACAAGTAAAAGTGAACGGAGGAAGTAATTAATTTTGTCTTGAATTTTTAAAATGATAATTAATTTGAAATAATTATTTATAAAAATCACGACAGATAGTTTGAGACGAAAGAAATATTAATTTCCTAGAATTTCTATATATTTCTTGTATCGGTTCTATTTTTTCATCCTAAATGGTAAATGTATTAATATCAACATTATGAGAATTAATGCATGAGACTTTTTGTTCCTACTAATTTTAGGGTACGCACGCTGCGCATGTCCCTATATTAATAAGAAAACAAATTGAAAAATAACATAAATAATATTTAAATTATGTGTTTGAGTTATAAAATAAATATTAAGTAAAAAATTAAGTTCCTGAAAATAAAAAGTATTAATCATGTTTAGGAATTTTGATTTCATTCAAGTGATTCTTTCTGATTTGTTCCAGTAATTGTTCAAGTCATACCGACTCACCATAATATGATTCAAGACATTTTTTAAATTAAGCTCCAATTCATTATATAACAATGTGTTGTCAGTTCCTTTTTTTTTTTGGTTAACTTTGTAGAAGTTCCTTAAGCATAAACTAAGACACAAAACAACCTTCCAGTAACACTCTGTTTGGATGGTTGTTACCCCTGATTTCATAATGTACCGTATCGTATTGTATAGAATCATATTGTATTGTATTGTAATGTACTAAATTAATGAATATAATGTTTGTATAGATTGTGTCGTTTGTTGTGGTTTAATAACATTTTTTATTAATTGATTTGATTATATGATACTGTATAATAACATGCAAGTTTACTAAAATATCCTTAATTCTTAATTACAAACTAATTTATATATATTAATAAAATTAAGTTAAAGAATAAAATAGAAATCTTTAAAAAATAAGCAGGTGGTAGGTGGGGGTGGTCACTGGGTGGGTGGTGGGGTTGTTGTGGGTGGGATGGAGAGGGTGGTGGTGAGGGTAGTGGGTGGTAGGGGTGGGGTGGGTGGCGAGGGTGGGGATTGGTGGGGGTGGGTGTGATGGAGAGGTGGGTGGTAGGGTGGGTATGATGGAGGAGGTTGGGTGGTTGTGCGGTAGGGATGGGAAGTAGGATGGGGATGGGTGGCGGAGGGGGGGGGGGTTGGGTGTGATGGAGGTGGGTGGGTGGAGTGGGAGTATAACGGGAAAATGAAATACGTAACCACGTAAAAATTATCAAGTCTGTGGTTATAAAAATTGGACTTTTTCATAGTTATATAACCATAGAATTACAATGAGTTTATAACACCATACAAAATAATTTTAAGAACAATGAAAATAAACATGGTTTCATGAAAAACAATACAATAATGAACCACGGGAAACAACCATCCAAATCGGGGGTAAGTTGTCGTCTATCTTCATTTACAAATCTGATGGAATCGCCTTCACCTTACGTCTTAATTGAAAAATTTATGTGGTTTTATGATTTATTGAGTCTAATTTGTATAACTGAATGAGATGACATATTTTAAATGGTTAACTTATTTATGTAATGGACATTTGAAAACATGCATAAAAGTTTTATCCAAAATTTAAACCGCAAGTATCTAATAGGAAAAGTTTATCATTTGTTCAGATGTCCAATTAGAACAACTCGTAGTTCGAGTGTCTAATGAAATTTACCAACAAATTTAAAAAGCTATAAATATATTAAGCCAAAATAATTAACAAAGAATTTTACGAAAAATATTACCACTACTAGTAAAACTAACAAGGAATTTTAGGAAATGTTCAAATATACTTCTTTGTCGACCTTATGGTGCGTTTGTAACTAATTAAAATTTCAAAATCGTTCATAACAACTAGGTTTAAGGTCAATAAGAGTAGAAACTCCATTTTCCTAAGTGCATTACTCCGAAGTATCATAACAACTTCATAGTTATGTTCTTCATTTACTAAAAAAATCGGCACACTAATTTGCCTTCTTTCAGACACATATAATTGTGATTTTGTTAACCTTCAGCAAATATCTATAATCTTCAATACTAGGTCTAAGCGGATATTCCATGTCCTCCTCATTAAATAAGTTGGACAACAATTAAGCAATCTGCTTCCGCTTCTACTCTTATGTAATTCATTTGGTTTGAAACTTGTAATCCTTGCTTGATGCTCCACAATACTGTATTCAAATTTTTCAATATTATTATTTGAAAATTTCAGTAATTCTTAAGAATATTTTAAATTACAACCAATTTCACTTGCAGTACTATTATGCTATTTCAGTACATGAAAATTCTATTCATAAAAAACTAAAGCATCAATTTCTAAATACACACTATAGTCTAGAACCTAAATGACCCGAAAAAATAAAAGTTACTAAAGTACCTTTAACGCTAGAAATTCTTGCGTTAAATGAGTTAACTGTAACGTCTACTTAACTCTTTTAACGCGATAATTCTTGCACTAAAGGGGTAACTAAAGGGACCCGATGGGCTCTCTTCCCCACTGGTCCCCCCCCCCCCACATATATATATATATATATAATATAAAATGTTATTAAATACAAAAAAATTGAGGTTCCACCTTTCAGAAATGAGGTTTCAGTTTAGAATTTCATCCCGAAAGTCAGATTCTCGATATATTAAAGTCAAGGAACAATATTCTAAGTTTGAATTTTGAAAAAAAAAAAGAAGAGACGTACAACTCAATTCGAACAACCCTAAAACTACCTTCAATCGAGGTATTTTACTATAAAATTTTCGATTACATTATTTAATAAATGAGAATCCTAAGCATGAGTATTATTTTTTTAGTTTCAATTTTTGAAATAATTGTCGTCTTCTCGCGTTTTTTTGCTTAATTTTGAATTTTTTCCCTCCTTTTTCACTGGCAGTAACGAACTACCAGTTCCTTTTTTTAAAAAAAAATCTTGTTAATTTATTATTTGTTAATTATTTATTCTATGTTAATTGTTTAATTATCAGATATTTATTAATCTATTATTATGTCTTAATTATCTAATCTCTTATTAATGTGCTATTTAGTTATCTAATTTCAATTTTTAATGTGTTAATTATTTAGTCCATTTAATTGTTAATGTGTTATTTAGCTATTTATTATTTAGGTAATTATTAATTTGTTAATTATCTTAATTTCATAATGTTATTGTGTTAAATTAGTTATTTTCATAATGTTAATTTAGGCAAAAGTTTAATTAGTTAAAAAAATTGTTACTTAGTTAATTAGTTTAGAGGTGAAAATAATTCATTTAAGCCAATTTGCATACGTTAAATAGTAATTGTGAATTAGTTAAACATTTTTTTGTTAATTAGTTAATACTTAGTTGGTTTAGGGTGAAAATTATTTATTTAATATGTTTTGCATACTTTAAATAATAGTAATAATTAATCCTTAACAAGTTTAGGGTTGAACATCATTAATATAATTTCCCGATAAAAAGATTAATTATTATTATAATTTTCTATTAAATGAATTAGTTGGTTAATATAAATGTTTTGTTAAGTAATTAATCAACTAGATTATTTTAGATGTTTCGTTTAGTAATTCATTAACTAATTAATTTTTTAAATTTGTTTTTTGTTAACTTTATATTTATTATATATCTGTTAAGTAATTTGTTAACTATTGTTTGCATATGTTAATTGTTATAGTAATTGTTAATTAGTTATTTATTATTGTTAAACAGTCCATCACAGCCCATCACGGGCAGAATTTCGACAGTGGGCTTCAAATTTCACCATATTTCTACCTTCAAATTTCACCATCTCTAGTGATAAGCATCACGGGCAGGAGTATATATGGTATATTAGGAATGTATATGGTAGTATATTGTAATGAAAAGGATACCTTAATTAGTGTTATATACTTACCATAATTGTATAGTTAGAATTATGGTAGAATAAGAATTTAGAAGTAGAATAGGAAAAAGATTTTCCTATTATGGAAATATGTAACTTGTATATATATCTATTCAATCAATGAAAATAATCAAGGGGATTATTTCTTTCATGGTATCAAGAGACTAGGTCTACACAAAAGTTTTCTCTCAACTTTTCTTGTGGCCGAGAACCCCCCCCCCCTCGGGTTTTCTCTCTAAAAATTTTGTCTTCCGCTCTCAAAAACCTCTCTTAAATTTAACCTCCTTCCTTGTTCTTTCAAATATGTCTAAGAACAATTTTCACCCTGCCCTCACGGTTTCCAATATCAAGCTTAGTGTCCCTATTGTCCTTGAGATGGAAAACGTTCAATATGCAACGTGGGCGGAGTTGTTTAAAATTCACGCTATCTCTTATCAAGTTCTTCATCACATAATTCCTCCCGCTAGACCCCTTCCTGCGGAGGATCCTGAGGTATGGATTACACTTGATGCTACCGTTCTTCGGTGGATATACGCCACTATTTCAGTGGACCTTCTACAGACGATTATGGAGCCCGATACCATGGCTATGGTTGCATGGAATAGATTGCGCGACATATTCCAAGACAACCAACATTCCTGTATCGTCACACTCGAGCAGGAATTCTCTCTCGTTCGAATGGACGTATTTCCAAACGTTTTTGCATATTGCAAGAAACTAAAGGAATTGGCGGATCAACTCCGTAATGTTGGCGCACCAGTAACAAATAATCGTCGAGTTCTACAGTTGGTTGTCGGGCTTTCGGAGGCCTATAATGGTGTTGGAACTCTCCTTCGACAAAGCAACCCTCTTCCCGACTTTCATCAAGCCCGCTCCATGCTGACGTTGGAAGAAGCCGATTTGGCTAAAAAGGCGGCTACCGGAGCAAGCCAAGTTGTCATGGTGGCATCCTCTCCTAGTTCTTTGGGTTTTGTTAATAATTCGGGCCAAAACCATAATAATGGTGGCGGCAAGAATAATCGCAAAAAATAACAAAAACCGCGGGGGCAAACGAGGTGGTTCTGGTGGCGGTTCCGGTGAGCAACAAGCAGGCGGTGGGTCCCATTCAGTCTGATGGGCCACTACCACCGTGGGCGGCGGTGGGGCCATTGGCGGTGGAACCCGCACCCTCCAGCCCACGATTTCCGGCGATGGGCTGGCAGCCAGCGATCCCAGCCCAACGCCCGGCGATGGCGGCCCATCGCGATGGCCCAACAAAGATGTATCAAAGACCTACGGCCCAACAGCATCACGGAATAGCATCTTTGGGCCCTGTCCTCCGCAAGCCCATCATGCAGCAGGCCCCACTCAGATCGATATCGAGGCCGCGATGCACACGTTGGGATTGTCCCAACCGGACCCAAATTGGTACATGGACACCGGGGCCACTACTCACATGACTTCCGAATCAGGTACTCTCTCATCTTATTCCAATTTGAGCACCCCTCGGGGGATAATTGTTGGTAATGGCAGTTCTATTCCAATTCTAGGGTATGGTCAGAAAACATTATCTCCTCCTAATCCACCACTCCTCTTGAAAAATACTTTACATGCTCCTAAATTGATTAAAAAATTAGTGTATGTCCGAAAATTCACAAATGACAATTACATTCATTGAATTTGATCCTTTCGATTTCTCTGTGAAGGATTTCAAGGCGGGAGTCATCTCATGAGGTGTGATAGTAGGGGATCTGTATCCTATCATGCCAGGTTTGATCCATCGAGTCCAGCCTTGCCATCAGCTTTTGCAGCCATCTCTCCTTCCATGTGGCATGCTCGTCTGGGTCATCCGGGATCTTCTATTTTATCAGCTTTAGATAAAAATAGCTTTATTTCTTGTAATGGTACAAGTCGTACTCCAATTTGTCAGTCTTGTTCATTAGAAAAAATTGTTAAGTTGCTATTTGTAGACTCCAATTCCCATACTTCTATGTCATTTGACATTATTCATAGCGACTTATGGACATCTCCTGTTCTTAGTTCAATGGGTCATCGATATTATGTTCTTTTTTTAGATGATTATTCTAGATTTTTGTGGACGTTTCCAATTGCGAATAAATCACAAGTGTTTTCCGTCTTCATAAAATTTAGAGCGTTCATTCGTACTCAATTCAAAAGAGAAATAAAAAATATTCAATGTGATAATGGGAAAGAGTATGACAATAGGGAGTTTCGAGATTTTTGTGCTACTCGTGGGATAAATTTTCATTTTTCATGTCCTCACACATCTTCACAAAATGGGAAAGCCGAACGCAAAATTCGTTCCATAAATAACATTGTCCGAACTCTCCTAATACATGCCTCCATACCTCCATATTTTTTGCATCATGCTCTACAAATGGCCACTTACCTGCTGAACATAATTCCGTCTAAAGGTCTGACATACTCATCCCCCCTCAAAGTCCTATATAATAAGAACCCTTCTTATTCTCACCTTCGGATTTTTGGGTGCTTGTGTTATCCGTTATTCCCATCCACCACAATTAACAAACTTCAGGCTCGGTCTACCCCGTGTGTGTTTTTAGGTTATCCATCAAATCATCGTGGTTATAAGTGTTTTGATTTATCCTCCAAGAAAATCATAATCAATCACCATGTCATTTTTGATGAAACTCAATTTCCATTTACGAAAGTTCATACTCCCGAACCTAAGTCATATAATTTTTTGGATGACCAAATATCCCCGTATATTATTCGGAATTTTTCGGACATCTCCCGTACCCAAAATCCTCCAGCGAGCCCACTGCCCGCTGGACCCACAGTATCGTCACGCCAAAGAAGCATAAATATCGAGCAGTTTCCAAATATATTGGGCCATACCAAATTTCAGAACTAATCAATCACCATGTCATTTTGATGAAACTCAATTCCAATTTACGAAAGTTCATACTCCCGAACCTAAGTCATATAATTTTTTGGATGACCAAATATCCCCGTATATTAATCGAAATTTTTCAGACATCTCCAGTACCCAAAATACTCCAATGAGCCCATCGCCTACTGGACCCACAAGATCGCCACGCCCAAAGAAGCATGACCGAACAGCTTCCAGCCTATTGGGCCAGATTCACCCACCTCGAACCGGTCCGTAAGCCGATTCTAGCTTTTATCGCTTTTGGGCCAAGAGCCCATCGCTCGCCACCCGTCCCCGAGCCCAAAATTCCCAAAATTCCATCCATTCTTCCTCGAGTCATAGGCCAGGTCACTCGTAGTCGGCGGGTATTTTTACACCTAAAGACATTTTAATTTACATTCTGATGTCTCTAAATCCCCCTTGCCCCGCAATCCTGTGTCCGCATTAAATGACCCTAATTGGAAAATTGCTATGACTGATGAATATAATGCTCTTATTGATAATAAGACGTGGGAGTTGGTGCCCCGTCCATATGGTATTAATATTATCAGGTCTATGTGGATTTTTGCTCATAATGAGAATTCAGATGGGTCATTTGCTCGACATAAGGCACGACTTGTTGGTGATGGTAAGACTCAGCAGGTTGGTATTGATTGTGGTGAGACGTTTAGTCCGGTGGTCAAACCGGCTACCATTCGCATTGTACTTAGCTTGGCTCTTTCAAAGACTTGGCCGATTCATCAGTTGGATGTCAAGAATGCCTTTCTCCATGGTGATCTCAAGGAAACAGTCTATATGCATCAGCCGTTGGGTTTCAGGGATCCCAACCGCCCTCATCATGTCTGTTTGTTGAAGAAGTCATTATATGGGCTTAAGCAGTCTCCACGGGCCTGGTATACACGATTTGCTGATTTTGTTTTGACTATTGGGTTCACTCACAGCAGGTCAGATAATTCTTTGTTCATCTACCGCCGTGGTTCGTCATTGGCCTATATTCTGTTGTATGTGGATGATATCATCTTGACTGCCTCCTCCAATGCTTTGCGCTTGATCTATCATGGCGGACTTCGATTCTGAATTTGCTATGAAGGACTTAGGGTCGTTGAGTTATTTTTGGGGATTGCCGTCAGCGTCATTCGGTGGCTTGTTTCTGTCTCAGCGGAAGTATCTTGTCTTGAGATCATCGAGAGGGCTGGGATGTCATCCTGTAAGTCCACTTCCACACCGATTGATGCAAACCCAAAGCTGAGTGCCGCAGCAGGTGCACCATACGAGGACCCGACCCGCTATCGCAGTCTTGTAGGGGCCCTCCAGTATCTTACATTTACCAGACCAGATATTACGTATGCGGTTCAGCAGGTGTGTTTATTCATGCATGACCCCAGAGTTGAGCACATGAATGCAATCAAACGCATCATTCGGTATATTCAGGGGACACTAGATTATGGTTTGCACTTGTATCACTCATCTACATCCACACTTGTCTCCTACACCTGACGGCCGATTGGGGTGGTTGTCCCGACACCAGACGGTCGACTTCTGGCTACTGTATGTTCCTTGTCAACAACTTGGTCTCCTGGTCGGCAAAGCGTCAGGCAACTCTATCACGATCAAGTGCAGAGGCAGAATATCGAGGGGTGGCGAATGTGGTCTCTGAATCATGTTGGCTACGTAATTTGCTTTTGGAGCTTCATTGTCCCATTCAGAAGGCAACCTTGGTATATTGCGATAACATTAGTGCCATCTACCTTTCAGGTAACCCGGTTCAACACCAACGCACCAAGCATATCGAAATGGACATTCACTTTGTCCGTGAAAAGGTTGCTAAAGGTCAAGTTCGCGTATGCCATGTCCCGTCTCGTTATCAAATTGCAGACATTTTTACCAAGGGACTACCCGCGGTACTCTTTGAAGATTTTAGGGACATTCTCAGCGTTCGAAGACCGCCCGCTATGACTGCGGGGGTGTGTTAAACAGTCCATCACAGCCCATCACGGGCAGAATTTCGACAGTGGGCTTCAGCCCACCATTTCGGCCTTCAGCCCACCATCTCGGCAGTAAGCATCACGGGCAGGAGTATATATGGTATATTAGGAATGTATATGGTAGTATATTGTAATGAAAATGATACCTTAATTAGTGTTATACACTTACCATAATTGTATAGTTAGAATTATGGTAGAATAAGGATTTAGAAGTAGAATAGGAAAATGATTTTCCTATTATGAAAATATGTAACTTGTATATATATCTATTCAATCAATGAAAATAATCAAGGGGATTATTTCTTTCAGTTATGTTAATTAGTTTAGGGTTGAACATTAATAACGAAAACTATATCGAATTTCAATGTGAAATTTCATACAAAAATATATACAACATAACACAACACAATTCTTTTTAACATAATTCACAAATGTTGAACAAATGATAAACTTCAAACTTACCAAAAAAAATGTATGAATCATCTATCATACTAACAAAAAAGACTTGACAAAAAATATTGTCATTTCAATATATATTTTTGAAATATCCTTACAAAAATGAATAACAAACAATAAACTTTAAATCTACCATATTAACGCAAAAGATTTGAAAAAAGCAACAACAACATATGTATTCTCACAAGTAGGGTCTAGGGAGGGTAGGATGTACGCAGACCTTACATCTACCTTGATGGGGTAGAGAGGTTGTTTCCAATATACTTTCGGCAAAAATTTGAAAAAGCCTTCTAAAAAATTAGGGTTTAATTCTTGTAATTTCAAGATATAATTTACAATATCCTTACAAAAATGACTAATGAATCATTAACTTTAAAATACCATAGTTGTAAAAGTAACCTGCAACATCATTAAAAAACGAATAACAAACTATAAATGATTAATTTTAAACGTTCTTTTGTACAAATACGACACCTCCTACCGAGTCATTCTTACAAGATCTCAAGAAGAAGTGCGTTATTTTTAAGGGAGCAAAGAAGGGAAGGGGATGTGATGAAACGACTCGTTCGGTTGTTTTAGGCTTATTACCATGTTTTGACCCAACCACGCTTCATGTAAACTCTTTTCGGTGTTTGTGACTTGCGGGAATGGGTGTCATGTTTTCTGAAGTGCATTGTGTAGGTTTCGGAAGGAAAATTCAAGTTAGAAGTAGCTTTGAAATGGAAAAGGTTGACCAAAAGTTAACTTTTGAGTAAATGTGTCTGTTTATGAGTTTCGTTGTTTTCGTCATGTCCGGAATATCTTTTATGACTTAGTCAAGTATTTGGTTCATTTTTAGAAGCGTTCAGATATGTTTCAAGTCCTTGTTTTGCTAATTGTGAATTTTGAAAAGATAGGGGTGATTTGTAGAAAACCAAGTCGTGACATTGTCAGATTGATATTTTAAGTGCGCGAGCAAGTCCGTAACATCATTTACACTCTGGAAGCATATTTGGTTTGTATTTGGGAGATCTCGGGTGAGTTTCGGGTATTGGATCAAGAATTTCTTGAATTGCCTAATAGTTGGTTCTGATGTAATCGCTTTTGCGAAAACACGACCGCACATGCGGAGGTTTGTAAGATGGGGGAAGGCCGCTTCTGCGGAATGTTTGGCGCAGGTTCGAGGTCGCATCTACGAGCCTTGATCGCTTTTGCGCCCTTTTGTCCGATAAGAAGAGGCCATTTCTCCGCAAGTGCAAGACCACTTTTGCGAGGAATGGTCCGCATAAGCGAAAACCGCTGTAATCAGAACCTCAAAATTCCTATTTCGATTTTTAGAGTTCACTTCTCCAAAACTTAATTTTTCTAAGCTCGATTTTGAGGAATCAAAGGAGTTTCAACCATTTCTCTTTGGGGGGTAAGTTTTCAATCTTGAATTACTTATTATGTCATGTTTTTTTTCATTATTTGTAGATTAGAATCAGATTTTGGGTAGAAAAATCTAGGATTTTAAGCCAAGCTTCTAAATGGTATTTTCATGAAATTTATGCCAAGACTTAGGCTTATGTGTCGATTCTTCAGGTTTAGATTGTGTAATCCATGGGAAAATTATTACTAGGCTTGAATTTCTAATTTCAATCCATGATTTCTATATAAAATTTCGGGTTCTTCTAAATTGAAGATTTTTTATAAATAGTGAAATTGAAGGCCTTATTGTGATTAGTTACCCATAGAACTTAAGTATATGACTTTTGAGACTATGTGTAGCATGTTTCTAAACTAAATTTCCGATTTTGCCCTCATGGGACCGGGGTGATTTTTGGGGTTCGTCTTAGATTTCTTGGGAAACATGACTTTATGAGTTGCTGTAGATTTGTATGTTAACGTAGAATCTATGATATTTAGACTACGATCGTTCGAAAGCGCTCCGAAAGTGCAAGGCTTTGGCGTGAGAGTTCGGGGCACCCGTTCGGTAGTGCGGTAGGCTACAGTTTACTTTTTAGACTCATTTAGAGAGCATGTATAGCTTATAATCATTGAGGGGGTATTGGGCATGATGGGGATCCAATCTTAATGACCGTGATGAACACTTGGGTAGGTACCATTGTATTGTGTTGGATAATTCCACTTAGGTTGGTATTGATAGCTGCTATATGAGGTATGATAACCGTGATTGAACTCCTACTTAGTGTGTGAATTGACTTATTTCATCACTCTATGTTCATAAATATGAAAAGACTAATCTTTGAAATCGTTGTGAAACTGATGATATTAAGGCACTTGATTATTCATCTCTTATGTACATGACCTTCCATCTCATACTTCTATGATAATTGTTTACTTGTCGTAAGCATCAATTCATTAATACAAGACTGTTACTGAGATGGATCTTGATATGATATGTTATTTGGTCCGATGAGATCGGAAATGAAGGCAAATGAATTAATATGAGATGAATTGGTATTGAGATGATTTGATATGATATGAGGCTCTACCAGTCCGAGAGATCATGTCGGATGATTGTGAGCGGTATATGTATCTCGCGGAGTCGCCCATGGGTCATGACTATGTGACAAAGTTCAGTAGCATGTGTATACCACGTTTGAAAATGGCCAGTTGCATTACACCACATTGCATTGCATAACATCGCAGTCATTTCATTCTTGTTATTTATGTGGCTACATGACATTTGTAATTGAATTGATAAACCAACTTTGTGCTCGTATTTAAGGAAAGGTTAAATAGTTTCACATTAATTGATAAAGAAGTGAGGTTAAGGTGAATTAGAGTCGGATGGACTTAGAATGAACTTATGAGGATCTGTCTAACCTTCGAACTGTGTGAATTTAAACGTGATTAAACTGTGATATAATTGATCTTTTTGTATGTTCCGTCAATTTTCATGTTATGAATAGGTTATGTGTTACATAAGAATTAAGCTGAAATGATAGCTATAGTGAAGTAGACTCGATTTTTATATTTGTTACGTGTTTTCTATCGTTGTCGGCCTATGATGCCTACGGGGGTGCGTTGTGTACTCATACTATACTTGTTGCATATTTTAGTTGGATGCAGATGCAGTCTATTATTTCAGTTCCGACTCTTGAAGCGATTTTTGGAAGTTTCAGGGTGAGCTATTCATCCTATCAGTAGCCCTAGATCCCCCTCTATATTATTATTATTATTATTATTATTATTATTATTATTATTATTATTATTATTATTGTTGTTGTTGTTGTTGTTATTGTTATTGTTATTGTTATTGTTATTGTTATTGTTATTGTTATTGTTATTGTTATTGTTATTGCTGAGATGGATAAAATACAAAGTCAACAAAGTGAAGATGATAATCAATTAATCGATGCATACACATCAGTCATGGGACCTGAATATCCAGGGCGAGTGAGATTGTATCGGCGAGGAGTTACCAAAACTACTTTGAAAAAGAAAGAACATTTTGAATCTTGTTACCTTGCTTTGCTTATGCTTATTCTTTGTCTTGACTCGAGGGTCTCTCGAAAATAGCCGCTCTACCTACCAAGGTAGAGGTAAGGTCTGCGTATACTCTATCCTCCCCAGACCCCACGTTGTGAAATTTCATTGGGTATGTTATTTTTGTATTATTATTATTATTATTATTGTTATTATTATTTCTGTTGTTACTTTTCTAAGACATATATTGATGTTAAGTTTCTTTCAAGTTGTAAAAATTGTTAGACGCTTTTGTACTAGTCAGATCAGATTTTGGGGAATGTAATGTTTTAGTATGAGGTGTTCTTAAGCATTTTTATGAAAATCCAATTTTTGTATCAATGCATCATTATTCTGCTTTTATTTCTTTAAATTGATTAAATAATTTTAGGGATGGTTCGCGTACGGAGAGATAATGTAGGTGCCATCATAATCTGTGATTTGGGTCGTGGCGGATGATCATGGCTTAGAGCGTCCTGTTATTAAGAGGAGAAGAGATAGGGATGATGGCGAGGGTAGTTGGTATGCTATCGGCCTTAGGTTGACAGTTAGTCTCAATCATCCTCCATGTGAGACCCATTGACGATTGTGTTTATGTAGTTAAGTTGTATAATTTAAGTAAATATTAAGAAAAAGACATAGATTGGCCTCTAAATTATATCCAAAATCTCGATATCACACTCAAACTATGAAGACGATCTATTACACCCTGATAATTTTAAAATTAAATTTAATATTATCTTACGAGTTGATATGACATAAAAAATAATTATAATTAAATAATAATTGAAGAGTGAGGTCAAAATTAAAGTAAAAATAATTTTTAATTTAAATAAAAAACTAATTTCACCCCCTTCTCCTCCACCTCCACGCCCCCCCCCCACCCCCTTTTCTCCTCCCCTTTGTGCAGTTTTAGTACAAGAAAAGCCGACAAAGTCACCGGAAACTAATCCAATGTCCTCCGTCAACACTCACCGGAGATAAACATTTTTCTACACACTCTCCATAACCTGCTTAAACCCCATTTGACAAACACCAAGAAATGCTCTCCCGTTCTAAAACCCCAACACTTCAATCCCTCTATGTCACTCTCAAAGCACATTTTTTTCTCCACAAAGCTTCCCAATTTGGCAACACTATCCAAGATTCCAGCAAAATATAGGCCCCAAGCGATTTTGCAAGCTCAAGAAGTACTCACTGATTATTTCCATAACACTAGATCCTTACGCTTCACTTTTGCTGAATACATTGGTAAAAATTCAATATTTTTCCTTTTGGGTCTTGTTTCTAAAGTTCCATTTTCGCGTATTCACTTTCCTAATCCCGTTCAGCGGTTTTTAAGGTACCACCCCATTAATGAATTTTAGTTTTTCTTTGATGTTGAAGAAGGAGAAAGAGAAAAAGTAAATGAAAAAGAAAAAAAACTAAATTAATTTAGTGATGGTGGTGAAATTGACGGCGATGGTGGCGGATATGGTGTTTCCGGTGAGATAGGGGTGGTGTGATGGTTTAGTGACGAAGAAGATATAATAATTGAAAGATTTTAATGGTTAATTAGGAATTGATTAGTGTAAATATAAATAATAAAAGAAAAATTAAATGAATAAGAAAAAAAAGAATATAAAAATTAAATTTTTAAAAGATTTCTCATTTGGCGTGGACATGGTGCTACGTGGCGGACAAGCGTATAACACCCCTTGTGCAACTGGTTATATGTGTATCAAGGGGTAATAAATTCACTTCTTAAATGTATATGAAGTGTAATAGGTCGCCTTAATAGTTTTTGAATGTGATATCGAGATTTCGGATATAGTTTAGGAGTCAATCTATATTTTTTACCTAAATATTATATTTTTTGTGTATCTATTAATTCTTAATGATAAATATTATCTTAATCTTTATTATTCATTTTATACTAACTTGTGCAACATCCTAAATTAATTGTAAAGAATAAAGATTTTGACATATTTAAAATAAAATTATGCATTAATTAAATAATAACACACTTAAATCTAACTCTAAAAAATTATACACTTAAACCTAATTATAAAAAGTTGTAAAAAACATACTTCAGACACTTTACAATCCAAAAAAAAGGCCACTCGGATTTTCTGAAATTCTTGATGTATTGAGCCTACAATAATGTTCGCTAAAAATATGTTGGGTTCTATAGAAAATATTGACGTTCCAGACTCTTGATATATAACTAATCTTTGATCAAAGTAATCCCTCCCGATCAAAAAGAGTGTACACTTAACATTTATTTTTTGGATAAAAAGAGTGTCCACTTACAAAATTAAGAAAGAATTAACCTTGATTTTTCAAATTTTCCCTTAATAAGTGTTAAGTGACAAAATCTCAATAACTCTTTAATTAGGGTCATTTTAATTAAATTATCTATTTTTGCCTAGAAGTTAGTATTTTTTCAAGAATATATAAATGGCTGAGTGAACACTATTTTTAATCCGAAAGAAATATTGAAAAAGAATGAAAATAGAAAAAATGAAGAAACGGGTAAGTCTGAAAATATAATGGAGTGCTGCCTGAAATTTACTAAGCCCCTTAGAGCAATAAATTCTTGCGTTAAAGGACTTTTAACTAGACATTAAACTACGTTGGTCCGGCTGAGTCCTTTAATATTGATAATATAATCAAATATTAAAAGTGTATTCTATCTAACATCTTAAGCTTTTAGATCAGATTGTCACACACTTCAATATGTTATCAGAGCAGGCCAAAGGTCCTGGGATCGAACCTCACCACCACCCATTATCAAAAAAGAATTTCCACGTGCTTGGACTATGAAAAAAAATCAGGCCAGCACGTGAGGGAGCGTGTTGAGAGTATAATCAAATATTAAAAGTGTGTTTTATCTAACAACTTAAGCTTTTATATCAGATGGTCACACACTTTAATATTTAGCACAATAATTTCTGAGGTTAAAAGATATTTTGATCACTTTTTTTATGAGATAGTTTGATCACTTAAATTAAATCTTTCTTTTCATGTCATTTAGTTTCCGAACTCTACAGTCTACACTGTACAACTTACTACACATAATATCTTTCTCATGTTTTGAATACTTTTTATTCTGTTCTGAACCTGATAATAATGGAGTTACCTGAGCAATTAATTTCTGAACAAAAAAGAGTTGCAGGGGTTAATAAGTATTGGAAAAATAGACTCATTCATTTCTTCAGGTTACAGCTGGTATTGTCTATATTGTGAGCTGTAATTTCATGCTGACTGTTACTTATCAGTTATCAATTCATGTGCTCCCCAGCAACTCTTTCTTCTTTTACTTTCCAGCACAATTTGCTCTTTTGGTTGATTAGGTGGTGCTTCATTTCAGAAAGTGTCTTTATTAGATACTCCTACAAGAGTTATATAAATTTGGTTTAAAAGTTAAATCACTTTTTAAGAAATACAGTACCATTGATTTCAAGTTTATCCTTGTAACTTTGTAAAATATCCTAAAATAGTCCTCCATCAATAGTGAACATCAAATATATACTACTGTTGTTATAAGATTGGTAAAAATTTAAATACCATTAATAATGGAAGATTTTCAACGCAGTCCTTTTTTATTTATAAGTGGTAAGGGCAATTGCCCTTGAGCTATGCAAAATGGTTCACATTTGATTATGAACTTCGCGAAATTATGAAGATTTTGATTTTCTTAGTCACTATCTATTATAATTCTAAATATCACTACCATAACAATTAATTCACTCCACCTTAAAAAATATCATTTAAAAAGCATCATCTCAAAAACACCATTTAAAAATTATCATCTTACCACCACCACCACTTTTAGAATTACCCAACCCATCATTTTGAGCAGTTGCACTCCATTTCATTTTTTTAAACTTCCTATAAATTTATGTTGTGAAGTTTGTTGGTATATTTGATTTGGACCCCGAGAAACTAGAGAGTGTTTCGTCACATTTGGATCCAAGTTTAAATTGTAATCTTTTAATGATATATGGTGCCATCACAATCATGATAGGGGCCGCAATCGTGGTACGAATGAATTTTGTGCTGAAGCGCCATCGCGTCAAGAGAGTGTGACCTCGGTGCCGTCACTAGATGATCATCGCGATTGTGGCTCCTTGGACAAGATCACGCAAGGTGAAACTTTTATCTGAACCGCGATCACGTGGTTGGATCGTGATCGCTCTAAAGATCTCGTTCATGTATTAAATGAGCAAATTTAGAATCTCATTTTATTTCACAATTTTCTAGTCTCGAGTATCAAATCAGTTGAGGTGCATACTAAATGAAAATATGTGATAATTTCAAAGGGTTGTCTATGCATTTGACCTTTTCTCAAACTTGAAAAGCTCAAATTCAACTTGGAATGAGTAAATTGGAACGAGTAAAAGGAAAATGGTCAAATTTGCCCTCCAGTTATGTTTTATGGAACAACTTTGCCATCCGTGAAACTTTAGGATCAAATATACCCTCACCGTTTGCAAACTTTCCCTCAATTGGATGGAAAGATGTGTTGGACGCCACATCTGATCCACGCGGACGCCACATCTGATCCACGTGGACGCCACGTCTGATCCACGTGGAGGACAATCAAACACATGGCATGTAGGACCCACACCAAAACCTCACCCTTCTTCTACTCCCTCCGTTCTTCATCTCCCGCTGCTCCGGCGAGGAGCTCCAACAACCGACCCCCACCACGAAACCACCCTCTCTGCGTTTCCCTCTCCCTTCTCCCTCTCTTACACTTTAATTTTCATTAAACAAACATCATCGTCACCAGCACTGCGACGCCGGACCACCAGCTCAGTCACACCCACCAATGACAAGCTTCACACCACCACCGCACCGTTGCTCGCCATTACCATAGCGAACAACCAGAGCCACCGTCACTATTTTTGATAGAAAACACCGTCACCGCCCTGCCAAGATACGAGTCGAATCTTTCTCAATGCCATAATTGAGCATAGTGTGAAAGAAAATCAAGCAATCATCACAGTCTATTTACAACATCAGCAGCAACACAAAGCGAAAGAGGAAGAGCAAGAAGAGTATAGGGGTCTGTTTTGATGAAGTTTTTTCAAAATGTTTTCTTTTATTCCCTTTTTGTTTATTCAAAGGGCTGTTGGTTTTTTGGTCATCAGTGGTGCTGGCAGAGATGATATGGGCAACCACCCTTTACATAAAATCCCAATTTCTCCAATGCCTCATTCTTCAGAGCTGAAATTTCAACTCAAACTGTAATGGATTTTCTGACGATGGTATTGTGGTGGTGAAGCAGTGGGTTGTGGTCGACTGAAGAAGAGGGAGATGAGAGGTTGGTTGTGGTGACGTTGGTGGTCGTGCTTGGCGGAGATGATGGTGGTTGGTGGCTTCATGGTGAAGCAGTGGTATAGCAGTGTTGTCCTCCACGTGGATCCGGTGTGGCGTCCAACACACCTTTCCATCTAATTGAGGGCAAATATAACAAGTTTGCAAACGGTGAGGGTATATTTGATCTCAAAATTTAACGGAGGACAAAGTTGTTCCATAAAACATAGTTGGAGGGCAAATTTGACCCTTTTCCCTAAGGAAAAATACTTGCTCGCACCCATGTTTACACCAAATTATATAAACTTATTACATATATGTGATTTACACTACTTGTGTACAAACACATATCATATATTGATTTGCTATAATTATTGAGTGCAGATGAATTTTTACCATATAGAGGGTTGGGGAAGGATTGAGCGTGTTGGAGGATTGGGAGAAATGAAATGCATTTATGAAATTTGTTTTTCCTACTTTCACTAGGGAAATCATATTTCTTATTTTCAAAAAATATATTTTTCTAAAGTAAATGTTTTCCAAAATTTTTGACCAGCCAACATAGTAAAATTTAAAAACTTTTTCTGAAAGACATCTTCTTTCATATCAAGCACACCCTTAATTAGAAGCTTTTAGAAGCAATCACATAAGGGTTAATGAAATATTTTAAATCATAAATTTTAAGAGCTTTATAATCACACAAAAATTATAGAGAAAAGGGTCAAATATACCCCTCTACTTTAGCTTATTAGTCAACTTTGCCGTTCATTAGCGAAAGTAGTCAAACATACCCCTTTTGTTACAAGTTGGGGCCAAATACACCCCTACCGTTAGCAAATTATTTAAAAATACCCTTTTAAAAAAATATTATGGAAAAGTGGATTTTTTAATTAAAAAATCTGTAAAGTATGTTTTTTAAAAAATAAAGTGTCCTAATTTTTTTAAATCTGAATTAATTTTAAAAAGAAATCTGAAAAAACTGATTTAAAAAAAAATATTTTTCAGATATCTAATTTTCCAGAATATCTTTTTTTAAAAACCAGTTCTATAAAATCAAAAAAATTTCATGTTTTTAATAAAAGCCATTTTTTCCAGAGTTATTTTAATTAGAAAAATCTAATTTTCAGATTATTTTTAAAAAAATTATCATGTAGGCACCACATAAAATAAGTTAAATGCTACATGTCACCCAAATTATACACATTATATATGAAAATACACACTAATACTCATTTTTAACATATTATATAGGTATTTAACTTATTGTATATACCATTTAACTTATTCTATGTAGTGTGAATATATTGACTTCTGATTCAATTGTTCGAGGAGCAAGGGGTTTAGGTTTTGTTTTGGTGAAAAGGTCTTAGGCATGAAATAGTCTATGTCGGGAATCGGCTGACAAATATTTTAAAAACAATTTGGAAAAATGGCTTTTATTAAAAATATGAATTTTTTTGATATTATAAAACTCGTTTTAAAAAAAAAAAAATCTAGAAAATTAGATATTTTAACTGGATTTTTTAAAAATCAGTTTTTCAGATTTATTTTTTAAATTAATCCAGATTAAAAAAAAAGATTTTTAGACACTTTATTTTTTTAAATACTTTACAGTTTTCTAGATTAAAAAAAATATTTCCAGATATTTTAATTAAAAATCCAATTTTTAGAATTTTTTTAAAAAAGGTATTTTTGAATACTTTGCTAACGGTAGGGTATATTTGGCCCCAACTTGTAACAAGAGGGATATATTTGACTACTTTCACTAAAGGAGGGTAAAATTGACTAATAAACTAAAGTAGAGGAATTTATTTGACGCTTTTTCAAAATTATATCATAGTATGGTCATAGATTAAATTTTTTATTGTTTATTAAATTTTGTATGTAAAAAAAACTTACCACACAAATTAAATTAAAACAAATAAAATAGTTGGCTAGCTTTTCAGATTGAAGGTACCAACTTGTTATGAGAAAAATCACATTTCCTAAGTTGTGCAGTGTATATGATTCTCTGTACAGAGGAGTTTGGCGTTTCCAAAATGTGCTCGAAAAGCATTACGAGGGTGTTTGAATTGGCTTATAAGCTATAAGTTCCTTTTTAATTTGTTGGAGTGTTTGATAAATTAAAAAATGGTTTAAAATAAGTTTAAAAATGCCTAATATAAGTCAAAATGGAGAAGTTGATTAACCCCAACATATTTTTTTTTTGGCTTAAAAGCCATTTTGGTTTGACCAATGATTTTAGTCTTTTATCCTTTATATCTTCTTCTAATTCCAACATTACCTTCATATCTAAATAGCCCTAAATATTTTCGACGTTTTAAAAATAAAAAATGGAAAATTACTTTCTTTATAATCTGGAAATCTGATTTTTTTTTAAATCTGGGAAAAAATATTTTTTTAAACCCGCTTTTGTAAGAACAAATCTGAAAAATAGTATTTTTTATTAAAAAAATCTGGATAACTGATTTTTTTTAAAAGAAAGTGTCCTAAAAAGTCTAGATTTCTCAAAAATTATATTTTTAATAAAAAAATATATAGAAAAACAAGATTTTTTTAAAACCTAGAAAATAATAATATGTTTTCCTGATTTTTAAAAAAGTTCATCTTTTCCATAATTATTTTAAAAAAAAGGATTTCCACATTTTTATTAAATAAATCAGTTTTTCCCAATTTAAGAAAAAAACCAGTTCTTTATAGTATTAACAACTTTAAGGGAATTTCAGTCATTTTGACAGAAAAGAGGTGCTTAACAGAACTTATGTACCAAATACATCAATAATTTATTTTCAGCCTAAGTACTTTTATCTAAACACATAACTGTTTATTTATAAAATAAGTTTCAGCACTTAAAAGTTCTAAAAATACGTATAAATAAAAATCACTTTTTTCAGGCTAATTCAAACGGGCTCTATATATATGCCATAGTAAAAAAGCACTCCAATATTTATAGTGTTACACAATTGTTCGAGGAAAAGCTGAACTTTTTTAAAAATCAGGAAAACATATTATTATTTTCTAGATTTTAATATTTTTCCCACTTTCTTTTAAAAAAATTAGTTATCCAGATTTTATTTTTAAAAAGAATATTTTTTTAATAAAAAATATAAATTTTCAGATTTGTTCTTACAAAAGCGGGTTTTTAAAAAATATTTTTTTCCAGACCTTTCTTAAACCCCAATATGTAAAATTACACTGAATACATTATTTTCTTAAACAATTAATATTAGTTATGTGACATCTTTTTATTTCACAATTTAGTGAATTCAAAATAAATTTTGGATACACAATGTTTTTTTAAAAAATTCCCCATTAACTACTGCAACTTGATTGATACGTTGAAACCTGTCAGACAGTGTATTTTGGCTTTATCTCAGCTTTTAATATGCTAAACACGAAGGGAATAATTATTTAAAAGAATCTACAGAGAGGAAATAGTAAGTTGGGAAAAGTGCCTCTGTCAGTACAACAGTTTGTGTATGGTCATCCTTATTCAATGTTCAGCATTCAACCATTTTTGGTTTGCAATCCCATATTCCGTACCTGACTTGGTACTTTTGAAACTTCTTCTCTTTCTTCTTTGGTTTGCAATCCCATATGCAGGGTAAACTAGGGCTGGCCAGTGGGCCGGGACGGCCCGACCCGACTCCGTCCCGAGCCCGCCCCGATTCCACCACGATCCCGCTAAAAAATAAAATAAAAAAAATAACGGGGGCGGGACTCGAACTCGGGACGGGACGATGTCTCGTCCCGTCAAACCCGAGCCCGCCCCAGGCCCGCTAGACCCGACCCCGTCCCGAGCCCGACCCCGCCCTTTTCTCCTCTTTGCAAATATGACCGTTGCACCAACGGCTATTTTAGATTATGACCGTTGGCCAACGACCATTTTAGGCCCCCCCTCCCCCAACCCTACCCCTTAATATTTATTTTTAACCAATAAGTTATTATATTTACACTTTAACCCAATTTTCCAACTATAAATAACTCATTTTCTCTTCATCTTTCTCACAAATCTTCCTACAATCTCTCTAATTTCTCAATATATCTCTCTACAAGTCTACATTGTTTGCTAAATATTCAATTTTATTTATTCATTTGGGAATTGGGAGTGAAGTTGGCAACTAGCTTGAGGATCTTCCATCGAGCAAAGCTTCAATTTTCAACCTCTCGATTACACGTCGACGTTACGTCGGCGTTTGGTACATTCGTTCCTTCATTAAATTATTATTGTCTGTTTATTTTATTTAGCGCACTTAATTTTATTGTCTTTAATTATTTATTATCATAATTAAAATGAAAGGATTAAAAGGTATGTTTAAGGGTAATGGTAAGGGTGCTTCTTCTAGTAGGAGCAACTAGGGCAAGGGTACTTCTTCTAGTCATCTTATTCCTACACATGATGATTTTGTTTATACTCAACATTTTCCTACAATACCATTAGATTAAGACCAGGAGCTATTTTCTGAAACTCAAGAAGACTTTAATTTAGACGATGATCTAGATGATATACCCACTAATGTTGATGACAACACACCCACTAGTGCACCTTCAACTGAAATACCTCCTATTCCCCCTAGTATGAGACGAGGTCCAGCAAAACGACCATTAAAATCAGATGCATGAACATTTTTTGATAGGGACGTAGAGAATCAAGTAGCCATATGTAAAATTTGTAAAAATGTTTTAAAATTTAAAACTGGAAAAGGTCACGGTGGGACGGGGGGGTTTAATTAGACACGTAGTAAGTGCTCATCCACTAGGTATGCCCAATACCAGGCTTCAAAGCTGGTGCGCAAACGCCGCTCCATCGGGACAAGGTTCACATCTGATCTTGTCCGGACCAAGTCTGAGGTCAAATTAACCCTATGACGGGGGGAATTGTAGGCTCTAAATACAATAAACATAGAGATAGGGAAGCAATTTCAAAATTAGTTGTTGTGGAGGGTTTGCCTTTTTCATTTCCTTCATCTCCCGGTTTTATTCATTACATTAGAGATATATATAATTCTGCTTTTAACGGTTTTCCTAGATCAACTATTAAGAGAGATGTATTTAAATTCGCGCATGAATATCAACAATATTTACGTTTTTCATTATATCATTTTAATGGCAAAGTATCTATCACGTCTGATATAGGTCGTAGTACTAACGGCCATGATTATTTAACTGTAACTTGTTATTGGATAGATTATAAATGGTCTATGCAAAAACGTATTTTAGCGTATAGATATATAGATGATAGGCACACTGGTACTTTTATTGCAGAAAATATTTATCAAGTGTGCGATTATTACGGAATTACCGATAAAATTATGACTATTACATTAGATAACGCTTCTAATAACAATTTCAAAAAATAGTTTAACTCCATCTTTTCCAGACCATTTTCATATAAAATGCGCGTGCCATATATATAACTTAATTGTAAATGATGGTCTATCACTTTTTGAAGACATTCTTAGTAAAATACAATTTGCTATAAAATTTATTTTTAAAAGTAATAAAGTACAACGTAGAAAAGAATATAAAAAAATTTGTCACGATTGTGGACTACCTTATAGAAAAATTCCACAAGTATCCACTAGGTGGAATTCTTTATACGAGCAACTACTTGTTGCTTATGACTATAAATTACCTATAACTTTATTTTTTAACTCTCATAATAAAAAGCCAGCTGATATGATTTTAGATAGTGATTGGAAAAAAATTTCCGAACTTATTGTATTTTTAGAGAATTTTTTTCAAGCAACAAAAGAATTTTTCGGTATATATTATCCTACTATTTCAACTATGTTATTTTATATAACTCTAATATTTTTATTACTTAGTGAATATATGAAAAAATCAGTTTATAAGGCAGCTATTAAAAAAATATTTGTCAAAATAAAAAAATATTTTATTCCTATTCCCTCTATTTATATTATTGGTTCTGTATTAAATCCTACTATTAAAATAGACGGTACTAAATCACTAATTGAAACTATTTACGATTGTATAGAAGTACTACCACCTCCAAGTCCCAAAAATCTAAATCACCCACCACCTATTGAACAAACTAAAGAAGAAGTGTTGTCTAGCGTAGAACACCAATGCAAAAATATATATAGATTTTATCAACAAGAAAATGCTAGTAACTTACCGGCTTCCATACCATCTTCTCAATCTTCAACACAACCTCACAAAAGACATCTTTGTTTCGCGCTAGTATTGAAAGCCTCGGAAATAGAATGTGCGACTGCATACCTCTACTACTAACCAAATTAGCGAGTTGGATATTTTTGTTTTGCAGGGTTCTGCATCGTATCAAGAAGTTATCAATGAAGATGGACATGAAGACTTGCTTTGAAATCGAGGGGGAATGAGAAGACCTTTCCGACACTTTCATTGATGGCTCGAGATGTTTTGAACATTCAAGCGTCATCAACTGCGTCTGAAAGCGCTTTTTCTGCAGGCAGATATCAAATAGGAGACCACATACAATCATTAGCCGGAGACAGCTTGTAAATTGCAGTATTATTCAGAGATTGGATACGAGCGGAGCGGAGAAGGTGCGGTCAACCGGAGATCAACGAAGAAGATGATGAAAACTACAACGAAATCTTAACCGAAGGTAGTGGAAGCGATGTGGATCAATTTGACCAACAAATACCAATTCCAATTGAAGAACCACATAAAATCATCAAGCAATTAGAACAGGTTTTTTTGAGAATGTAATTTTTTTAATTGCAATTTTATTATGTAATTTGCAACTTTTGGACAACACCACAAAGTTGCAATTTAGATTTTAGACAATTGTATTTGTATTACAAAAAAATCATATGTCTATTAAATAATATAAGAGGCACAAAAACAGTCTTGAGATGTTTTTATTACACTATCTTGTTTTGTTTATTGAGTTTTTTTTATACATATGTTATTTAAAAAAAAAAAAAAGGAAAACCCGCCATACCCCGCCCCGAGCCCGAGCCCGCCCCGACCCCGCCCCGACCCGATACCGACGGGATCGGGATCGGGACTGGACTGGAGCAAGTCCCGCCAGACCCCGCCGACCCCGACCCCGACCCCGCCAGACCCGAGCCCGGCCCACTGGCCACCTTTAGGGTAAACAGACTAGGAATTGAGATTTGAAAGTTCTCATAGATTTGAATGATGATTTATGACTTAATTGGATAGCTCGGAGAAATCTCGAGGGCCTCGTGATTCATATGCTTGAGTTGCATTCTAGTAGAATTGAAAGTTACAGTTGACCAAGACAAATAGTTGACTTTAATGAGTTTGGATTCATGATTTGAAAGTTTCAATAGGTTTGTATGATGATTTTGAACTTGTCCGCAACTTTTGGTTAGATTCTAATGAGTCTCGGATGAGTTTTGATCGTATTGTGCTCATACTCGATGTTTTGACGTCGTTTTGAGCATATATGGTACCACACGAAGAAAACAAGCTCTAAATTATGTTTTTGAACCATTAGATCCGTATCGTGATTTCAGAACCATAACAACAAGAATCGTTGAATTACGAGGTAGTATGAGAGATTTATGACCATTTTACCCCAAACGGCCGTTGTCGGTGCTAGTGCACCGCGAGTGCGGAAAAGAGGTAGGCACATGTGAACATGTAGGTGGGGAAATGGTGCATGTGCGACGTGGGGCCGCATGTATGAAGGCCATGACTGTTTTAAAATTATAACTTCACATCATTCATTTAAAATCAATTTTTGAGAGTTCTAGAGCTTGAATTTGGGTAGCATTCTTCTAGTTTCAATGTGTGTGTGTGAGGGGGGGGGGGCTGTAAAAATCTAACTTCAATATGTTTTATTTCAACTTAATTACCTCGTTTGTTAGTGAATTAATATGTGATTTGGTTGAGAATTTGGAGTTTTTGCCCTAAAACTTAAGAAAGTAATATACAGATTTGGAGGTCAATTCGAAGTTGTTTTGGGCTGAAATTTCAGATATAGGTTTTCGAAGGAATATGTAACCGATTTTGAAATAAAATTATGATTTTGACCCCGGGGGCTCAGGGTTGACTTTTTCATTGACTTTTTTAGTCTTAATTATTTTATATAGCAATATGGACATCCTTGGATTTATTTTAACCCCGTAGAGTACTATTTTGAATATATTGGACTCATTTGTTGAATTCGAATGCAATATAGCTTCTGAAAGACTTAAAGCTTCCCTTGGATCGGGGTAAGTTATGTTTTGACTCAAATTGGAGGAATGTTTTTGTTAATTAAATGATAATAAGGGTTAATGGTGAAAGAGGGGGTCCTGTATTCGTGAAATTACGAGCACTCAGACGGGTACCGATGTCATGTTATATGTATTTTATCTAATTACGTCATTTATTGATGAAATTTATGGATGTTGAAGCATGCTTTGACTGAGTATCATGATTAATTGGCTATGTGTTCACATATCACTCAGAATATCTCATATAATTTTGATAAACAAGAAGTTTCCTAGATGCATAGTTTGTACAATATATATGCCTCATACGTACATATGATATTCATGCTGTTATATGAATATTCATGCTTACATTTTAAGATGAATCATAAGGTAGTTGATTGATTGATCGATATTCATGATTTCATATGATATCTTATGCATACTACACTCAATGGCTCATATTGTTATGACCAATGGAAAATAATTTCGGACTGAGTGATGTGATTCAAGTCTGGATTGACTGGTTGCCCAATGGGAAATGATTTATGGCAGAGAGATGTGATTTCAGCTTGGATTAGCTGGTTGCCCAATGTGAAAGAGTTCTGGGTGGGTATAAGACATCGTGAGTACCTCATGAGTCACGACTCCCTAATAAAGGAGCATGTGTACACCGATTGCATATGTCCATTGCATTTCATCTCATATTTTTCTGACTTTATTGATGTGGTTATAACTTATCTTTGGAATCTTGAAAGAGAATCAGGCTTATCTGATTTGTGGAGTTATTTTTCCTCTTATTTGGGTTATTTAAGTGTTGAGAATTATATTTGTTTAAGAAAGCATTTTAAAAACCAACCTTCGCCGCTACTTCGTTGGGGATGATCATGAGACTTGTTGAGTGCATGTGTTTCCTGTACTTATACTACACTTGATGTACTTTAATGTACATGTCTTTACATGAGTATTAGCTGAATTTGATAAGACATTGAGAGTTTTGTCATTTATAGTTTGGGTGAGTTGCTAGCTGATCCACAACATCAGACTCTAACTATGTTTCTTCATTTAGTTGTCTTTCTATCTCTAGACAGTGGGGTGTCAAAACTCTTGTATTATACTTTCAGTTAGGTACTCTTGACTCATATCACCAGTTTTTGAGATATTTTGATTGTATCTTCCGCACTTATTAAATTTCGAGACATCTTTTATAACTTATTATTGATTAGGCTTACTTTATGCATGTTAATAATAAAAATGATTCACCTATCGAGTTTGGCAGGGGAGGATGGAACATATTAGGTATAGGTTCAATTGAACCCATAACTTTCGATGTGGAGCATTAATTTATGTGTTCTAATTTATTAAGTTACAATAAATAGTAGACATGAACCCATAACTTTTAAAATATAGTGGGTTCAATACTAAAAATATTAAAAAGGTTGTATCCATAGAACTAATATCTTGGATCTGCCTCTGGGGTTTGGCGTAGGTGCCAACATGGCTTAAGGGATTTTGGTTCATGATAAATTGGTATCAGAGCCCTAGGTTTGCAGGTCTTATGAGTCATGAGCGGTGTCTTAGTAGATTCGTGTTTATGGATACGTAGAGTTTCATATCTATAAGCGAGAGGCTACATATGCATTTTTGAGTCTGTTCCATATTCTTTCATTTTTATCGTGCATTCTTAGTTCAACTCGAAATTTAAATCTCCTCTCTCATTCTCTTACCAATGGTGATGACACATTTTCGGATGTCGACACCAGTAGCTGGAGCTGACATTGCGCGGTATGGTGCGAGAGTTTGTACCATGATGAGGGACTAGGCCAGTCTAAAGGACACGTGGCCAGGTTCAAACCACAACAATAACTTGGAGGCTTAGTTGAGTGGGGTTGTGATTCGTACTCTTCAAATCGGTAATATCGATAGGAAATGCAAATGATGGTATGAAAAATGACATGATTACCATGCCTTCAATGATTAGTTGCTCAGAAGTCGAGGAAGTGAATTATGGCACACCGAGTAATGGAAAAAGAGTTGGCGATTTGAACTGGTACAACTAGCGAAATAACCAAGTAATAAGTGTTGTGACTTAGAAGACTACGCTTGGGGAGGTTTGACATAACAAGGATGATTTTCTCGAGGTGTGATCTGAATATGAATGATTCAATGTCGTCCAGATTTGTTATGATAGCCTTATGACACGAGTGTGTCAATGTCATGTCTAACAATTTAGTTATAGAATGGTATAGGTGTGAATATCTTGAAGACGCGTGTAAATTTATGAGGATCAATCGATAAGATGAGAGGATAATGACCATGGTAAGGCTATGAGGAGAGGTTGAGTAAGGACAAAGGCATGAAAGCTAATCTTTTATGACGGGGTTCAAAATGGTAGGACTTCATATGGGGTTCTTATAAAGAGTTTCTTTCTATCCTACGGAGTGGAGGTTCAATGAAGAAGATTTAAATAGTTCAAGCTTGGTGACACAATGGTCACAGTTATAAAGTTCCAATCTGACATAATTCACGGGTATGCTAAGTTTAATATCACATGAGATTATGAAAGGTTAAGTTGAGTGTCAGGAAAGGATTAGTAACTTACAAAGTTAATCAGTAATAGAAAAAGCTATATTCTGGAATATTAGATCATTTAAGACTTAATTGGCTTTTAAAAGATTAATGATGTAAACAAAATACATCAATATGCAGTCATAGCACTTATGGAGCCTTTCCAGGATTCAGATTCCTTAGAGTTATATAGAAGGAGGTTAGGCCATGCAGTAGCAAATGCATCTGGGAAGATTTGATTTTTGGACACATTAATGGTTGGAAGATGTGGTTTCTGATTCAGACCACCAAATCACTCTAATCCTAGAGCATAGAACATTGCATCAGAAGGTTGTATTAACAACAATATATGCAAAATGTATAGCTGAAGAGAGGATAGATCTATGGGAATCCTTAAATGCAGTTGCTGATTAGATGCAATATCCAAGGTTAGTTGGAGGGAACTATAATGTAATAGTCTCAGAGGAGGAAAAGCTGGGAGGACTTACAGTAATACTAAGGGAAACAACAGATTTAGGAATTGTATCCAATCAGGTGGACTGATAGATCTTGGTTTCACTTGTAGCAAATATTCCCGGTGAAATGGGAGAATAGAAGGGGACTGTATTTTTAAAAGACTTGATTGGATTCTGTGGAATCAGGAGTTTCTCAATATGATGCCATCAAGTGAGGTGTCACACTTGATTAGGTTAGGTTCTAACTATGCTCATTTACACCTAGTTTGTAACAATGTCTAATAATAGATGACTAAACCATTCAAGTTCCTGAACTTCTGGATTGATTATAGCAGTTTCATGGAGATCATTCAGGAAAACTGGACTGCAGACTTTGTTGGAAATCCTTTTTATGTGTATCACCATAAGATCAAGAAAGTAAAAAATACCTTCGTGCAATGGAGTAGAGCAACATATGGTAATAATTTTGAACAAATTCCTACTATGGAAGATACCACAAAGATCAAGGAATTGCAATTTGAAATAAATCCTTCTATGATGAATAGAGGTTTGATCCATCCAAATTCTCTTCATTACGCCTCCGTCCCATAGGAAAAAGAGGTATCCCTACCATCCGACCCTAAGAAGTCTTACTTCATCACACCTTATCACCAAGAGGTCATCTTTCAAGTCCATATTCCCAACTTCTCTTCGCAGTCTTAGCACAATCACTATCCTCTTTGTCAAATCAAATAATCTTTTCCAAGTTTACACTTGTCTTCAGATATCGACATATATACTCTTCCATTGCTGAGTTTTTGACTTTCCATTGATAGACTTGTGCCACAAAGCTGTCATACTAAACCTTGATGATGCATAAAATTTTCCACTCCAAGCACACCTCGAGCAACCCTTCTTGTTAAGACATAATTATACTTCCCCCACTTCTGAGAAACCAACCGTTGAAGACATACCGATCATACAATCTCCCCCATTAAGGACATAAAAGGTGAAGAAGTTTCAGATACCAATTAGAATCGACCAGATACCAATTTGAATGAAATAACACGAAAGGAATGAAAGAATAGAAATTTCCTAGATGACCTATAGCCTCAATTATAAGTGTGGCGCACAACACACCCATAAGTAGGATTCTACTACACATTGCTCTTGTACTTATAAACCAGGTAACCTAGGGCTCTAATACCAACTTATCATGTCCCAAATCGAGGAACGCGCGGGCACCTACCTTTTCCCCACCCGGTCGGAGAACCCATCCTTTAATCACAACTCAATTAATAATAAGGTATAACCTAACCATCAATATAAGTAATAAGTCTAGGATAGATAAGGAAATAATACGGAAATAATACAACAATTTCAAGGAATATGGTCTAAGGCAGTACAAGAGCCACTACTATAAGCTTGAATATGATTACATAGTTTGAAAAATACAATAGTGTCTCAGAATAGAAAAATAAGACAACTAGATAAAGAGAACATCCTGGGTGCGGACCCATCCATGTGCTCACCCAAGATGCTCGACAGCAAAGCCGCGAGAATCAGACACGAGGAGAGGTAGTAGACCCTGTCATGTACTCTGCACTCATAAAAGAATGAAACAAGGTAGTATCAAGACAAACACTATGTATCAGTAAGTATCATAGGCCGACAACAATTAGATAACATATATAAAGAATAATGCTGAAAGATAGGCATGCTTACAATCATATATAACACTACACAGTCCAAAAATAGCATTACAAGTTCAAATACCAAGTCTAAATCTAATATGTATGAATATGAGAATATGAATGCAATGATACACACACACTCCAAGAGGAATATCTCTACATCCCGACAGTCATGACCCATGGGGGACCCGCGAAGTCCATGTACCTATGTTGTTAAATGCACAACCTAATTCAATATAAGTATATGTTGCAGAATGTGCAACCCGGTCCAATATAAGTATATGTTGCATAACGCGTAACCCGATCCAATAAATGTATGTGTTTCGGAATGCGCTACCTGATCCAATATAAGTGTATACATAGTTGCGGCGCACAACCTGATCTAATATATGTATATATATAGTTGCTTCATGCAAACCTGATCCAAATGCATGATCATGTATATATGAATGATATCAAATTCCAATGAGAATATATCATGTAAATCGTGTCACGTATGTACACATAATCATCATGTCATAAATGAATCAATCATTCCTCTACATACGGTCAAGTCTAGTATCATGCACGTGGTGATGAGCCACTAGATCAAATAAGCCAACAACCATAATCAACAACAGTATATTCCATCCCAACTTCATACCCGAAGGTGTAGCATGCTTTCTCCAACAATTACTAACTCTACATATGCTTCGCTAACCGGAGTCTAACTATATGATAAGCCGTAACCTACCTGGATGCCAAATGAGAGCTAGAAATGATCACAACAGAGCCTTACCTCTCTGCGGGTCTCGGTTATACTCGTAGTCTAGTCATTATTAAAATATAAGTTAGAAACGGAAACTAACAATACCTATATCACTAGACTATTCATTGAATTCAAACCAACTATGGGAAAAGGGGGGAAACATGTCTACAAGGGTAAAATGGTAATTCGAGAGTGAAATTGGTAACCCAACATTTTAGAAGTTCAAATCTACTCCACAATTGCTAATTTAGCTAAAGTATGGATCAATTTCATCATTTAATGTGAAACCCCCAAATTAGCATAAACCCTAGATTTTCTATGATCAATTTCTCAACAAAAATGGAAGATTCAAGCCTACTAGTTACCAATTAATGAAATTCATGCTTAGATTAGTCAGACCCAATAGTTAATCTCACATTTAAGGCTTAAGAATCAATTAACACCAATGAAGTAGAATTCATCCCTTTTTAACTAGGTTTTCTAGTTTTTTCCACCATAGATTCAACTTAAGAAAGGTAAATAAAAGGCAAACAATGCAATGATACACACACGCGCCGAGCGGAATATCTTTACGTCTTGACATTCATTACCCATGGGGTACTCGTGAAGTCCATGTACCTATGTCGCGAAATGCACAACCTAATCCAATATAAGTATATGTTGCGGAATGCGCAGTCCTATCCAATATAAGTATATATTCGGAATGCACAACCCTATCCAATATATGTATATGTTGTGGAATGTGCTACCTGATCCAATAAAAGTATATACATAGTTGCAGCGCACAACCCGATCTAATATATGTATATATATAGTTGCGACACACAACTCGATCCAAATGCATGATCATGTACGTATGAATAATATCAAATTTCAATGAGAATATTAAGGAATGGTCGAGTTAAAACTGAAGAAGTCATAAGAGTTTAAAAGATTCGTTAATCACTCTGTGTTTGCAATCCTTATGTTGAATATGTCATTTCAAGCTGATGCAAGATGAGAAGATATTGATGTTCATAAGAGAATAAGAAAGTCCTTAGGCCAAGGTTGAAAGAACATTCAAAGGATTCTGAGTTATACTCGTCATTTCGCACATATTTGTGAACCCGATTAACCAATTTTAGTTCCGAGGACTCGAACACCGTCCCAAGGTTATATATGACATAAAAGAATATTGATGTTACACTCCATAGTTTTGCATTTTGTCATGTCATTAATGGATACATATGTCCCGGGAAGAGGTTGTGGGCCCGTTTCCCCTTTTTCCCATAGTTGGTTTTGATTCAAAGAATAGTCTAGTGATATGAGTATTGTTAGTTTTCGTTTCTAAATTAGATTTCAAAAGTGACTAGACTACGAGTATAATTGAGACCTGCAGAGAGTCAAGGCTCCGGTGTGATCATTTGTGTCTCTCACTTGGCATCCAGGTAGGTTACGACTTACCTTATAGTTAAAATCCGGTTAGCGAATCATATGTAAAGTCAGTAATTATTTGAGAAAGCATGCTACACCTTCGGTTATGAAGTTGAGATGGAATACTTAGGTTGGTACTATTATTAATTATGGTTGTTGCCTTATTTGATCTAGTAGCTCGTCGCCCCGTGCATGATACTAGACTTGACCGTATGTAGATGAAGGATTGATTTATTCTTGACATGATGATTATGTGTCTATGTGTGGCATGATTGACTTGATATATTCTCATTAGAATTTGATATCATTCATACATATATGATCATATATTTGTATCAGGTTGCGCACGACAACTATATATATATATACATATATTGGATCGGGTTGCGCGCAACAACTTATATATATATTTATATTGGATCGGGTCGTGCGTTTTGCAACATATACTTATATTGGATCGGGTTACGCATTTCACAACATATACTTATATTGGATCGAGTTGCGCGTTCTACAACGTATACTTATATTGGATCGGGTTGCGTGTTCCAAAACATATACTTATATTGGATTAGGTTGTGCATTTCGCAATCTAGGTACATTAACTTCGTGGGTCCCCCCTCGGTATTGACTGCCGGGATGTAAAGATATTTTGCTTGGAGCGTGTGTGTATCATTGCATTGCATATGCATTCATATTCTCATATTCATACATATTGGATTCAGATTTGGTATTTGAACCTGTGATACTATTCTTAGATTGTGTAGTGCTTATATCTGATTGTGAGGATGTCTATCTTTCAGTCTCTTTCTTTATATATATTATCTAACTGTTGTCGGCCTATGATACTTACCGATACATAGTGTTTGTACTGATACTACCTTGCTGCATTTTTTTATGAGTGCAAAGTAAGTGACAGGGTCTACTTCCTCTCCTCATGTCTGATTCTCGATGCTTTGTTGTCGAGCATCTTGGGTGAGCATATGGATGGATCTGTAGCCCAGATGTTCTCTTTATCTACTTGTCTTATTTTGCTATTCCGAGACGGTATTGTATTTTTCAAACTAATCATATTCAGACTTGTAGTAGTGTCTCTTATACTGCCTTAGACCAGATTCCTTGGGATTGTTGTATTACTTCCGCATTATTTCCTTATCTATCCTAGACTTATTACTTATACTGATGGTTGGGTTTTACCTTATTATTGATTGAGTTGTTATTAAGGAACGGGTTCGCCTAATGGGTGGGAAAAGGGTAGGTGCCCGCGCGTTTCTCGATTTGGGACGTGACAAATTTTTTGTTCTTTCATTCTTATCATGTGTTCTTGGATTTATTTAATTCTAAGTCTCTATAGTTTCACTCTCTCTCAAAGATGGTGATGACTCGTTCAACTTCGGCTAGAGATCAAGAGTCTGAGCCTGCACTTGCACCTACTGCCAGGGCCGTTGCACAGGGAGGTGGCAGAGAGTAAGAAAGGGTTAGAGCTCAAGTTGTAGCACTGGCCAGGGGCTGAGTACTAGCAGTTGTTCGGGGCTATGCCTGAGAAGTATCTCATTAGCCGAATGTTATTCTGGAGGATGAGCATATTCATGCCAATAATATTAGGATGATACAGGCACCATCGGGTTTTATTGCTACACATGTGCTTCAAGATACTTTGGTTTGCATGTTGGGATTTGTCTACAGTATGGATCAAGCGGGTATTCTACATGTCACTCTTGATGGTTCTCAGACTAGGGTTGGAGGATAGACTCATAATCATACGATAATTTTGAGTTTTCAGACACTAGGGGCTCAGCCAGCTGGTGGTGTAGTTTCTCATTTTTTAGGTGGCCAGTGCATGGGGTTACTTCACACCCATTTTCTTAGCCCATGATGAGCACGGAGGAACAAGAGATGTTTGACAAGTTTAAGAAGATGGATCCTCCGAGGTATGAGGGGAACCCAGAGAAAGATTCTTATGAGTTCTTGATTAGCTGTCATGAGATGTGTCACAACCTTGGGTTAGTGGAGTCTCACGGGGTGGAGCACACCACTTTCAAATTTTGGGGAGTAGTTTGACTTAGACTTATTTCCTTATGAGTATTGAGACTATTTAAGTACTTTAGGTATTTTACTTTTATTTTCCGCATTTAATTTCTGTTTTGACTTAAAAATCAATTAGGGTTAACCTATGGGTTTAGGGTAGGTGCCCTCCTGGTACATATGGAATTTTGGGTCGTGACAACTTTGGTATCAGAGCACTAGGTTCATTGGTCTCATGAGTACAAGAATAATGTCTAGTAGAGTCTTTCAGATCGATACGAAAAGCTTTGTACCTATCCTCGAGAGGCTATAGGACATATAGGAAATTTTGCTTCTTTTATTCTTGTCGTGCATTCATAACTTTATTGGATTCTACATCTCTTTTGTTTCTATCTTTCTCATAGATGGTGAGAACGTTTTCATCCACGAATGGAGATTAGGAGCTCGCACATGTATCTGCACCCGCTACTAGGGGCGTTGTACAGGGCAGGGTCTAAGGGCGAGGTAGAGGTAGAGTTCGAGTTGCAGTACCAGCCCAAGGCTAAGCACCAACAGTTGCTCCGGGCTGTGCTAGGGCAATATCTCTTGAGCTGGAGGTTGTTTGTAATGACCCACTTGGTCGTTTCTTGCTAAAGACCTTTATTTTCTTGTTTGACCCTTGCCGTAGACTCTTTGTGGGATTTGTGCTGCACGGGAATGGGTGGCATGGATCTCAAGGTCCATTTATATGAGTTTCACATGAAAAAGCCAAAGTCTGAAAACTTAGAGTTAGTTAGTTAGACTCAAAGTTGACTTGTGACTAGATGGGTTTCTTTCCGGGTTCCGTCACTTCCGGAGGGTCATTTATGACTTAGTTGAGTCATTTGTTTGCTTCCCAAGCCAATTAGATGTATTTTGTGGTCTTATTTGTAAAGTTTGGATCATAGTTTTGTCCTGAATGTTTCTTTTGAAAAGTATGCCTTGGCTCGGTTGTTTGTGAAATTTGAGGGTACGAGTGAGTTCGCAGCACTGTTTACCATAGACGAGTATATTTGATTTTTGTCCGGGGGGTTTTGGGAGTGTTTTGAGTGTCGGATGGAGGTTTTTGGCTATATTTTACTATTGGTGTATAGTGTTAGCCACAGTGGAACCAACATCTGCTCCGGTCGGTCCATCTCAGTGGAAGGTTGGCTCGTCAAAGCGGAAGTCATGGAAATGGAAAGTTCTGCCAAATTTGAATTAGGTCCGCTATGGTGAGGTATGAGGTGTCAAATAACATCCGCTATGGTGAAGGCATTTCCGCCGCAGTGGGTCCTCTCCAGCGGAGTCAATTCCGTCGGGGCGGATCACTATTCAGGTGTCCTACATATAATTCTTAGTCAGTTTTTCTTTCTCAAAATAGTGTGTTCTCGAAACTAGCACCGCTCTATGGTTATTTCAGAGCCTTAGGAGCATTTCCCACCTTGAGGTAATAGATTTTTTCCCTTTTTAGTTTAAGTTTATGATTCTAAGCTTATTAATGGTCGTTTAGCTTATTGTTTGAATTGGGGAAGATTAGTTTTGCATATTGTGAGTTTAAGAGAGTTGTATGGTTGGTTTTAATAGGGATTTATGGATCGAATGATGTTAATATCATGAGTTAGGAGTAGGTTATGTTAGATTATCATGTTATAAGTCTTAATTTGGTGATAGAATCATGTTTTCAATTAGGAAAAATTTATAGGGTTTCAATGATGAAATAAAGTTCGCAGACTTAAACTCCCAAATTAAGCCGAGAGGTGTTTTACTAAGAATTCCAACAATTGCACGTCATTCTACACTTAGATGTCTAACATGGCATGGGAAATGGAATGTGGTTGGAGTTGTGATATGAAGGTCTAAGTAGTCTTGTATTTTCGGCCTTCTTGTTAGTCTTGGCCGAGACCATGTTATTTTCTTATAGCTTATTATTTTCCTTTAGTTCTTAGCTTAGGACATAGTATGTTGTGTAATAATTAACATTATGACACAATTAGTAAGTCACAAAGATGACTAGGCCGAGAGTACACCATGACAAGGACAAATGATGACTTGAACGACAACTTTGCAAGGACAAGAGACTTCTAGAAAGAGGAAGATTTCAAGGAGACTTTATGAACTAGCAAGTTCATGAAGTTAGATATTTTGAAGACCTCAAAGTCGTCCAAGGGGGAGAAGAGGAGTTGGCCGAAATGGTTCAACACACAAGCACCAAGAATAGAAGCTTCCAAGCACATTCCAAGAAGATAAGATCCTTGAGAAGCACAATACAGCCCCTCTTCGACTTGGACTCCACAAAGGGATGTGAAAGGGATTGAGTTTACCCTTATCTCCAAGTAAAGACCATTCACATTGCCTTGGTTTGGTCGAGAAGTTCCTTGGGCACCAAGTACACCCGAACTCGTTCACATGGCCAAAAGTACTAGTAGTTTGAGTCCTTTAGTTTTCTTCTAGAATAGTCTATTCCCTACATTAAATAGGACCCTTAGGATATGTAAATATTCAGAGTTGATTGATATATAAAAGTGAGTTTTACTCAAAGCTAATTGTATTCACTTGTGTGTGTTTACTTTTAGTTGGTTCTTGTGTGAACCAAACTCTGAGAGTGGTATGGATATGGTGTGGTCCAAGAGACCGGAAAGGTAAGAGTAATATGAGATTATGGCACTTGAGATGATATTGATATGCGGGGAGCGGTGTTGTACACCTGCAACATTATTGAGACTCGACAAATGTGTCATGGGCTCTAATCAGATTCGTGTGTGGAATTTCGACTGGCTAGGAGCGGTATATCGTGAGTCCCTCATGGGTGTATGGATCATAATTAAACCTTGGAGTATTGTGTACCAGGTTGACAAAGGTACCTTGCATATGCATTGCATTCACATCATACATGTTATGACATATCATTAATAAAGTGTGATTGAGACTTGCTATTGAGCGATTATGAACATCTTGGTTGGTTTTAGGACTTGAAAGGATTATTCATGCCACATGATATTTGATATGTTGTTGAACTCTATGAAACATCTTGGTGATTATGTGATATACTTGGTCATTTATATGCTAGTGTAGGATTATTTGGTGTCAACTTTGTATTTATCTCTGAGTATGTATCTTTCGTCGTTGTCAGCCTATGATGTCTATAGGGGTATGTTGTGTACTCATGCTACACTTGTTGCATTCTTTTTTAATGCAGATTCAGTACATTCCACCTCCGCAACACCGCGTGGCTGAGAGTTCTAGTTGGTTATCCTAGGCATTCAAGGTGAGGATGTTATCTCCAGCATACCCTAGGATACTCTTTCTCTATTTATTGTCTTTTGTTCGCACTTGAGAGACATATTCAGGCTATGTATTCAATTTTGGCATGCGTGCCATTTTTTTTTACTTTTTCATATTATGTTAGTGCTCTTGTATCTACATACTAGATCTTTGGGGGTATTTGTTATTGTTTCATACTTGTTACTTATTCCGCATTTATAGTATGAGACAGCTTTGTAGTATCTCATCATCTTCCGTTTTTACTTATGTTATGTCATGTTAATGATTTGGGAGTGGTTCGCCTACGTGGTGGGATTATGTAGGTGCCACCACGCCTCCTGAAAAGAGGTCGTGACATTATTCCTGAGGATGATCAGGTTTAGGTTGATGGGGATGATCAGGTTTAGGCAGATGGGGTTGATCCATCATAAGTGTTCCCTGGTTTTATTGCTACATCAGTCCTTCCGGACACTTTGGATTGCATAATGAGTTTTTTCGAGACTATAGCACATGATGACCACTCTTTGTGGTACAGATTTTGTTCTGAATACAAGTGGGTCTCGTGGAGTGGTCCGAGTCCGAGGTTGTTGATAAGGGAGATCTTGTGGTGAGCTACCTGGATGATATGTAGTGTCAGTCCCTTTCTACATTTATTTATTTTTATCTCTTTTACATTCTAGACAGTGTATTAGATCGATTCAGACTTATATTAATATTCTTAGTAGTTCTTGTACACATGACATTACTTTTGAGTGGTATATTACGTTGTTTTGGCATTTAGGTCATTATATAGATACAAAAAACACAAGTAGGAAAGTAAAACTTAGTAGGAAAGTAGTATCATTATTAACACAGTCATATTTAGACAAGATATCAGCCACAATGTTGGCTTCTGCGAATTAGATGTGCTGCACATGTGGTCCTGCAAAATTATTGAGTATGAGGGCCCTTTTAATTACGAAATGTTACATTTTTATACGACGATCAGTTTACTTTAATATAAAATAACCATACGCAAGTAATTTCCCTAATTATGAGTGGGTAATTCTAATTCGTGCTTCATAAGACCCTTAAAAGGGGAAATCCTTCTTAATGATAGCATTTTCATTACCGAAGCTCAAATTCAAAGACTTTTATTTAATATGAAGGACTATGTTTCATCTCACCACATCCCTTTGTGGTCCATAAATATAATTGCAGTCTATAAGAATTATCTCTTGCATTATGTCCATCATTGTCCCATGTGTTTCACTTTATAAACAGTAGATTCAGGTATTCCTTTGAGATATATAAGGTCATCATAGCGAGCTATAATATTATCTATCAATTAATGTATTCAATAACTTTTACTTAGACTTTGTATTTTTATTAAAAAGTTTATTTAATATGTATAAAATTTAGTGTTGAATTCAATAATTGAACGAGCTATTGCTTAGGCGACAAACTCAAAATAAAATAAAATTTAAAATTTTGATTCTGTCCAATTCAAAAAAATCATAAGAGAATTCCAAATCAATCTATTTGAATCAATATGGAATTATAACCTTCCTCGAAATACACATGAAGTAGAACAATAAGAAATCAATTGCCAACTCTTTCTTGTATGTAATGGTAATATAGATGACCGTATTCAAAGATTTATATATTGATCGTTAAAAGAGTTAAAGTTATATATACTGACAGTCTAAAAAATTCAGTATCAGAATTATTTTTCTAATGAGAAAAGCAAGTTAATCCGGGGTGAAAGCCAATACGAAACTTGTTATGGGTAAGGACTGGGATAGTTGTATATGTTATCTACTAATGCATCTTCATGTATCTCTAATGTCGATGTCGATAATTTGACTTTGGACACATTTAATTAACATCTATTTGTTTTCACCTACGCTCATGGAATAACATTCATATTTGAACCTTTCTTTTTCTCTAGTGAGCTTTATTCAAAGTGAAAAGACTTATTAATCAATTATAATTTACAACAAACTATTCCTTTATTTTCAATGTTAATATATCAAGTTTGATATAAAGATTTACCAATCTTCATGTGCACAAAACATAAACTCTTGTTAATATAAGATTAGGAGTCCAACTAATCCTGCCACATCTAATAAAATCTTATTTTTGAATAAATGACCTCACTAATATGTGCAAAAGGATTATAAATTCTTATATATCACGATACATTTATAATTTATCTAAAGACACAATATTTTCTCCATCTAAGATATAAGAAGCCCATATTTTTTCATAGCTCGCAAGATTATTCATCACCTTGGTAAGCTTCTTGTAAATGTGGCGTGCATGATCTCAAGAAGGAACGTGCAATTATTCAACATGTGACAATAAGGGGAAACTCTTCGGTTCAAATCGGATATCGGACCTAAAAGATAAAACAATATGATAATAGTTGTATTTTGTATTAAAAATGTAAATTTTTTAATTTATAGATGAAATCCCATATATGAAACAAAAAATGAGTAGGATTCTGCTACTCCGGAAGTATCCTCACGTACTTCTCAATACTATGGTAGCTATAATAATACCTTGTGTATTTTTTATTTTTAGATTTAGTTGAAGAAATAATAATATATAAATATAAAATATGTATTAGTACAAAATAAACTACAGAAGTAACGATCCAAAATATAGTTATTCTGGATACATCTGACAAAAGAAGTTCCTAATTTACCTGTTTCAACTCCAAAGTTAAGATTTTTCTTCAACTTCATCTTAATTAATGGAAAACAAGTTCTTTTAGAAAAAAATATAAAGAAACAAATATTGAAGGAGTTGAAATAATAGAAAATTTAACTGGTGACCTGCAAATTATGTAAATCAGCCACTAAAACATGTAAAATATAGAGTACTGTACATATAGAAGTCAACTGTCTATTAATATTAAGAAAATGTTTTAGATAAACATAAAATCGATTTGCTGATATACTTCTTGAACATCTCATAGGGATAAATTTAAAAAATATATTGTAACCTTTGAAAATATATTGACATATATAGAAATAATCATACAATAATATTGAGAACCACGTGAGGAACTTCAGGAGGGGAAGAATTCTACTCGGAACAAACATTTAAGGATCACAAAGAGAAGGAATAATTGATGAATTTGAGTGAAGAAAATGAAGAGGAAATAATGGTATTTATAGGTGTTTTGGTGGAGATTATGAAAATAATTTGTAATTAATTAATGGAAGGAACTTAATACCAAGTGAAGTTTTTGGAAAGAAATTAATTTACTTACCTTCAACATAAATTAGAAAGACCATAATTTAGGGACTTTAAGCCAATACAGATTATGAGAACAAGAGTTATTAATGTAGTTCAAGATTTAATTTAATCTATTATATTCTTAAAATATCTTGTTTATTAAAGAAACATGATTAATCCAGCTTAATACATAAAGACGTTTGGATCGTATTTATAATAAAGACCCGTCCTCTCTCAATCTTATGCATATAAGTAATCCCTTCCGACTACGACATGAAAAAGTAGTGAAAAAGTAGGACAAGATCTACTCATTAGTTTTATATTAAAGGATCGACTGTACTATAACTGATTTGGAGAAAAAAGAAACTCATTTTTACATATAAGAATAACTTACTATGTGATCTATAAAGTCTATTCTTCTTGCAGCTGCGAAAATTCGTCGATTTCATGAGATTCAGAATGTGATTTATGACTTTGTCGAACAGTTTTTCGGATCTCGATGGGTTCGGGTGTGATTTGGTTCATCGGTTGAGAAACTAATTAAGTTAAGAATTTAGAGTTGAACACAGTCCTCATCAAGTCAAAGATGACCCATTTTTAGTGTTTTGAGTGCGCGACCTAGTTCGTAGCATTTTTATGATTGAAATTTATAATTGGTTTGTGTCTGGAAGGTTCCAGATGAGTTTCGGGTGTTGGATCGAAATTGTTGGCACACCAGATTTTTGCTGGTTTTCTGGAGCCAGCAGTGGTCATCGCGATAGCAACCGGAGTACCACGATCCCGAAGGGTATGCTAGAGGTAGGCCATCTCGGTCATGAGATGCTGGCCACATTGGCGAAGAAGGGGGAAGAGTTTTGGATCAAATCAGCCTAAGCCATAAAAATCGCAATATGGCCGTCGTGATGAAAAAGTGGGCTTGGGCAGAAGTAAATCCCAACTTCGAATTTCATTGTTCATAATAGACCTGTCCACCGGGTCGGGGACCCGCCTGGCCCGACCCGACCCGAAAAAACCAGGGCCAGGGGTCAGCTTTTAGCTGACCCGCGAGCCACTCGACTCGAAAAAGTGGGGACCGATCAGGGTCAGGGTCGGGCCAGGGTCAGAAAAATTTACTCGTCTGACCCGGCCCGACCCGACCGACCCGCATATTTTTTTAATATAATTTATATTATTTTTCCTTCATTAATTTTTATTTTGTACTTATATATATTTTTGTCATTAATAAGTGATATAATGCATGTTTATATATATATATATATGTATTGCTCTAATCTACATTGAGCTCGACATAAAATAAGATAAAAACGGTAGCTGATTATTAATTATATATTTATATTATTAGTCGTTTTGTTAATATCACGGAAGCATAATGTAGGGAGAGAAAGTAGTTGTAAATTGGTGAAACTTTAAATGGTCATAACTCTACGCTCGGATGTCCGTTTTACCCGATTTTTTTTTGATTTTGCGTATTTTTTCGATACATGGCCGGTCAAACAGCCATAAGGCGGTTTGAAGCAGCCAATTTTTAGAAAAACGTCCGTTTCCCAATCAATCTGTGCTTTTCTCCAAATCGGTTTCTAATTTTCTTTTTCTTTAGTCAAGATCTCACGATATACAATACATTTCAACGTCGAAATTTCGTGGTAATGTCGGGGTGAATATCAATTTCAGTTTTGGAAATTCAATTTTAAAAAAAAAAATCTCGACCTGGCCCGACCTGACCCGACCATGGCCCGCCAAAAAAATCCGTCGGGTCAGGGCCGACCCGTGACCCGTAGGGTCCCCGAAGGGTCAGGGCCAGGGTCGGAATTTTTAAAAAAATATAGGGTCAGGGTCGGGCAAGGAGGGGAAAAAAAGCCACCCGACCCGACCCTGACCCGGCCCGGCCCGACCCGACCTTTGAACAGGTCTAGTTCATAAGTTAATTTTGATATCTTAGAAGCTATGTTTTGATTGATCTCAAGGGAATCTTTAAGTTTTGGCTCGGGAGTAAGGTTCTAATCATAATATAAGTATTTTCCCATTTTTCATTTTTGATTTAGCGATTTCATCCATGATTTAGTCTTAGAAATTGGAGTTTCCCATAGAAATGGAATTTTGAGTAAAATATGGAATTGAAGATCTATTCATGATCATATTTAGATGATTTATGAGATTCTTAACTTTTAGGCTATGGGTAAGTTGATTTTATGATGAAATTACAATTTTGAGCTTCAAGACTCGGGATTGGTTTTTGAACAGATTTTTTGGATCCGAAATATTTGTGTAGTAATATGGGTGTCTACGGACTCGTTTGTTTACATGGATTCTATATTTGAACAAATTGGGCTCATTCTGAGGCTCAATGGAAGGGAAAGGCCATGGATTGATCATTTAGACTTTAGAATTAAGGCAAGTTGAGACTTTCTAGACTCTTTATGAAGTATTTGTGTTGATTTTACTTATTTAAGGGGAGTAATGGGGAAAGGGGCTTCCGTACTTATAAGGTGATGAGAAATTATGCAGGTACTGGCGTCATGTTATGGGTAAATTAATAAAAAGGAATAATTGTCATGTAGTAAAGAATGTCAAAGCATATATACATTAGCTAGTAGTTGCTAAATTTACTTAATTGACTTGATTGTCTCGATGAAATTGTAGCATCCCATACTTTCGGGTCACGGTTTAAATCGCTGAGCGTTTATAAAATTGCTAGGCATGTGTAAATAGGTCCGAGCATTGGAAAATTTATGTTATATTTACGTATGCTAATAAAGATATTAGTATATAAAAAGAATTAAACCCTGAAATAATTTTGGACGTAAGAAGTATGACGACGGGAGCCGAAAATAAATTTGGCACGTGTATAAAGAGGTTATGGGCTAGTGTCATATCATAAATTATGACATTAAATATATGAAGGTCCTATAAATTGTCAAGATTTAAGTGAATTGGGATCACATAATTAATTATGTATGTGATTGATAAATTTTGCGGAGGCAGGTCACATAATTATATTAAGTAACCGTGCATGTGAGGGCAATGTGGCATCAAATTGAGGCTCCCCACCGCCAAAAATTGGCTGGTGGGAGACCGAATCATGACAGCCATTTAAGGCTAATTAAAGATTCCATCCAAAGCATTTTCTTAAAGGAAGTTAGGAAGCATTTCGTTTGCTGTGGATTAAAAATAGAGATCATTTCGTTTTGCTTTGGGGTTAGAAAATAGAGAGTATACTAAGTCCTAACGTTTCATTTTGGGTAAACTTTTTAACGCTTTGGAGATGATGCAAAGGTGAACGTGATCAGTGAGTAATCCGTGGGGTAGAACAGATTGTCACAACGCATTCAACATAGTATTAAGTTAAATCGAGGTATGTTGAGGCAAATTATTTCATTCTTTTGGCATGTTCCATATAACAAAATAAAACCGTGATATTGCTCCATAATTTATTCTACTCCTAGTAGTTAAGAATATTCATGTTATTGATTCTATGCTAAAAGCATGTCTAAATATGTTTCTAAGTCCTTATTGAGGCATACGGAAAATGTGTTGATATTCACAGTGTTAGCCATAGGTGCAAGGGTATTATGTCACTCGGGGTATTTTATTGTCATACCTGCACTTTCACTTGCATTGCATTCATATATTACCCTGGACCACTGGTGCTATGCACACTACTATATGGTAAATATTATATATGTAGGGGATATGGGGAAAGGGAAAGGCGTTATATACGCACACCACCTGCAGCTGGTACAGACTATCACAAAAGAGCCCGAAGAGGCCAATATAATGTAATGATGTGATGTGATGCATGTATGATTATTGGGACGGGTTGCACGATCCGCAACACTAACGTATATATACCGCACTTGCATCATGCATATATTCGTTAATCATTACATGGTATGATGCCCACAGAGGCTGTCATGGTACGGAAATTGCCCGATGAGGCCAATAAATATGGACATTGCATTGTACATAACATGTAGGCAAGTGTATTAGGGCCCCAGAGGCAGTTCCTGTTGGTTAGTTGTTTATGTATCAGTTATTGGTATATTCATGTTATGCTGTTATTTATGCCTAACATACTCAGTACATCAGTCGTACTGACGTCCATTTTGTCGGGAGACGCTGCGTTTCATGCCCGCAAGTTCGCATAGGCAAGGCGACGACCCACGTGATTAGGCTGCAGATTTCAGCGGATTTTGGAAACACTCCTCTCTTTTCTGATTGTCGGTCTGATTTTGGTATGATACAATTTTGCGTGTCTATATGGGTATGGCGGGGCCTTGTCCCGACCTATTGATGATGTATACTCTCTTAGAAGCTTGTAGGCAGGTGTCATGTGTGTAATAGTGTTGTATGGCCTTGCCGGCCTTGGTATATGTAAATATATAAGTTGGTTACCTGGTTGTTCATAATTTTCTTTCGACTTAGTCCGTAATTAATTATGAATAGGTGTTGATAGTGTGATTAGCGATACTCGGCGGGTGGGGTCCGGGTATCCGTCGCGACCCTCCGGTTTGGGTCGTGACAGAAATGGGATCATTATTGCCAAACTTAACGAATCTTTGTGATAATTGATTGATTGTACATTCATCACTTCAATTCTCATCTAAATTATGAAAATGAGTTATCTTTAACATTTACTTGATATGGTTTAGTGACCTATTGTACTCGTATTCATTTTATACTTCATATGATATCTATAGCATATTGATTTGATGAATCATATGGGATGGTCCAAGGTGGCCCGATTGGATATGGTACTAAACGGAGTGAGGGTGACAACATAGCTGATATAGGCTGGATATACTATGTGATCTAGGAGATATGGGATTCACCTTATGAGTATATGAACCTCATAAGAGTCGTCTTGGGCACATTCTTGACCTAGATATTCATCCGGTGATACCCAAACCTCAAATCAATCTTTGAAAACATAGAAGCACCCTGAAGCTGGTCAAACAGGTCATCAATACGCGGAATCAGATATTTGTTTCTGATAGTGACCTTGTTCAACTGTCTGTAATTAATGCACATACGCATAGTGTCATCTTTCTTCTTCACACACAAGACAGGAGCACCTCATGGAGATACACTCGGTCGAATGAAGCCCTTACTCAATAAATCCTGAAGCTGCTCCTTCAATTTCCACAACTCAGTTGGAGCCATACGATATGCAGGAAAAAAATGGGTCGAGTACCCGGCTCGAGATCGATACAAAAGTCAATATCTCTGTCTGGAGGCATACCAGGTAAATCGGAAGGAAATACCTCTGCAAACTCACCAACTACCATAATAGAATCAAGGGAAGGAGACTCTGCACTAGTAACCGAAATATGCGCAAGATAAGCCAAACAAGCCCGGTCAACTAACTTCGTAGCCTAAATATAAGAAATCATTTTTCTAGGAGCAGGGTTGGGAGTACCTCTCAATTCTAACCTCGAAAGACCAAGCATAGCTAGCGTGAGCGTCTTGGAATAATAGTACATAATCGCATGATTTGGTGACAGTTAATCCATAGCCAATATAACATCGAAATCTGCAATATCTAATATAACCAGATCTACCCAAGTGTTGTAACCCATGAAAGTAACTACACACATGCGATATACTCTATCAAATAATCATAGAATCATCGACCGGTGTAGACACGTGAAAAAAAATATCAAGCATATCACACCACATCTCTAGTTTAGCAGAAAAGTAGGCAGACACATAAGAGAAAGTAGACCCTGGATCAAATAACACAGTAGCAGCTCGATAATCGACATAGATGATACCTATAGTGACTACATCCGATGCCTCAGCCTCTATCCTACCAGGGAATGCATAGTAATGAGTGCACTCTGCCTCGGACTGAGTACCCTGATAGCCACCTCAGCCTGAATGAGCTCCACCTCTCCCCGATTGGATCCACTACGACTAGACTGATGGCCACCGTGACTCGACTGAGATCCTTCCCAGCTAGTCTGACTACCACCTCTAGACGTATGTACTAGAGTCCTAGGGGCCCAACCTATCCATAAGTATAACAAGTTCTGGCCGCTAAGGGCTACTGAATAGAGATAGAAGAAAACAAGATGTTATGCTCTGAATAATGAAACTGAGAACCCCTCAATGACTGGCCCCCACTACATCCATCGGTAATATGAAGAGCTGCCTGAACCGGTCGACTAGGCTGCAACTAATGATATCTCCCTTGATAACCATAACCACGGGATGTAGAACCACTGAAATGTCCATGGCGCCTATCCCTCTTGTCGGGCTCATATTTGGGCAACTTGTCCCTCACATTCTCTACCATCTTAGCATGCTCGACAACGGTCTCAAAAGAGGCTCCAGAAGCCACCAACTGCAGTGTATCCAACTGGAGTGGAATAGTCAACCCTCTGACAAAACATCTTACTCACTCCACCTTAGTAGGAAGCAACGACAATACATAGCGTGATAAGGCATGGAAGCAAGTCTCATACTGTGCCACTGTAGAATGACCCTGATCAATCTTCTGAAACTCATCTCACTTGCTCAAATGCAAGATCAAAGGTACATACTTCTCAAGAAACACTCTGTGGACCTCTGAAATTGAAGAAGAATAGTCTCTATTTATAGGATAAGAAGAAACCTAGTAGACCCAATCCCTATAGAATTGGGAGAACTCAAAAATGAGGGGAAATTTCCATCCAATCAGTTCTCAACCAATGAAATTGTGGAATTCAAATTGTAATCGGACAAAGGAGCATTAAATGCTCACAAAAAAGGCAGAAAAATGGGCAACCTTACCTGGGGTTTGGGGGTGGATCTTGGTGGCGTGATTGACGAAGAGGACGAGGCATTTAATGCCTTTCCTTTTCCGTACAAGTAGAGGAACAGAGAAGGGCAACATACATCTTGACCTTTGCCATTTCTGGCAATCGAGGATGACGACGGGTAGGGTTCCCCTTTGGGAACAAAGCGTGAAAGGGCAAAAGTGAAGGGCTCTTTGCCCTTTTCTTGGCTTTGAACGATTAGGCTTGGCCTGGGCTCAGCTAATTTTAATTCAAAATGAAATGACCCAAGGTCATTTAAAAACCAAATTGATAATTCGGCCATATTTTATAAATGTGGTCATAATTTGAATTATCCAAAAACTAAAATATTTCAACTATAGCCAAATTAGGTCAATAGCTTTAATTTAAGTCTAATTTTGACATTAAGCGGAGATTGAAATATTTAAATCATGTAAAATCCTTTTTGATTTTAAAAGTACCTTAAAATTGAGGTGTAATTCTCTTATCGTATTTAATTAACAGTTTCTCGAATTTGACGGTGCAGAACATTAATCCTTCAATATTGAGAATCCTTTTAAGACAATTACAATTGTAATTGTTATTTTAGAATTCCGAAACTATGATTAATGATCATAACTGTGTAAAATTAGGACATGATATACAGTATATATACCAAGAGATATTTTGTCAAATAAAATGACAAAATACTCTCGGAATAATTTTATAAAATCATATTTATTTTGTGAAAAGTATATTTAACTACATTTGTGACCCTGGAACCTTGTATAATTGAATAAGCTTATTGGAGGAGTTTCGCGTCTTATTTTTTTTGTGTGGCTACTATTTATTTAGGGTAAAAATTAGGTGTCAACAAACACAATAGTAAATAATCATAAAAGAGATGTATATGAATCAACCGAACCTCTAAAATGCCATTGAGGGTCATACTATACATAACGATCATACTTATTTCATAACATGATCTTATGTCGTTACATCATCATCATAACTTTAACCATTCAACTTTTCAACTGATCAGTGAAAACTGCCCAACTGGCCGTAGCTAAGTGGTAAATAAGTGTATGCCCAACTGGTGGTAAATATGTGTCTGCCCAACCGGTGGTAAATAGGTGCATGCTTAATCGGTGGTAAATAACAATACATAACTGTCCAACCGATGGTGAAGTAGGAATATCATAGCCATGCCCTTATAGGTATTGTATATGTGTATGTAACGTCATTACTCGCTTAACTATACACATACAATGCATGAAAAGCCTTTCAGGATCATTTGAACATCTTTCGGAGTGACCTATAGTCGTTCATCCTCCGATTACGTTATGAAGCTAACATGTCAATATACCTTTCAATATGTGTCAATAAGACAAGACATACACGAATCAATAAACTTTTTCAACAGAATGAATGACATAGAGATTTCTAGCTTTCATTAGTAGAGTCACTTTGGACGGACATACGATTACGTTACGTTTACATTCGGGTCATGCCAAAAGAAGGAAGGGACAGCCTTAACATACCTTTGAACCGACCCTCCGAGGATGATGATTAATCAATTCCTTCTACGAACTAATTTTGGATGACAAGAACTAAGCTCTTTACACCATTCTTCACTATGAATAAATCTCCGATCCACCTAAAATAACAACGTTGTTGCATATTGGAAATATTATGTTGTTGCTTGTAAAAAAAAAAAAGAATCTAAAAAAAATCATGTTACTTGCTATTGTTTTATGAGGGCTACGTTGCTGCACAATTTGTTCTCTTGAGATCTATAATGAGAAAGTCTAAATATGGAAATGACTTTTGCTGCCTATGAATAACGTTACTATGAATAACCTCTTTCACACGTGTCACTCCTTTTAGTCAACCCTTCTTTAATGCTCATCACATTTATGACACAACACCCTCATTTGCATGTACTGACACCTATCCATTACCCATAATTCCCCCATTAATTACTTAATTAAAATACAAATAAGTAATATAAAATTAAGAAACATATAATAACATATTACAAAATATTATTATTAATCCTCGTCATCACACTTTTAAGTCTGAAATCATTTCGGAGCATCATCTTTTTATAGATCAAGCTCTTTATTTGTATACGTGAATATGACCGAACTTCTCAGGGGCCTCAAGTCTACTTACATACGTCAATCGGTTCAAATCATAACCCGAAAGAACGGGTATTACATAGACGAAACCTTTTTTTTTTTCGATTTATTGACCTCAATCGTCACAACACTTCCTTAACACTTGTTATAAATCATTACTAACCTTATGCAAGTTCTTAATCTTACCAGATCCATCTAACGCGAAAACTCTGGGCATTTTCAAGTCTGAACTTCCCTGCTATATTTATCCGGTGGATTATGTGTTGTGTTACAACTGTCACCTATACTATTGTAGTAAATGGAAGTCAGACTCAAGGTTTTGCTGCTAAAAAGGGTCACCCTTCCTATTTGTGATCTATGTGAATTACCTTAATAGGCTGCTTAAGACTCTAAGGAGGGATCCGGACTTAAATTACCATCCTAGGTGTGATAAAATTCGTATTGTCCAGCTTGGGTTTGCAGACAACTTACTTCTTTTTTGAAGGGGTGATCTGATATCCATTGAGAAACTGTTTTCTTGCTTTCAGAGCTTCTCAACTTCTTCAGGACTGATTACTAATACTAACAAAAGCCATATATACCTTGGTAGAATAGAACTATATGACCCAACAAGCAGTTTTGGACATGCTGGAATTCTCAAAGGGTAGCCTTCCTTAAAGATACTTAGGAGTACCATTAAGCACTAAGAGGCTCTCTGCTATACAATGTGTGCCTCTGCTTGATATATTGTTGGAAAGGGTGAACCATTGGACTTCTAAAAGGCTTTCCTATGTTGGTTGAGTGCAATTGATTAAGTCTGTACTATTTAATATTCGAACTTTCTGGGCACAAATATTCATCTTACTCAAGAAAGTACTGAAGGCAATTGAGTCGATTTGTAGAACCTTTCTTTGGATTAGTGGCACTGGTCCATCTAGGAAGGCATTGGGAGAGTGGGACCAGCTTTGTTTGTCAAAAATTATGGTTGCTTGAATATTTTACATGTCCCGACTCGAAATAAGGCTGTTGTGTATAAAATGCTATGATATTTATGTCAAAAGGCAGATAAGATGTGGGTGAAATGGGTGCATGCTTACTACATTAAGAGCCAGGAAAACTGAAATTTGTTGCCCAACAAGCCTCATGGATGCTTAGGAAAATATTCAAGTCTACCAAGACTCATGATGCAGTTGGCATTGGATTATGTACAAGTTGGGGAATCTTCAAAATTCTCCATTAGAAACCTCTACACTAAGCTTAGGGGCAATCATGACAAGGTACCATGGAGGAGGCTCACTTGTAATAATCTTGGTGCTTTAAAGTGGATCTTTATCTTGTTTCTGACTTTGCATGGTAGACTTATACTAGAGACAGACTTAAGAAGTAGAAGCTTATAGAGAATAATGTGTGTCCTCTTTGTGACTTAGCTGAGGAATCTGTTGACCATCTCTTCTTCATTTGCTCTTTCTCGGCTGAAATTTGGGAATCATTGTTGTCATGGCAGAATTGCTCAAGAAAAGCCATGACATGGTCTGATGAGATAGCTTAGATGATTACAAATACTAATGGCAAAGCTGCCCCTTCTCAAATATTTAGAATAGTTTTGGCCGGATGTATGTATTTCATATTGCAAGGAATAACAGGGTGTTTCAACGAAAATTCAGATCCCCACCAATGATAACTAGAATGATTCTTCGGGAAGCAGTAGTAAGAGGAAGTTTGAAGCCCAGATTGGCGAAGAGAATTGCTGAATTAAATTACTATCCCTAGCTCCGAGTATCTAGTATGCTTGTTTTTTATTTTTTATGTTACATGTACCTTGGAATGTATGTCCAAGACCAGGTTGATGTTTTAGGAACATGTACATAACTTTGCTTTTGGTTAGTAAAGACTTTAGCAATTCATTATGTTGTACTACTTATACTATTGAGGTAATTGAAGGCAGGAAAAGCGCAAGACCAAAGGAAAAGAAGAGGGCTGGGAGAGGCGAGTGAAGGGTTTTAGAGCTGAGGAACGTAAGGGTTGACTGCTACAAAATAAGGTCAAGAAGAGAGCGTAAATTTTGGCAGACTATTTATTACTGTGCTGGTAGGAGATAATAGGTACAAAAAAATGCATGAAAATTATCCAAACAAAACCGCTATTTATGAAATCCCAAAAAAAAAAAAGAGAAGAATGGATTGAGACGAGGCCAATGCATTCAAGAAACTATAGAAGAACTTCAACAATGCAGGGGAGGTAACTCCACTAAAATAACAAACTTGTAAAGAAAACAATTTTTGCACGATATATTTCCATTTACCATAGCAACAAGTTGAAAAGCATTTAGCAGAAATCAAACATTACAAAACAATCTGGTCCAAACGTAAACCAACTTCCTTTTTACCTTCACTCCATTACCAAAAACACCAAATTGCAAGAACAGAATACTTTATGGTGACTAAGCTGCCACTTCCATGCTTTGCTCGTGTATTGAAGACACGACTAACACCGTCTAGCTACCATCTCTTCCCTCAAATAAAGAACTCTAAGAAACAAATATATAGACCCGCCATGAAACAAAATTGAGTGGTTGCATGCTCAATTTTATTACTATATGAAATTGCAATCGTGTAAAAAAAAAAAATCACACGCATCTGCAGCAAGAGCAAAAAAACAAAAACAAAGAACCATTTCCTACAATAAAGATAAGCCATTTCAACATGATATGCAATCAGAAGAAACTCTGAGCTTTTGTCATCAGATTATTGTTGTCTGCAGTCGACCCTTTCTCTCCAGCATCCAAGCAGCACAATCAATTATTGCAACCATATCCTTTGCCTCATGGAAGTGTGGCTCTGACTTCTTTCCTATCTGCTCCAAAGACCTGAAAAGCATACCCGCCTATCAGTCCGTGTCATTTAAACATTCAGAAATTAGTGATTCACTCAAAACAGACCGGTCCTTTAAAAAATCATCTTTTATAGAGCATTCTTTGTTTGCAGTAGCCATACTTCTACTATTCTGTGCAATAACAATCAACAACTCACAACTCCCTGTAACAAAGTAAATCACTTTTTTTCTACTGTACTAGGTCACTTCTCCAGACCTAAGTAACAGCCACTTTTCCATAGTTAGTTATGTAAGCAGGTTCCACCTCCTATAGCCAGCATATAAGACTTCAGAAGCACAGAAAAATCATCTGAGGGCTTCTGGAATACCACAAGCCACAGTAATATTTGTAAGGAACTAACAGAATTAAGTCAATACAAGAACTATGAAAGAATTTGAACATCCAACCCAAAACCAAATTTTTCGACACTAGGTGAAATGGTCCAAAAACTTCACAAACTTTTGGATACCATTTTATGTCCAATGTGAAATACCTATATAACTCAACACCCTCTCTTATCTCTAATTCAATTTTTGGGAATAACACGTGGACTTTAAATCAGACTCATGATTGGGAGAATAGACTTGTCAAAGCTTATCCATGATACCAGTTGACACGTGAATTGGAAGACTTCTTTTACTTTTTGTTTTGTTTTCTTTGGCAGGCATTCTTTTTGAATTCTTCTTTCAAGATCGAAGTCGTCACAAGGCTGGATAGTAGCTTGGACTCTCATAAAAAGAGTAAGCTCCTGAAAGATGAACTTAAGAGCAAATAGACGGTCCACTCAATAGACTAAGAAATGTGATTGGAGAAGGGTATGTGACTCAATGGGCTAAACTGAGCAAGAGAAGCACAGAGCAGCTCGATGTACTGAGTTGAGAGGAAAAAGAAAAGAAAATCGGGCATTCAGAAGTTTCACTCTGGTACCAATCGGTATAGGTTAAATTAGAGAGCCTAACTCAAAAAACTAGCCAATAATAAGGAGAACACAATGTGTAAATCAATGTTGTGACAAGTTCCCTCAGCTTTTCTTTCTTCGGTGAAAAGGCAAGATATATGTGGGACAAGTTCTCTTTCAATTTGCTCATAATGACCTCCCCTACTTGAGAACCAATAACTGTGTTTGCCACGGCTAACACCTTTTCCTTGAGTTCAGTTCACCACTCCAATATACCATAAACAATAGTATTCTCACGCTATCTAAATTACTATTGAGGACCAAGCTTGAGGTTGTTGGTTGCTAAAACCTCGTTGAACAATTCATGGAAGTGGCAGAATTTTATCCACGAGAAGCTACAAACCTGGCTTTGCATCCTACATAGTTTTTGGCACAGAGTAATCACTGTTAATAACAGTAATTCATCTCTTTAATTAAATATGCTTTGTTTAATACTAAGTAATCAGTTTCCCAACTTCTCCTACTGCTTATTCCAATCAAACATGAACAAACAAGCACCAACGAGGTTCAGCCCATAACGTGCGGAATCAAAGGGAAGAGGAAATAACTGCCTCCTAGTGACTATGTCACGATATGGAATTAGTTATCAAGAAATAATCAAAGCCACAAACATGCTACTACTGATAACAAGAACCTCTACCCTTCTAAATTGATGGTCGACTAGAAGGTAACGCAAATAGCAATGGCTAATCTACTTGGTCCAATAGCCATTCTAGTTCCTGATACAGCATAGAAAGTAATCTTTCCTTGCTTTGGTCAGAACTCAGAAAGTGACTAATATTTGATCAAAAAGATCTCCTATCCATATAAAGTTGCCAGATAGCAGCATCAGGCCTAGTCTATAACTTAAAACATTGTAGACCACTCTTAGATAGGAGAAGATCATGTTGACGGTGCTGTCACCAAAACTACTTCTGAAATTTAATAGGTACTTCAGATAGCAAACATATACAATGCATTGGCTAGTCCACCCACATACCATCTAAGCATTATTTAATGAATCATTTTCATTTGTCTAACGGGTGTTCTAACAAATACAATTGGCACATAACCAATCCACTAAACTTCTCGAGACTTCTGTATCATGAAAATTTTGACAATATCATATCCGACTTCAATACTTCTGTTCTTTGTGTGTGTGGGGGGGTGGGGGGGTCAGCTGTAAGCTCTATAGCATTCTTGAAGTATTTTTATTACCATTACAACAATTGAATGGCTGTAATTAGAGTTATGGAGGTATCTTCTATTAGTGTAGAATTAGTATAGTCTAACAAAGAGGTAAAATGCTGGATGAAAACAACTGCGCACCTCAACTCCAAACCCTTTCACATATACATTAGTAAACAGTTCAGAAGGATCAGGCATGGGGCTCTCCTGAAAATAAAATAAATATGAGCAATCAGTAATCAGCCATTATGCTTTAAAACAATTCCTACTATCCTAGAATCATAACGAATTAGAAAAAAGTGGCATCATTCTCCTCACCTTTGCTTTAGCAATGGCTTCATCTACCACTTTCCTTTTTTCTTTCTCGATATCCTGGACAGGAGAATAAACGGGAAAAAGATAGTTTAGCAGCATTTTATAGGTCAAGAACCATATAATCAATCTATTGTTGGACATATGGTTTTCCAGGTTTCAAACTTCATTATGACATTAAAACTTACCTTCAACTCCTTCTCAGTGGCTATATCATGGGCTAATATGAGTTTCCTAATTCTTTCAATAGGATCACGTTCCTGTAAAGTTGAAAGATAACTTTATCAAGATACTTCATGAGTCAACTGCACGTTCAGATATGTCAAAAAGTCTAAAGAACATATTTACTTGTCGAACACCACTAATTTCGTCACGTGTACGGTAGGTGCTTCCAGGATCAGACATGGAGTGACCATGGTACCTGTAGGTGTCCATTTCAAGAATCTGAACCAAATAAAAAGGGCAAACATCAAATTGCCATAATATGCAAAGAATGACATCAATAAATTGGATAAACAAATTGAATTTGCAAAACTTCAACAAACAATGACACGAGTAAAAAAGTGAAATAAAATTTTGGCAAAATACATGGATAGTTCTTAATGTTTCCACCAACTGCCAGATAGACACCTTAACTATCCTGTCGCACAAGTGTGTATCGTCAACACCCGGTGAACAGATGAAAATTGACGTGTATCACAAGGAAAAATGAATTAACACAAAATAAACTATTTAAAAAAAAAAGAAGGTCCAAACCCGTTGTCTTCTTCATCCTATACCATCTACAAACCAAAATAACAAACTAAAACCCATCATAGTAGCAGCAACAAAGAAGATCCAAACAGGACAAACCTGAAATCATAAAACTTCAAAAGCACTAACAGAACCTCCCGCCATAACCCCCTCTCCCCCTTATGATCTCCTGCTTTCCTCATTTGTACATCCTAATCTTATCCCTCTTCTCACCTTCAACGTTCCATCTCAAGCTTTTTTATAGAATCAAACCAATACTTTTCCAAAAAATAAATCCCTTTTGTAATTTTGAGTTCTCAACAAAACCCACTTAACGTTTACCTTCAAATTCCCCAAATTTCTTCCGATAGTTACAGCCGGAATCAGACAACTTACTGGAACCTTCAATCGGAAACTAATTTTCCAAACAGGGATTAATCCAACTGGAATAGGTGGAGCGTGAAACACTGAGAACTGAGGCATCTCAAAGGCCGTGGATGGACTCTTCTGAATTACATCGAAGCTTTAATACTTCGTGTTTCAAATTCACAAAAGGACTGTTGTATAGGTCTAGATTAATTAGGCACAGGTGCAGATATTGAGAAATGTTGTATCGTCACTTTAATTTATGCACTTTGCTTGTTAACAAGAGTTCTTATATTAATCAGTTTACTCAGTGTGATGTGTGGAATTAATGTTTGAATCTATTTCTACATATATGTGGTTCAGTTGTAGGGTGCACTTGCTAGCTTGTTCTTGTTGCCCTTTTTTTTTTGAATTATGGGGAGCTAATAAGAATTTGTTGATTCGTACTCCTGACAGGTTTCACTAGTTTTCATGGTGGTGAATGATGTACTGTATCTGTGGAAAGAAATGTCAGGATATTTATTTAGCCGAGGGAGGAGGTGGGTCAGTGTTAGTTGAATGGATAGATTGTGTACAATTTAAGGGTAAAAAGGTAAATTCTTGTATTTTTAAAGGTTGAGATGAGTACAAACAACTAACGTGCTAAAACAAATTGTATTTCACGTGTGTTGTCAGGTCAGATCAGGGTGTGCACAAGGCACACTTGAGCCAATAAAAAGTTTCTATGTGGTTACCGTTAGGGGCCTGGATCTTTGACATCAGGCGCGGGCACAGTTGTGGCAAGGATTTGGCATGATGACCTTGTCATTGGCCTATGTGCGGGTGAAATCAACATGCGGGACAATGGGGTGGCATTCTCAACGACAAGCTGTGTTGGCGAAGTCGGGTGCAGCGGGCATACGGCATGGCATGGGTGCCGAGCGGCATTGACATAGGCACTATAGCATGTGCCAAGTGCCAAGGTCGGGCTAAGTTGTGGCACAAGGCAGGTTAATGGCAAAGGTTAAAGAAGGCAAAGGCAAGGTAAAGCAAAGGTTAAGGAATGGCACGGCTAAAACAAGAGTTGGCACAACAAGGTTGAAACTCGATCAAAGCATGCACAAGGGACACGATAGTGGCATTGGCAGTGTGCGTGCGGCAAATTCATGGGCAGCAAGTGCAGAGCCATGGCATATGCGGGAGGCAGTGTCTCAAGGCGCCAAGGCTTGGTGCCAAGCAAGCCTTGGGTACGCAGGCAGCACAAGCACATGCAAGACAGTTGGCCGTTTCTTTAGTCTGTAAGTGCTTGTGCCATGTGACATTATCCTTGTAGCCTTTGAATTTGAAACTTAAATGTCCTAAGCAGTTGGGGATGTAAACTGTCCATTAGGATCAGATTTATCCTTTTAGCTTTGGACTTAGTCAGATTTTGGGTGGGAATTTCAAAAGGGAAACTAGAAAGAAACGTGAAGGTTTCTAAAAGAGTTCCAAGTGGAAAAGGGGCTAATGCTTGGGGAAGTCTTAGAGTAGCATTGATCGACTTGTGGTCTTGTCGAAGTGGGCTATGGTTGAAATGTGATCATACCAAGTGAGTGCCCTTAGTGTATTTTGTGATAAATACAAAGGTTGGGAATTTTCCATATTGTTTTGTGTTCTTTACCTTTGTTGCAAATTTTCTCTATGTCCCGAAAAATGTTGGGAAGGCTGAGTTCAAGTGCGGGACTTGACTGCCGCACGGGGTCGGGCACAAAAGGTTTACCCCTGTGACAGTTAATATGATAGTTAAGGTGTCCATAGGTGGAAACTTTAAGGGACTATCTATGCATTTCGCCTAAAATTTTGAAAGAACTGATGGAACTAATTAAGCATTCAATAAACAATGACATGATTCAGCCATAAAACCACACTATTACCGGAAAAAGATGGATATGCATCATAATACAAACTGGTAGTGAAGGATTAGTTATAAGAAGTAATGTCATACTTTTTGTGAATCACAAAATTTCAAAATTTCTCTTAAAGAAAAAAGGAGCAGAGAAAAGAAAAGAATCATCTCTAACAAGGCGACGAACTTTCTTATGCTCCTAAAAACTATGAAACACAACCATAAACACGGAAAAGCACCATGTCAAAACACTAGAATGTTTCATTCATATCTTTCCAGCCACTTTCCTCCTTTCAATATTAAAAGAAGAACTAGCAAAAATATAGTGGAACACATTTTTTCGAAACTTCTCTTAAAGAAAAAAGGAGAGCGGAGAAGTAAAGAATTATCTCTGGCAACCTGATGGACTTTCTTGTGCTCCTAAAGAGGGGCTTTATGACCATGAAACACATAGGTCAAACAAAGAATCAGAAAATACAGAACAGTATCATGTCAAGAAACTAGAATAATGTAAAAGAAGACTATATCGCGGCTGTTAAACCATGTGATTTGAAATGTCTAGCATCTCACATTCATTTCTTCTCATGACATGCCACTTTTCTCCATATTACTTGTCTCAAACCTAGCTAATCAGTTAACTTTATCGAAATATCTATGAAGCCCTAAGAGTAACTAATATCTAATATTTAAAACATCTTTCCACGCCATACGTACACATGACCTTATTACACCAAAGGAAGTGCGAAATGAAACGGCATATCAATCCTGGAATTTAGGCATGCAATGTACTTACAATTGGTCCATTCTTGAGAACATGTTCCTTGGCAAATTTGCATGCTTGTTTTACAGCAAGGGCATCCATACCATCCACCTGTTTTGAAACTTAAAATGAAGAACATTGTTAGCATACTCTTACATTATCATTGGGTCATTATCTTGGCAATAGGAGAAAGCTTTTTCTTCTTCTTTTTTACGCTTTTCCTTCTATGTTGGAGATGTTGATGGCAAAGAACACCAATGTTTATGATACAAGCAAGAAATAAGCAACATTGTGGTATAAAAACATGTGTAAGTACTCCTCTTGCTTGACCACCAAATAGCAAAAAAAATGCAACCCACTTTTGACCCTCAAGGGGTGTGTGCCTTGCGAGACATCCACAAACCCAATAAATACAGTAGAGAATAATACTTTTCAGTTTTAAGTTTTAAAGAAGAACGTTTCTTAGTCATTGCAGATTCTTTAAATTAGTTTTCCTCACGTAGATTCTTCACCAATTTTACATTCATTTAGCATTTGCAGCCTTACTTTCCCAACTGTTGGCTCTTTAAACGAAGACCCCAAATCTATCTCCAGAGTCTAGAGCATCTTAGCTAAAACATGCAAATATTTATACATGGAAATGTAACAGCTGGAAATTTGCATAAGAAGTATAGTATTAAAGTTGTCATTCATGGGTTCTGAAATATTTGCTTATCAATTTTACAATTTTTAAGCACCCAAGTGTTAACCGTCAATAAAGTTGAATGGATCATGAGGGGAGCAAGGTTCAAATCTCAACAAAGGGAAAAAACGCTAGATGATTTCTTTCCGTCTATCTAACTTGGTGAACAATGTTACTAGGTACCTGTGTTGGTAGGAGTTTACAAGTACAGAGTGGATTAGTTGAGGTGTAAGAAAACAGCAGACTTTTTCTCTAGAGTTCAAAAGTGTCTTGCTGAACCAATAACCTAAAAGGATATATACATGTATTATGAATATATTCACAATAAACCAACTACAGAGTTAAAGAATTTCTATGCTGACGTTAAAATTAATGGTAAAAACAAGGATAACACTACTTCTCTTTCTATGCTATATTATCTTTAAGTTACGATAAAAAATTACAGTTGCAAAAGCAACATGTTAATTCTCATCTAACAGCACATATTCCAGGGAAGTTGGCTATTGTAGATATCTGGTGTCAAATGTTGTCCCCGTTGCCTACTGAACACATAAAGTAAAAATGGGAACATCTAAATTATGTCTACAAATCATAACAATGGATTTGCAAGATGTGACTGAGTGTCACCTTTAAACCAGGAACATAATCCCCTCTTTTGTAATAGGCTGGACTCTTTGAAGCCCTCCATTCTGCTGTCCCCATTCCATCTGCATCAACAAAAGCAATCATCCATAAATCTAGTCGCTTAGCCACAATTTCTTTGCAACAACTTATATGAGGAACCAATAATTTTTTATTTTCATCGCCATCAGATGCTATTGTAGTACTAAACTTGCACCAAATAATATCAACAAATCTACTACTTCATTAGAATATAAAGCACATATACATTAGGGGTCATTTGGTAGGAGGTATCAGAGAATATATGGTATTAGTTTTGGTATTATTTAATCCCTTGTTTGTTGTGTTTTCAACCTATGTATAACTAATACAGTAGTACTAGGGGTGAGCACGGGTACAGGGTACCCAGATACCCGACCGGAACCGACACTAACGGGTAGGTTCCGGGTAGATATATTATAATAACGGGTAGGGTCCGGGTAGTAAAATTAGGAACCGATCAATGTCGGGTCCGGTTCCGGTTCCGGTTCCGGCAAATAGAGACAGGGTACCCGGATCCGGAATCGATACCCGAAACCTATAAAATATTAAATATATTTTTTTAAACATTTGGACCACTTTTAACTTTCTCCAAAATTATTTGTTGCACGCCTGCACATTGATTTTCCCCACCCCAAAACTCTCTCAATAACAATGGCGTTTTAGCTACACCACCGAGCTTCATCGTCGTCGTTGTTGAAGCTTTCTCACAGGTACTTTCATCGTTGTCATCATTGAAGCTTCACCTTTGCCTCTTTCTCTCCTTTGGTTATGTTCACGTCATTCCTAAAATGCATATGGGTTCATATCTAACTCTTCAATTTCTTTTTAATATCATATGCTTATGTTCTATTTCAAAGTATACTCATCTTCAATTTGTATTATTTTTATTTGAAATGTAAATCTATTTTTAAAATTTGTGTATATTTTTGTAGTTGTGAAGATGAAATTTAGGGATTTCCTAGTATAATAAAGCTTTTCTTTGTATCGAAGAGCTTATGAACACGAAAATAAGTTTAATTCAGATATTTTGAAATTTATTTTGAAATCAACACGCTCAATTAATTGAGTGGCAAATTTGACTTGCAATTTTAGGTTTTGGTAACAGAATTAGCTTTTCTACAATGAATAAGTTTTCTAAAACTTCTTATAAAGGTACTAAAAACTCCGATTGCAGGCTAAAAAACTACTTGATGAAATTATTTTAGAACTCTTTTTTATTCTCATAGGCTTAAAAATTGTTGCTTAATTTGTGTTTTTATTTACTGAGTGCAGGAACCTACCCTGACTAAAGAGGTCAGGGTAGGTTCCTGTAATGATTGCTACGGGTAGGTTCCGGGTAATGATTGCTACGGGTAGGTTCCGGGTAGTAAATTTAGGAACCGATCTTTTACCGGGTAGGGTCCGGGTAGTTAAAAAATGTTAGGGTACCCGGACCCGCTCACCCCTAAGTAGTACACCCTATTCAGTACTATTCTTATACATAGTAAATCATGTCATTAACAATACCAGTACTATTCCTATTCTAATACACCCTATTCAATACTATTTAGAAATTATGCAACGCATGCTATTTAATACAACAAACCAAAAATAATGTCAGCATAACTGATCACTAATCACAACATTATTAATCTCAGCATTACTAATATACATATTCAGTATTATTCTTATACACCCTTCCAGGCTGGTTAGAATTATGCAGGTATTAATAATGTACGGATTAGTTATGCAGGAATTAGTTATGCTAGTTATTCTATCTTCTACCCTGAATAAATACGACATAAATTCACTCATAAATTATATATATATATATATATATATATATATTAGTTATGCGAGATTTTAAACTAGTAATCAAACAACATACTGGGTGTGCTGAATTTTATAAATACAGCTACAATGCTACCAAATATGGTACTACTTATGTTGGTTTTAATATATAAAAAATTCACTTCCTAACCAACAACCAAACGACCCCTTATACCAAAACCAGGAAAAAGGTAGTACTATAATTCTTACAGTGATTATTCTCGCAGACTAGAATGGCAGGCAAATCCCATAAAGCAGCCATATTCAAAGCCTCAAACAACTGTCCTTGATTAGCAGCACCATCACCATACATAGCAAAAGTAACATGCTCCTCTTTCGAATATTTCTGCGCAAATGAAAGTCCAATACCTAAAGGAACTTGTGCACCTACAATACCATGACCACCATAAAATCCACTATCCTTCTTATAAAAATGCATCGAACCTCCTTTCCCTTTAGAACAACCATCTTTTCTCCCCATTAACTCAGCAAATGACTCATATAACCCTCCACCACGTGCAAGGAATATACAATGGTCTCTATAAGCCGTAATAATACAGTCTTTTTTAGTAATTGCAGCTTCCATACCTACCGCAACCGCTTCCTGTCCGTCGTAGAGATGGCAGAACCCTCGGATGAGTTTTGCTTTGTATAGTGAATCTGCGGCGATCTCCATACGACGCATCTCAGCCATGTTGTTGAAGAAATTCATGAGTTCGTTAGGGCTTGTTTCGACGGCGCGTGAGGGAGGATCGATTTTGTGAGCAGTGAATGGAAGGCTGGTTTCTATTGTGATGGTGGCGGTGGAGTCTGAAGATAGGCGGCGCGTGGTGGTGGAGATGAAGGTGGATAGAGGTTTTAGGAGTTGATTAACCGTCCGATTTGTTGATAAAGCCATCGTGATCGTTGATAATCGTAAGTATGGGATGTGGAAAGGTGGAGAAGCCTTCTCTTTGTGACTGGAGAGGGAAACGGAATATGTAAAGTACAAAATGTCAACAGCCTACTGAACCGGGAAAGAATTGAATTTTCTCCTTTACCAACTTGTTTTTCATTTCTATTAATTAATTATCCATAAAAATATAGTAACAGCATAAACATTAAATGATTGGGGATTCCCTCTTTCTAAACATTACTATTACTCCCTTCCGTCTGTTTTAAAATAATTAGCTAATTTTAATTTGATACAAATTTAAGAAAGTAGAGAAAGATTTTTAAATTTTATAATTTTAAATTAAAGATATATTGAATGTAAAAATTTAATAGTGTGGTCTTAAACATGTCATGTGAAAAGTTGAAATAAAAGAGTTATCAAAAAAAGAAATAGCATCCTTTTTTAAACGGAATAAAAAAAGATAAATATTTTGAAACAGATAGAGTAGTAAGTATTAATGAGTCATTTGGATATGATTTGAAATCATAAGATAAAATAATAAAATAAAATATAATTTGAAGTTGAAGTTGAAGTTTTGTTTGGATATGCAATTTGAATTTCTTAAGTTATATTTTTTCTTATAGACATAAAAAATCACAAGTTGTGAAAATCATAAAAAAAAATTCAATTGTTATAAAATCTTATCAAATGAGTAAGTCATAGTTCATAACAAAATTAATACGCTACTAGAAGGCCTTTCTAAAAAATATAAAATCAATTGATCAAATTTTAGTTCAATGAAATGAAAAATTGAACATGAGTTGTAGTGTACTACTCTTTAATATAATCTTCTCATATGATTTATAAGAGTAAATTTGTTATAAATATACTATCAACTTGTAGATCTTTTAATATTTGATATAAATGATTGATAAACATGATTGGTAAATATGTCGGACTCAATCACTCTTTGAGTTTGGAGGATCATTCGTTATTCACTCTCTTGCTATTACCCGCAGGGAGCGCAGCAACCAAGATGCATATTGTCATATAGAAAGAGGCGAAGCGTAGCGATTCGTACTAGTGGAAACTTAGTGCACCGGGCCTTTAATAGTGTTTTAGATTTGTCTAGCCTTTTTCATGAATTATGCACTATCAATTAATATGAATTCCTAATCAATGACCAACTTTGATCATACAAAATGTCATTTTACCATTTATAGGGAGAACTTTTATTTCAGCCATATTTGAAGAGCTTTAATCCACAAAATTAATTTTCTTGTATTGAGGAGCCTGTTGAAGGTGTTAAATCTCTGTTGTTAGATTATAAGAGTGAGAAGTCTGGTGGAAGGTGATGGATTTTTTACGACAATGATGAATTTTCCGGCAGAAAACCTGAGGATGGTGAGTAAAGACGGAGAAAAAAAAGAAGAAAACATAAAAATCATTTAAAAATAAGAGAAAGGTACAAAAAAGGATACAATTAAGAAAGAAGTTTCTGGTGGTCGGATTTGAACTTCCGGTGAAGGCAATCCTGACAGAGAAGAAGATGATATATGAAAATAAGGAAAAAGGAAAAAAGTAAAAATAGTAAAAGCAATATGAAAAAAAAGAGTAGAAAAGTCTTTTATATAAGAAATGCTAAAAAAATTACTAAAATTTAGTCTTCTTTGTTTCCATTTCAAGCTCCTTAATAAAGTAAAACACATCCTCCATGCCACGTAGGCAAAAAGGGTGTATTAATTACATAAAAATGGATTCATGGGTATTAGGACTTCCGTAGAGTTGGGATGTCCATTGGGATTTCGTAGGGGTGAGCACGGGTACAGGGTACCCAGATATCCGATCGAAATCGATACTAACGGGTAGATATATTATAATAACGGGTAGGGTCCGGGTAGTAAAATTAGGAACCGATCAATGTCGGGTCCGGTTTCGGTTCCGGCAAATAGAGCTAGGGTACCCGGACCCGGAACCGATACCCGTAACCTATAAAATATTAAATATTTTTAATTTTTTGAGAAACATTTGGACCACTTTTAACTTTCTCCAAAATTGTTTGTTGCACGCCTGCACATTGATTTTTCCCACCCCAAGACGCAAATATTTTAGTTTTTTCACCTTTATTCTAGAATGCTCTTTGTGCCCTAAGAGAAAACACCCAAAACTCTCTCAATAATAATGGCGTTTTAGCTACACCACTGAGCTTCATTGTCGTCGTTGTTGAAGCTTTCTCTCAGGTACTTTCATCGTTGTCGTCGTTGAAGCTTCACCTTTGCCTCTTTCTCTCCATTGGTTGTGTTCACGTCGTTCCTAAAATGCACATGGGTTCATATCTAACTCTTCAATTTCTTTTTAATATACTATGCTTTTGTTCTATTTCAGGCGATACTCATCTTCAATTTGTATTACTTTTTTATTTGAAATGTAAATCTATTTTTAAAATTTGTGTATATTTTTGTAGTTGTGAAGATGAAATTTAGGGATTTACTAGTATAATAAAGCTTTTCTTTTGTATCGAAGAGCTTATGAACACGAAAATAAGTTTAATTCAGACATTTTCAAATTTATTTTGAAATCAACACGTTCAATTAATTGAGTGTCAAATTTGGCTTGCAATTTTAGATTTTGGTTACAGAATTAGCTTTTTTTTACAATGAATAAGTTTTCTAAAACTTCTTATAAGGGTACTAAAAACTCCGATTGCTGGCTAAAAAACTACTGGATGAAATTATTTTAGAACTCTTTTTGATTCTCATAGGCTAAAAAATTATTGCTTAATCTGTGTTTTTTTATTTATAGGGTACCCGGGGTCCGGATAGGTTTCGGGTAATGATTGCTACGGGTAGGTTCCGGATAGTAAATTTAAGAACCGATCTTTTACCGGGTAGGGTCCGGGTAGTTAAAAAATGTTAGGGTACCCGGACCCGCTCACCCCTAGGATTTCGGCTATAGTTCAGGAGTCTTGATGTATTATCTCTTTAAAAAATTTGAAATATGAAAGCGCATGTTCAACGTTGATTTTATCTCATAAGATGAAATCGCATGTCCAAACGCTTAATAATTTGTCCAAAAATTATTTGAGGATTCCCTCTTTTTAACTCAAATGGTCCCTTAAGTTTGAGAATATGTCTGTTTAGTCCTTATTATATTATCTCGAGCATATAAGTACATAATCTTTTAGTATGTGAAACTAGACACATTTGGCTCAATTGACAGAACGTCCAAACTGATAATAAAAACTAATAATAATGTCACTTGTTTTTGTGAGAGGTGTAATAACAATTTTTATAGAGATATCAATCAGGATTGTGGTGGAGTGACAAATATTTTTTTATCCTTGATTGAAGATTTCGGGTTAGAGCCTCTTTAGAGATATTGTTTCCAATTTTATTTTAAATCTAATTTCAACACAGTCGCACAAAAACAAAAATGTCCAGATAAGAGAATCATCTAGAAATTAGAAGAAAAAAAGAAGATATGTTAGTAATGAAAAAACTAGGCCAAGTACATCAGGACTAGTATTTATTATACACGTATACTATTCAAGATGGTTTATTCTCCTGAAATGCTATAAACATTTGCCCTGATCCTGGAAGTTAAGCTTCTACAAGATGGGATGGGGGGGGGGGGGGAATAATTTTCAGCTTTTAATGATTAGCGAAAGATATATGTGTTGCACGTACATAGAAATTAGTATATATATATATATATATATATACACTTAAGTAGCGCATGGCATGTCTATGAGGGGCAAGGTAGATAATAGAGAAATTGTTAACTGGGGGCAGGCGGGCGGGTTAATACTTCTGCGGGTCAAGGATTCACCCGCTCCATCGCGCCCCTTTTGCCATCTTCGTCGTCAGATAAAGAGATGACAACTTTTTTATTAGAATGCTTACTTTGATTCAGCTTATTCGCAGATGACATAGTTTTGATTGACGAGACATGCAGTAGAGTTAATGATAGATTGAAAGTTTGGAGGACGATCTTAGAGTCTAAAGGTTTTAGGTTAAGCATGACGAAGACGGAGTACATGTAGTGCAAGTTCAGTGACGTGAGGCCGGAGGCAGACGTGGAAGTAAAGATCGAGGCACAAGCTATACCTAAAAGAGAAAACTTCAAGTATTTTGGATTCATAATTCAAGGAGACGGGGAGATTGATGATGATGTTGCACACCGTATTGGAGCAGGATGGATGAAATGGAAGCTCGCCTCTGGGGTGTTTTGCGATAAATAAAGTTTTGCCAAGGCTGAAAGGTAAGTTCTAGAGAGTGGTGGTTAGACCAACATTTTTGTATGGGGAAGAATGATGGGAAGTCAAGAACGTCCACGTTCAGATGGTGAAGGTAGCGGAGATAAGGATGCTGAGATGGATGTGTGGTCATATTAGGAAAGATATGATTAGGAACGAAGTTATACGGGACAAGGTCGGAGTGGCCTCCTTGGAGAATAAGATGGGGGAAGCGAGGCTGAGATGGTTCAGACATGTGAAAAGGATGTGTGGGGATGCGCTAGTCAGGAGGTGTGAGAGATTGGCGGTTGCAGGAGTTAGGAGCGGTAGAGGTAGGCCGAAGAAGAATTGGGGGATGTGATTAGATATGACATGACACAACTTCAGCTGACTGAGGACATGACCCTAGGATAGGAAGATTTAAAGGTCGAGAATTAGGGTAGAAGGAGTTTTTGTTACATTGTGTGGATGAGGTAGGGGCTAGCTTCTTCTTCTCCTCTTCTCCTCTTCTCTTTTTCTTAGTCGTATTGTTTAGGTATTGCGTAGATCCTTGCTCTTTATGTGTGTATTACTCTATGTTGCTCCATTTTCTTTCTATTTTGATATTTTGGGGTGTTGGGGAGTTGGTTAAATGCCACTTGTGAGACTTGTTTTTTCTATTTTTATTAGCAAAATTATTTTCTTCATTTTTAAAGAACTTGTTTTCTTAAAGAAAATATTTTCTAAATTTTTTGACCAAACGAGAGTGAGAAAATTGAACCTAAATAGAAAACCTACTGACAAAAAGAGAGCCTATAGGTTGCAGGTTGGTATGTAGATTAATGATAAGTTATTTTTGTTTATTTTTTCATTTTCTATTAATAGGAATACAGACATTCGCAACTTTACTTATAGTAATATCATAAGTTGGTCTAATTTATAAGTGCCTTAAAGCATCCAAAATCCAGATGGGCCATATATAGTAGTTGTAGACGAGAAATATTTTGGATTTTTCCTAGAAAAAATTGTGGACACAAATCGATTAGGAGAAATCAAGTTGAAGGGAAGCAAATTGTGGACCGTTAGCCGGGGTATTACATATGATGACGTTCCAAGTATATTAGATTTATCACAAACAAAATATAGTGCGTCACACTAGAGGATATTACTCTTTAATTTATCTCCAATCAATACAAATTAGATGTAAAAAAATATTTTTAATTTTAAAGAGGTATTCCTCAAAGTTTTTGTACTCTCATATTTATTCTTATTTTCAAGCTAAGAATCACATACGACTACTATGACCTATTTTATTAAGTGAATAGTGGTGGTTTTCTTTTGTAAAGGATTTTACTTTTATTACATAGGAAGATTGGAAAAAAGGAGAAGGAGAAAGGGGCAAGAAGAGTTGAACCTACACCTATTATTGTGTGAGAGATTTCTACCGATATCACTAGAAAATATAAGCGTTGGTATTTTTTTTTGTAAAGAATGTTTTGCAACTTTTTTTTTTATTTCCACCTGGTGTTTGGTATCCACATTGGAGCTCGACAATATCCGAATTCACACTGCGTAGGACTCATTTGGAAAAAATGTTCCTTATCAAGAATTTTTGTATATTCAAGGTTCGGACCCGAGATCTCTGATTAAGGAAGGAACAATCTCATCCACTGCACGCACCGAATCCTTTGATGGTAATGTTTTGCAACTTAAACATTGAATAACTTGTATTGAAATCGCCATAGTACGAGAATCTCACTTTAACCATCTACAACTTGCTAAATCTTTTTATACGCCTAGTTTAAATGTTGATTGATTTACTATTTGTGTAGGGGGAAATTATAAGAAATATAAATATTGATTACCTTAATTTTAATGCATGTATTTCCTACAAATGAAGTTCTTTAATGATCATACATGCTTCACATTTTTAAAAAATCTTATGCTATCGTTGTGTAATCCTATCTATTTTAGCAAGTAACTTACTTTATTTTCTAGATATATATATAGCTAATTTAATTTTGTAACAAATAATTGCCTATGATTATCTTTTAAATGACATAATAATATAATAATTATTTTATAGTGTGTCTGTAAACAATAATCATTATGTTAAAGCAAAATAACACTTGAACATGTCCATATCACGATGGATGGATCTTGTAATCAGTCCAAAGGTGCTCATACTTTAATTTGCATATATAGATCATAATGGAAAAAAGAAAAAGCAACCATTGAACCAAAAGGACATCCACTAGAACCACACAATTAAGAAAAAGAGTAGAATTAGATGAGTGGGATCTTAATGACTTTTCTCATCCTCACAAATGTGATATACTTAATTAATAAGCAAATACAGACAACCAAATCTTTCCAAAAGGACTGGAGAATATACCCTTTTGATGGTGGAGAGTCACTATGCTCTTTCCACCATCCTTTATTTTTATCTTCTTTTTAACCTATTGTTTGATTTAGGCACGTGACTATTTTATATAGATGTGATTTGACTACATTATTGTTTATCTTTGTGAAGTGGAAAGTCTCGAATGCGAAATCCCCACATGTACCAGAGACCCTTTATCACATTCACTTTTCATGCCACTATGAACCAAAGCATTTCAAGACAAAAAACGAAACGTTTTGCGTAGTTGATGTGTTAAACTTTGCATCAATCTGAGACAGCATCTAATCCTTCGGACGACAACACTCAATTCTTTTTGTGAGCGCTGAAATAGAGATTTAAAGTTACCGTTTAATGGTTGCAATTTTATCCTACGTTATTTATACATATGCTTTTAGTCTTTTCAAAGATTCTCCGCACACCTTTTAATTTTCACCTCTATAATACTCACGTTCCACCTTCACTACAAGAAAACAAATGACACATAATTTATTATCTCAAATTATAAATATCTTGTTATAAATATACTGTGTATTATGGATGTTCATTCAAATAAACAGTCATCTAGATACACTTGCAATCAAGCAGGCAGATTACAAGTAGCTCAGCAGATAATTTTTATTTTTAATACGTTATCAGCACGAGACTCTACAATCACGAGCAAATACTTTAAAAGCCTCGAAGGTATGACTTTCTTTTTCTTAATTAATGGCAAATTTTTCTAAACGTGAATTGTTCCCCTGGATATATTGAGCAAAAGCTACCTGTCTTGAGTGCTTGATGCGGAAATTCATCTTGATGTGATGGGTCTGGAAGGCACCATCAAAGATAAAAATCAGCCATCAAATCAAGGCTGTGCCAAGGCAATGTTATTCCTCCGCCATCACCTTGATGAGGGCCTGAAATTGAAATATCTCACTATTAAAGATCCTCTTATGCTGTAAAATAATTTAAAAGATAGATATGACAACCTAATTATGGTCGTGCTTCCACAAGCACGTTTTGATTGAGGCTACAAGATTTTAAATCTATATGTGAGTATAATTCTTCCATGTTTAAAATTATCTCTCAATTGAAATTATGCGGCGAAAATATCACTGATCATGATATGCTGGAGAAAATATTCTCCACTTTTCCTACCTAGAGTATGCTCCTGCAGCAGCAATACCGAGAGATGAGGTTCAAGAAATATTCTGACTCACATCTTTTAGTGGCTGAACAACATAATGAACTACTAATAAAAAATCATGAAAATCGACCTATTGGTATTATCCCATTTCCTGAAGTGAAAGAGATAAACTTTCACCAATCCAGGCGTGGAAAAGGTCGTGGCCCCAGTCATGGTTATGTCCGAGGTCGAGGAAGAAATTTTAATCATGATTGTCATTCTGCACCAAATAATACCCTTCATCATCAGCGGTGTAAAAAGAAGGATGAAAAATATGAAGCGGTGCAAAAGAAAACTTCTGAAAATAAATGCTATCGATGTGGAGAAAAAGGACACTGATCACGTACCTGTCGTATGCCAAATCATATGGTAGAGCTCTATCAAGCATCCCTGAAGAAGAAGATGTATAATAATGCTGAAGATAATGTTGAGCCCATGCATTTAAATGTAGCAGATTTCTTTGAATATTCTGAAGAAAAATAGATCATTTGATCGGTGATAGATTCGTAATAACTTAAGTATTTTCATTCATGTTGTGTCTATTAGCTAATATAGTCATGGTTCCATAAGCTATATAAATATAGTTTATGTAATGCTTTGTTTAGTAATAATATTTACTACAATGTTTACTTTGTCTATATTTTCATTTTAAAGAATATATGAAAAAAAATTAATTTTTATTTGGATCAATCATGAAGATATTTGTGTGACTGATACTGAAACAACGCATGTCATATTAAAAGATGAGAAATAGTTTTCTTACTTGCTTAGTAAAAAGGCAAATGTTACTACAATATTTGGTAATTCAAAATTGATTGAAGGCTCTGGAAGAGCTACTATATTTCTGCCTAAGGGGACAATGTAGATTTTTGTTGGGTTGTTGTACGCAGCGGATATTGAAAATTATTTCAAACCCAACAAACGTAAAACTGTTTGACTATAGGATAATTTTAAATTGTAAACATAAGACTTGAATGGTACTTACATGTTTACAATAACTGAAATCTTTATCAACTGTGAGTGCGCACGCGAATGCCCTTTCGATTGCAAGCTCTAAGCTTCATTGTATTCCTCATTTGGAAATCTAGAAAATCTGACAGAAGTTCGAGAGAGTGTTTTGATTCTGAGTCTCTAAGTCTTAGAATAATAATATGAAAATCAAGTGTATTGAATAATGAAGTGTAGGTTTGAATTTATAGGTGAAAAATTAGGTCAAATCGGATTAGGATTTGACTTTGGGCCTGGCCCAAAATTCGAGACAGATTAGGTCATGGCGCCGCGACCCTATGGTGTGGGCGCCGCGGCGCTGACGTGGCCGTACACTGTCTCATTTTATTTTTTGCACATTTTTAATTAAATTCAAATTCTAATTTTGACTTAATTAGAACAATCATTATTCATTTAAATATCTCGATTCTAAATTGAATATTTAATACTCTCTCAATACATCCTTAGATCTCAATTCATATATTGACATTAATCAAATTAAGGTCTACGCAGAACTCCTAGACGGTGCTGCAAGACGAACTCAATATGTGAAAGTACGTTTACACGAATCCAGTAAACTTAACCTCTATGTGGTAAGATAAAATCTTTTCATTCATGACACACCCAATCAAGCTTAGAATTTGTCAAGCGCCTATCCAAATGACTTAATCATTGTATCTCATCTATATTAGTTGACAACTAGACCATATTCTAAAAATGTCTATTGCATTGGCCAATGACTTAGTCAACCTAATATCACTGAGAAGCTAAGTGTTCTCTCGAATATACATTCGAGGAATGAATCCTAATCTTGGCTCAACTACCACCTTTAATCCACATCGTAATGTACCCAATACAAGCTGTATCTCAACCTATAAGGCATTTGAGCTTAGAACATGATCAAAGTATATTACTTTGTAGACAAGGTGCGCATTGACTTCAAGTCTAAGGACTTATATCTCCCACACGCTGATCATACTTTAGACAAGTATAACAAACAGTATATCAGCAGGGTATACCAATACTTCCAAAGTATCCATGTGTCCATCACGAGTAACCATTACTCGTAGTAGGTGAGACATACTACATCCTCTTATGATGTGATGCAGACCACACGTCGACTTATCACATATCATCGATAACTCATTCTCGATGATCATTAGTCGAGGCTATTTTAAGAGTTACATTATAATATTAATATCTCACACTATTAATAACAACATAACCTCTAGAGATACATATTATAGAATATTATAAACAATCAACTAATAATTCAATAATTACAAATGCTAAAATATTAATCTTCATTAATTATAATATGAATGTGTATAAAGTACATTTGTCCTAATACAGATTGTCTCTAGGACATACATATACTTTCAGACAAAAATTGTTATAAAAGATGCATTGTTCTCTTCTAAATCCCGAAGAAACTTGTTGAGTTTAACGTTATCCGCCGAAATGGGTATCATGTTGATACATTAAATGAAATAAATGTTAAATATATTGGCATTACCAAGCATGTATCCGACCAGAAATATATCTTGGATACATTATAAACTTTATCTCCTGGCTTGTATTATGCAAAAATTAGTACAATTGAAGCACACTCTATCGTAAACCAGAAGTTTACTGATCCAAATACTTTTTTGCTTTGGCATGACCGAATAGGTCATCTTGGATCAATAATGATAAGACGAATCATTGCAAATTCAAATGGGGTCAACTTAAGAACCTTAAGATTCTTGAAAGTGGTGAATTTCCATGTACTGCTTGTTCTCAAGGCAATTTGATAACTAGGCCGTCACCAATGAAAGTTGGCATTGAATCCCCTGCCTTTTTAGAGCGTATACATGGAGATATATATGGATCTATTCACTCACCTTGTGGATCATTTAGATATTTTATGGTCCTAATTGATACATCTTCAAGATGGTCTCATTTGTATCTCTTATCATCTCGCAACCTAGCATTTGTGAAATTATTGGCACAAGTAATACGTTTAAGGGCACAGTTCCAGATTATCCCATTAAGGCTATAAGCCTCAATAATGCTGGAGAATTTACATCTCAAGCTCTTGATGATTATTGTTTATCAATTGGGATAAAAGTTGAACATTTTGTAGCTCATGTTCATACTAAAAATGGACTTGTTGAATCATTTATTAAGCGCTTGCAATTGATATCAAGACCGCTACTTATGAAAACGCGATTGCCTACTACCGTTCCGGGGTCATGCTATCTTACATGCAACATCGCTTATTCGTCTGATACCGACTCATTATAATAAATACTCTTTTTCATAATTAGTATTTGGTTATGAACCAAATATTGCTCATCTCTGAATTTTTAGTTGTGTGTATATGTGCATGTTGCACCATCACAATGCACTAAGATGGACTCCCAAAGAAGGTTAGGATATATGTTAGGTTTGATTCACCATCTACTATTCTCTACCTTGAACCATTAACGAGAGATTTATTCATTGCTCTATTTGCAAATTATCGATTTGATGAAATAAATTTCCCACAATTAAGGGGAGAGATTAAATAAATTAAAAATAAATGTGAAAATTTTCATCACTATCTCATTTGATTCAGGTGTCCCCATATGTGAGCATGAGGTCCAGAAGATCATCCACTTACAAAAAAATAGCAAATCAATTGTCTGGCGCATTTACTAATTTGAAAAAACTAACTAAGTCACATATCCCTGCAGAAAATGTGTCTATCCGAATTAATGTCCCAACAAAGCCATCTACTAGTGTCATAGCTACTGAATCTCATACATGCCTGAAGCGTGGTAGACCATCAGGTTCCAAGGATAGAAATCCTAGAAAAAAAAAGAACAAAAGGTGTACGAAATGGAACTATAAAAGAATCTCATTAAGAGAATCAATATCTAATTAATCTTAATATTCCTAAAGATATCAGTGAATCCAATACTCAAGTGAGTAAAGAACTATCATTAAGTTCTACTGGTAATTAGATACATTTGAATAGATCCAAAATTATGGTGGATAGTGTTTTTGCATATAATGTTGCACTGAATATTATGAAAGACAATGAGGATTATGAAGTCGACGAAGATGTGATTCGCCAAAATGGCGAGAGGCAATTCAATCATAATTGAATTCCCTTGCTAAACGCAAGGTTTTTAGATTGGTAGTCCAAACACCTAATGGTGTAAAATTAGTTGGCCATAAATGAATCTGTGCGAAAGAGGAATGAGAGAAACAAAATTGTGAGAATACAAGACACGTCTTGCTGCACAAGGATTCTCTCAAAGACTCGATGTCGTCTATGAAGAAACATAAACAATAACATTTTATATCTCATCAGTTTAGCTGTAAATCTTGAAATACATCTTATGAATGTGGTTACAACTTACATATATTTATCACTTGATAATTAAATTTAAATGAAAGTTTCAGGAGGATTAAAGATGACTGAAGCATATAGTTCAAAAATGTACTCAATTAGATTAAAATGATCATTATATGGTCTAAAATAATAAGGGCGCATGTGGTATAATCTCCTTAGTGAGTACTTGATAAATGAAGGTTATACAAATGATGTCATTTGTCCATGTATTTTTATTAAGAAAAATTTGTTATACTTGTTGTTTATGTTGATGACATAAATCTCATTGGGACTCCAGAAGAGCTTCATAAGGCAATTGAATATTTTAAAAAAGAATTTGAGATGAAAGATATTGAAAAGACAATTTTGTCTTGTTCTGCAAATTAAACATTTTAGTAGATGTGATCTTTATCCATCAATCTGCCTATATCAAAAAAGTTTTAGAACAATTTCACATGGATAATACACATCCTTTAAGTACTCCAATGGTTGTTCGCTCACTTGAAGTCAGTAAAGATCTGTTCCGACCTCAAGAAGAAAATGAAGAACTTCTTAATCCCGAAGTACCATTTATTAGTGTCATTGATGCACTTATGTAGCTTGCTAACGCTACAAGACCTGACATATCATTTTTTGTTAATTTGCTAGCAAGATATAGTTCTTTTCCTACATAGATGCATTGGAATGAAATTAAGCATATAATGTGATATCTAAAGGGAACTATTGATATAGGTTTGCTTTATACTTACAAAGATAGTGTAGATCTTGTTAGTTATGCATATGCAAGTTATTTATCTAGCCCACATAAAGCTCGATCTCAAACGGGCTATCTGTTTACATGCGAAAGTACTGCTATGTCATGGCGATCTACCAAACAGTCTATTGTTGCTACTTCTTCAAATCATGCTGAAATAATAGCTTATTCATGAAGTAAACAGAGAATGTGTATGGTTGATATCAGTGATACATCTCATCGGAGGAACATGTGACATGAAGTGTGATACAAAAATATTCACAGTATTATATGAAGACAATATTGCATGCATATCACAATTAAAGGGAGGATTTATAAAAGAAGACATAAAAAAACACATTTCACCAAAGTTATTCTTCACACATTATTTCCAGAAGAATGGTGATATTGATGTGCATCAAATTCGTTCAAGTGACAATCCAGCATATTTGTTCGCCAAATCTTTGCCAACTTCAACTTTTGAGAAGATGATATCCAAGATTGGAATGCAAAGACTTCGACATCTAAATCGTGATCTTCATTAGGGGAGTAAAATACCCGATGTACTAATTTTTCCTTAACCAAGGTTTTGTCTCATTGGATTTTCCTGATAAGGTTTTTGATGAAGCAGCTTGTAATGTGTATTACTAGATGTGTACTCTTTTTCCTTCACTTGAATTTCTCTGCTGAGTTTTTTCAAGTAAGGTTTTAACGAGGAACATTATCTATTAATGAACATCCAAGGGGGAGTGTTATAAATACAGTGTTATGGATGTCCATTCAAATACACAATAATCAGATAGGTTGCAAATAGCTCAAGCAGGCAGCTTCCTTAAAAAGCCTCGCATCAACTTGCTCGAGCTTGCAATCAAGCAGACGGCTTGCACGTAGCTCAATCAGAAAGTCTTTATTTTATAAGATGTCCATCTTTTTCATTTATGTGTCCAAATTGTGCCAATATAGGGATTACATCCAAAACATATGAACCCTAATATTACAATTCTTTTTCTTTTTTAGAGAATAAACCAATTCAATCTAATATTTTTTTGTGATAAACTGTATACTTTCGAAGCTTCTCAACAAGTGTGATAGCTTTCCCTAGGTTCGAGCCATGCGACATGTAAATTAGGTCTGATATTTAAGTGGAAAGGGATAGAGGGGTGAACCCATCATCCCTGAATTTCGAAGGTTGTTGTTAGTCTTAAGGGACAGATTTTCCGATCATAATAAACTCACCTGAAACGTATTTCGATATAAGATTCAAGTCTCAAGTCCTCGAACATAACTTTTCTTCCTCTCCTCCCAGAATAAATGAAAAAAGAAAGTAGTAATATAGAAGTTGCTTCCGCGAAGCACCACTGGGCCAGATACAACCTTTTAAAAAATTGACTTTGCTTAGTATATAGTCATTATTATTCACTAAACTTAACCAAATCAATAAGAAAATCCAGCTGACCCTTAACCCCTATCCCATTTTCTCTTATTTTTTTTCTCATTTCCTTCCTTTTACCGTATATGGACTGCACCTAATAAATCATTCAATTTTTCCTCTAAAACCATAAGAAATTAAAGGCCTAGCCACCATGTCCAATAACGAGTTCTTCCAGAGTGGAAACAAGGAGCATGAACCCCGAGCGTTCGCGAGAAACAAGGGGTTCATGCTCTTTGGTGTTAGAGTCATGGAAGCTGCTGCTGCTGGTGGTTCATTCAGGAAAAGTGCTAGCATGAACAACCTAGCTCTGTTTGACACCGAGCAGCAGCACCAAGACTCTAACACCGGCTATGCTTCTGATGACGTTGTTCATCCTTCTGCTAGGAGCCGTGAACGTAAACGAGGTATATCTTTAAATTCTGAATTCACCTCTGTCCAGATTCATTGTAGAGGCAGTGGGTTGTTGTAATGGTTCAGGTCTAACTATGTTTCACCATTTTGTTATTTGGACTTTAACTCAAAAGGTGTCTTGACAATTAATAATCTAGTCATATATGACTCCTAAGTTTATTTTCCCTTTCAATTCCTTTTCGTGGCCAACCACCTGCTATTCGTGAGCTGTTTACAATTATTTAGTCACTGTTTTCTCTTATTTTTGCTTATGCATGTGTCTGTCTTGAGCCGAGGGTCTCTCAGAAACAGTCGATCTACCTACCAAGGTAGAGGTAAGGTCCGTGTACACTCTATCCTCTCCAAACTCACGATATGGGATTTCACTGTGCATGTTGTTGTTGTGAACTATATATGTAGCATTTATATATTATCAGAAGTTTCAAAGATAGGTATAGCTATAAGATTGTGCATCCACTGATTTTAAATTCTGAGTCTGTTCGTGTCTTCCCTTGAATTGATTGTTTTTCTTTTCCATTTCTTAGAAAATAATTGGATTTATTGTTGGAATGGTGATTAATTAGGAGTGCCATGGACAGAGGAAGAGCACAAGCTATTCTTGTTAGGATTGCAGAAAGTAGGAAAAGGTGATTGGAGAGGAATTTCAAGAAACTTTGTCAAAACAAGGACTCCGACTCAGGTGGCCAGCCATGCCCAAAAGTACTTCCTCCGGCGAAACAACAGTAACCGCAGACGCAGGAGGTCTAGTCTTTTTGACATCACTACTGATACTGTAAGCCTCTTGTAAATTCATTATTTGTTTATAATATCATAGATAGATGGATTCATAACTTATACTCAAAATGTATAGGACCAAATCAAAAAGTAATAAGTTCATATGAACCAACTTAAATACGCGAGGTATTGTAAGTGGCAGAGTAGTCTTGTTGGCATGATCGCTCTGATTAAAAAAAAAACAATTGTACCCAAAAGGACTAGTTAGTTGATAAACATTTTTGTGGCTCTAATTTGATTCCAATGTTTTTCTTCTTATTTTGCAGGTTCAGGTTGCTGCTAAATTGGAAGATAATAAACAAATGATCAATCACACCAGCAGCTTTGAAAAGTACCCTATGTCAGCTTTCTGGCTCGAATCGCCGGCAAAGTTATTACAGGCCACTGGAGAAAGCACAACGGAGAATTTAACGATAGGAATGAACAAATCCGTGAAGCCCATTAGGCCTAAACCAGCCCTGCCTGTCCCGCCGTCATCAAAAATGGCTGATCTCAATTTAAATAACACATATATTCAAGAATCATCTCCTTTATCACTGAAGCTGTCCACGTCATCGGCAGACGAGAAATCGCCATCGCCACCGAGGCATTCATCGGCTTTTCAGGTGATGTCCGGTGGCTTCAGTGGCAGCACTAGTGGGGATAGCATAATTAGTGTGGCTTGAAGAATAAGAATTATTTAAGATATTTTGATGTAATTAAGTGGGGCTTAGTTAGATAAGATTAGGCATTAGTGGGATTAGAGTATGGAGAAAATATTAATTAGGTGATTGATGATGATGTATGTATAGAAATGGTGTCGTTTTCAGTATAGTTCTGAAGATTTGTTGTTTAGTTTATTTTTGTGGTCTTAGGTGATTACAGCACCAACCAAGTTGCTACTATCACTATCACGATGTTATTTGGTCTTCTGCAGTTGTTATTGTAATAAAAGGGAAAAGTAATTGAAATAGACTTGTTTGTTTTCGGAAATTAAATTCATGATTTGTTCGGTTTTGTCCTTTTGTGAAGATTAAGACATGCATGATTTATGCGGCTGATAGGTGTGATATTGTTATGAGTAGGGGTGTTAATGGACCATGATTTGGTTTGGTTTGGTTTGGTGTTCATTAAACTCATAAGTCACAACGTTCTAATAACTCATTTTTCTTTGCCGAATAAATCAATTCCATGAGACGAGAGATTAAACTCTTTCTTCTACAACCACTGGAAGTGAGAAATGACACTTGTTCTTCTCAAGGCTGTCTAAATAAGGTAGAAGAGGAAAATATATAGATATCATTCAAATATAATATTTAGTTAGCATAAACAGCACTTGGGTGGTGCCTGAACATAACTTAATACTATTAACCAAGTGAGAGTAGGTCCTAGTCACTTTAGGTGTTAATGATTACCCTCTATAACTTCCACAATGTACAGATGGTGTTATTTTGTTAATTCCAAAATATTCAAGTGAATAAATTATGTAAATAATCTAAAGCCTACTAATGTTAAATTAACCATATGGCACACATCATGTTTGAAAAGGATAAGTACACTACTACATTTCTGTTTAGCTAAATTTAGCAATCAAGTCAATCCTCTATTGCATTAGCTCCAACAGAACATTGCTTTAAAGTAATGCCAGAAGAAGCAAAAAAAACTACAGAGATGGTGTAACAGTGAAGGACTGTTTTTTGTTACTGTAGACTTTCAGCAGTTTAAGTTTTAAAAAGAAGTAAAATCAGGTTTTCCCCTATGACGGCCTATGGCCTATGAGGCTCTTAAAACTTAACAATTAATTTGCAAACAAAAGACCCTCCTTTTCTGAAAGGAATTGAAAAAAAATCATATTTTCATACAATATCTAATTGAATTATAAACGCTTCAGAAAAAAATCATATTTTAAATTGTTAGACACTAATCAACAATTTTCAAGAACTGTATATTCTACTTCATTTTAGACTTTCGTCATACATAAATTTTAACTATGATTCACCAAACACAGCAAGCAACTATGAAAATTTCAACTTAAGATACATCCTATGGAATACCAAATATACAAACGCCTAGTACTCCCTCTTCATTTCTTCTGCACAATTCAAATATTGTCCATAATAAATAAGAAATGGGAGGGAGGGGGGTTAACCATCCAGGTGCATGCCGTTAGAAATGGCACCAATATTAATAGATATCACCACGCACGAATTTAGCGGAAACTAGTCGGTCACTGACAAAAGACTTGGGATGGGAAATGCCTGCTTCTAGCACAATTTAAATTTATAGAACACAATGCACCATGTTATTGCTGCTCCCTTTAGAAAACAATATACATGACAAACCTTCAGTGCCTCTTCACAACTCTCAGATGAACCTCTGGCGCACATATTCAAAGGCAGCAGTAGAACGACGTCCAAACAAAAGAATGATGTTGAGAATAATCCTCAAATGATTGAACTCCTGTTTTTTAGACACATCTACAGCAATATGACATCAATGAGCTACAAACAATTAGCACAACCATTGGAATCACAAGAAGTAATCAGGAGTCTTCCTTGTGGTGTCGGGCTCTATCTGCCGTGGAGCTGGGTCAAACTGAAGGAAATTCTGCTCCATGTTTTCGCCTATTTCTAGAATTGCAGCCATGTTACCACACCGGTAACAATAGTTTGGAGCACTAAATACCGTCACAACATTCTTATCCTGTCGAAGTTATAACAAATAGCACATAAATACAAAGTAATAACTAAGCAATTTCAACTTTAATAAACACTAGTACGTAAGTGATTCTTTTAAAATTTTCTAGTAGTTCGATTTTTTTTTTTGGGGGGAGGGAGGAATGCAGTTGGTGGGTTCACAAACCTGGCACCAATTAAAACCCTCCATGACAAGCTGATGGGCTCTAGAAATCAGAGTGAGCCCATTGGTGTGGTTGAACTGAGATGCTATATCCTGTCCAAAGGTGTAACCAGCCCCTCGGGGTGATATTCCCCAACCACACCGATCATCTGGATCAGACCACAGTAGATCGCACATTGGTCCTTCATGTGGAACCTGATAACCACAGTATGACTTAATTGATCAGGACCAGCAACATTAATGTGCATAGAACTAAATTCATGAAAGACTAGGAACAATGGAAACCACAGGACCATGTTCAAGAAGCAATAAAGATAGCATTGTTGTAAGATATACCCAACAGGTAATATCAGATGTAAGAGTACTAAATTCTCATCTCTAGCTATGAGGAAATTGAAAAAGCAAATCCTTCCCATAGCAGATAAACAATTAGTGACTCAGCTGCATCAAGACCTCTATGATAACATTTGTGGAGTATCCAGGACAAACTAGAAAAAAGAAAAGAAAACAACAAATACTCGAATCCTATTCAATTATTGGTCCTTTAGTTGATTTTGTAGTTCTATTGAACATTATGGTAAACTAATGCGACATACCATTTGTAAACTGGGACACATCCCTTTTGATTAATACAATTATATATCCTAATAAAAAAGTTACAGTAAGCTAATGTAATGGACTGAACCCTCAATGGGAAGTTCCAATTGAAATACTAAAGCTTTCGAGCGCAAATATGGATCATAGGCATGAGATGGAGCAAGCAGAAGAGCCAGTAGTAAATACAAAGAAAACAGTGTCATGTATTATTAAAGCAGAAAAACCTGAAGTACAATACCTCTTGTATACGGTCCAATGATCGTATATTATCCAGTGTATCCAAAGAAGGCGAGAGTCCTCCATGTAAACAGAATACCTAAAACAAAAAGAAAAGTTAAGCTAGAAAATTAATATCAGCACTTTCCTTGAAATGAAAAGCCAGTAGAGTAAAAGCTCAAACCTGACTCTCTATTAGTGCTGTCAGCGGTAGATAATCAAAAAGATCAGTGAAATACTTCCAAACATTGGCATTTCCATACTTCCTCAAGCATTCATCATAAAAACCATACCTGTCAGGAAAAGAGGCATCTCAATACCACCATATACATGATTGAACTGCAGTCATATCTCACAGCCTTGGTAAACTGTAAATAGACGCGATGAAATAGAAAAGTATATAGATACAACTGTTGATAACCAACGGTGTCTTTTCTTTCTTTTGGTCACTCCGTCAAATGTTATACATCTATCTGGTGGTTTGGAAAGAAACTTAAGCCAGACAACGTGCAAGCCACAAACAGAACGTGTTTAATCTCAGAACTTAAAACTAGCTCCTCATCGCCTCTAGCCATTTCTTAGAAGGCATGAAGTCTTTGTGTGGACAAACTTAGCAATTATATTCTAAAGAAAAAATAATGAGTGGGAGTCATTTTAGAAGCTTGGATTTTTGAAAAGATAAAATTGCATTTATTTAGAGGACAAAATATCATCTCATACTACCTGCTAGCTCCAAAATCACTACCTCAGTAAAAAGAACAAAACGGAAGAAGGCACACAACCAGCAGTTAAAATCATGTTACCAAACTGGAAGCACAAGAAAAGGATGAATGTGGATGAAAATTTACCACAAAAGCAGAAGAATATTTTGAAGGATAAAAGTCTCTTATTAATAAGAGCAGCACTATGATGGTGCTTTGAGATTTTCATCCAAAAACCAAAAAATTAATCCCATATAATTCTGTAGGAATTAATAAAGTCTTACAATGTTAGTTCAGCTTCATGTACATAGTTCATTTTACACCAGAATGTAAGCAATTGTATGCAATTAAACCTGATCTTAAAAATGGAGTCAGCTTTATATTTGAAACCCCTCAGATTCTTTTCTCAATGGTCCTTCATTGGAGGCCCTTTTTTCAGGAGCAAAATAGATGAATTGAAATAACTTCTATACAAGGTGGAGGTTGTCACTTTCTCTGATCAATCAATGAGAGATTTTTGCTAAAAGTATCCTTGGTGTAGTTGATTCCATAGGTTTAATCCAGCTGATGAACACAACCCATTCAAGTTCCAAGATCGGCAGACAAACCAAAATCTTTTTGACAGGTAAAAAGGGGATGGGAAGGCCACTATGTAATCCTCTATAACTACCGCTCCCTTGTTGACATATTGCCTTTAAATGAATACTAAAAGAGAATATCTCCTGTTTTCCTGCTCTCAAGTTATGCAAGCTCTACCCTTCTTTCCAATTTACCTCCAGTTATAGCTCCTCTTAGTGCTGATATAGTTCAGATATAAGACAACCGTGGTGTAGTTATCCGTTCATTCAACAAGATGCTCAAAAACTAGGAATTCCTTAAAAGCAGAAAGGTTTTATACTGCCCAGAATATGTCTGGGAGAGAATATATCACTGCCTGTAAATTCTAAATAGAATGAACACTACATAGATCTCCATCCCAACTCAGGTTCTCTTCAGATTCTTTTTCTTTTCTTTTCTTCTGGAGGAGCTGAGAAGTTGAAGACCCACACCCAACAGCACACACACACATAATGTATCAGCAAGACCATGCCCAAACCAGTGACATTCGAAAAAACAGAAATCAAGATTTAAAGTTCCTGTTCTCATTTAAGGAGGGCACAAGCGAAAAGGAATAATGAAGTCCCTTCTAGAAGGACAGGATAACGAGATAGTTCCACCAACTGAACCATTTTCAAAAGAAAACTACCCTGATATTATACACGATGGGTTAAAGGTTAAGCAACTGAAACACACATACCAACATATCATTCACCAAATGATGCAGAAAATGCTATTTCCCCCCTCTATGCCAACTTTTAATGTTAAACTTTGAACTGTCAACTCAGTTAATAACACCCTAAACTAAGATAAGAAGTGCATTAATAGAAATCTTTTTGGCTTTCAAGATAATGTGGCACCATTTCTTATAGACGTTCTTGTACTTATGTTTTCTTTGACAAATTGGAGTGTAAAGCAGCTGGGAATCAAAATACCAAGAAACGAGAGGAAAATATAAGAGTGGTATATGTACCCAAAAACACATCCTCATACACAAACTAGATCATCTCATGAAACAGAAAAGTTATTTTCCAATAGGCCATTTTTGCACCTCAAAATGAATATTACTATTTAAGATCAAAAAGAAATCACTTACACCTGAGTGATTTGTCGGCTTTCATGGTTTCCTCTAAGAATTGTGATTCTATCTCTATAACGGACCTTCAGAGCAACCAAGAGTGTGACAGTCTCCACTGAGTAGTACCCACGGTCTGCATTCATTGAAAATCTATTAATGATAGATGTGAGTGCAGCATTCATCGAACAGCCTATTAATAATAGATGTTATGCCACTATAATTCTCTGACTGAAGTGTGAATGCTAATATATTTGTCCAAAAAGGGAACTAACAATGTTAATATCAATAATCAATAAATAAAAGTAAAGAACGGGAAGATGAAACACACAACTATAAAGTAACAAACAAAATGTAACAGAGAGCATGCTGTTGTGGCTTATGTAGTATGCAACCTTTCCATGACGGAATGTATCTCAAATCCGCAAGTATAATAAAGAAAACAAGAAAACGATCAAAAGCCTTGTCCTACAATCATGACAACAGAAAGGAAGACGTGCCAATACTCATAAAACTAAGGCAACTCTGCAATTTATGGATCTACATTGACCCATATACCATATCAGATATGCAAAGTTGGGGAAATAAAGAAACTTTGACAAGTATTATACACAAAAATAAAGATAACTAGTAGGAAAAGACTACAGAATTCTAATAGACACTTGATGTTGCTGCATAAATTTCTTACCTAAAGAAAACAAAGCAGAGGCTTTTAATGAGAAGTGCTATAACTAAAGAGAAAAGTTAAATGAAAACAAATTTTAAAAGACTACTTTTTTTGGATAACTAAGAAATCATCGAGGGACTGTAACGTTCAGTGCGAAACTAAGTGGATAATGGGCCTGGCCCTCTCCCTTCTTCACTTACATACTTGGCTTTTGTCTACAGAAAAGTTCGAGCCCGTGAAGTGCCCCTAACCCGCACATCATGACGTTGCGTTCTTACCCCTAGACCAAATCCTTTGGGGCTCCGAGAGACAATTCATTCTTTATATATAAGAAACTGTAGCGCCTTATTTCACCAACTTACGATGCTTGAGAAAACATATCCAACAATCCAGATACTCACTTATGGGAATAACCTGTCCACTCACACTTCAAAAATTCTGAAAAAGGAAAAAAATCTACATAGACGAGAAGCAACAAAAATTATCACGCCATGAAACGCATAACTCCAAACATGTTTCAGTCATCATCTTTTTGATTGGCTAATTTTTTTCCCCACGCCTAGAATCCTGCAAGTGTCAAGAGGATGTAACAAAACTTCGACCAATTCAGACATCTTAAGCCAATGAAGCTTAATGGAGAAAAAATCTTCCATATTTCACCTCCTATCAAGGCTGGCATCTTATTTTGTCACAATTTCAACCACCAGCACATAACAAAAATCCCATCTCAATAATGATTCATCAGTAAAGTCCCACCATCATTATCAAACAGGTGTTAAATGTGCATTGCCAAAACAAGGAATGATACATGACGGTAACTCTGCCATCAACGAGTGACATCACAATCATTCATGTCCTCAATGATTGAGCAATGAAATGTCAACAAAAAAAATGAACTATACTTGGCTGATTTTGAAGCACCCTTAACTAGGCAGAACCACTCATGTGACTGTCCAAGCTTGAAACAAACTATAGATGTTCAGCATAAAAGCTACACATCGCACTCTATACAATGTGCACAACCTACATAATCCTTCAAGAGATCCCAGCATTAGCGCTGTTTCCTTTTCCTTCATGATGGTGGTGTTTGGATTAGCTTGTCCACTGATCGACTATTCCATTGGGTACCTACTACCACCCCACCAACACAGGTACCAGGTAACTATGTCCACCTAGGCTTAGACAACTGAGAAGAGATCACTTAATATTTTTTGCTTCCACTGGGATTCAAACACGTGACCTCATGGTTCTCATCGCACCTCATTGACCACTAGGCGGGGTAAAAATTAGGGTTGTACTTATTTGCAGTTTCCATTCATGTCAACAATGGCGACGCCAAATTTATTGATAAAAATTATTTACACAAGCCATGACAAAACTAGCAATTACCACATACACTACCAAACCCTAAACTCCATCTACGTGTGCTCAGAAGCATAGCCTCCCAAGCCAGATGAAAGAGGAGGATGGCGATAGATGACAACCAACATAGGTATAGTCTAATTGTAATACAACAACAAAAATAACATACCCAACGTAATCACACAAGTCGGGTTACTGGGACCATTTCTCGATTTCATTCCAATTTTATATAGTCTAATTGTAATGGATCCTCTAAATAAATGGGTACATAGAAGTCATATATAGACAAACCTCAACTTTTACAATTCAACACAAATACACAACCCTAATAAATTCAAACAAAAAAACCATCAAAATCTCAAACTCACCAACATAATCGCCCATGAAGAGGTAATTCGTATCGGGCGCATTTCCGCCAATCCGAAAAAGCTCAATCAGATCATAGAACTGTCCATGAATATCACCGCAAACAGTGACTGGACATTTAACTGGCTGCACATTCCATTCCTCTACAAGTATAGCTCTCGCTTGATCACATAAAATCTTCACCTCTGCTTCCGGTAACGGTTTACACTCCATCAATTGCTCGATCTGCCGATCTACATCTGCGTTCGACGGCATTTTCCTCCGATCTGTGAATTCCACGCCGATTAATTGAGAAATCGTCAATCAAAAATAATACAATAACAATAACAATAACATAGTCAGTAAAAATCTCATAATGTGGACTCCGGCGAGGGTAAAGTTTTCGCACCTCTAACTTGTTAAGTAAAAAGAGATTGTTTCCGAAAATACTACACATTAATTTTCATTAAATTTGAATTTACGTACCGTAGAATTAGGGTTTCAACTTTCAATCAATAAATTATCTCTTATTTCTGATATTTGTCTCCATTCATATGAATCTTTTTCCTTAATTTTATTTGAAAATGTAACAAAATGTTTTATAATTAGAATTATTTTGTGTATATGTTTGTCTGTATTAAGGTGTTGTATCTATGTGAAAATAATGAGATGTGATATGATACTCAAATGAAATGGAAATTATGGGAGGAAAGACATTCCTCTCCGGTGGCTCCGCCAGGTCAAAATACAAAACCTATGGTGACACGCGTCAACTAGTGAGTCATGTTTCAATAAAAATATATTGACACAATGCCCTAATTTTCCAAGAAAATTATCAAAATGGTACTTAATGTATAGGAGTTTATTTATTTGGGTCTTTAATATATTCCACTTATCGATATGGTTTTTTTTTTTGGCAAATTGCATGCGTTATAGTATTCATATTTTCATCGATAGGGTTGTTAATACTTCATCCGTTCCAAAAAAATTATTCTAATTTAACTTAGCACAAAATTTATTTATTTATCTGAGCAAACACATGGATTGACATGCTTTGCAACGCATGTTTAATAAGAAATAGCTCTACCTTCAAAAGATAATAATTTTCCTTTCAAGCTCCGAAGCCTATTCATTATTTTCATAAAGATGCTATTAAAGAACTTTTTCTTTCTCTTGCTATGGTATATAGGGCATCCCAAATAAGTGAGGAAATTCCCTCCTATCAATCCCAGTAGCAATTTCAGCTGTGATGCTTATATCTCTTGGCATATTCTTATGCATATACACCGCACTCTTCTCCCTGTTAATTTTCTGTCCTGATGTTTTCTCATATTTCTCCAATATCTTCATGATCAGTTGCAGAGATAACACATCTGCAGAAGAAAATATGATCATATCATCTGCATAAGCAAGATGATTCACCTTAGGACTCCAATTAGGAAACCCAAAACCCCTAAATTGTGGAATCTAATGTAAAACATTAAGGTTTTTTTGTCAAAACTTCAACAGTAAGTATAAACAATGTAGGTGATAAAGGATCCCCTTGCTTCACCCCTCTTGAGGATTGAAAGAAACTATGTTTTGTCCATTAACCAAGATTGAATACCAGTTATTACTAATAATTCTGAAAATCATATATATCAAACTTTCTGAGAACCCCATTTCCTCAACATTTGCCTTAGCCATATCCAGCTTCATTACTACATTGGTCGTTTTGGTTCTCAACCTGATGTTTGAAATGATCTCCTGAGTAAGTAACAAATTCTCCATAATACTCCTGCCCTTTACAAATTTAGCCTGATTCAAAGATATTATCCTAGACAATGCATCCACCATTCTTTCATGAATTAACCTTAAGAAGATCTTGTTAATAAAATTACTTAAACTAATTGGTCTCATGTCTGAGAAGGTATTAATTATCTCATTCTTAGGCAATAAAATCAAATTAGTATGAATAATAAATTTAGGTAATTCTGCTCCACAAAAAAAAAGTCTTGACCATATTAGTAATATCCTCCTTGATAATTTCCCAACATGTTTGATAAAATACACCAGTAAAGCCATCTGACCCACTAGCACTTTCATCATTCAAGCTGAAAACTACATTTTCACCTCCTCCTTAGATGGAAAAGCTCCAATCTGGTCATTTGTGTCTGCATTAATCATTTTAGGAACATGATCCAGCACCTCAAAATTATTTGGATCTTCTTCCTTAATAAACTGATCACTGTAGTATTTGATAGCTTCATCTACAATTTCCTCCTTTGTTTCTCTTCATATTCCATTATGATCTTGTATTCTTCTTAACTGCAATCTTTTCCTTCTACCCTGTACATACGCATGAAAAAACTTGACATTTCTATCTCCATCTTGAAATCATTGCATCCCTGCTTTTTGCTTCGAAAATCCCTCCTCTAAATGTAAAAATCTGTTGAGCTCTGCATGTACTCTGTGTAATCCCCCTCTATTTGATGTTGTTGGTTGTAACTTAAATTGAATTTCATGTACTTTAACCACATCTTCCAAAGACTCTATCTCCTGAAAAATATTTTCATAGGTGTTTCTACTCCATTGAGTCAATGTTGCTTTCTGTTTCTTCAGTTTATGATGAAATAGAATGAAAGGATTGGCCATGAAGTATGCTGACCAATGTGTCCTAACAGTATCCATAAAAGTTTCATGCTTAGCCCAAAAAATCAGAAATTTAAAAGGCTTCTTGATTTGTTCAACTTCCCCTGAATAAGATATTAGCAATGGAGCATGATCAGAGCCAGTTCTGATTAAATGATTGATCTCCAAGCTTGAATACTTATTCTGTAACACTTGATTCCCTAGACATCTATCAAGTCTTTGAATATACAATCTTCCCCACTATGTCCATTCCACCAAGTGTATTTGCTTATTTTAAAGCCAAAATCCTCTACACCACAATTTTGTATGCATCCTCTAAAATCTTATACCTCATTCACTGTCACATGTAATCCACCATATTTTTCCTCTTCAGATACAATTAAATTAAAATCCCCTCATATCATCCAAAGATCATTAATATGATTAGCCATATCTTCTAAAGATTCCCAAAGATCCAGCCTTTCTTCCTGAGTGCAATTTGCATATATTAATGAAATCACCAGCTCATTATTACCTCCTTGTAGTCTCAACCTCAATGTCAGTTGTTGTGGATGGTATACCACTGTCTGTAGTTCAAATAAATCATCAATAAATAACCATATCTTCTTAGAACAATTCACCATGGCAGTCTGTAGCCTAATTCTTCTTTTGTATGTCTCAATTGTAACTGCATTATGAGAATGTTCTAATAAACCTATAAAACCAAACTTATATCTCTGATACATCTGAATTAATCTTGTAAATGCTTCCATTGTATTAACAAACCTAATATTGCATATTATAGCATTCATAATAGGTTATTAGATTTATTAAAATTACTTCTAGTTTGAACTCTTCCGGGAGGAGCACTGTGATCTCTCAATGCCTTCTTCTTAGTTTTTATCCTTCCTTTATCAAAAAGTTCAGGAGATACATTTCATGCCTTGGCAACAACTTTCACATTTTTATCCAAAGAATGAACATCCAAGTCCTTACCTCCATGTTTATCCAACATTTTATCTTTTGGTCTTATCTTTCTCTGTAATGAATAATACCAACACAATAACCCAATAAGTCCACGGCCAAGAATGGAAACGAATAAGGAGAGTTATTGTGTTGATATCGTTGTCTTGGCTTACACTAAACACTGACGGTTCAAGACATCACGTTCATCGCGCAGTAAGTAAGTCTGATGGTATTCAACTAGGAAGGTTCAAAGCAGAAGCTACCTCTTCTGATGCAATATCTTTTCGCTGAAATATTGCTGAAAGTAGGCACCTTGTGTCTGCGCCAAAATCTCTTTCAAGATGGGATTGTTGGAAATTTACCTTTGGTGGGGAGGTGCGTCCACCCATATTTAATGAATTAAACACTAGGGTTCTGCATGTTGGAGGCTTTGTCTCTCCACACGTGCATAATCTACTAAATGAGAGATGACTGTAGGGTCAAGAATCGTCAAATTTCGTTGACAAATGAAATAGATATTGGTCCACGAAGTAAGGTATTTGAGGCATGAAAATATGGTGTGAGACAAATCTACCACATCGGTGGAAAAAGGAAGAATTGCTCTCTTTATAAGTCTCTAAATTGGCTAAGGGTTTGGGACCCCAAGGGGTATCCCATGTGTTTAAAGGAGGGAGGACCTAGATGTGCTTGGGTTCAAGGCTAAGCCCACACGTGCGCTGCCGCCCGCCCGTCCCGTCCGGGCTCGGGTCACGGTTCGTGGGTCGTGAGACTTTCTGATATTATCTATTTGGACCCCCAAATTATTTAATATTTACAGTTTGGACCCTAGAATTTCTGGAATGTTGAATTTGGGAACGACGGAGGGCAGAAAGTTTCTGCCTACCGTTGGAGTTGATTTTTGGGGCGTTAGTGTGCATTAACCAGCCATTACTTGGCTGATTAACTCCTCCATAATCAGCCCTCCTTCAATGGTCATAAACAGCCTCACTAATGGCCTTAAACATGCCATTAACAGCCATGTCTTAGGCAGTTGAGCAGCCTCCCTTATGCTATATATTGGAGTTGTTTTGCTCAATTGTGTTAAACGAAAAAAAATAGCAACATATACACAGCAAAAACGAGACAACATTTATATACATAGAGACGAAAACAGAAGAGAAACAACACAGATTCTGTCCGCAGAAACAGTGTCAAAACAGAAACTCTTCCTTCCTTTTCCATTTCTTCAGCAAGTCATTTCGTGTTTGTTTTCTTCGTCAGGCTCAACCTATTTGCTTTGTAGCGTTGATTACAGTGTTGTTTTATCTTGAGAGATTATTGCCCGTTAACGTAAAAGCATATATACGGGGTAATCTTGTCTTAAGGACAGAGTGCCATCACTCGACTCAACACACAGTTGTAACAATCCAGATTTAGTGTTTCTTGATTTCAGGTTATCAAGATTCAAGACTCAACAAGCTTGCGGCAGTTCTGAACATTGGCCTATTTGTTTATCCTTTCGAACACTTGTAATATTTATTTACTTTCCGTACTGCTTTACAATATCCAACAGTTTGAACCCTAGCCAAGCTCACAAATTAACACACGAGATTTAAAAAAGGGTGCCTCGAGTGTTGTAAAGCATGGAGGTGCTTCTCACTCTCAAAATTTAGCCTGCAGAACATAGTCATTACATGCACTGACAACATCCAACTAATAACGCCCAATTTTAGTACTGATATTCTGCATCGTCCATAGATTTTTCTGACCATTGACCTATTTGTTTATCCTTTTGAACACTTGTAATATTTATTTACTTTCCGTACTGCTTTACAATATCCAACAGTTTGAACCCTAGCCAAGCTCACAAATTAACACACGAGATTTAAAAAAGGGTGCCTCGAGTGTTGTAAAGCATGGAGGTGCTTCTCACTCTCAAAACTTAGCCTGCAGAACATAGTCATTACATGCACTGACAACATCCAACTAATAACGCCCAATTTTAGTACTGATATTCTGCATCGTCCATAGATTTTTCCTCGCTCGTTATTGACCTTAAAAACTACCTCAAGTAGTCTAGACAAATTTTTGAGGAAGACACCCGAGATTACTCACTTTGTGCAGCTTGCCGGTGGCATGCGCGGAGAAGTTTAGTAAGGTAGTCACAATTTATATCTCCTCATATGTCATAAAATAAATAACCTAACATGAGTTGACATGCGTTTGCCACTATATCATATTAGAAAGAATTCCCGATCTTGTCGGAATGGGAGCAGCTATTTCATTAGCATTTGGCTTGACTGAAAGGATGGAATGGACTGAGAAGTCGTCCTATCGTGCTACTGGCTTTCCTATCTCCCTACTCCAAATTTCAGATCAGTTCCTATGGACTCAGTTTCAACATCACCTTTTCCCGTGTCAAGTTTCAATTCATTTTCATACTTGTGGACAGTGTCATTGCCCTTCAAAGTTGCATATGATTACAACCTATGTTACTCTGACTCTCCAAAAATGAAGCCGCACCCGTGTCGGATACTTCAAAAATGCACTACGTTTGGAGGATCCGACACACACCCAGACATTTTTGAAGAGTCCGAGCAACATAGATTACAACAATGATGAGACTTATGCCAAGTCAAATTTGTACTAACTGAATTGGAAACAGCGTCAATTTCAGTGTGTGCAGTCTTACACCTTAACATCTTTCAAGCTCCATCTCTAGATTTCACTCCTCTTGAATTCAATTCCATGTTGCACTACCGAGAGACTGATACTCTGCTCCACTCTAAGTAAGTGTTTTTTTTAAAAAAAATTCTAAGTGTTAAGTTAGTCATTAAACCATTTCTTTTAACTAAAAAGTCACTTTGGTTGAATATCACAGAAAATTTTTCCTCCTAGTGATTTTCTGTAATATTTAGGCAAAGTTGAGTGACTTTTTTGTTACCAAAAATAGTTTAGTAACTTTCGTGATATTTAGAAAAGTTAAATGAATATTTTATGACAAAAAATAGTTTAGTGAATTCGGTGCAATTAGAAGTGAAAGTTGAGTAACCATTCATGAAATTAATCTCCGTTGCGATCCCGCAGTATAATAGGTAGTAAGGTCTCCTCTGACATTATGGATGGTTGAGATAACTGTTAATTTCATATTCTGGTGCACTACTGTGGTCTTGTTCCTTTGGTGGAAAGCAGCGTATCTTGAGGCATTCACTATAAGCTCTTGAATGAGGACTGAAGAAAAACCACAACTCAACATGTTTCTTTGTGGATTTTAGGTGTGTTTGGTATGAAGGAAATTATTTTTTCTGAAAATGTATTCAGAGAATAAGTCATTCTGGTGTTTGTTGCCAGAAATATTCTCCAGAGAACATTTTTCACCAAAAGGGAACAAATAACTTCCCTCACCTCTGGGCGGAAGTCGTTTTTATTCACAATACTACTTTAGCCAACACTTGGACATTATTAGCATTCTTCATTACTCAAAATCTTCACCAAAACACTATCCAGATTGCTAATATTATTATAAATCTTTAATAAAATAAATTTCCTTCAAATATTTCTCACTCTTCAATCAAACATAGGAGAACATTATCTAGCAAAATATTTTCCAGAAAATAAGTCATTTTCGGAAAACACCCTTTATCCAAAAGGAATTGGCTTCTGTTTTTTTATATTAAAGATGGGTATATCAAATTCTTTTAACACCAGTAATCAGGGTATTGCATCATGTGTAAATTAGTTAAAAGGTTTTGGCCGCATCAACATATTTTTTTATGATTTCCCACCTGACGCTTGCATGAACAACAATCTAACATGAATACAATCTGGTTTTCCAACTAGGATGCATTCTTTAGCCACCTGTTTAAAAGGGAAAATAATGTTTAACCAAATCGCTATGATTTGTCCCATTGCATGGTAGTAGTTAGTACATCTCCTAATGTGCTAGCAATATGCTTCTTCTTTTGGGCTATCAGTGTTTTCATTGTTTTGCTTAGTTTTGAACTTCTAGTTGATCATTACTTAAGTTATGTTCAGAATCCTCTCTTCCATCTCTTCTCATTGTTGGAGGAATGCAGGTCTCATTTGCAGTTGATGGTGTTCTAATTTTGGCTTCACTTTCCATCTTGAAGGCATTTCTTGAGGTATTCCTCTGCCATGTCATTTTCTGAATGTTTAACCTGAATGGGCCTTAGACACACACACACATACACACTCTTTGTAACGGCTTGTTGCTTTTTTATGGGTCCGTTTAACGAAATCTGTTTTTCTGCCTTTTTGTGGATGCAAGCGGCCTTTAATCCACTAATTAAAGGAAACAGATATGCAATTCTAAGAATGGAATATAGAAGAGGTTATTATAATTTATAAAACATTATACTTACAAAATAAAGGTGCTAGATATAATTACTCAATGTATACACAAGCTATGCTACTCTTTGCTGCCCTACTTGTTTGTCATTATTCATTTATCGATGGTAGACCAACTTCACGACTAGATTGGATTTATGTTTTGAACTTAATATCGATGTTCAAGAATTGTGTGAGGAGTACTACTCTTCCATCGCGACTTGTATGATAATATTTTCAATCTGGGACTTCCCAAATAGTCGATGCCATGCCATTTATACACAAATCTTTGCGACTTTTCATGAATTCAAATTTGTTAAGCTATTCAGACTTTTTTTTGTTTACTTTAATGTGATATTTTCTCGATCAAACTTTCACCCACTGCATTATTATTTTCTTCTCCATCACGTATACAACATCTAAGTCAAAATTAACATCTTCTCTTTTCTGTAACGTTGTGTTTGGATCAGCTTGCACACATTTCGATTATTCCACCGAGTACCTATCACCTCCACCAGCATAGGTACGAATAACTCTTGCCACCGAGGATTTGGCAGATGGAAGGAATAAAATTCACTTCTTAAACACCTTTCTAGTCAAGTACCCTCATATAAGATAGAATGGAGGGAGTATAAATTACAAACGTCTCATATGATATCAGCGAGAAACTAGAATAAAAAATGTTAGTGCAAGATAACTTAGTTTAACCCTCAGAAACGACGAACATTTTGGACAGAGGGAGTATTTGTGATCTTCTGTGATAACTAGTCTGTTGTTTCGAGTGTGTGTGCCCGTGTAAAATCAGCCATTACTTTGCACTCTGCTGTATTTTTTTTAAACATGAAAAAGCATTTTTGGTGTTGCTTTGGGTACTAAGAGGGAGAAAGAAATAGATGGGAAGATGAAAAAAAAGTTAAAATCGTTTGCACTAAGCATTAGGCGATAAGTATTTATCTACATCTAGATAGTTACTAGTAGATTAATCAAGGGTATCTCTGGATACAACCATGTTATAGTTCTATCTGATGTCGATAGCTTCTGAAAAAAATACTTATTTCATTGTTTCTGATAACTGATGGCCCAACTCTTCAACCACTTTAGAAGATTACACATCACAATTTTACAGTCTTCTATTCTAATTTGGAGCATGATTGATGGTTAAAGAGATCAACTTCCACTCTTGTGTGTATGAAATATTGGTCCTTAGTTGAACTCTGCTACTGCCAGTTGATGATGGTTTTGTCCTTCTAGGTGGTCTGCACACTTGGTGGTGCTGTCTTTGTAGCAATTCTGTTATTACGTGTGCTCTGGTCAGCTGTTTCCTATTTTCAGTCTACTGGTTCAGATTTTAACAGTGGTGGAAGTTCATATGGCAGAACACAACCCGTTGGATGATTGAGCCTGGTCACATACCTTTCATCTGGTTAACCATTAACGGTATATCATTAATTCCTTAAATAAACAAAAGCTGTCATTAGCATTTAAAGTGTTCTGTAAGTAATAGTGACTTAATTTGGCAATGTAAAGTTTACATGTTTGAAGATTTTGGCGGATTTTATAGGGAGTAGCTTCAGTTTGGAGTTGGCACATTTTGCAAATGACCGCGAAATGACAGATGATGAAGCTGTGCTTTTGCTTCCTCTCGACCTGTATATCATGATCTAGAAATGAGGCGATTTAGTTTACTTGCTATGCGAATTACATGCTTACTTAGCTAAAATGGTCAAACAGCATCTCTCTTTACTGGTTATATCAATATTTCTCTTCAAGAAGGAAAGGCAACAGTTTAAACAATGATTTAGCAACTTGAGTTAAAACCTTGTCAACACAGGAAATCAGGATATAAAACCCCCTAAAGCTAAAAAAAATGTTAGGTGATATTTTTTTTTATCTCAACCTTAATAGATAGAGTTTTCCTATATTAATGTTGGTTGAAGATAGGAATTACTTAGTTGAGGTGCACACAAATTGACTTGAACGCCACGGCTGAAAAAATAAACAAAAGAACTGAGTTGACCTGAACGCAGCCTTAACTTGGAGCTCCCGGTAGAAAAGAGTGCCTTCTACTACCTGTTGCTTCTTTTGTTTTAGTTTTATTTACTTTTATAAGTTACTTTTTGGCGTCAACGGCCTTCTTCCCGTGCTTGGGAAATCTTCTATAATGAAGAGTTAAGAACCTCGGAACACCAATTATTAGCATATGAGCTATACATACCGATATGGTCGCAGCACTACAACAACAACATATCCAGTGAAATTTCATATCGTGGGGTCTGGATGGTCACAACACTAATAAATGTTTATTGCATTGCACAAGGTTCATATTTTCTAATTGTGATAGTTTTGGCAAAGAAAAGCAGAATATATCAATGCTTTTTAGAACAGCAGGCACAGATTACAGCTTGTTGACATACCTTACTAACCAGAATACAGGTTCTTGATATACCTTACTAACCATGCCGAATAGGCATTCTCACCAGTGTACAATTCATTTAGCAACTTTGCTCAGTTGCCATGAAAGAAAATGTTCTGTCTGTTACACTATAGGAAGATAGTTTTTGTGTTCAATTGCACAAGGAGGAGATGGTGATTTGGTTCTTGGTGTACTAAAGACATACAACAACTCTGCCTGATCAGAAACAAGCTATCTTTAAATCAAGGAACTGTTATATATTTTGGCAGTCCCTGGAGGAAGCATTAGCCTCCTAAGAATTTATTAGCCTTTGATTTGATGCTGATTATTTACTTTATGTTGCTCTTTCAAATCCACCACCAATCTGCATATGCAACCAATCTGGTGATGTTCCCCCAGCATATTCCCTTGTACCTTGTGAACCAAATGCCATAGCGTTTGTCTCGAATGCTTGCTGCCCGAACTGAAAAAACCAAAGCACTTTGTTATGAATTTGTACATTTTGGTTAGAGCCAGTAATTAAATTTGACCAACGGGCCAAAAATTAAAGAAGCCCGGCATACAGTTCACCCTTATATATCAGTAAGTTAGAAGGTAGGTGAGGTTCTAGTGGAATTAACGGTGCTTGACAAACAAGATTTTGTGTGCAGTTTCCATAAACGGCATGTTTAAGGTTGTCACAAATGCAAACTACCGAGTGGTCAACATGCACAACAAATAAATGAATTCAGCTGAAAAGATTTTCCCATACAATACTTGTGTCTTTAGTAGGAATTCCTTCGATGCTTGGGGCTCTTGTATTAACTGCTTCAAGCTTCATTGATAGGAACTGAGGGTTCAAGAAAAAAAGTATTAGTATAGAAGTCTCAGCTAGAACAGTGCAACAAGATAGGTGGAGAGCATACCTCAACCTGGCGTTGTAATGATTGGACATAATTGATTATCTCATCAAGGACGAGAGCTTTTCCAATAACCTGTAACCAAAAGACGTTAAACTGACTTTTCCCATTGCATTCAGAAGTAAATGTTACATATAATGGAATCGAATTCACATTATGATGTTAATTTATGTGGAGAGATATAGGGTCTAAAATCTCCACCATCCTAGCGCCAGCGATGGGGCTAGAATGCACGTAGCTTTAGAGACAGGTTCATTCCGCTATATGTTCCTGAAGAAATTAGATGTTAAAATCAGCACCATCCCCGCACGAATATGTAGCTGGAATGCAGGTAATTTAGAGACATTAGGTTCATTACACTTTATGTTCCTGACAAATGGAACAATGCATGTAGAGTTAGAGAGTTCTTTGAACACCAACAAATGCAGGAGAGCACATTCTGCTGGTAAGAAGGCTGATACAGTTCTGAGGTCAAGTAGGAGAGCATGTAAAGACTTTCGGCATGGAACAATAGGATGAAACCTACATACTGTTGCTTAAACAAGTAGTTCACGAACATAGCCTTTTGCATCCGCTTAGCTGAATATTTCAACAAATTAAAGAGTTGATTATAATGACAAGCAAGAAAGACAAGTTCCAAGCTTTGCTTGCATCGGAACTCTATGAAATTTGCTAACTACTACGAGTATCTTATTTATCGAAGTTGATGTCATTGAGATGTCAACTGAGGAGCCCAACATTGACCGAATTTGAATTTTACTGCAATTTTCGAACGAAATATTTGTGAGCCTTCTTTGAAAAGGAGGACTAGGAGAGCAGGCTTTGCCAGTGAAACTCAGCCCTATCATCTCAACCAAAAAATAGGGACAACTCTGTAGTACTGTCCAAAAACACCAGGTGTATCATCCGTGCGGGTATTAGAAATTAGATATTTTGTATTAGTTTATATTTTCAGATTCATCTAACAACAAACAAAAGAGCAAATGGAAAAGAAGCTTATCAGAATGAGATTGCTTCAGATTTTTCAACAGTAGAAAGATAAAGGAAAAATAGTATACCTTGTTACAACCAGGGACTAAGTCTTGTAGGATTCTCATCCTCTCACTGATCTTTTCTCTCCTGGCCTGCAAACCAAATGGTCAAATCAGCAATTCATTGTTACCAAATGTTGACTTTTCCACAGCATCCCATAGTGCATTTGCGAAACTTATTTTCGAGTTAAGAAAGAGTAATGAGCAGATGAAAAGTGTTTGGAAGAATTAGTCTTTCTTCTATGTAAATATGGTTTCAGTACAACCTATATAATGTTTTGCTCATATGATATAGAATACAGTTACCAGTTTCAACAAAAAAAAGAATTACTCTTTCAGCTAGGCTGTGACTATCGGTAGCTTGACCTCTCCTTGCCCGCACATGAATGTAATCCTTAGATGGTTCAACTGGCTTTGCAGGTTGGTCTGCAGATTTTCCCGAATTCCCTTCCCCATCACCTCCTGATTCCCGATTCTCATTCGATCCCGTGGTCTTCAGCCGCTTACTATCAGATTCACTCTGCTCGAGTCACCAGAAAATACTAACAGAGATAAGAATAACAAAGACGACAAGATTCTGATATCAACATCACCATAGAATTTTTATCTAAAATCTGCTGATCTCAAAACAAAGAAGACTCGAATAGAATGGTCAACATAAATCAATTGCAAATTAAACAAAGTCAGCTCTAGACTAATACAAACCGAAACATTGCACCAAGTAACAGGAAACATCAACAATAAGTGTAGTAAATGTACCATACCAGAACTACTATAAATCAATCAACTACCTCAATCCCAAATTAGTTAGGATTGACTATACATTTCTTTGGTCTCCATTCCGGTCCATTTCATTCCAATATTACAAAACTTATTGTTCAATCAAATTAGAGATAATGGTCAAAAACACACCTGAACTATCATTTTTTGCGAGTTATCAGTTATTTCATTTTTCTACCTGAATTATCATCCTTTGAAAACAAAGGAAAAAAGAATTTATTCGAGGGGAAGATTAGAGATATTTTGTTCCATCTAAGTATTAACACACATCTAGTTGAGTAGATGGTGATAATTTAGGTAGAAAAAGAAACAAATGATAGTTGGCCTAATCAGGTTCGAGATGTGTTTTAATAAATAGACGGTAATAGTTAAGGTATGAAAAGTAAAATAATTGATAGTTGGGGGTGTGAAACTCGCAAAAAATCTTGTTTATTCAAATTAGCTGACCTAAAAGTAGGGTGAAGAAATCAAGCAACTGTCACAATGAATTAACAGCACATAACATACAACTACTGTAGTTAGTAGACTATGCAATAAAAATGTAAGGTAATAATTTGGATAAGAATACCAAGCCATTATTGGCACTAGTTGAAACTCCTATAGCAGATTCATCATCCTCGCGTCGCTTCCTTGTGCCTCCCTGATTTGTTCTGTGATCGACAACCATTGGATCATTCATCATAATATGGTGATCTTCTTCATTGACATTATTACTGAAACCATACGGCGTTGCATTGGCATTGATGGGAAAGGGCCAGATCTCAGCAAAATTATTAGTGGCAGCTTGAAAGGCTCTAGCTTCATTCATTATATTATTATTATTAATGAATGAATGAATGAATAAATAAAATGTGGAAATGTATAGAGCAAGCAGTGTGGTCTGTGGGAGATCTGGTTGGAGAGTGACAGTGGAGGCGTACACTGACCACCACCACTATTTAGACTTTAGAGAGATAAAGCATTGGGAATTGAAAACAAGTGACTTCGAATAAGGTTTTTATGGCAGTGTTTTCCACTCACGTGTTTACTGATACCTTATGTTAAAATAATTTAATTTTAAAAATTTATATTATTTTATAGCCAGATAAATGTATAAGTCTCAATTTAGATCACACATTTTAAAAAATTTCTTTATTTCTTAAATTTTATGTACAGTTAAATAATATCACATATATTAGAATGAAATTAGAATAAAAAATTCTTTAATTTTAATTTTTTTTTACCTTGATATGCTTTTGTAACCATAAAAATATCATGATATATTTAAAAATCACAAATTTATTTGATTCAGGCAATAATATAAAATGAAACGAATGGAGTAACAACTTTTGTGTTGATATGTAAAGCATAACGTTTGGATATTTCCGATTTCACCTTTTTACGGAGTGATGACATGCGAAGCATTGATGAACATGTCCGAGACCATTAAATTAAATATTTTAGGTTCACTGGAAGGAATATGATCCTCAAAAATCACATTAAAAGAATCGTGAGTACGAAACAATTAAAGGTCAAGATCATGAACAATGAGAAGATGTACAATTAATATGAAAATTTTATTTCTAAAAAACAATTAATAAAGTACAATCTATCTCCGGAAGCCAGCGAAATTGATCATCAATAAATGAATAGTACCAAAAGAATAAGTCGACGGGTGGAGTATTATGAAATGCTAATCACAAGGTCATTGATATAATATGCTTGTGGCAATCTTAAAGTGTTACCAAAGATGTAAGATATCCGAACAAGTTGCATGTGTGTGTATATATGTATATAATATGTCCCAGTATCATATGAATATCATACAAGTGATATCAACTTGAGACATAAAGTAAAATTTTAAAATAACCACAATTCGATTCAAATCCTCTAAATCGATATGTCTTGTGCAAAATCATGTGTGCACCATTGATAATGAGCTAATAAGCTGCGTTACACCTAGTAGTTAAAAACATTACTGGTATTACGGAGTAGTTTCTATTTTCTAGGCATAACTTGCTGTACGCTTTCAATTTACTTTAAATTTCTTGTTTTATTTTTAGAGTAAGGGCTATCCATTTAAAAGATTTACAGTATAACCTCGATAAATGAATATTCTCAGGACCAGAAAAAAATATTCGTTTAGCGAGGTTATTTATTTATCGATAAATGAATATTTATTCATTTAGATGGTATTTGTTGGAAATTTGCCTTTGGCGTGGAGGTGCGTCCACCCATATTTAATGAATTAAACACTAGTGTTCCGCATGTTGGAGGCTTTGTCTCTTCTCACATGCATAATCTACTAAGTGAGTAGATGACCGTAGGGCCAAGAATCGTCAAATTTCGTTGGGAAATGAAAGAGATATTGGTCCACAAAGTAAGGTGTTTGAGACATGAAAATATGGTGTGGGACAAATCTACCACATCGGTGGGAAAAGGAAGAATTGCTCTCTTTATAAGTCTCTAAAGTGGTAAAAGGTTTGGGACCCAATGGGTATCACATGTGTTTAAAGGAGGGAGGACCTAGATGTGCTTGGGTTCAAGGCTAAGCCCACACGCGCGCCGCCGCCGCCCACCCGTCCCGTCTGGTGTGGGTTGTGGGGACTTTCTGATATTATCTTTTTGGACCCCAAATTGCTTAATATTTACAGTTTGGTCCCTAGAGTTTCTGAAAAGTTGATTTTGCGAATGATGGAAGGCAGAAACTTTCTGCCTACCGTTGGACTGTTTTTTGGAGCCTTAACCAGCCATTACTTGGCTGATTAACTCCTCAACAATCACCCTCCTTCAATGGCCATGAACAGCCTCACTAAATAGCCTTAAACATGCCACACTAATGGCCTTAAACCTGCCATTAACAACCCTCACTAATGGCTATTAACAGCCTTGTTTCTGGCAGTTGAGGAGTCCCTCCTCCATGCTATATATTGAGTTATTTTTGGCTCAATTGTGCATGACACATACAGACAGAAAAATAGCACAAAATAGTGAACAAAACCACTGCAAAACAGTCACGAAAATATACACCAAACAGTGACGGGAAAACAGTGAGCATATACACAAGATACACACTATATACACAGAGACAAAACAGAAGAGAAAACAGAAACTCTTCCTTCCTTTTCCATATCTTCAGCAAGTCGATTCATATTTGTTTTCTTCGTCAGACTCAACCTATTGACTTTGTAACGTTGAGATTAAAGTGTTGTTTTATCTTAGGAGACTATTGCCCGCTAACGTAAAAACATATATACGGGGCAATCTTGTCTTAAGGACAGAGTGCAATCACTCGACTCAACACACAACGTTGTAACCATCCAGATTTAGTTGTGTTCTTGATTTCAGGTTATCAAGATTCAAGACACAACAAGCTTGCGGCAGTTTTGAAGATTGACCATTTATTTATCCTTTCGAACACTTGTAATATTTATTTACTTCCCGTACTGCTTTACTACAATAGCAACCAACAATTTAAGATAAGATTGTATTGTATTAGTATTAGTGTTCGAAAGATGTCGGTCAAAAGTTGTGTGACCAAATCTGGATATGGCTATGGTTTTCTGATAGAAGAAAGTGATGATGATGTTGTTGAAGGTCAACGTGTTCGTGGTGTCACCACTCCCAAGAGTGGTGGGAACAAGCGCTCACGAGAGGCTGAGGATGTCAACTGGGAAAATAGGAGAAGGCCGAAGATGTGGTTCTATCTTGCAGCAGAAGGCCTATATCTGTCCGAGACAAATGATCCGAATTATGGGAAGGAGGAAATGGACACTCGGACTGATGAAGTGACTGAAGTGGGCCAGAATCCGAAATTGGAATAAATGATTTTTCTTCCTTGTTAAGAATAAGATTAATTAATGTCTGATTAAAATGGCTTAAAGTAAGGAGGAATATGAAAATATTTTCACAAAATAATTTATATTCCTTACGCTTTAAAATCAGAAGTTTAATCTCTTCTTATTTCCCGTTTAAAGATTGGACTTTGTAAATGGCTTAAAAAGATCCGTTCTTTTAAGTGTAATTATTAAAAGTATGTTCGCACATACGATGGAGAAAGATCCACTAACTGTGTGAAAACTGTTACCACTCTTAAGTAAGCGCCAATAATTGTCTGGGCACCAATCATAACGGAAGAAGACCAAAAGTTAAAGACGTTGAGCCTGTCACACTATTTGGCAGAAGATCCTTCATAGGATGATATTGGACACTCAGTTTCATACAAAGCCTCCGGGCGACTGGAGTGGGCCAAAATTCCTTTGATATGATGATATTGGACACTCAGTCATACTAAGCCTCCGGGCGACTAGAGTGGGCCAAAATTCCTTTGATATGATGATATTGGACACTCAATCATACAAAGCCTACGAGCGACTGGAGTGGGGCCAAAACTCATTTCATAGGAAAAGTAATGGACACCTAGTAAGGTGGGCCAGAGTTTCCAGGTCTTAAATGATCTGAAGGCCTAAAGAAAGGCAGAAAAGAAATTGGACACTCAGTCTGCCAAATCAACTGGAGTGGGCCAGAGTATCCAAATCACATATGATCCGGTTACGCCCTAACCACGGGCAAGAGGTTGTTCATGTGAAGCAACGCCACCTCTAAAGTAGAAAGGGTTGGAGAGGTTATCCTCAATAGGAATTCAGGGATTGGGATCACTCTAAGATGAGGTGATACATATCCCAAACTTGGTTTAAGGGACTCTGTTGGTCATGATGGTTTGAGACTAGTCCAACAGCTCTGTAATAACTAAGAATGGTACAGTATGTCTGTAGCCATATGAATGATATATTTGTAATTTGTGCATCTATGCCATCATAGATTAAGACACGCTAAATAGAAACTCATTCAAAAGCTAACGATGTTGAGATTGTTGCCTACTGTCGACATAAACCCTCACAATGAATGTGAGGTAGACGAAGAGGCAAAATCACCTTTTCAAATTCTGTCAAGGGAATAGTGAAAGAAGCACCGCTCCTCTAGAACTTAGTCACACCTACTTGGGTGATTTGAAGTTTATACAAAATAGAGGGGGGAGACAAGTACGTTGTGATCTTCATTGATGATGGTATAATGTATGGAATCCTTTGTTTGTTGAAAAGCGAAGATGAAGTTGTCGAAGCGGATAAGCGCTACAAAGCAGAAGTTATAAATCAACTAAGCCTATAGATTGAGGAATTCATAGTGATAGAGGGGGAGAATGTGAAGCATCATTCATCAAACGACTGCTCATTACTAACCTCAGTATAACAGTGTTAGCCAAGCGCAAAGCCGTACGCCTAAATTATGTTGGGCAAGGCGATCTTTACCGCTAATGTGATTCTCAATAGAACTCCGCATAAGGATAAAGGTAACCCTCCGTGTGAGACGTGAAAAAGATCTCACATACAAATGTTGTGATGTGGGGTGGTTTCATACCTAAGACTGTAAATTGCATATCCACTGGAAATGCAAATAACAGTAGTGCTTATCGCATCTTGGCGTCAAAGAATGCTGAATTCTTTGAAGATAACTTTCCTTAAAAAAGGAAAAAGGAGTAATTGCTCAAGGTTAACAAGAACCCGCGAGGGCTTGACTGTCCGGAACTAGACGTTCTGTATCTACATGACTCGAAAGTTGCTGGCTATCCGGAACTTAATATTCCAGATCTGCAGAACTCAGGGATTCTAGATGTTGAACCGAGATGGAGCAAAGAGGGGACAAAGACTTATTTCAGTCCTTCTAGCTTGTATGGTTGAGAATGAACCATGGACAATTGACAAATAATTGTCATCTCCAGAAGCGTTGCTTTGGAAAGAAGCTAAAGAGAAATAGATTGCATCATATAGAACCATACTTCTGTAATGGTTGATCTTTCTCCGGGAAAAAAACCTTTGGGTTATAAAATGTGCTCCCATGTGAGTAGCTTAACATCATGGGTCATTGCTGTCTTGCGTGGCATGGATGTTGAAACAGTCTTCCCAACCGGAGAGTTGGAAGAAAAGGATCAGAGTTGGTTTGCTGAACTGTTGGGCTTCTTCCTGAACTTTCATTTTGGTCCCTGAAATATTTACATTTTGGTCCTGAAAGTTTCAGATAAAACAGAAACAATGAATTTGACCACAGAAACATTGACTCTGAAGTTAGAAAGCCAACAGTTGGAAAACCAATAGTCTGAGAATGGAAGTCGTATTGAAACAAAGTCTCGATATGAAAGATATGTGTATCACAGATGACATCATATGAATTGGATTTCTAAGACATCTAACGGACTGGTCTAACTCCAAACTCAGTTGTGAGATAATTGACAGTCTCGTTGAAGCCACCAATGGATATGAATCATATAACTGATTGAAATCACGGTGCACCCATAAACAAGGAGCGATATGCACAGGTCACGTGTAGTTCAATATATTGTACACACTACAACCGACCTGGTATCGGCCTACAAAGCAGATCAGTTGAAAAGGTTCACTGATGATCTTAATAAATTATCAATAGAAGGCGTTAAGTCGGATATGACGATATCTGAAATATTCGCTTATCTACGGATCATGGTATTCTGGATGTTCAACGTTTCTGGGAGAACACAGTGATCCAAAATGGACATCAGATTTGAAGAACACCAAAGCCACAAGTAAATGTGTATGGTGGGTCTTGGAAAATCCTCTAAGCAAACTTGCATCGGCCGATTCATGATGGAATCAGAGTTTATCGCTTTATACAAAGCATGAAAGAAGTTGAGTAACTTCATGACTCCTTAGAGGACATCCCTTATTGGGAGAAACCCGTGCCTTCAGCAGTTCTACACTGTGGCTAGCCGGTCGGCTTCAGGAAGGACACAGATGACGGCGTCTGTACATATCTGTCATGAGACATAAGACCGTATGGCAATTGATTATCACGGGTGTCACTTCCTTACTAACTAAGGGACTACTCGGAGATCAAGTGTTCTGCCTGTCTAGGGGAATGGGATTAAAACCCAAACAATACGAACAATTGCGGTGGTAACCCAACCATACTGATTGGAAATCCCAAGAATTTGGTTCAATGGGAAAACTAAGCTGCAAAAGGTTCAGTTGAGCGCTTCGGTGGAAGCAAGAAGCACTTCGGGTGATGATTTCTGTACGGAAACATGAATCCAAAGTTATTCCAGCGATAGACATTAAAGTGCTACCTACATGGTGGGTAAAGGTTAAGCTTCCAAACCTTTAAACGATCCTCAAACGGTTGATGTTAAGGTTGGGGAAACTTTTAATGATTCATAACACTTGTGAAGTGGGGTATAACAGGATACCTTGTAGGAGATCACCTATTTAAGTGCGAGGATGGCCGCCTCAAATGAACGCACTTAAGAATCCAAGTGGGTCCACGGCCACAACGGACAAAAACGTAAGAATGAAAACGAATAAGGAGAGTTATTGTGTTGGTATTATTATCTTGGCTTACACTAAACACTGACGGTTCAATACATCACGTTCACCGCGCAGTAAGTAAGTCCGATGGTATTCAACTAGAGAAGGTTCAAAGCGGAAGCTTCCTCTCCTGATGCAATATCTTTTCGCTGAAAGATTGCTGAAAGTAGGCACCTTGTGTGTGCACCACAATCTCTCTTTCATAGAGGGGATTGTTAGAAATTTATATTTGGCGGGGAGGTGCGTCCACCCATATTTAATAAAATAAACACTAGTGTTCTGCATGTTGGAGGCTTTGTCTCTTCTCACATGCATAATCTACTAAGTGAGTAGATGACCGTAGGGCCAAGAATAGTCAAATTTCATTGGGAAATGAAAGAGATATTGGTCCACAAAGTAAGGTGTTTGAGGCATGGAAATATGGTGTGGGACAAATCTACCACATCGGTGGGAAAAGGAAGAATTGCTCTATTTATAAGTCTCTAAAGTGGTAAAGGGTTTGGGACCCCAAGGGGTATCCCATGTGTTTAAAGGAGGGAGGACCTAGATGTGCTTGGGTTCAAGGCTAAGCCCACACACGCGTCGCCGCCGCCCGTCCCGTCCTGTCCGGTCTCGGGCCACGGGTCACGGGTCGTGGGCTGTGGGCTGTGGGGACTTTCTGATATTATCTTTTTGGACCCCAAATTGCTTAATATTTACAGTTTGGTCCCTAGAGTTTCTGAAAAATTGATTTTGGGAATGACGAAAGGCAGAAACTTTCTGCCTACCGTTGGACTGTTTTTGGAGCCTTAACCAGCCATTACTTGGCTGATTAACTCCTCAATAATCACCCTCCTTTAATGACCATGAACAACCTCACTAAATAGCCTTAAACCTGCCACACTAATGGCCTTAAACCTGCCATTAACAACCATCACTAATGGCTATTAATAGCATTGTTTCTGGCAGTTGAGGAGTCCCTCCTCCATGCTATATATTGAGTTATTTTTGGCTCAATTGTGCATGACACATACAGACAGAAAATAGCACAAAACAATGAACAAAACCACTGCAAAACAGTCATGAAAATATACACCAAATAGTGACGGAAAAACAGTGAGCATATACACAAGATATACACAACAGAGACAAAACAGAAGAGAAAACAGAAACCCTTCCATCCTTTTCCATATCTTCAGCAAGTCGATTCATATTTATTTTCTTCGTCAGACTCAACCTACTGGTTTTGTAGCGTTGAGATTAAAGTGTTGTTTTATCTTGGGAGACTATTATCCGCTAACGTAAAATCATATATACGGGGCAATCTTGTCTTAGGGACAAAGTGAAATCACTCGACTCAACACACAACGTTGTAACCATCTAGATTTAGTTGTGTTCTTGATTTCAGGTTATCAAGATTCAAGACACAACAAGCTTGCGACAGTTTTGAAGATTGACCATTTATTTATCCTTTCGAACACTTGTAATATTTATTTACTTCTCGTACTGCTTTACTACAATAACAACCAACGTTATTTTTACATTTTTTTTATTTTTTTCTTATGATTAGTATTTTTACACTTAATGTACAAATGTACTTAGAGGGTAATGATCAAAATTCGTATGAAAAACTTAATTACATTCATTTTTTTAGACTCTAGATTAGGAATACATGCACTATACATGTGGACTAAGTACAGTGTAATAACATTCATGTACTAATAAGATTGTATGTATAGAATACTTAGAGTCTAAGAAAATATACTTAACCTACACTACAAACTATATATAGTTCTAAAATCTTAGTTTGATAAAGAATCAATACTATTGTATCTTTCTTAATCTTCAATTTAATAACTTCCAATCATCAGTCAAAATTAATAACAAAAATAACTTTAACCGACCAGATAAGGAGGGTCATATGTGAGCATAAGAAGGAACGTCCAAGTATTAGCCAAAAAGATATGCAAGCATGGGTGAAACAAAAGTTTGATTTGGTTACTAGACAAACCACAATATCAAATACTCTCAAAAGATCATCTGAATATTTGTCGGAGGAGATGAAAAATAACGATGTTAAGAGGCACAAGTCAGCTAAGTACCCTGATTTAGAGAAAGCTTTATATGAATAGTTTCTTCAAAGACAAGAGAAAGTGAATATGTCAAGAGAAATGATCCAAAAAAGCAAAAGAGTTTTTGCAAAAAATGTATGGTGAAACAAATCCAGAATTCAACTTTTCTAGTGGATGGTTAGAACGTTTCAAGGCAAGATATTCAATCAAGTCTTACCGACGATTCGGTGAAAGTGGTTCTATTAACATGGAGGACTTTGAAAATGCTTTACTTGGAATACGATCAAAATTAGACCAATTTCAGTTGAAAGATATTTACAATATGGATGAAACTGGATTATTTTATCGGTTGGAAGCTGACCATTCACTTGCCACGAAGCAGCTTGAAGGACGGAAGAAAGACAAGGAGAGAATCACTATTGCTATTTGCTATAATGGTGTTGGATCCGACAAAGTACCCCTTTGGGTTATTGGTAAGTATGCAAAACCTAGATGCTTTAAAAATGTGAACATGAACAATCTTAGTTGCGTAGTATCGATTTAACAAGAAAGCTTGGATGACTGGTTTGCTTTTTCAAGAATTTTGTCGTTGGTTTGACAAGAGTGAATGACAGAAAGGTTCTCTTGTTAGTAGACAATTGCCCAGGTCATCCAAAGGTTGTTGCAAGCTTGAGAAATGTAGAGTTATTTTTCTTGCCCCCTAACACAACGTCTAAAATTTAACCATGTGATGCTGGGATTATTCGAGCATTCAAAGTTCATTATCGGAGTCCTTTTTATTCTAGCATCTTGTAGAGCCTTGAAGTTGGCTCACCAAATCTTGAAAAGATTAACATTTTGGATGCTATTAATTTTTCTACCATGGCTTGGACATTTTATATGACGGAAAAAATAATTGCAAATTATTTCCGGCATTGCAAGATTCGGTCTGAAGAAATTGATGTTCCTGAAGTAGAAGTTGGTCAATTAGAAGAAGATATCCAAGGATTAACTGATGTCATTTCTAATTTACCCTATAGAAATGTGATGGACGTCAAACATCTTTTGAACTATCCTAACGAGAATGATTAAGTTATGGAATTTCCTACAGACAAAGAAATTATTGATCCGTACTAAATGATGAGAATACTCCTGAACCAGATGATAGTAGCGTCATACCAAATGTGTCATCAAAAGAGGCCTTTCAAGCAGTAGTCACCATACAAAATTACTTGCTACAACACGAGGAAAATATTTCAGAAGTTGTGCATGCATTACAAAAAATTAAGGATGCATTTTGGTGGAAAGAAAAAACAAATAACTTTAGATGCATTTTTTGAGAAGAAATGACTTCTTATATGAACATTGTTGATTGGATGAAATATTTTCGCTTATTATATATACATATTTTTTATGGAATTTAGTGATTATTCATTTATGTTTACATGGGGGCCTTTAAGGACTCAAAATTTTTTATTCGTTAATGCATTTAGCGAGTTATTCATTTAGCCCATTTGACCAAGTCGGGACCGGATAAAATTATTCATTTGGAGAGATTATTCATTTATTGAACATTCATTTATCGAGGTTATATTGTATTTGGGTACAGTCAAACCTCTCTATAGTGGCAACATTTATCCGATAATTTCATGGCCCTATAGTGAGGTGTTGTTATGTATACCGCCATTTCATGTTTGAATCTCATTTAGCCGTTATAAACGAAAGTACGCAAAGAATTATTTTTCTGTACTATTTATGCTATAAACGAAAATAATATACTTGTTAATTTTAAAATTGTAATTGATTTTCATATCTCATTAATTAAAAATTAAGAAGACTATAAATTATAAATAAATCCATGACTAGTTGTACCATAGCGATAAAGAATTGAAATATAGGGAACATATGCATTTAACATTAATTGAGAATTTAAATACAATTTCAAGTTTGACGTAAGAATTATACAATGTAGGTTGTTTCGTAAATTTCATTCTCTTAACGATAATATAACGCTTGAATTGACGAAGAATTTTGTCCAAACTTTCAACAAAAGGAGATTCAATAGCTTTCTCTTGAAAGTTGTCTAAGAGCTTAACAGTTGACTATTCTATCTCACCCCATGTAGCAATAGGTTGAGGCTCTTTATCAACACTTTTGTTGTCACCTTTTGTATCTGTTGTCTCTTGTTTTTCCACTCCAATCATTTGTGCAATAATCTCTTCATCAGTGTAAGTTTCAAGGATTGAAAGAGTTGCATCAAACTCCGTATAAGTGGTAACATCAATTGCTTGTTTGGTGTTATGAGATGAGATTTGGGCTATAAGTGATGACACACTACCAACATCCTCGACAAGTTCTAAATTTTCACCTGTAGGTAGAATTCCAGTATTTCTCCAACAATGGAGAATGATATTTCTATAATTGTAGGTTATTTCATAAATTCCAGTCTTTTAGTGATAATATAACGCTTGAATTGACGAAGATTTTTTTCCAAACTTTCAGCAAAAAGAAATTCAATCTTTCCTTTGATGATTGTCATAAATATTTTGATATTTTATTTTTTATACATAATATACTTCTTACAAATATTATTACACAATATTTGAGTATGATTGTTATAGAGAGATAATTTTATAAAGAGTGTACTGCTATAATGAATGACATTACTGTTATAAGTAAAATGTTGTTATATAGAAGTAAAATATAACATGAAAAATTAATTTCGAAAAAAATCAGAGTGTTATAGTGAAATGTTATCGCGAATGACAATTATATAGAGAGGTTGACTCTGGAATTTGATTGGATAGGATTAAAGGGCAGAGGTAGCTTCAATCTACGACTAGGAATTTAAGACAAAGTGTACTGGTGATAATGTTGGCTAGTTGAGGACGAGGTGTCGTATTATGAAGAAGTTCAAGTACAAACAAAAGGTACAAAAACTTAGTGGTTGAAAGTGAGGAGAGATAAAAGGAGAGTCGTTTTCTTGTTTTATGATATTTTGGAATCTTGTTTCCACATAATTATTTGAAAATAAAGAAAAGATATATTTATACGGTAAAATTTAAAATTGTATTATTATGATTCAACTTGTAACTCTATAATTATTGAACTATCCTATGTATAATAATGTATTGAGAAAATAAATACAAACAGTGACGAAGCCAAAGTTTCTAACGAGTAAATTAAGAAAAATAAAATATGTCACATCTGATATTTGGACGTGCATTTCTCTTATATTAAACAGATTAATAAATTTATTAATGTGAAAAAATTGTGTTTATTCTATTTACGTTTTATAACTTTCCTCAATTAATTTATTTTCCTGACATGTGGCTCCGCTACTAAATACAAAGGAGAAAAGAAAGATTAAATGGATCAACCGTTAAGGAGCTCTAGCTAACTCAAATTAGTAGTAAGTGTAATGATTGTCACCTTATCTTCTACTTAAGTATATCTCACTAATAACTTTTTGTTTTCTTCTTTCCCTTAAAAAGAAGAAGTCGTTGTACTAAAGATAATTGGTTAATGATTATAATGATTGTTAGAATTATGATTAGAAAGCTTAAGTATTTATTTGTGAAAAGGCTATTGTCAAGATTATAGATTTGGGTGGGTTTAACCCTAGGGGGTGGGGGTGGGGGTGGGCGGAATCAGCTGGATTGATAGATTTTTTTTAACTTCAGCTGGATTGATAGTCAATATTTAGGGGAAATGACATAAATGGTCATATTGGTGAGACTATTGACACTGAACTGCTCAAAAAAATTTAAAGATATTTTTAGCCTTTTCAAAATAATTTTATTTTCTAGCTATTTTTCAAACTAATTCCGGCATATGGATATAAACTGTATCATTTTCGTATAGAATATGTATTACTATTGTATATGTATAGAAAACATATCATACGTATACAAATTGTATTATTGTTGTATCTAATATGTATCATTACTGTATATGTATAGAAAAAATGTATCACATATAGAAACTGTATCATTATCATATAGAATGTGTATCCCTAAAGTATATATATAGAAAATATATCATTGTTGTATAATTTATGTATAATAAATGTATAATCAACGTATACGCATTAATTATACACATATAATACACATATTATACATGTTTTGGGAATTATTTCTTAAAGACAACGGAGACCCAACCTTCACATATTATCCCCAACTGTATGTGTATAAAACATGTATCCACCCGTTTATTTGAAACCACCACAAAATGTTACCCCTCTATGTTCCCTTAAACAAATTTAAAGAAATTGTCAAAAAAAAAAGACCCAACAAGAACATGAACGTAATGAAGTTTCACAAGTGCATCGAATATATCAATCAGAATCACTTGTCAATGCCCTCCGGTTGCAGACATCGAAGACTGCAACAAATGGATAGCAGTTTGCTGTCGTCGGTATTTGCTCCAGGTTGTGGTCCAAACACCTAGTCGGGCCGACCCAGGGATGGCATATCGGTACAATTTTGCGAATTCCGCATCGCACCCGTCCTAGTTGGGGCGGGTATGAGTATAACTTTGGCGGATAGTAGGCAGGTATGGGTAGGTGGCGGATTTGCAGTTATAACCGCCTCATACCCGTTTGCCCTGCCCTGCCCCGCATCCAACCGCCCGCCTTATACCCGCCAACTATAGTTTTATTTATACAACTTTATATTTATCTAAAGCCCAAATAATTTGGCACACATAATTTTAGCAGCCCATACGCCCAATAATAATGAACTTTGAGGATATCTACTTGGGTGGTGGAGCGGGTGTGGATTTAGGAATACACCCGCCTAGGCGGGTATGAATGTTGAAAATGTACCCGCCACTGGCAAGTATGTGACAGATATAAAATTTTCGAACATGTACGGGTACGGGTGTGGAGGAGGGGGTACCCGCATCTGCCCCGCCCAATTGTCATCCGTAGTTTTCCCTGAAGGCCACATGGTGTCTTTTTCCCCAATATTTATGATATACGATGAGAGTTATCGTTTGTCAATTAGATTTAATTTTTTATTTTGTAAATATTTTTTGAGTAAAACTTTGTATTCTCTGTATAACATAATTTTTGCAGTATTTTTTAAGCAAATTTATACCACTAAATAGGGTGTCTAACTGTCTTTTTATTAATAGTAAAAATTAATCCAAAAAAAGGAGTACAAGCAAGGGGGCTAGACCTTACTTACCAATTCTAATGAGATGATGAATTTTTAGTAATTAACAAGCGTGCAAAAAATAAGAGGTGGAGAGAACTATATATTATATTATCATCACAAAGTTTATACTATATGATGATATTACAAAGAAAGGATGCTTACGTAATGAAAGAATATAAAAATCAATAAGAAATTTGAGTTATCAATCTCAAACTTCCTTTTACAGATGTATGAACAAAAAAGGAACGTTGGCCATTTAAAGTACAACAACAACAACAACATACTGCGCCTACTAGTATAATAGGCTAAGCGGGCCTACAATAATAACACCACAACTACTAGTTTGTAAACGTAAGTAGGATTATGCTCGACTACCTACTACCCTTCTACCCTAATCCGTGTCCTTCAAAATCCCCTATCTAAGGTCATGTCCTTAGTAAGTTGCACTTGCGTCATATCCTATCTAATCACCTCTCCCCAATACTTCTTCGGGCTACCTCTACCCCTTCTGAACTCGTCCATATCCAACCTCTCACACCTCCGCACTGAGGCATTCGTGTCTCTCCTCTGCACATGCCCAAACTATCTTAACTTCGCTTCTCGTATTTTATCCTCCATCAAGGCCACTCTCACTCTATCTCGGATATCATCATTTCTAATCTTGTCCCTCATTGTATGCCCACACATCCATCTCAACATCCTCATCTCCACAACCTTCATTTTTTGAATGTGCGAAGTCTTGACTGGCCAACACTCTGCCCCATACAACATAGCCGATCTAACCACCACCATATAGAACTTGCCTTTAAGTTTTGGTGGCACCCTTTTGTCTCACAAGACTCCAGATGCGAGCCTCCATTTCATCCACCCTGCCTCAATGTGTGACATCATCATCAATTTCTCCATTCCCTTGGATAATAGACCCGAGGTACTTAAAGCTTCCTTTCTTCGGAATGACCTAAGTACCAAGCCTCACCTCCACGTCTGTCTTAAGGTCGCTCCCGTTACTGAACTTGCACTCCAAATATTCTGTCTTGGTCCTACTAAACCTGAACCCTTTAGACTCCTGAGTCTGTTACCAAACCTCCAGCTTAGTGTTCACTCTGCTGCGAGTCTCATCAATCAGGACTATGTCGTCTTCGAATAACATACACCATGACACCTCCCATTGGATTTGTCGCGTCAGACCATCCATCACCAAGACAAATAACAATGGACTAAGAGCTAATCCCTGGTGCAACCCCATCGTCACTGGGGAGTGCTCTGATCCCCTCCTACTTTTCGTACACTATTCTTGGCTCCATCATACATATCCTTGATCGCCCTAGTGTACGCCACAGGTACCCCTCTATCCTCCAAACATCTCCATAGAACCTCCCTAGGGACTTTATCGTATGCCTTCTCGAGGTCGATGAAAACCATATGCAAGTCTCTCTTCCTCTCCCTATACTGCTCCACCAACCTCCTAATACGATGAATGGCTTCTGTAGTCGAACGCCCCAGCATGAATCCAAATTGGTTATAAAAAATAGACACACCTTTTCTCACCCTCATTTCCACAACCCTTTCCCAAATTTTCAGAGTGTGGCTTAGCAGCTTAATACCCATACAGTTGTTGCAACTCTGGATATCACATTTGTTATTGTAAAAAGGAATCATTGTACTCCACTTCCATTCTTCGGGCATTCTCGCCGTCTTAAAAATCACATTAAACAATTCAGTCAGCCACTCCAAACCTGCCATGCATGCGCTCTTTCAAAATTTAATTGGGATCTCATCAGGCCCAGTCGCTCGTCCCCTGCGCATCTTGCGAACATCACCCTTAATCTCCTCAACCTTAATGCTTCTACAATACCCAAAATTCTGGTACCTACTAGATTGCTCCAGATCTCCCAACATAATGTCTCTATCTCCTTCTTCGTTCAAGAGTTTATGGAAGTAAGATTGTCACCTCCGCCTAATATGCGTGTCCTCCACCAATGCTTTGTCGTCCTCGTCCTTCATGCACCTCACGTGACTTGATATATTTGATCCTTGTCTTCTTCTTCTCCGAACCTAACAATTTTTTTGCAGTATTAGTCACATTAAAGATAATTATATGTACTTATCCATAAAAGTGAAATTAATAATCTGAAAAATAAAATAAATTACCTATTATAATGTTTTCTCAGTTTCTTTTGATTACATTAGGAGATTTTCTCTTATTAATAAGCCACAGTTGAGGAGCTTCCCGTGAACATGGCTGTTTAGAGTCTTTGATTTTATTTTGAGGGTGTTTTAGTTATTTCAGGAAATATGTGCATTATGATGCTTGTGTTGTACGTTAAAAACTTGGACATGGAATTTTATTGACAATAACACCACTTGTCTTTGCTAAAATGTCAAATAAATAGGGGAAACTATACTAATGCCCCTAAAATCAAACTATTTACTCTTTCATGCCCCCTTACTTTTTATACCCTAAAATTATTTACCCTTAATACCCCTATAGTTTTTGTAGTGAATTGTCTGTTTTTTCTTCCTTTCTTTATTTCTCAACTTCTTTTCTCCCATTTTCACTTGTTTTTTTCTTTTTTCTTATTTTTTGTTTCATTTATTTTTTTCAATCACAATTATTTTATTTTTTTCATCATAATATAATTTCATATTTAATTCTAGATCCTTTCATTTCTTTTTTTATTTTCTTTCTTTTTTTAATTTTTTCTTTCTTCTTTTATATTTAATTATCTCTTTTTCTTCTTCTTTTTATTTCTCTACTTCTTATCTTCTTTTCTTTCTTTTATTTTTTTTCTCATTTTCCCCCTTTTTTGTTTATTTAATTTTTTCATACTATATTTTATTTTCTTTTTTATTTCTTTATTACTTGTTCATTTTGCAATAGCAGTTTAAGTATACTGTTGCAGTATACTATGATACCCAGATGGTATCACACAAGACTGCCGGTTCATTCTTTCAAGGAAAATACTCATTCCTCTATGATATGAACCTAGTATATATCATATACTGACAGAGTATCATAGAAGACTGGTTTATTCTTTCAATAAAAACACAACTCAATTCTTTTTGATACCCACATTGTATATATTATATACTGACAAAGTATCATAGAAAGTTGATTCATTCATTAAAAATATTACTCAATCCTCTATGATACCTACATGATATATCATATACTCATATGGTATCATGAAAGATTGTTGAAGTCCTTGAATGCAACAGTCCAGAATCCTTCATGATACCATCATGGTATAAAAATATACTGAGATGGTATCATGGAGGACTTCTTAAGTCCTTCACATGTGTCAGCAGTCTTGCATGATACCATCATGGTATATACCATATACTGAGATGGTATCATGAATGACTGCTTTAGTTATTCAAAGAGTGTCCTTCATGATACCATTATGGTATATAAATCTACGCAGATGATATCATGGAGGACTTCTTAAGTCCTTCACATGTGTCAGTAGTCTTGCATGATACCATAATGGTATATATCATATACTGAGATGGTATCATGAAAGACTGTATATACCATGATGGTATCATAAATGATTGCTTCAGTTATTTAAAGAGAGTCCTTCATGATACCATTATGTATATAAATCTATGCAGATGGTATCATGGAGGACTAATTCATTCCTTCTATGGCATTTCTCAATCCTCCATTATACCATTTGCGTAGATTTATATACTATGATAGCATCATAAATGACTCTTTGAATGGAGTGTTGGTTTATTCCTTCAAGAAAAAACATAACTCAATTCTCTATGATACCCACGTAGTATATATCATATACCAATAGGGTATCATGAATGACTGATCCACACATGATATATCATATGCTAACAAGATATCATAGAGGACTGATTCGTTCCTTAAAAAAAGAGCTCAATCATTTATGATACCCACATGCTATATATTATATACTGACAATGTATCATAGAAATTGGTTCATTACCTAAATAGTCTTTTATGATACCCACAAAATATATAGTATCACATATTGATGGGGTATCACAAAGGATTGATGACAGATTCATTCCAACACTACTCAGTCCCTATGATATATATCATATACTGACAAGATATATGTATGTCATAATTTTACTTGTAAAAAAAATTATGAAAAAATAAACTCATATTTTAGATATAAATTTTGTTTGAATATGCAAGAAAAAATAAAAAAAATTATTTGTATTAAATTAGATTTTAATAAGAAAGCTAGTGAATTTAATACTTTTTAATTACTTCTTATTGTAGTTAAATTACTTAATTTATTATATTTTTAGTAATTTAAAAATAAATATCTAATATTTTTATCTTAAAAAAACAAAAAGAGAAAAGAATAAAAAATAAATAACAATAAGACAAAGTAACCAAAAAAAAGGAAAAAGAAATTAAGAGGAAAAAAAATATAAAAAAAATAAAGAAAACAAAACAAAACAAAACAAAGAAAGGGCAGGTACGAAAGGACAAAAATAATTAGTTGGATCAAGGGGACACACCGAGTAATTATTTTGCAATGGACTGGATAGAAGAAGTAATTAATTTGGAAGAGGGTATGGACGCGCAATTAGTTTGGATTGAGGGGGCAATTGGTGATGTTTTCCTTAAATCCGACCTTTTGTAATATGGCCCCTGAGGTTATGTTTGTAATTGTAACAAAATGAAGCAACATTATTGGCTGAAAGAATAGATTATTGTAGCTCCTGTATAAAGTTTTTATTGTGCTGACCAAATCACCCTTTTACTGATCTTCCGGACGGTGGTCTCATCTGAATTGTACTACTCCCTTAGAATAAAAAAGAATGTCCACATAACTTTTATTTTTTTAGTAAAAAAGAGTATTCATTTAATAAATCAAAATATAATTAACTTTATTTAATTAGAAATATTTTAGTCAAATTACTTAATTTTACCTAAAAGTTAATATTTTCTTAAGAAATGTGCAAAATGACTAAATTGACACTCTTTTTGATCCCGAGGAAGTAACTTGGAACTTCACGCCTGTGCACTACTGTTCATTTTCAGCTTTTCAAAGTTACTACTTAATCGTTTTCATTTTATCTCATTCGGCTTACTATTTGCTTTCACATATATTGTTGGGTTTAAGTGTTAGATGAATGGAAAATGGAGGGGAAAATAAATTTTTGAATTGTTTCTTGTTGTTTTTTGGATGAAGCATTTTTCCTACATTGATTGTGGAAATGTGCTTAAATAAGAAGCATTCCTTCTTGTTATTAAAGGGTTGAGAAGAAGTAAAGCCTCACGTCGTCGTCGTCGTCGTCGTCGCTCGCTCGGCTCAGATTCGGCTTTGGATTTGGTCACATGATTGATTGGTTAATATTTAATTAGGCATATTTTAGTCAAATTACCTAATTTTACCTAGAAATAGTGACCCGGATCCATTTCTGACCCGCGCTTCGCTTTTTCCCAAATTTTTTTCAAACATCCCCCCAACTGAAAGGTTACAACCTTTCTGAATCAACACTTCCATGGCTATATATAACCTGTTGATCCTCAGAAATTTCTTACAAATTTTCTGATCTTTTGCTTTCTTTTTCTTCTTGCACAAAATAAAAATCTCGTGTGATTTACTGTCGTTGAGTGAGTTCGCTGTCACCGGAGCTTGCTGTACCGCTACACCAGTGAGTAAATCATTCTATCTTGGGAGGATATATTCCACAACTTCTGATACATTGAGAGGAATAATTTTCTTAATGACACACTATGCATTCAATGGGCTCGATTTATTCTTACATTTTTACTTACTGGTTTTGACATTTTTTCAGATTCTGTTTTATGAATTATGTTTCAGTTTCTGTTTAAAGATATTTTTTTGAGTACAGATTACTAACAATCTTAAAAAAATTATTTATATTTTTTAAATCTGTATTCTGTTTCTAGAGATTAAAACATTTATGGTTTTCTATTCCATTTGAATTTTTCTGGTCTTATTTGAAGAACATAAAAACCTCATCGGATTATTAAAGTTCATAGTTGTGAAACGATTTGAAGAATATAAAAACATCATCATTAAATTGTGAAACAATTTGAACATATATAATCTTCATTGTTTATTATTTTGGTTTTATTTGCTATTTATTAAATTGGTTGTCGATTATTAACAGTGAATAAATGGCAATAGAAGTGGAGACCAATGTTCCTATTGGGACTATTGCGGCAACGACGATAGTGTCGTTAACTTTCTTCAAAAAGGTCTAAAGAGTAAGCTACATAAGCAATATATTGATCTTTTTCTCCAACAACATGCTCGATGCGGTAGCATCGCCCTTTGTAACGATCAAGGCTAGTAAGTCCATCGATCCATACAGTTGTCCATGTACCAGTAGAATATTTGGCAGCTACCGCGGCCCCTGCTTTTTCAGGTGGAACAACTGTTGCACATGATGTGCCACCGGCAGAAAAAACAGAATTTTTTTCTAGAATCAACTTCAAAGGATGGCATTAAAGAATGTTCTTTTGACTAACCACTCTTGATATGCAGAAGTTCACCATAGAAGATCCTCTTGTGCCTGATGAAGGAATGCCAAATAATCAGCAGTTCATGGTCATTGAGGCTTGGAAGCAGACATATTTTCTGTGCAAGGGTTACATCCTAAGTTCTTTAGAGGATGATCTGTACAACGTATACAATGTTGTAAATACTTCAGAAGAATTGTGGAATGCACTTGAGAAGAAGTATAAAATTGAAGACGCGTGCTTGAAAAATTTGTGGTTTCCAAATTTATAGACTATAAATTATAGAAAACAAAACTGTTGGAACCCAAGTTCAAGAGCTTCAAATTATTTTCAATGACCTCATTGCCGAAGGTATGGTAATTAACGAGACGTTTCAAGTGGTTGCTGTGATTGAAAAGTTGCCTCCTTCCTAGAGAGACTTCAAAAACTACCTGAAACACAAACGCAAATAAATGAAATTGAAAGATCTTGTGATTCATCTCAATATCGAGGAGGATAGCAAAGTTGTCGAGAGAAAGTCACGTGCAAACTCGATGATAATGGGAGCCAACATCGTTGAGGAGGTTGCTTCAAAGAATAAGAAAAGGAAAAATCCTTCTAGACAATGGAAGGAGCATAATAAGAAAAAATTCAAAGGCAACTGCTATAATTGCGGGAAAGCTGGACATAAGGCTCCTAATTGCCGCGCCCCAAGAAGGACAAAAAGAAGGGTCAGGAAAACATAGTGGAAAAACATGTTGAAATAGATGATCTAAGAGCTATGATCTCGGCGTGTAATTTAGTTGGAAATCCAAAAGAGTGGTGGATTGATTCGGGAGTCACTTGACATGTTTGTGCTATCAGAAAAGCATTTGCTACTTATGTTCCCGTCGAACCCGAAGAAGAGCTTTCCATAGAAAATACTGCAACAACTAAGCTGGAAGGATATGAAAAGATATTTTTGAAGATGACTTCCGGCAAAGTGTTGACTCCGAACATCGTTCTCCATGTTTCTACAATTAGGAAGAACTTATTTTCTGCCACACTGCTCGTTAAAACAGGTTTAAGTGCATTTTTATTTATGAGAAAGTTGTTATTAGCAAAAATGAGATATTTGTAGGAAAAGGTTATCTCACCGGGAGGGGGGGGGGGCTTTTCAAACTTAATGTAATGGTTGTTGACAGTATTAATAAAATTCCAGCTTTGTCTTATTTATTGGAGTCAAGTAATTTGTGGCATGTTCGTTTAGGACACGTCAATTACGAAACTTTGCAAAAATTGATTAATTTAGAAGTATTGCCTAGATTCAAGTGCAATAAATTAAAATATCAAATATGTGTTGAATCTAAATTTGTTAAACATCCTTATAAGTCTATTGAAAGGAATTTCAATCCTTAAACTTAATTCATACAAATATTTGTGATATGAAGTCAATACCATCTCGCAGTTGAAAAATATATTTCATAACTTTATTGACGATTGCACTAGATATTGTTATGTTTATTTTCTTGATAGTAAGGATGAAGAAATTGAAGCATTTAATGAATACACAAATGAAGTTAAAAAATTGAATAAAAAGATAAAAATGATAAGAAGTGGCAGGGGTGGAGAGTATGAATCTCCTTTTGAAGAGATATGTTTAGAATATGGAATTATTCATCAAATTACTGTCCCTTATACACCATAATCGAATGGAATTGCGGAAAGAAAAAAATCAAACGTTAAAGAAAATGATGAATGCTTTATTAATAAGTTCCGATTTACCGCAGAACTTGTGGGGGAAAAGCTATCCTTACAGCTAACTGAATACTCAACTGAGTGCTCCACAGTAAAATACAATCTATTCCATATGAAAAATAGAAAGGAGGAAAACTCAACTTGAAATAATTCAAAGCGTGGGAGTGTTTAGCTAAGGTATAAGTTCCTAAACCAAAAATTGTCAAAATATGATAAAAAATAGTGGATTATGTTTTCATTGGATATGCTACCAACAGTAAAGCATGTCAATTCTTGGTTCATAAATCCAAAAATCCCGACATCCATGTTAATACAATAATTGAATCAGATAATTTATCCGTATAAAATCAAATGTGAGTCGTCTAGCGAAAATTTTAAACGACCTCGGAAAGAACAAAAGAAAGATACATTTAATAAAGAAGATCCAAGGCATGGCAAATATCAAAGGGCATCTACTTTCTTTGGACAAAATTTTGTGACATTTTTGCTTGAAAATGAGTCTCAAACATTTAAAGCAGTCATGTCTTCTTCTGATTCACTATTTTGGAATGAGGCAGTCAATAGTGAGATTGAATCAATCCTAAGAAATCATACATGGGAATTGGTTGATCTTCCTCCCAAAAATAAACCCTTAGGTTCGAAATGAATCTTTAAAAGGAAAATGAAAGCTGACGACACTATTGATAAATATAAGGCAAGACTTGTTGTTAAAGGTTATAGACAAAAAGAAGGGCTTGATTATTTTGACACATACTCGCCGGTAACAAGAATAATATACATCCGGGTGTTAGTAGCACTGGCGACCGTGTATGGTCTTGAAATCCATCAAATGGATGTTAAGACAACTTTCTTAAATGGAGAATTGGAGGAAGAAATTTATATGAAACAACCTGACGGTTTCGTGGTTCCTGGTAAAGAAAGGAAAGTGTGCAAACTTGTTAAGTCACTTTATGGACTAAAACAAGCGCCCGGAATATGGCATACAAAATTTGACCAAATAATATTAGCAAATAAATTTAAAATCAATGAGTGTGATAAATGTGTTTACATTAAAAATACTTCAAATCATAAAGTCATTGTTTGTTTATATGTTGATGACATGTTGATAATGAGTAGAGATATTTTTGACATAAATGATACCAAACGCATACTGGCTAGCAAATTTGATATGAAAAACTTAGGAGTTGCTGATTTGATCTTAGAAATTAGGATCCATAAAACACCGCAAGGTCTAGCATTATCACAGTCTCTTTATATTAAAAGGGTACTTGACAAGTTCATGTATTTAAATTTCAATATTGCAAAGACTTCGATTGATGTAAGTTTTGCACTTCAAAAGAATGAAAGTGAAAGTGATTCACAATTGGACTATGCATGAGTGTTGAAAAATTTGATGTATATCAAGAATTATACTCGACCAGATATAGCATGTGATATTAGTAAGTTGAGTCGGTTCACAAGTAATCCCAATCAAACTCACTGGATGACAATGTTTTAGGGTATTTAAAACACATCCAAAACTATACTTTGCATTATATAAATATCCCGCCGTAATTGAAGGATATAGTGATGCAAATTGGATCACCGGATCATCTGAAGTTAAGTCCACAAGTGGATATGTTTTTACTATTGGTGATGGAGCAGTGTCTTAGAAATCATCCAAACAGACGTGCATCGCCCGATCTACTATGGAATCAGAATTTATAGATTTAGACAAGTCCAGCTTTTGGAAGATATTTCATTCTGGCCCAAACCTTTGACACCTATATGCATATATTGTGATAGCCAAACAACAATAGGTAGGGCAGGGAGCGCTATGTATAACGGAAAACTCATCACATTCGACGGAGACACAATACCGTTAGACAACTACTCTCTAGTGGAGTTATTATTACTGACTACATAAAGTCAAGAGATAACGTGTCGGATCCACTTACAAAAGGCCTAACTAGAGAGGCAGTTGAAAGATCATCGAGGGGAATGGATTTAAGGCTTAAGACAAGTCATCATGGCAGTAACTCTACCTAGTAGACTGGAGATCCCAAGAGCTAGGTTCAAAGAGATCAAACAAAGTTATGAATGACGGTTCAACATTATCAAATAACTCAACCCATTCTCGTGATGAAGACAATATTCAGGAACAAGGATAAAATATTAGGGTTTTTTAATGAGTTAATAAAGCATTAAAGTTTTTTAATAATTTCTAAGTTTGGCAGGATATGACCAGATAGTGTATCTATAGGATTACACGTTTAGAAATCACCTATGTGAGTGTGAAGTGGAAGCCGCTTAAAGAGAATGATAGTAAAAGCCCATTATCTATACACTCATGAAACCAGGCTGTGTTCATGGCTGAAACGAACATAACCGTGAGAATCATAAAACGTTAAAGGTTAATTGTGTGACTTATGTTGTCTAGGTATACGACAAAGCTCGATGATTCAATAAATATCAAATCTATCGATTGACCGAGTATATCTGATATAAGCTCACTACAGAAAATTCAAAGGGAAACCTACTTATCCAGATGCAATTAATCCTTACTTGTAAATCACACACTTGTCCGTGCATTCCTTTATCTTATAGGCATTCCCATCCATGTGGGGGATAATTTGGTTTAAGTGTTAGATGAATGAGAAATAGAGGGAAAATAAACTTTTGAATTGTTCCTTGTTGCTTTTTTGATGAAGCATTTCTCCCACATTGGTTGTGTAAAGAAAATTTCTTGTGCTTAAATAAAAAAACATTCTTTCTTGTTGTTAAAGGGTTGAAAAGAAGTCAAACCTCGCGCCGTCGTCGTCGCTCGCTCGGCTTCGGCTTCGGCTTTGTTCAAATGATTGATTGATTAATCTTTTTGGACCAAATTTACTTAATTATTTACTTATTAATTAATTATCCAAACAGTGACCCGAGTTATGACCCAGATCCATTTCTGACCCGCGCTTAGCTTTTTCCCATTTTTTTTCAAACTTCTCGCCAACTGAAAGGTTGCAACCTTTCTGAATCAACACTTCCATGACTATATATAACCTGTTGATCCTCAGAAATTCCTTACGAATTTTCTGATCTTCTGCTTTCTTTTTCTTCTTGTACAAAATAAAAATCTCGTGTGATTTACTGTCGTTGAGTGAGTCGCTGTCACCAGAGTTTGTTGTACCGCTACACCGGTGAGTAAATCGTTCTATCTTGGGAGGATATATTGCACAACCTCGGATACATTGAGGGGAATAATTTCCTTAAGGATACATTGTGCATTCATTGGGCTCGATTTTTAATTCTTACATTTTTACTTGCTGGTTTTGACATTTTTTCAGATTCTGTTTTTTGAATCATTTTCCAGTTTCTTATTAAAGATATATTCTTTTGAATACAAAGTACTAACATGTATATGATTGATCTATTGTAATTGCATAACTATTATAGCAAAAAAAAATATTTCATATACATACTCAGAAATGCAAGGAATAGGTGGTTTATATCATTGGTCACTCCAAAATAATTAAATCAAGACTACTTATTAGCTATTTCCCTTTTACTTCTGTTACTACAAGATTTAACCAGTTACACATTATGCTAAAAATGATAATAAGCAAGGCAACATAATAACAAAAGTTAAAATATTAAGAATCATAATTTGGATTATACCATTAGAGTCGAGGAAATGAAATATTTTGACCTCTTACAATTTGAATTGAAGAAATTGACTTTTTCAAATCTCTTATGTGGAAAAAATAAAAATCTCTTGTAAAAAAATCATAAAACTAAATTTTTTTGTTATTGACAAAAAAAAATCATTTCTACCGTTAGAGTCTCTCATTTAGTAACTATTAAATCGTGGAGTGAAATAATTTCTTTATTCTTAACAAGAAATTTCGAGTTTGAATCATCAAAAATAAAAATAAAAATAAAAATTGGTAGAAAGTATTTTATGCGGTGCAAACTAAATAATCAAAATTTTAAATCGGATCTCACACGTACAATGGAAAACGTAAAAAGGTTCACAAGGGGAGAAGCATTGTGGGACATTAACAAGTAGAATATGCTGCGCAAATGCATAGAAGTAGCACTTATATTTTTTTGCCCCTCAACTATCTAAACACTTGCTAAAACTTCTCATACACCTATGAATGCCTTCATTGCCCTATTATTGAATTGCTTTATGAAAGTTTCTTTTGAATTTTAGTGTATACGTAATAATATAATTCTGACCGAACAAAATTATGATACTTTTGCCTTTTTAATTGATCTTAAGTGAGCATTTCGAGTTGAATTCTAACATAAGAGTTTTTCAAGGGCATTTGAAAGGAGAAACATTTAGATCACTGGGTTGACGGAAATCAAATTTTAAATAGCATCCTAAAAGATATACAATGCAAATAATTCATTTTGTTTTTTTTAAATGAAAAGAATTAAAGTATATAATATTTAATATTTGCTATTTTGGGCCTGTGCTCAACACGGGCAATCTCTAACTAGTTTAAGAAAGGAAAGGGAAAAGAGCCAAGTGAAAATTAAACAATACACTCATTACATGGAAATTTTCACTAGTATTACTAGTATACGATTAGATTATATTATAATGTGTTAAAATACACTAACAAATATAAGAAAAAAATTACACTATCTATATTTACAAGTTAATTTTATTTTAACTGAAGAGAGTGTTGGAAATTTGCCTTTGGCGGGAGTTGCGTCCGACCAACTTTAACGGCTTAAACACTAGTGTTACGCATGTTGGAGAATCCGGTTCTTCACACGTGCATAATCTACTAAGTAAGTAGATAACCGTAGGGCCAAGAATCGCCAAATTTCATTGAGAAATGAAAGAGATATTGGTCCACGAAGTGAGGTGTTTGAAGCATGGAAAAGTGTGGTATTGAGATCAATTATCCCTCACCGGTGAAGGAAGAAAGAATTGTTTTGTTTATAAGTCTCAAAGTTGGTTTGGGGTTTGGGACCCCAAGGGGTATCCCATGTGTTTAAAGGAGGGAGAACCTAGATGTGCTTCGGTTCGAGGAAAGCCCACACGCGCGCCGCCGCGCGCCCGTCCGGTTCCGGGTTCACGGGCCACGGGCTTCTTCTGATATTATCTTTTTGGACCAGAATTCTTTCATATGTACAGTTTGGTCCCTGAAGTTTCGAGAAATTCAGATTGGGCAGAGAACAGAACGTCAACCAGCACTCAACTCCTAAGTCTTTCAGTTTCAACTATATAAAGGACCATTTGTCACCATTGTTTAGCTACACAAAAAAACAGAAACGAAAATCAGTTCTTCCTACTACCTTCCAGCATCATTTCATTACTCAAAATTCTTCACGATAACACTTGAGTTTCCTTTGCTCATTTGTTCATTTGATGTTTTATCTTGGGAGACAATTGCCCAGGACGTAGAAATGATACATACGGGGCAATATTGTCTTAAAGACAGAGTGCAAACACTCGACTCAGCATACCAAAAACTGTTCCAGTTTATTCTTCAAGTTCATTGTAATTTCAGTTTATTGTTTAATTGTAATTTCAGTTCTTGTAATCCTTAGCAGTTACTTGTAATTTCCGTTTCCTGCATCTTTGTAACCAACAGAGAGAACCTACGGTAGTTCCAATAATTCAACCACACACATGTTAGAAAGTTCTATGAGAGGAGTCCGAAGAATTAAACATTTACTCGAAAAGAAAACAAGGAATATATATATATATATATATATATATATATAATTGATTCCTTAATCATGTGATCTAGAAGAATCCCTAACAAATAGAGTACTAAATAGGAGTAAGTATTCAGCTAGATTATTTCTGATAATGGCACGCAATAAAAGTAAGAGATTAATTTTGGGGAAAAAATTGTAAGTTAAGGATAGCAAAGTGGAAGAGTGTAACACATTCATGAAATTAAACAACACAATATTCTTATAAGAATACCCCTTAAAAGTCATAACCCACCAGCTAACCAGAAAAGAAGAGATTAATAATTCTGTTTGTTCAAGTTTCTTGAATGCTAAAAGTGCTTTTTCTTTTTAACATTTAAGGTGTTTGATTAATAAAAAAAAGTATTTTGAGGAGCAGCATAAGCAATTATTTCGATGTTGAGAAGAAGCTTTAATGTATATGCTATTTTCAGAAGCAAAAATAAATTATTCCAAGATAAATTTTTATCATAATTTTATATTTACCAAACTATCTCTCATTAATTTAACTCATAAATCCTTCAATTAAATACAATTTTTATTTTCACCATGTCTTTCTTTTTTTCCCTATCTCTCTTTTACTTCTCCTTTTCCTCTTTAAAATGGTTCATCAAATTACTTCTCCCTTTTTTCAACCGTCGTTTTCTCTATTTCTCCTCTCCCTCTCTGGAAAACAAAGCTACCTAGAAAAGTTACTATTTTTCCACATAACTTCAAAGGATTTCATAATAATGTTTAAACGAATTTCTCTCTTTAACCCATCCTAATAATAAAATGTGTTATGATTCTTGTCCCTTTTTTTAATTTGACACTTAAAATTACTTTTTGAAAAGATTGGTCAGAAAACAGAGTCTGCTTATCATAATCTTATAATTTTCTTTTTATCATTTGTTAATATTATTAAGAAATTATTTACAATTCATTAGAATAACTTTTAACAAAATTTCAATTATGTGGGCCTCCCCCCACGCACCCCACAATTTATTTATTTTTTTGCTTACCTCAGTCCATGTGGAAACTAAAATGTTGATGGTTTCATTTCCCTAATTGTCCCAGCTTTCAATTAACTAGAACAAACTTATTATGGCAAATGGCCAAACTCAGTTTTATGCTAATTACTTATACCAAATAAGTCTTATCAAAAGTGTTGAGTTGAGAGCTGCTTTAAACCGTTTTCATGCCTAACTAATTGTCCTTTTCACCATCATATGATTTTAGTTAAGACATTAATCCTCGTTTATAAAGATCGATACCTTCGATTCAACTATTGGAGCACAATTTCTCACGTGGATGGAAAAAAAAAAGCTCAAATTCTTTTTTTCTTTTTATCCATTTAGCACCTAACATCAATAACATGCGGATTCAGAAATATAAAGTGATGGGTACGAGTGCGACTTTTTGATTCTATAGTTGAATTCACTATATTTTTGTACCCTCTATGATGTATACATTTTTACAATGTTAATAATAATTTTTCACATGTATATAATAATCGTGTGTCAAAGATGCGGAATACAATTGACATCATTGTTTACATGCTCTACTACTGGTTATCAACATATACTTGTCATATAAATGTTGAATTCAATTGAACTCGTTGTTTACATGTTCCATTCACCATTGATTATAAGGGGATAATACTTATCATCTTCATACTTCATATCTTTCATTTTTAGTTATTAACTAGTACAAGTTACGGTTCAAGGATTAATGAAACAGGGGATCAAGAGATGGATAAGAAAAGAAAAACTTGTTAATCATTAATTAGTTGATTTTAATTTATTAAAACAATCATAGAGTTCTCGTTGATTTTTCATCTCTAACAGTTTCGATTCGAAAAATTGTATTCACTAGAACTAGAATACCACATAAATCTAGTGCAATGATTAGATTAAGCACAATTGATAGAAAAAATGTCACTCTACTAATCAAACGTGCCTAATTAACCTCACTACAGACTTAAATTATTTCCCAGTTTATCATACCCTACCTACGTTAGCAACAACATACTATATGCAACGTGAATAATTACTTGAAATAGTTCGACAAAGAGTGTCCATGAAATCCTAGGTTTGGTTTAAGTATGTGATATATGTTGTTCTACCCAAAACAGAGATTATAAAATTCTAGTACTGTCATAACTTTACTGAGGTTATGTCCTTTACTTTTTAACTTGTTAAGGAAAGTCATTTCTTCCACGAGATTTTTATGCAAACTGGTAATTTGTTGGTGTGGAAGACGATTTCTTTTTCACCTAAAAGACTCTTTTTCAGTTGGTTGGTAGAATTGGAATATTCAGAAATATTAACTAACTTAATATCACAAGTTAAATTATATTATGTATACGGTGAAAAACCGGCATGACACATGGCATGATTTGGGAATGAAAATTGAAGGAAGTGACAACTTGTATCGGTGGTAAGTTTAGGTGTCGTAGCAAGGCTGGTTGACGGTCGAACCAGGTGACACTAAATGGCGACCGAACCTGATGACATCGGGTGGAAGACTGAAGGAGCTCAGCGCTTACCCATTTCGGATATGGCGCCAGCCGTTACTATTTGCTAATTAAGTAACTGTTTTTGTCATTTTATTGCATTTAATGAAGGAGTGATTTTTGGGCATAAATGTCTTGTATTGTTAGCTATAAAATGAGTCCAACCTTCATGTTGGAAGGGCATCTGATTCTCAGTTTTGTTTACTCGCACAATTTCATTATAATTAAATCTGTAAAGGCTCTCAACATTGACTCCGACCCGAATCAATTTAGCTAAGGACCGGACCAAGTTCATTGACAAGTTTCAATCAAGACTTAACTAATTTAGGCTACTTCTTTTACTTATTATTTTAATTTACTTACTTACTGCTAATTATTTATTTCACTTATTTGTGAATCGATCCACGTATTCTTAAAACTACTTACAAATTTAACTGTACTTTTTTGGGTTAAACATTTTTGCGTCCACCGTGGGGCTAAGGATAATAGTGGTGATTTGACTCAAACTCAAACATCACTTGTTTCTTTCGAGATTTTGTGATTACAGGTCAATACTAAGTACTTACATCATGGCTAGTGAAATCAACGCTGAGGTTAGCAAACACGAGGACAACAACGGTGATAATGGTGCTCACAACATCAATAACAACAATGGTGTTCCACCTGACGTTCCACCCGTTGATCCTCTAAATGGTGGTTCTCCCGTTGTTACACCAATCGACGTTCCGCCCGTTGACCCAATGAATAACAACAACCCCGTAATTTCACCTCGGTCGTTTAGAAGATCGCGGCAGAAGACACCAGATGATGAAATAAATTTGGATCAGATCTTTTACATGTTAAAAGAGCAACATGAGGCTATAACTCAGTTGCAAAATAAAAGTAGCGGAGCAAGTGCAGCGGATAAAGCTCGTCCCATCCGTAATGATGAACCAGACTGGGAAAAAGATCGAGTCGACGAGAATGCCAATGGCTCGGGGACTAATGAGTCCTCGGAGGTCTTGAAAATGCTTGAATCCTTAACTAAATGAATTGACTACCAATGAAAAGAAAGTTGAAACCTACAATTCACGGGTAGACCAGATTCCTGGCGCTCCTCCGATCTTGAAGGGGCCAGAGTCGAAGAGATACATCTAGTTGCCATTCCCACCTAGTGTAGCACCGAAGTTGATATCGAATAGGTTTAAAATGCCTGACCTCCTGAAGTAAAATGGGACAACGGATCCACATGAGCATGTGACGTCTTATACTTGTGCAATAAAGGGCAACGACATTCGTCCGAATGAGATTGAATATGTGTTGCTAGAGAATTTAGCGAAACGATTTCCAAGGGAGCAATGATATGGTATTCTATGTTACATGAACATTATATTAATTTGTTTGAAATACTTGCATATGCTTTTATAAAAGCGCATGTCGGAGCTCAAAAGGTTCAAGTGAGAAAAGCAAACATTTTCAAAATTACTCAGAAAGATACGAAGTTGCTGTGGGAGTCCGTGACTATGTTTCAAAAGGAGCGGATACTTCTTCCCATGGTACCGGATGAATGGGCAGCTGAAGCTTTCACCAAGGGGCTGAATCCTAAGTGCTCCAGTGCCTCCTTCAAATTAAAGGAGAACCTATTGGAATTCCCGACAGTAACATGGGCAGATATGCATAACAGGTATGAGTCCAAAATCAGGGTGGAGGACGGTCAGCTTGAACTTCCACCAGGGTCAGCAAGATGGAACAAAAACTTTGATAAAATAAAGAGGGTACTCGAGTCGAAGCCAAAATCTTCAAGGATAGGTATCAACCCTACGGGCAACCGGAGAGGTTAAATTTCAGATCGGATCGAGGTAAAAACAATTGCAATTCCCATCGGATAGAGGGGACATGTGTAATGATCGAGGGTCACCAATAGGAGTTTTCAATTCAAAAATGATATTGGTGGATCTTCTCTTGACATTGTGAAAGCCCGAGGCTATTCGAATATAATTTCAATGTTGATGCGACTGGACTCGTTTCAACCATTAGGCATATAAATGAGACAAGGTGGCCAAACCACTTCGGACAAACCCGGCTCAAAGAGATCCAAATTAATTTATGATTACCATGGAAATCATGACCATCAAATAGAGGATTGTCGCCATTTATGGGATAAAGTGGCCCGGTTATTGAAAAATGGCCATCTACTAGAGTTCTTAAGTGATCGTGCAAAGGAAAATTACAGAAATAGAGAATCAAATAAGCAGACAGAACTGGTTGAACCCCAACATATCATAAACATGATTGTCAGGGTATGGATTTTCCGAAGGGAGCTATCATGACCGCAAAGAAGATGAAAGTGTCAATAATTAGAGAGAAAAGATCCAGAAATTATGAACCGAAGAGAATAATATCTTTCAATGATGAAGACGCGAAGGGCATCATTCAACCTCAAAATGATGCACTGGTAATTTATGTCTTCATTAATAAATTTTATATTAAGAGGATTTTAATTGAACCAGCTAGCTCGACCAACATCATCCGATGAAAGGTGGTGGAGCAATTGGGGTTATTGGACCAAATTGTACATGTAGCCCGAGTTCTAAGTGGTTTTGACATGGCAAGAGAGACCATGAAAGGGGAGATCATTATTCCAGTCCACGCAGACGGGAAAATTCAACAAATGAAGTTTTACATCATAAAATGTGAAATAAGGTACAACACTTTATTTAGCAGGCGCGATAATGTACCTTCAACGTTACACATGATGCTGAAATTTCCAACACCGGATATAATCAAGATGATCCGAGTAGAGCGACCAATAGCAAGAGAGATGTTCATGGTGGAATAATTGGTATAAACACCGAAAGAAATGAAGGGTGCAGTTAAAGGCAAATAGATGAAATAGCAATCACATAGCTCGGGGTTGCTGAGTTCGAAAAATGAAGAGGAAGAAAAGATAAATTACGAGGATGAAGAAGATTACTTTTGCGTACCGAGGTCATTTGTGCTGCCAGATGATTCAGATGGCACAAAGTCAACTGTAGAGGAGCTGGAGTAACTCATCTTATTCGTGCATCTACCGAACAGAAAGGTATATCTGGGCACCGAATTAACCCGGAGCTCAGGCTTAAATTAATTGAATTTATTAAAGATAATGTTGATTGCTTTGCCTGGTCCCATTTAGATATGACATGTATCCCATCAGAGGTTACAACTCATAAATTGAGTTTGAACTCGAGCTTCTCCCGGTTGGAGTACCAACTTAAGCAATCGAGATACAAGTACCAACTTAATCAATCGAGAATGATATGTACCCGGTTAAAGGCATGCATACCCTTGTTGAAGAGGCACTACCAAGAAATATTTTTCATTTATTCCCTATCGAACTACGATATCAGGGGCCTCAAGTAGTTGGCAACCCCAACTGGTCGAGATAAGAAGTTGGTGTCCTCAGGGAAGGAAATAGTGGCAGATCGCACTTTCTTCGGCTCTGCACTTGGGGCCAGGAAAATGCTTATAAGTTTGGACTAGGAGCTGGCATGGTTCCTCGGAGTTTGGGTAGACTTGGTCAATTTCTGAGGTACGACCAAGTAAGCAAACCCAAAGGCTTCATCAAAGAGGAACTCAAAGTCTTCTTGCACAAAGCTTTGGGCCAGTTGTTATGATGAAGAAGAAGTTGAAGTGGGAGTTTTGGGTTTCTTAGCCAATAACTCCTCGTCCGTGGCTTCATTGTCATCCTCGATGATGACAGGTTCGGTGACCATTGGCATGGTGGTAGGAATAGTTTTGACATCAATTGGCAGCAGAATCGGTTCGGTTGCTTCGGTAACATTCTCTTCTCTAACTTCGGCAGGAGTATCCTCCGTCGGAGTGGTGGTAGTGGTGACCTTTCCCACCCAAACATCTTCTGGTGAGATGATGGTGTCTTAACTTCTGAAAGGGCTACCTGCTTCCGAGGCTCTTTTCCTCTTTGAGCCAACCAAAGGTGATTTCGGAGGCCTCGAGGATTTGGTTTTGGAGGATTTCTTTTTTGGGACATTAGTGATAAGTTGAATTGATGCGGCTGGATCAAATACCATATCAGGGACAATTGGAGCAGCAGAAGGGTTGGACCTCGGGGTCGAGGAGCCCTTCGGTAGGCCTACAACTTCGAAAAATGGAAGAAGTGAAAAAACGTACAAGGTTGTTATTGAAATTAAAAAAAGAAGTTAGGCGAATACTAACCGTGGTTTCGGGCTACCCATCGTTTATCAAAAAGTTCTTTCCATGTCCGTTTCTTACAGGGATAAGTGTTTATTATTTTCTCGACCCATGTATAGAGATTGTCTACGTGGGCCGGAATCCAGTGGACGGTTTGAAAAGATAGAAAAAGGAAAAATTAGAAGGCAAGTTATTTGAATTGAAAGAAGAAAAGGTTGAGTACTTATGGTGCATGTTCCATTCCTTCGGGAAAGGCATGTACCTAGCCTGGATAGTTTCTGCGATAGGGACCACGACAAAATGTCCCATCCATCCTCGATCTCGGTTTTTATCAACGCTCAAGAGGATGGGGAATTTGCCTCGCTTCGAGAGTTGAACGACCCCGCCACGAAAGAATCAGGGAACGTTTAAACGGATCAAATGATTCAGAGTAAAAGGTTCCTTAACTAAATTGGATAGGAACTGGAGGCAAGTAACGACCCTTCATCCAGACAGACCAATTTGCGCAAGACACAAATTGTAAGTCCGACACATTTCAAGAATCACGTTGTCGATGGGAGGAACGAGCTTGAAGATGAAAGGGTAGGTAAATAAGTTGGAATACACAAATATGAAGGTAGTAATATCTTCGTCTGGGCCGAGTATAGTGATCCCGGAGAGAGTAGTCCAACCACAGTCATTTTGGACTGTATCAAGGTCGGAGGCATTAATGGAGGTTGTCCAACTTTTAACTTATTCACCGCGATCGGATTTCGAAGAGGAAGTGGAAACAACAAACTCACTCTCAAAACAAACAGTGGAAGGGAGCATATCGTATCCTCTAGGGTCAGCGGTGGCCTGAACTTCAAAGGGGTCACCGGCATCGATGGTTTCATAAAAAACCAGCGGTGGAGAAATTACCAGAGATGATTGTTTGGAAGAATAACAGAAAGATTTTGTCATGGTGGTGAAGACTTGAAGATATGAAGTTATGAAGGTTTGAAGATATGAAGATTTGAAGTGGGTATGAAGATTTTAAGGAAGCTGAGTGCTCGAAGGGTTAAGAGAGATTTACCAGAGCGTAAAATATGAGAGAAGAAAGAAAAGGGAATTTTATAGGGACATGGTCATCATTACAAAATGCTTCAGTTCATGAACCAAAGTGACCGTTTAATTAGAGTGTGATACGTGTCTGAAGTCGCAAAGTGATAGGACGTGAGTCAGATTTAGGAAATTGGAAGCGTTTCATTTTCCCGCCTGTTTCGAAGTAGTTTGAAAGGAAGATTGCAAGAGAAGATACTGAAGAAGTCATCTCCACTTTCCATCACCTCGGTAAACTTTGATCCGGGAAGTATGTGGACTATCTGTATACGGTGAAAAATCGGCATGACATGTTGCATGGTTTGGGAATGAAAATTGAAGTGACAACTTGTATCGGTGGTAAGTTCATGTGTCATAGCAAGGTCGGTTGACGGTCGAACTGGGTGACACCAAATGGCGGCTGAACCTGGTGACATTGGATGGAAGACCGAAGGAGCTCAGTGCTTATCCATTCCGGATATGGCGCCAGCCATTACTATTTGCTCATTAAGTAACCATTTTTGTCATTTAATTGCATTTAATGAATGAGTGATTTTTGGGCATAAATGTCTTGTATTGTTAGCTATAAAAGGAGTACAACATTTATGTTAGAAGGGCATCTGATTCTCATTTTTGTTTACTTGCACAATTTCATTATAATTAAATCTGTAAAAGCTTTCAACACTGACTCGGGCCCGAAGCAATTTAGCTAAGGACCGGACCAAGTTCATTGACAAGTTTCAATCAATACTTCACTAATTCAGGCTACTTCTTTTGCTTATTATTTTCATTTACTTACTTATTACTAATTATTTATTTCACTTATTTGCGAATCGATCCACGTATTCTTAAAACCATTTACAAATTCAATTGTACCTTTTTTGGGGTAACCATATTAATTGTACATAAAATCATATATTACGTGAGTATATAATTTTGGGATATTAGCATTTTTTCGTCCCTCTTGTGCTATATCACTAATCACATTTAACTTTCAATTAATTAATTTATGTGTTATTAATTCCTTTATATATGAAATATGTAATACTTAGACCGTTTATCGAACTGTAGTGCCCTCAAATTTGCATAACGTTACAACTTAACATAAAATCTAGGTGATTAAATAATGTGATGGTCAATAATTCGTGAGGTCTCTGAAAATTCATAGAAAGAAGGAATAAAAGTGCACATCATTAAGTAAGTGAAGGTTAACTAAATATACTCAGCGTGATATTATAAGGATCAAAATAAGACCTCGCCAATAATTAAGGGAAAAAATACCCAAATTTCCCTATAATTTAGATCCATTTACATAAGCCAATTCTTTTAGCTACCAATTAGATTCTTGCTGATTTAGTTAAGGCACCGAAAAATAATGATAGTACTCTAACTATGCTGTTAGTGACCTTTCTTATTCAAGAAAAATGATTGTATACTACTATTATATATAGAATAATCATTTCCTTTTTTGGAGCTGAAAGTTAGGCCACTGGTTGATTCATTCTGTTTCCATTAGTTATATGTTAGGCCTTCCTAATCATAGTAGCACAGTTATTTCTACCTACCTTTCAATTTACATGATGATGTTGGAAGATTAATTGAAAGTTGTACCAAATTAAATTTGTCTAGATTTGTTGGTATTTCTTATTTATTTAATTTATGTCTAAATAGAATTTATAGTCAAAATTATATTTACGAATAAGTCATTCACTTTTTAGTCAAAGAAAATTTCGTACTATTATAAATAGAAATGCTATTAGCTAGTTTCCATTGTGGAGAATCTCAGGCAATATGCAGAGATTTATGATATTCCGAGTAAATTTATTTTCCTTCAAATGATGTTAGATTTAACACAAAATCTAAGAAAAAAAAGAAAACTTTTGAAATTTATAATTTTGAACATATTATGATATTTGTGCGGAAATAAAAGCATATCATTAATAATTAAATTATTATAATTAACTTATTTTTAAATATAAAAATATGTCATTCTTATGAAGCGGATTAATAAAGAAAAAATATCACATAAAATGAAAAAATGAAGTAGTTTCTAGTACTGAATTGAGTGAATTTTCAATATCTTTTTTATTCTTTATTTTCTTTTTAATTTATTTCAGTTATCATTATATCGCAACATAATGAGTTTGCTCACACTGCTAGCTCCAAACTCGATAAATGTGAGTTGCGCAGCGAGTCGACAATCAATATAAAATTAATCAATTTACAACCGATTTTAAAGTAAATTTTGTATATAATCGACGGCTGAACATAAATTGAAGCAATCTCCATTATTAGCTCCATTGATATTTAAAGGATACAAGTCTTCAACAAGTATACCAATATTATGGAATTATTCAAGAAAATATATGTATGTATATATATATATATATATATATGAATGAGACACAAAGAAAAAAGGGACAGGCTGGTGAAAAATAAGGAGACAGCTACCACATAATAATATTGAATCCTGGTGCATTGTTACTGGACTTTTTGTTGTGGATTTCATCCTTATGAATGGTTTTTTTTTTTTTCAAAAAAAGATTGTTCAAGCAAATTGACCCATCAATTGGGGCCTTTGCAAACTAATTATTAGAAAGATATTAATCAAAATTCATTTGGGATTTTCCCTGGCCTTGATTTTTCTCATCATCTTGATTGCATTATATCGTTTTGTCTATGGAAAATTGATAGGTGATATGAACACAACCTATGATGGGGGTCGAATAATTCAGCATTCTCTTATCTTATTCTCATTAAATGAGATATTCGTTTTACCAGAAAAATAAATATTCCAAGCATTTTAATTTATATGACAGTGTTTGACTAAATACGAAATTTAAAGAAAAAAAAGATTTTTAAAATTATGGTTTAAAGCAAGACATAAATACTTGTGTGATTACAAATCAAACTCTTTAAGGATGAAATAAAATATTTAAAGTCAAATTACTTTTAAATAAAAAAAGTATAACACCAATTAATACAAAAGGGATGAATAGAACAAAAAACTGAAGTGTGTTTCATACTGAGTTTGAAATTGGATTCTCTTTTTTTTTAACATAAGGGAAACAACCCTATATATATCGCTCACGCATCTAGTTTGCAGTCGATGTAGCCCAATATATCATCGGTGTATAGATATTGTATAGGGAAAAGGGTTAAATATACCCTTCTACTTTATTTTATTAGTTAACTTTACCTTCCGTTAGCGATAGTGAACAAAAATACCCCTGCCGTAACCAAAGTTTACACCTATACTCCTATTTGGATGGAAATCACCAAATCAAACTCAATTTTCAATTTCACTTAAAATTACCCGTCTACCCGCCTCGACCCATCAATTAAACACAACCCCCACCCCACCCCACCCCACCCCAAATATACCCCTCTACTTCAACAATCTTCTTCTTCAACAACAACAAATTTCAGCTGCAAATTCACTAGAAAAAACTCTGAATCCTTCACCAAATTTCAGATATAAACTCTCAAAGACGTTTCCCATTATTCGCAATAATATTCACTCAAAACAAAGCTCGTTTGCGGCAATTCAATTTTTTTGTGTCAACTTTCTTATTAAGTTTGATCAGCTTTAGTTTTTGTTATAAGCTTCCTGTAGCTCGATGGACTCAACTGCCATAATTTTATTCTGTTTTAGGTTCCTCACTCTCTCTTCTTTTTTTCCCCTCAGTTTTTGCTTCAGCTTCAAAAAACACGTATAGATTTCTTATGTATTTTCTCTTATCCCTTTTTCTTATTATTCTCGGTAAAATAAATTGTGATTGTTTATTGTTGCTCGTCTGTGTTTTGTTATCGCGATTTTGTAGAATAGATTCCAAAAAAAAAGAGCTTGATTTTTGGTGATTCTATGTTTTCCCCAAAGATTTCAGCTGAAAAAAGAGATTTTCTGTGTATATCAATAATATTTCAGCTGAAAAAAAGAGATTAGTTCCCAAAGATTTCAGCTTAATTTGGATGTTTCTAGTGTTTTGATGTGTATATCAATAATAATATTCCTCCTTACCAATTCAAAAAGGAGATTAATTTAATTAGTTTGTTTCGTATATTTTAGTATTTACGAAGTACTAAATGGAGAAACTTAAAAAATTGGATTGCAGCAAACGAGTTTCTTTTTTAATGAATATTATTGCAAACAATCAGAAACGTCTTGAGAGTATTTATGAAATTTGGAATAATTTGGTGAAGGATTCAGAGTTTTTTTTAGTGAATTTTGCGGATGAAATCCGTTGTTGTAGAAGATTGTTGAAGTAGAGGGGTATATTTGGGAGGAGGGGGTGGGGGTGGGGGCTGTGTTTAATTAGTGTGTCGGGGCGGGTCAACATGTAATTTTAAGTGAAATTAAAAATTGGGTTTGATTTGGGGATTTCCATCCAAATATGTTTATGTGTAAACTTTGGTAATGACAGGGGTATTTTTGTTTACTATAGCTAACGGAGGGTAAAATTAGCTAATAAAAGAAAGTAGAATGATATATTTGACCCTTTTCCCTAATGTATATATACGGCCTACGCATCTAATTTGCAACTGATGTACCAAATTGTATCATTGATATTTAATGAATGTATATGTTCCGTATAGCTATATATAAACATTACATATACTGGTGTATATATAATGAATATGCTTTGTATAATCATGTATAAACACACGAGACCAACTCAAATTGAAGTGTTTAGCTAATGTATATATTCTGTATCGCTATATATAAGTTGCTAACTTCTTTTGTAACTTTTGCATCTGCTTGATGCCTTTTCAGAATACACTATATATATAATGTATTTATAATGTGTATGCTTGGTAGAGAGAGTTTGATTTTGAATTCTGATGGTATTCAAAGTTGGTCAAGAATGAAATTTGTTTTGTTAAAAGAAGGGAAAACTGAATGGCTATTTATCTAAACAGGTAATAAGCTAATAGTTGGGTTAAATCTAGTAAGACTAAATGCCCGAATGGTTACTGGGCTTAAATTTTGTATGTCATAACTGAAAAACTTTTCCATTAAAATAGCTTACAATTTTCAATTCTCTCTCTGAATGTTTTTATCCAACTATTTCCTTCAGATCTCTCAAATATTTTCTCTTATCGTTATACCGGATTACCCCCCCCCCCCACCCTCCCCCCTCCCCCTTCTGTCTCTTAATAGTTTCGGCCAAAATCTTTTAATATTTTTTCACAAATCACTCTATTTCCTTTTTCAGCTATGAAATCTTCATTAGTTCCTTATCCATTTTGTGTTATAGTGGCAATTTGTTTTTTGTACTCAATCATCATGTTGAAGATAAGGACTTGAAAATATCATTAAAGAACATTAAGCTTGGTTCAAAATTTTTATCTGCATATTTGTAATTTATCTCGATTGGGTGATATTGGATTTTATTGAAAACATCTTAAGGAGATTGATTTATCCTTTTTGGAGGTATTTGGAGATGAATTAAGGCGGATTTGAGCTGAATATCAAATTCAAAATTCAAGGTTGAAGACGACTCTGTTTGTATATCCGCATTGTTTTCTGTGTATATCCTCATGTATGTAAGTTTATATCATATTGTATATCCATTTATCTCTTGTATATAATCTACATATGTATATATCCAAGAAAATTAGCGTGTGATATACTCGATATACAACTTGATATACACATGTTTGCAACTGTGTCCATAAAAATCTGTGTAATATGCACTAATATACATGATATACATATATCGCGTATAGGTCTGATTTATAACTTGAAACGTGTCCAAATCACTTCAAACCTTCCTGAAATGTATATAGCCTCTTCCAGGTGCTTCCAACAATTCAATCTGCACCCACTCAAAGGAAGAGGGGGAAGGACGGGGGGTGCAAATTTGATCCAATTTGTGAAAATTAAAGAGGGCATTTTTTGAGTTATTTCTAATACATTAAAGGTAGTCGTGAAATAGTAAGAATAATTTTTTTTTACTTAATCGGTCTTAATTTAAGTGTCATTGTTTTACGTGATTTCTAAAAAAATTATACATTTTATATTCAGAAATAATTCTAAATTTCTCATTTCTTTCTTAATGAGATAATTTCCGGCCATAAAAATATCATGACATAATTAGCCATAAGTTCTAAACTCTTTGTATACCTAATCATCACCTTCACATAAATTGGAGCAAAGAAAATAGTACTCCTTCCGGATAAAAAAGAGTGTCCACTTAGCAATTTGCATACACCTTAAGAAAATACTAACTCCTACACAAAAAGAAGTAATTTGACTAAACTGGATCTAATTAAATATATATTGGGATTTGATCACGTATGTGGAATTGTATTGATCTCCATTGGGGGGCCTTTCTCATTAATACAATCTATATATAGGTGTACAATGTAGAATTCTTATACAATAGGGATCCTAGTTCTACCATAATTACATAAGACTAAATATGGTAAATTACAAAATAGTGTACACGTCTAATACACCCCCGAGTCTGAGCGGGAGGAGGCCTGATGCTAAGACTGGATCTGAAGTCAAGAAAAAGTTGTCTGGGAAAACCCTTTGTGAATATATCCGCATACTGATATGAAGAAGGGACATGCAATATCTTGACATAACCGATGACAACTTTCTCGCGAACAAAGTGGATGTCCATCTCAATGTACTTGGTTCACTGATGCTGAATCGGATTATGAGATAGATATATGGCGGATATATTATCACAATAAACCAAAGACGTCTTACGTAATGGACACTAAAGCTCCAAAAGAAGGTTGCGGAGCCAATAGATCTCAGCAATAACATTAGTTACGCCTATGTATTCTGTCTCTGCACTCGAACGGGATAAAGTGACTTGTCTCTTGGCAGACCAAGAAAAAAGGATTATCCCCTAAGAACACACAGTAGCCTGAGGTGGACTATCGCGTGTCCGGACAACCTGCACATTCAGCGTCTGTATAGGATAATAATATGGTCGGTGCTGAGGGGTATAGATGCAAATCATAATCAAGTGTGCCCTTAACATATCGGATGATACGCTTAAGAGCAGTAAAATGAAGCTCCTTGGGGGCATGCATAAATAAGCATACCTGTTGAACAACATAAGCAATATCAGGCCTGGTAAAAGTGAGGTACTGTAGTGCACCTGCTAGACTCCTGTAGATGGTGGGATCTGACAAGAGATTACCATCCAAAACACTTAGCTTTGATTTAGAATCAACAGGGGTAGACATGATCTTTCAATTTGCCATTTTAGCCATGTATACAATCTCCTTTGCATACTTTCACTCACAAAGAAACATAGTATCTACAGATCTGGTCACTGAAATCCCAAAAAAATGACTTAACTTTCCTAAGTCAGTCATAGCAAATTTTATTTTGAACAGTGCAATGATCTCATTTTCAACAAGTCTGATAAGACAGTAAGTACAATATCATCGACATACAATAGTAAATAAGCAGTGCTACTACATCTATGAAAAATAAAAAGTGAATTATCACACTTGCTGCATACAAATCCAATTTGCATGATATATTGTGCAAATCGGTCATATCACGCTCTAGGGGCCTGTTTCAAGCCATAAAGTGACTTACAGAGATGACATACATACTATGGGGCTACTGGATGGACAAAACCAAGCGGTTGATGCATGTAGACTGTTTATTTCAGATCCCCATGTAGAAACGCATTTTTCACATCAAGCTGATGAATGAGCCAATGCTTACCCATAGCAATGCTCAGAACTGTGCGGATGGTAGCCGGTTTAACAACCGGACTGAATGTCTCACCACAATCTATGCCCTCCTGCTGATTCGTGCCATTAGCCACAAGTCTGGCCCTATACCTTTCTAACTCACCACTGTCTCTGTATTTGTGACGAAAGAGCCACTTACAACGGATCACATTCATCCCCTTCAGTCTAGGAACCAAATCTCAAGTGTGTTGTTTAGTTAAAGCATTAAATTCCTCACACATGGCGGCATTCCAATTGGGATCTAGTTTGGCCAATGTTGGGTTTTGGGGAAGTGGGAATATTGTTTGGGTGGATAGGTTATAGTGGACTTTTGGTTATAAAATCCCGTGTTGGGCACGGGTTTTCATATGGTGCAATGGGGCAGGGGTTTGCTGTGTGGGTGTACAAGTTTTTGGGTTCGGGTCCGGGATCTGGGTGGTGACAAACGGCGGGTTTGGCAGTGGGGTTAAGTCGGTTGGATTGACAACGATCGGTGGTTGAGGCAATGGTGGCTGGGTTGTCGAAATTTATGATGTTGCCGATCTGGTTACTGGTTGGGTAGGGTAGGTCGTCCGGGGTGATGACTGTGTGGATCTGGGAGACATAGTAGGTAGCAGGCGGTGTTGGTGTGGTGGTGGGGACGCCGGGTGTGGGTTGTCGGGACTGTGACTGGCATGGTGGGGTAGGCCTCGTTCTGGGCTGGGTTGGCATATCGGGTTGCCGGCGGTATGTGGTAGAGATGATGGTGGCGGACTGCCGGTGAAGACAAGGGTCGGCAATGAGGAGGGGAGACTTGACGACGGTGTGACAGAGGATGCCGTAACCGGCGGTAGTGGAGAGGACGATGGACCATGGGACTTTCCGATGGGATATGCCGTGACCGGCGGTGATGATAGGACAGTAGTGGCTTGTCGTTGGACTTCGTGAAGAACAACATGAGAAGTGTTAGTCTCGTCAAGAAAGGTATAGTTCGTGTTGCGGAATTTTTGAATGTTTGCAAACGGAAAAACCGTCTCGCAGCATAACTAATCCCAACATTACTAGTACACCCTATTCAGTGTATTCTTATACACTCTACCAAACGACCCCTAACTAATGATTGTGTAATACAAAGCATTATGATTCAGGGGATTTGTTTAATATTTTTATGGTATACCTGTAAGGATCAATTTTGCTCGCAGCAACTGCTTCAATGGCACTGCCTATGATGTTTTTGATTACTTGTTGAAGATTACGAGACAAGTAGCCTTGTGAAGCAAAGAGTATCACAAACTCCATATCTAAATAAAACTGCAGGGGAAACAGGTAATTGATTTGTGCACTTACAAAACGAAAACAAATAATTTGACAAAAATAACTGTTGAAGCCCAAGTGGACCCAAAGGCCTTGGCCCTTGCTCAATCTCTTCCCAGAAAATTTGATCTTCAGAAAGCCATAGGATGATAGTTTCAGTGAGCCTCATCAAAAGAATAGTAGCAAATCTTTCTCTTCTCACAAACATGTCTGATGCTATGCTAGCTATTCGAGTCAACTTCTCAAACATTTCCTGATATCCTGGAGATGGAAACCACTCTTATCTTTTCTGGATTTCCGTCCATATTTAGGTACATGTCTGGACTTAAACGAACGCCACCATCTTCCAAGAAAATGAGTTCAAGTGCATGTTGCCTACAAAAGCTGTCACGGAGCTGATCAACTAAACGTTGGAGTCGTCGCTTCAGTTCTCTCTGCTCTACAGGACGGGATTGCCGGTCCGTACTTCTTTTAGATGTATCCTCTGTCTTATTATTAGATTGTTGTGAAGATGAAAGCTTGGTAGCTGCACGAGGTATTAACTCATCTGCTAACAATAATGCATTGGCTAGTAAAGCAATCTGTTCGGGTTCTGTCTCAGTCATCCTAACAATTCTATTTACAGATCCTTCAAGGTTCTCATTGTCCACCGAACCAGGTAATGCTTTTATCAACATACTTATGTATGCGTTGAACACTTGCATCACACCTTCCAAAGTTTGCTCAGATAACTGTAAGATTTCAAGAGGAATAATGTCCTCGCATAGTTCCTGAGAGAATGATCAAGTTTAGTGCTTGAAGGAGCTTCAGAATACTACATACTATTGAAAGATTACTGAAGAGAGTTCAAAGTATCAACAGAAAATAACATAGGCAAAGTGCATAACAGAAAATATTTCACCATCCACAGAGAATTGGCTATACATGAAACGAAAAGCTAAATGCAAGCAAAGGTGGAGCCACATTTTTAGTTTATGGGTTCTGGACCACAATGAGTTCTTGATAGAATATTTGTAGGGTTTTTTTTGGCCCGTCGGCCAAATTAATTATGGGCGCTAGCCGAAATATAAAAGACCTATACACTGATTATGTATATTATATGTATATTTATACTTAATTTACAAAACCTAGACATTTGCTGGCTATTTTATAAATTAGATCACAGAAAGGCATTGAACTGTAATTATCTCATACATATTAAATGCTCTTTTAAGACAGATACAAAGTTTGAGTCATTGCTACTTGCTTCTACCGAACCATTGTGGCTCCGCCCCTGAATGCAAGAGTTAGTTATTGGTGCTAAAGGAGAAAGTTACTGACCTGAACCATTGTGTTGAATTTATGAGCACTGCTTGAGAGCTTTGGCTGGGAAGCAATTACATCAGCAAGAGATGCAGTTCCTAGAGAACGTGAGCCGATTGGTGGACAAGTTAGGGACCAATCAGCTGCAGCAGCAAGTGTAGTAGTACACTGCTCAATCCTCTTAATATTGGTATACAGTGCTTGCTCAACACAGGGCTTAAAGATTTTCAGGAGAACTGGTGAAAGGGCCAACCCCCGAGCTTCTAGCAAAGAGCAGTGCCCGAGACTTATGTGAACACTCTCAGCAACTGGTCTTAAGCACCCTGATGCTGCTGGTGAAGCTATGGATTCTCAGTCTGGTTGACGGCCCAAGTTACTAGCTCAGATGAATAAGAAGGTTCATCATCAAATAAGGCCAAGGAATCATTTGCTGCCTGTGCAAACGTCGAGAAAACAAGCTTTGAAAGAGTAGCACTATATGCTACTCCATGTGAAGTACCTGAAGGCCGAAGACCCTGCATATTACCATCCAACTTCTGCTGGTGAGAACTTAACATGAGCATGGGGTCCATCACCAAGGGGTTTTAAAGCTTATACTGCAGACCGAAGCTCAGTGGCACTGACTGAAGACTGGAAAGAAGCTTCTGCTAACTGTGCTGCTAACTTTTGCTTCTGTTCAGTGATAACTTTCTGCAATGATAATAATGCCGATGGAGTCAATGTCGACTGCTTACTCTTTGACACATGTTCACCTTCATCCAGCACATCCAAAACTTCATCCACTCTCTTCTCAGCAAGTAGAACTCATAAATTTCAAATTCTAGATGCGTGCATGAGAATACATATAAGTAACCTTTTCGCTCATGTGACGGCATCGATTGGTGACATAGGAATCAGGATCAAAGGCAGAAGCTTTAAAGACTTTTTGAGTTTATTACTAAGTGATAGATCCTTCTCATCAAAATCAATAGAATCTCCTATGCTTGACGAGAATGAACCTCCATCCATCATTCTTTCTTACACAATTGCACTGCTCAAAAGCTCATTTGGAGGTGCCCTTATCATCACGCTCGACTCGCTCCTAATTACCTTCTTTTTCTTTTTATTCTTTTTTTGGGTTTTACACTTTTTATTAAAGGGAAAAGACATCTTTTTATTTCTCCAAATTATAACAATGTCTCTAGAAGACAGACGATTTACCTAAAAGGAAATAAAACAAAATTTAGGTAAAATTTTCCACTTCTGTTAACTATGTGAAGAGGAAAAAAAGAAGAAGAAAATTTAGGTAAATTAAAGCTATCGATTTTAATTACGAAACCTCTATACAGTTGTTTGAAATGTTGTTATGCTATATTATTCAAGTTACGTTTTCTAAACTTGGGTTGTTGAATACTTGAATAATCCTTACTACATGCTATGTTTTTGTGTACAATGCCTAAATTCAAGGCTATTTTTTAAATTACTAAAAACAATTTACATTATGGAATATTTGTTTCCTTAAGCAAAGACCGAAGAAGTAAAACCAGACATCAATGGCATCAACTGCATCTTTAGCATAATAAGTTGGTAGAGATGTCAAATTTGTCTTTGAAGTATACGAAAATATGTAGATATCCCCTCCTTTAATAATTGGATAACTCATGCCTACAGTAACAAAAGTGGGTTATATTTGCCCATATTGACCAATTAAACTAATTAGCATTGTTTGTTACCACGTTTCAAAATTTAATAACGAAAATATGATTAAATAGTTGGAAATTTGTCTTTGGTGGGGGATTGCGTTCACCCATATTTAATGACTTAAACACTAGAGTTCCGCATGTTGGAGGCTTTGTCTCTTCACACGTGCATAATCTACTAAGTGAGTAGATGACCGTAGGGCCAAGGATCGTCAAATTTCATTAAGAAATGAAAGATATATTGGTCCACGAAGTAAGGTGTTTGAGGCATGCAAATATGATGTGGGACAAATCTACCACATCGGTGGGAAAATGAAGAATTGTTCTTTTTATAAGCCTAAAAAATGGATAAGGGTTTGGGACCCCAATGGGTAACCCATGTGTTTGAAGGAAGAAGGACCTAGGTGTGCTTGGGTTCGAGGCTAGCCCCACACACGCGCCGCCACCCGTCCGATCCGGTCGCGGGGCTTCTGTACTACTTCTGATATTATCTTTTAGACCCCAAATTGTTCAGTATTTACAGTTTGTTCCCTGAAGTTTCCTCCTTCTAAACACTATTTATTGAGATCTTACTCTTATTTGAGGGCAGTAGAACAGAAAGATAAGAGAGCAGACTTCCTTTTTCTCTAAAATTTTCATTCTTCAGCAAGTCGTTTCATGTTTGTTTTCTTCGTCAGAATCAACCTATTTGCTTTGTAGTGTTGATTAGTTGTTGTTTTATCTTGAGAGACTATTGCCCACTAACGTAAAAGCATATATACGGGGCAATCTTGTCTTAAAGATAGAGAGTCATCTCTCGACTCAGCCGGAGGTGTTGCGATTATCTAATTAGTTGCTAAGTGGTTCAGGTGTGAACTTGAAACTCAAAGGACTCTAACCGTTCGAATTCTCAGCGGTTCTACAATCCACAAGTGTAGCAGTTCATGTTCTTGTATTTCTGAATACAAGATCCAGATTTAAAGTTCTAGTACAAGATTAAAAGATTGACAATTTCTTATTGTAATCTTTATTGTTCATCATTTCGAAGCACTTGTAATATTTATTTACTTCTCGTACTGCTTTGATTCCAACAATTATATCCAACAATTTTAAGACAAGATTGTATTAGTGTTCGAAAGATGTCGGTCAACATTTGTGTGACCAAATCTGGCTATGGTTATGGTTTTCTGGAAGAAGACAGTTCTGATTATGTTATTGATGGTCAAGGTGTTGATGGTGTCACCGCTCCCGAGAGTGGTGGGAACAAGCACCCACGAGAGACTGAGGATGTCAACTCGGACAAGAGGAGAAGGCTGAAGATGATGTTCTATCATGTAAAAAAAAGTCTATATTTGTCCCAGACAAAGGATCCGAATTTTAGTAAGGAGGAAATAGACACTCAGTCCAACAAAGTGACTGAAGTGGGCCAGAATCCGAAATTGGGATAAGTTATTTTTCTTCCTTGTAAAAAATGAGATTAAATGGTGTCTGATTAAAATGACTTAATGTAAATCTAGGAATATGAAAATATTTTTCAGAAAAATTATATATCTTATGTTTTAAAATCAGAAGTTTAATCTCATCTTCCTTCCCGTTTAAAGATTGGATTTTTGTAAACAAAACTTAAAAGATCAGTTCTTTTGAGTGTAATTATTAAAAACGTGTAAAGTATGTTCTCACATACGAGGGAGAAAGATCAACTGACTGTGCGAAAACTGTTACCACTCTTAAGCAAGCGCCAGGAATTTTATGGGCACCAATCTCAAGGGAAGAAGACTAAAAGATAATGACTTATCTTAAGATGTTGAACCTGTCACACTATTTGACAGAAGATCCTTCATTTGATAGGATGATAGTGGACACTCCGTCGTACAAAGCCTACGGGAGACTGGAGTGGGCCAGAATTCATTTGATAGGATGATATTAGATAATCAGTCGTACAAAGCCTATGGGCGACTGCAGTGGGCCAGAATTTCCAGGTCTTAAAAGATCTGAAGGCCAAAAGAAAGGCATAAAAGTAATGGACACCTAGTGAGGTGGGCCAGAATTTTTAGGTCTTAAAAGATCTGAAGGCCAAAAAAGGCAGAAAAGTAATGGACACCTAGTGAGGTGGGCTAGAATTTTCATGTCTTAAAAGATCTGAAGGCCAAAAGAAATGCAGAAAAGTAATGGACACATAGTGAGGTGGGCCAGAGTTTCCAGGTCTTAAATGATCTAAAGGCCAAAAGAAAGGCAGAAAAGAATTTGACACTCAGTCTGCCAAAGCAACTGGAGTGGGCCAGGGTATCCAGATCACATATGATCTGGTTACGCCCTAACCACGGGCAAGAGGTTGTTCATGTGAAGAAACGCTACCTCTAAAGTAGAAGGGGTTGGAGATACTGTCCTTAAAAAAGACTTTAGGGAATTGTATCACTCTAAAAGGAGGTGATACATGTCCCAAACTTGGTTTCAGGGACGCTGTTGGTCAAGCTGGTTTAAGACTAGTCCAACAAGTCTGTAATAACTAAGAATGGTATAGTATGTCTGTAGCCAAATGAATGATATATTTGTAATATGTGCATCTATGCCATTATAAATTAAGACACGTTAAATAGAAAGTCATTCAAAAGATAACGAAATTGAGATTGTTGCCTTATGTCGACATAAATCCTCAAAATGAATGTGAGGTGGGCGAAGAGGCAAAATCACATTTCCATTCCATCAAAGGAATAGCGAAAGAAACACCACTCCTCTAGAACTTAGTCACACATACGTGGGTGATTTGAAGTTTGTACAAAATAGAGGGGGGGAGCCAAGTACTTTGTGACCTTCATTAACGATGGTACAATGTATTGTATCCTTTGTTTGTTGAAAAGCAAAGATGAAGTTGTTGAACCGAATAAGCGCTACAAAGCAGAAGTTGAAAATCAACTAAGCCTACGGATTGAGGAATTCGTAGTGATAAAGGGGGAGAATGTGAAACATCGTTTATCAAACGACTGCTCCTTACTCACCTCAGTCTAACGGTGTTAGCCAAGCGCAAAGTTGTACGCCTAAAATATGTGGGGCAAGACAATCCTTACAGCTAATGCGATTCTCAGAAGAACTCAGCACAAGGATAAGGATAACCCTCCATGTGAAACATGGAAAGGATCCCACCTACAAATGTTATGATGTGGGGTGGTTTGGTAGAGGTTGGATTACTGAAACAGGTTAAGTTGGACCTAAGACTGTAGATTGCATATCCACTGGATCTGCAAATAATAGTGATGCTTATCGCCTCTTGGAGTAAAGAATGTTGAATTCTTTCCTTGAGAAGGAAAAAGAAACAATTGTTCGAGGTTAACAAGAACCCGCAAGTGCCTGATTGTTCGAAACTAGATGTTCCAGATCTACAGGACTCGGAAGTTGCTGACTATCTGGAACTTAATGTTCCTGATCTACAGAACTCAGAGATTCTAGATGTTGAACCGAGACGGAGCGAAGAGGGGACAAAGACTTGTTCCAGGCCTTCTAGCTTGCATGGTTGAGAACGAACCATAGACAATTAACAAAGAATTGCTATCTCTAGAAGCACTGCTTTGGAAAGAAGCTGCAGAGAGAAATAGATTGCATTAGATAGAAACATACTTGTGTAATGGTTGAACTTCCTCCGGGAAAAGAACCTATGGGTTGTAAAAGTGGATACTTAAATTGAGTACAAAGTAGATGGATCTACTGACGAGTATAAGGCCTCGGCTACTTGTTCATGTGCTCCCTTGTGAATAGCTTAACATCCAGGGCCATTGCAGTCTTGCGTGACATGGATGTTGAAACAGTCTTCCTAACCGGAGAGTTGGAAGGGGATGATCAGAGTTGGTTTGTTGGATTGTTGGGCTTCTTCCTGAACTTTCATTTTGGTCTCTGAAATGTTTACATTTTGGTCCTGGAAGTTTCAGGTGAAACAGAAACAATGAATCTGACAACAGAAACATTGACTCTGAAATTAGAAATCCAAACAGTTGGAAAACCAACAGTCCGAAAGTGGAAGTCATATTGAAACAAAAGTCTCGATATGAAAGATATGGGTATCACAGATGACATCTTAAGAATTGGGATTTCTAAGACATCTAACGGACTGGTCTAACTCCAAACTCAGTTATGAGATAGTTGATTGTCTCGTTAGAACTGATTGGAATCATGGTGCATCCATATACAATGAGCGATATGTGCAGGTCACGTGTAGTTCAATGTATTGTACACACTACAACTGACCTGGTATCGGCCTACAAAGCAGATCAGTTGAACTAAGGTTCACTCATGATTCTGGTAATGATCGATAGAAGGCGTTATGTCGGATATGACGATATCTAAAATATTCGCTTATCTACGGATTATGATATTCTGGATGTCCAACGGTTCTGGGAGAACACAGTGATGCAAACTGGACATCACACTTGAAGAACACCAATGCCACAAGTAAATGTGTATGGTGGGTCTTGAAAAATCCTCTAAGCAAACTTACATCGGCCGATTCATGATGGAATCGGAGTTTATCGCTTTAAACAAAGCATGAAAGAAGTTGAGTAACTTCACGACTCCTTAGAGGATGTCCCTTATTGGGAGAAACCCGTGCCTTCAGCAATTATACACTATGGCTAGCCGGTCGGCTTCAGGAAGAATACGGATGACGGCGTCTGGATCTATCTGTCGGATCTATCGGAGACATAAGACCGTATGGCAGTTTATCATCACGTGTGTCACTTCCTTGATTACTAATCAAAGGATATAACGGTCCCTTTAACTAATGGACTACCCAAAGATCAAGAGTTTTGTCTGTCTAAGGGAATGAGCTTAAAACCCAAACAATACGAACCTTTGCGGTGGTAATCCAACCATACTGACTGGAGATCCCAAGAATTTGGTTCAATGGAAAAACTAAGAGGCAAAAGGTTCAGTTGAGTGCTTCAGTGGAAGCAAGAGCATACTTCGGATGATGATTTCTGTAAGGAAACATGAATCCAAAGTTGTTCCCGCGATAAACATTAAAGTGCTACCTGCATGGTGGGTAAAGGTTAAGCTTCCAAACCTTTAACGATCCTCAAACGGTTGAGGTTAAGGTTGGGAAAACTTTTAATAATTCCTAACACTTGTGAAGTGGGGTATAACAGGATACCTTGTAGGAGATCACCTATTTAAGTGCAAGGACAGGCCGCCTCAAATGAACGCACTTAAAAATCCAAGTGTGTCCACGGCCACAACGGACAGAACAATAAGAATAAAAATGAATAATGAGAGTTATTGTGTTGGTATCATTGTCTTGTCTTACACTGAACACTGACGGTTTAAGACATCACGTTCACCGCGCAGTAAGTACGTCCGGTGGTATTCAAATAGGGAAGGTTCAAAGCGAAAGCTACCTCTCCTGATGCGATATCTTTTTGCTGAAAGATTGCTGAAAGTGGGCACCTTTTGTGTTCACCAAAATATCTTTCAAGAGGGGATTGTTGGAAATTTTCCTTTGGTGGGGGGATTGCGTCCACCCATATTTAATGACTTAAACACTAGGGTTCCGCATGTTGGAAGCTTTTTCTCTTCACACGTGCTTAATCTACTAAGTGAGTAGATGACTGTAGGGCCAATGATCGTCAAATTTCGTTAAGAAATGAAAGAGATATTGGTCCACGAAGTAAGGTGTTTGAGGCATGGAAATATGGTGTGAGACAAATCTACCACATCGGTGGAAAAGGGAAGAATTGTTTTTTTTATAAGCCTAAAAAATGGATAAGGGTTTGGGACCCCAATGGGTAACCCATGTGTTTGAAGGAGGGAGGACATTGGTGTGCTCAGGTTCGAGGCTAGCCCCACACGCGCGCCGCTGCCCGTCCGCCCGTCCCGTCTGGTCGCGGGTCGCGGGGCTAATGGGCTACTTCTGAATGCTATCAGCAGCCAGAAAGCTAACAGTTTATGGCATTAACCATCTGAAACGTTTTGCACTTACTACAAAATGTTTTCTGGCCATGACTACACCTCTTAAAGGACCTCTTAACACCTCTCCTCCTCCTAAACACTATTTATTGAGATCTTACTCTTATTTGAGGGCAGTAGAACAGAAAGATAAGAGAGCAGACTTCCTTTTCCTCTAAAATTTCCATTTTTCAGCAAGTCGTTTCATGTTTGTTTTATTCGTCAGAATCAACCTATTTGCTTTGTAGTGTTGATTAGTTGTTGTTTTATCTTGGGAGACTATTGCCCGCTAACGTAAAAACATATATACGGAGCAATCTTGTCTTAAAGACAGAGAGTCATCTCTCGACTCAGCCGGTGGTGTTGTGATTATCTAATTGGTTGCTAAGTGGTTCAGGAGTGAACTTGAAACTCAAAGGACTCTAACCGTTCGGATTCTCAGCGGTTATACAAGCCACAAGTGTAGCAGTTCATGTTGTTGTATTTCTGAATACAAGATCCAGATTTGAAGTTTTAGTACAAGATTAAAAGATTGACAACTTCTTATTGTAATCTTTATTGTTCATCCTTTCAAAGCACTTGTAATATTTATTTACTTCACGTACTGCTTTGATTCCAACAATTATATCCAACATAAATTCATCCCTGAATTATGCAAATATGATTTAAATATATCCTCCATTAATAGTTTTGGTCAATCATGATATTTTGATAGATATAAATTCTCGAAGGGAACGTAGCATTATAGCTTCTTTTTTTCTCCCGATTTTCTTAAACTTTGAACTAACATAAAAGTCATCAACTCAAGAGAAAGTGAAAAATGTAAAACAAGCCAATTAATTGAAAAGTGAAGTGTACAAGAAGAGATGTGTAACCTTTTTATTTCTACTAGAGTACCCTTGTTATGCCATTCTTAGAAGGGTACATGATCAATAGTTAAAAAGTTGAAATCTTCTAATTAATGCCAAGTATATAGCTTACTTTAAATTAACATCCCATTATACGCTTTTTGATCTTAGGCTTCTCCACAACAGTACCATCATTTCCAGCAAGTGCACGATACTTATCCTTCCTAGTAAAAGTAGTACACTCATAAGAAAGAGTTGCAGCAATAACCCTTTGAATGTAATTAGCCACTTCATGACTCGATTTCCCTGATTTGCAAGTTAGCTCATAGGGCAACTTTTTCAAGAATGTAACTTCATAAGCCGGGCTAGGGTTCATGAAGAAATAAAATGGGTCCATCCCTTTCCACCCTCTAGCCGTTGTACCGTGAAACATGCTCATTTTATTCACCATGGCCACAGGCACGAGCTCATTGGTTAACTCAGCAAATAAGGCTGAGAACCTAAGAAGAAACGGTTCCCTACACGTAGTCCCCTCCGGACAGATTGCTAGGTCACCTGTTAAGAATTCATCACTAAATTAATATCTAAGATATTTCAATGAAGGAACCTAGAATATTTAAAGAGAGAGAGAATTGAAAGGAGAATTCTAGAGTGAGAAGTATATAAGCATTTGAAAAGGTACATTTCTAGAAATAAGTGGAAGGTGTAATTCTAGAGTATTACCTCCACTATTTACTTTCATCACCACCTATAAATAGAGGTGGTCATTTGAGATATATATGCGCTCAAGTAAAGAGTGTGCTATAGCAAAAAATGAGAGCAAGGTGTAGTCAAGCAGTAAGAATTGAGTCAGCAAGTGAGAAGTGTCAGAGCAAGTGAGAAATACTTGTGAGCAACAAAGGTTGCTAGTGTGTGCGTGAAAAAAATAATATTGAGTGTAAAGAGTTGTAACACCGAAGCTGATCCTCACTATGCAATAATAAAATTCAAGTTGTGAGTAACCAATTGTGCCCAACAATTTTCAACATTACCTTCTTGTAGAAGTTTCTTGATCATGGAGGAATCCAGAGCTCGATCACGATTCAGTCTAACTGTCTTAATAGGTGAAATGATCTCGGAGAGTCGCGAAACAGAGTATGTAACAGCCGGAATCGGTCGGCAAAGGGCAGTGGAAAGGAAAATAGGGTCAAGAAGAGTCCTGTGAGAGCAAATGAAGAGGACACCTGATTTGTTATCCGATTTCTTAACTGGAGGAGGAGGGTTACCCTTAACGATGACACGCACACCTAGTGCCCAAAATGCATAGTAGACGACGGGCATAGGGAGGAGTGATCCGGCAGCAATGCGCAAGCAGGCGAGGATGAAACCGACGGGGATCCATAGAATGATGAGCAATGCCATGAGAGGTGTTGGCTTTTGGACTAATCGGCCATCGTGGAAGATGATGGGTTTGGGAAGTTTGCTTGTGGTTACAACCTTAACTTCTGGCTTGGGTGGTACAATGTAACCCTCCTGCATTTTATGCTTTGTTACTTCATCAAGTTCCAACTCAGATAACCCAAGAAAATTCACATATATAGTAGAATTCACATATATATGCCCGACCAAACAGTTGGTTGGACTCAGAATTTACTCCCAGCCAAGTACAAATCTGTCCTTTAGTTTTAGAGTTTGTATTAGTAGAATTTACTCCCAGCCAAGTACAAATCTGTCCTTTAGTTATAGAGTTTGTAGTAGTTCATGGCATAGACGGATCCAGGATTTGAAGTTTATGGTTCCTATTGTGACCTCGAGTTATTATACAATAATAATTGAGTTCACAGTTAAATATTTATAGTAATTTTTTTAGCTACTGAGTTCACGTTACCCCTAACTTACGTGGTAGATCTGCCCCTGGTTCAAGGGATCGATCACAACATGATATAGTTGAACTAATTTCATAACTAGCTATTGTTTAGCTTATTGGATTTCGTTTCCCTATTTATAGCTAGCTGATTGTTAAGATTAGTGATCATTAGAAATTTACATGTTCTTTCTGTGTTTTAATTACTTTGACATAGATTAAGAGGAGTAGAAAACTAATTAGTTGACGAGTAAATGTAGCAGAGAACTAACCTTACACAAAGCCAAGAATGGAAAATCAGTATGACGATCACCCAATCCAATCTCAGGTTTAGTCTCTCCAAATGCCTTTTTAAGAGCATCGGCTTTGTTTTTCCCAACAAGCACTCCTGGCTGCTTAACAAAGCCAGTAGCCCTACCTTTATATGTTCCAATCTCGGTCCCTAAAACCATATCAGCTCCCAAGAATTCCTTCAAGAATGCTTCCACCATAACCCTCGGATTCGCCGTCAAAACGCAACGTTTCCCGCACGAAGAGAACACTTTCCATGACTCAGGATGAAGATCCCCTGAATAGAATTTCGGTAGCACTGCACGTGCTATCGATTCTATATCAGAGACCTTCATCCCTGCAAACGTCGAGAATATAAGGACTTGGATTCCTGCAGACTCCGAGACAAAATAGTAAAGAATCCCGGCGAGTGGTGAAGCCAAGAGAAGGAAAAGTAACCTCAAAACCCCTCCAACTTCGAAAGCAACTAAGGCAAAATAAGGGAAAGAGCTTCGACCTCGAAGCAAGGTTCCGTCCATATCCGCGACCACTGTGTCCTTTTCACGTCCTATGGATGTACATTTGTCCACTGTTGGAAACGTTGTTATCACCATTTTTGCAGCTTCTAAAGTAAACTAATATAACTCTCTTATTTTTCTTTTAAGCTGCTTGAAGTTAACTTTCTCCCATGTTTGAGTGTATATATGCACGTTGATTAAGAAAGATGACAAATGAGGAAAACATAGTGAAGATGGTCTCTAAGATCAATGTCCATAATGGTTGGCGTGGGGGAGATTAAAGCTTCTGAAATTGGCATATTCTTGTTTCTCTAGGATAGGGGGAAAAAGCCTAATTCTTCCTAGTTCAAATCGTCATGTCTTGTTTTTGTGCATTCACCTCTTAATATATTTTCATACTTTTTAAGTCTAGGAATGTATGTTGCGTGCAGTTTTTTTGTCTTTTAATTCCTTTAAATTCCAAATAGAGGTCAGCAAAAACATATTGAATTTCCCAAAACATAATGTCTTTGTTTAGGATCATATTAAGATGCTTCTTTGTTCAAACCGCCAATTTCAAAACTTAGCTTAAAGTTCACAGGTATGGAATATTAGAAAATAAAACTTAAATATATCATGCACAAAAATGACAACCGGTCACTGTGCAATTATTCCTTGATATATTTGCTACTCCCTCCGGTTCAAAATAAGTGTCTACTTAACCTTTAGCATACCCCTTAAGAAAATAATAACTCCTAGACAAAATAGGTATTTGACTAAACTAGCCTAAATTAAAATTTGCATATTACTATTAACTTGACACATTAAAATCTGGTCCCTTAGCACTTAATAAGGGAAAATTTGAAAAAAAACAAAGTTAATTCCTTCTTGATTATGTAAGCGGACACTTATTTTGAATCAAATAAAAAGGTTAAGTGGACACTTATTATGAGCCGAAGGGCGTAGTTTATATGAACTAGGCGTCCAAAGTATCGGGACAATACAAAAGTAATCAAATATAGCAAAAACATGATTTTGACTTACTATGTTACCAAAGAAAAAGAAAGTTTTAACTTATCTACACGGTGTATAAAATTTTATACTATGAGGCTACTCAAAGTCATTTATAGGCATCTTTCTATTACAATTTACAACATGGATAAGTAACCTACATACCATGTTATAGGTAAGTTACTTATGATATATATATATATACATTTTCCTTCATACCAAACACAGCTTCTAAATGTGGAGCTCAATAGGATGTCAATCCACACTCTTCTCACGACTCGTAGTTGGACTCTACACTTGTATTTGAAGCATAAATGAGATGTGAGCCGAAAGCAAATGGATTCAATTGAACTCACAAAAACATGCCATAAATCAGTTGGCCAGGGTATTATCGGTGGTGGGAATTATAACCACCACGCTTTAAGTTGTCAAGCTGTCAGTACCTCTGTTGATCCAATAAAATGTTTGGACGATCATAGAATACCTTTTCGTGGAGATGCTCAATATGTATCCTTGTTATATGAAAAACATGTATCTGCTAGTGTAGGTCAGTAGCTACTTTAACCTCACTGCTTTCAGAACAACTTTGGTTCTCAAAGCCCTCAACAATTGCTGGTTTTGATCTTGTGGTTGTGGATAATGCATGTGAAATTGCTGATTTGAATTGAGTTGACAAAAGATATGAATAATTTTGTATCAAGCAAACGCCCGTGTAGAGTTTGGATGTAGTTAGGGTGGAACTACAACCATTAAGCTTGAATTTCAAATATAACAGCAATTTAACCGAACTATATGTATGAGGCCCAAAGGATGGAATTACAACTACTAAAGCTGCACCTCCTGGGACACTTTTCAGTTATTGGAATCACTTAATTGGCTCAATTAGCAAAATCAATCAAGAGAATAAAGACTCGTGCATTTCATCACAAGAGAAAGATCAGCACCATTTGCTCAATGCGCTATTTAAAGGATAAACAAAATAGGGCCTTAATTTCTGTTAAAACGCTATTAAAGATAGAGACCTACTAGCATTTCATCTTCAGAACTTCATAACATTTAATCAATTGAAAATGAAGAGAAAAGAACCCTATTGTAATAGGTCATGACCAAATGTCTGAGACAGAATCCTTATCCATAATCAGCATGACCCTAGACAAAACCGCAAAGCTCAATGAGAACCAAGACATTCAACAGCTCTCTCCATTATATGTAGAAACAGATCCTATAAGCTGAATCCTGTTAGAAACTCAGTTATGTTTCTGGCAAGTACACCAACTCAAGTGCACAGTAATCAAGTATTGGATTCTGTATCAGAACTTGAGGGTAGCTAGAAAAAAGGGGGAAGCATCGGACCATGGTTAGCCAGATATAAAATAAGCATGGTAACATTGTGGAAAATGTTCAAATTACTTGTACCCTTTAAGCGATTCCAATTAGTTGAGATTAAGTTTTAGTCATGTTATTACCTTTACTTCTAGTCCAATGTTTGCTAGGAGTCTTTTCGTCTTATTAGAGATTTATTGCCAGTAGAAAATGTAGAGAACTTCTAATGCTAGAGAAATTGATAATTTTACAGGTATTTCAGTTTATGTGATGTAATTTAACTCAATATGGAGTTTAAAAAAGAAAAGATTTTGAAACTAGTGGTCTTAAACATACAATAACATTTGTGTGTCTATAAGACTTCTGAAATTTATGGTTGTAAACAGGTCATAAGATCTGTGTGGCTAGAAAAGCTTCTCATTAAGGGTAAAATGGGAAGTTTAAAGTCAAATTGTTTTCAAATATAAAAAAATGTGTCTTTCTTCTTGAAACGGACTAATAAGGAAATAATGTCGCATAAAGTGACATGGAGGGAGTATAATATTGGACAACGGATATAATAGGTCGATAGGGATAATAAGGATTCATACGGTGGACCCCAACTTGCTTAGTATTGAGGCTTAGTAACTGTTGCACTTATACCCTTTAGCAGGGCCAGCCTATGTTTTAAACAATAAGGCGTATGGTCATACCTGAAAACTCCATCTGTACCTTATTTGGAAATAAGGTACATTATGATGGCAGGATCTGTTTTTTCCGGAGAAAAGAGTGAAACTTCTGTTTTTTTCTCTCCATGCACGCAATAGAAAGAAATGTTGGACCGATCGAAAAAAAAATGTTAGTGTATGCATGATCAATATGTTTACCAGTAGAGCAGTTCTGGAAGTTGATAGTATTTAGGCCTTTGTTCTCCATCTCTCAATCACAACCTGTAATTGCTGAGTTCTCCTCCTAACCTGTGAAGCAAAGATTTTTAGGAAGTTCGCACCAATAAGGCATTCAGCTGCACTCAAAAGAAAAGAATGTAACTGTATAATCCTAACTCAAAGCAAGTAACCTCTAATTTTTTTAAGTTACCTCGTATGCTCTTTCACAACTGATGCTTTCAAAAGTTAAAACAGCAGCTGAAATAATGGCGTAATATTACATACTTCATTTTAGTCATTTATGTAGTGAAAAGGTAACAACTTTTTTGTTGAAAACTTAAAAGTTTGCCTTCTTTCCCTCCCTTTAATGGCCCCACCTGTAATCCCCAAAAACTGGAAAAGAATGAAATCATTCAAAGTGGTGTTGATATTTATTCAAATCAGTGGAGTTAGGGCCTGCTTGGAAAGCCACCCGTGTAATTGGAATTGAGTGTAATTACATAGTTTGGCATGTTTGTTTGACCAAATAATTACTTGGTTAGGTGGGAATTGGGTGTAATTGAGAGGGTGTAATTGTAAGACTTTGAAAGTATTTTCCTCAATGTATTCATCTTTAAAGGGCACAATATATACACCATATACATGTAATTAGGAAGAGTCAATCATGCATAATCTTCCTAATCAATCCCTAATAATCTTCTACCTAATTAACATTTTACTACCTACCATATATAAAATGATACAACATTAATACATAATAATAATATGATTTACATAATATTCTAACACTCCCCCGCGGTCGAAGCTGGAGGGCGGTGAATGCTGAGACTGTCCCTAAAATCTTCAAATAATATCAGTGGAAGTCCTTTTATGAAGATATCTGCGATTTGATGACGCGTTGGGACATGTAGCACCCGAACTTGCCCGCGAGCCACCTTCTCGCGTACAAAATGAATATCTAACTCAATATGTTTAGTGCGTTAATAGTGGATGAGATTCCCTGAGAGATAGATTGTACTAATATTATTATAGTTTACTATTGTTGCAGTCGGAATAGGGCAATGAAGTTCAAGTAACAGGTTCCAAATCCAACATGAGTCAGATACAACATTGGCCACAACACGATATTCTGCTTCAGCACTTGAGCGTGATACCGTGGCCTGCCTTTTTTAGGACCATGAGATTAAATTGTCACCAAGGAAGACGCAATACCCGGATGTGGACCATCTTGTATCCGGACATCCTGCCCAATCTGCATCAGTGTAAGTAACAAGTTTGGAAACAGAGGACGGGTATAGATGTAATCCATACTCCAGAGTGCCCTGAATATATCGCACAATGCGTTTCAGAGCATGCATATGTTCCTCCATTGGATTATGCATGAATAGACACACTTGTTGCACTGCATAGGTAATATCTAGCCTGGTGAATGTGAGATACTATAAAGCTCCTGCTAGGTTGCGGTATAATGTTGGATCAACAAAAGGTTTGCTAGAGATGGCACTCAATTTTGACTTTGTGTCGACCGGAGTTGCCGAAGGTTTGCAGAAAGACATCACAGCTCGTTCCACGATTTCTGATGCATACTTCTTCTGGGAGAAAAATAATCCACATGTATGTCGTGTCACAACAATTCCAGAAAGTAGTGTAGTGGGCCAAAATCTTTCATAGCGAATTCAGAACTAAGCTGTGACATGATATTCTTGCAAAGAGAGTCTGAAGATGCTGTTAGAATAATATCATCCACATATAGAAGAAGATAAGTAGTATGATTACCCTGACGATAGATAAACAGGGAATTATCTGAACGGCTGTGCGAAAAACCCATGTGTGACACAAAATCTGCAAACCGCTTATACCAAGCCCTGGGGCCTGCTTGAGGCCATATAATGATTTGTTGAGCAAACACACATGGTTGGGATATTTAGGATCCCTGTATCCCAACGGTTGGTGCATGTATACAGTCTCATTAAGGTGTCCATGGAGGAAGGCATTTTTGACATCCAATTGATGAAGTGGCCATCCTTTTAAGAGAGACAGGCTGAGAACTGTTCTGATAGTTGTAGGTTTGACCACTGGACTGAATGTTTCCCCGCAATCTACACCAACTTGCTGTGTCTTCCCATCACCTACAAGACGGGCTTTATGTTGCTCAAAAGTTCCATCAGATTTTTCTTTATGGATGAAAATCCACATAGATCGAATTATATTAGCATTAGATGGACGAGGTACTAAATCCCATGTCCTATTTGTAATTAGAGCATGATATTCATCATCCATGGCCATTTTTCAATTCAGGTCTTTTAGAGCAGACACTGGATTACGAGGCAAAGGTGATTTCGAGACCTGGGTGTGAAGACTATATTTGACATTGGGTTTGACAATTCCATGTTGACTACGGGTGACCGGACGGTTTGTTGGGCCAGTGGACTGGACGCCACTGACCAAGGAGTGAGAAACCGAGGGTCCAGTGGGCTGTATTGCTGGAGCTGGAATTGGGCCCGTAGTGGTGGACTGGCCCAATCCGCTGAACCGAGCAGATTGTGCGGTAGTGGGACTGGGCCTCTGAACCGAAGGCCTAAGCTGCTGCATTGAAATGTCAGTCAGTTCGGCCATCGATCATTGGCCCAATGGGCCTGAATTACGGTGTTCAACACTAGCAATAGGTACCGAGCTGTAAAAAAATGTGTTAGATACGAAAGCTTATCATCATCCAAAAAATCATAGTTATGAGTCCCCAAGAAAACACATGGAGTAGACCGGGCTTGGAGTTTTGTGATTGTGGTGGATGGAAAGAGGGGTAGCAAAGACAACCAAACACTCTTAAGTGATAATATATGGGCTCTCGTAAATAAAGCATTTTTAGGGGAGCTTGGTATGATAGATTTTTATGAGGAAGAACATTCAACAGGTAAGTGGTCATTTGGAGTACATGATGCCAAAATACAGGGGGAAGTGAAGCATGAGAAAGAGATGTTCTAACAATATTGTTAATGGTTCTAATTTTGCGTTCCGCCTTCCCATTTTGTGATGAAGTATGAGGACAAGACAGACGAAACTGAAGACCATTTGTTTTGAAAAAAATCCCAAAACTGTTTATTGTCAAACTCCCCCCATTGTCACATTCAATATTTTTGATATCACGTTCAAATTGAGTTCGGATGAATGCTCTAAAAGTGAGAAAAGTGGAAAACACTTGTGATTTTTTCGAAAGGGGATGTCCACAAATAATTAGAGTAGTCATCAAGTATAAGCAAATAATATCTATGACCAGAAGAACTCAAAACATGTGATGTCCAAATATCACAATATAAAATATCAAACGGCAAAAGAGTGCATAAAGTAGAGAAAATAAATGACAACTTAACATGTTTACCAAGCGTGCAAGAACGACACTTATTTAGAGTCCGTGTTTGAGTACAAGAAATAAAATTATTTTGTTTAAGAGAAGCCAAAATAGCCTCTCCCGGATGTCCTAAACGTTGGTGCCATAAAGATGGTGCCAAGGCTACAAAAACAGAAGAAAACTTGGATTGTTGTGTTGACAGATTTATTGGATAGAGCTCCCCCTTGCTACCACATCTCATGAGAAGCTTCCCCATCTGAAAATCATGCACGGAAAAGCCAAAGGGGTCAAACCGGACAGATACCCAATTATCAGTTGTAAACTTTCTAACAGAAACCAAGTTTTTGATTAATTTGGGAGCATGAAGGACATTCTTTAAAATTAGGGGTGGTTTGGTGGTGACAATTTGCTAGAACCATAACCTTTTATTAGAATTGAATGGTCATTTCCGACAATTATTCCATTATCATTGCTCAAATTAAAAAAGGACGAGAGATTACCTTGGGAGGATGTCATATGGGACGTCGCTCCGGAGTCCATATACCAATTTGAATCCGGTGAATTAAGTCCAAGAGTGTACATGGCGGACTCAATTTCTGTGGGGTGGGCCCTTGTTGAATGGGCCTCATGCCACTGGGTCGGCTGAGGCCCACTGCTACTGCCTATGTTAACAGACCCAGCGAAATGGGCCTGTTGCTGCTGCTGCCAAATTGGTGGAAAGTACCCACTGTTTTGTTATGGCTGGCCAGTGGCCTTTGGGGCTGCCTGGCCCAATTGCCTGTTGGGGCTGGGCTGGGTGGTATAGCCCAAGGCCACTGCCAGCCGTTGGGCTGCTACCACTGTCCGCCACCCCTGCCGCCACTGTCCGCCACCGGAGTTGGTGTTTCCTCCATTACCGCCGCCACAGGAATTTCGGTGGCCTCCACCATTGTTATTTCCGCGATTTCCACCCTTATTTTTATTGTTATGACATCTTTTTTGTCCCTTATTTTGTTGAGAAGGGTCAAAAAAGTTATCATCATTTGAAGGAGTGGCAAGCATGGCAGAATTTGAAGTAGTTGAGGGCTTTTTCACCAAGTCCAACTCCTCAAGTACAAGCATGGACCTTGCTTGATAAAATTGTGGTAGAGGATTACTTTGACAGATTAGAGTTCCCACGCCGTTATACGCGTCGGTGAGACCGGCGACCAATTGCAAGACTAACCGATTATTAGTAACCGGTGAACCAACGTTTCTTAATTGATCGGCCAACACTTTGAGTCGTTGACAATATGTAGAAACATTAGGGAAGTTTGTCATGTCAATGGTTGAGAACTCATGTTCCAATGTACCAGCGCGAGAATTTTGGTTATCTTGAAAAATATCTCGCAAGCGTTCCCACGCCGCCATGCCTGTTGAATCCGGTTCAATTATCGTATGCAACAACTCAGTGGAGATTGCTGCATAAATCCAACCAAGGACTGTGGCATCAAGTGTATCCCACAATTCCTTGTCTGCATCGTTTGTTATGTCTTTCCCTTTACCATCTTTTGGAGGAATTATATGATGGAGAACTTTGTGAGCACGACAACATATTTTGAATAATTCCGCCCAAGTCGCATAGTGAACGGTTTCCATTTCTAGTTTGATGGAAACATGTGTTTTGATGTTTGAGACAGCAAGGGCAGAGTGAAAGGATGATTTGGTTTCAGATATAATTGATTGTGATGAAGGATAATCAATAATGGAGTAAGAGAGAAAAAAAAATGAAGAAATTTTCGGCCAACTAGGGTTCTAGGGAGGAAGATGACCAAAAATTTGGAAGAAAATAAACTAATTTTGGATCTTTCCTTAAGCTCTAGATACCATGTAAGACTTTGAAAGTATTTTCCTCAATGTATTCATCCTTAAAGGGCACAATATATACATCATATACATGTAATTAGGAAGAGTCAATCATGCCTAATCTTCCTAATCAATCCCTAATAATCTTCTACCTAATTAACATAATATTCCTAATTAACATTTTACTACCTACTATATATAAAATGATACTACATTAATACATAATAATATGATTTACATAATATTCTAACAGTAATTACTCTCCAATTCTAAAGGAGGGTTGAAAATTCGGTGTAATTACATGTTTACTTTTTAGTTTCTTTCTTTTTTTGTTTTATTGTAATTTCTTTTCTTTTTTAATTTACTTTTATTTTTATTACTTTAATTTCTTTTTTCTTTTTTCTTTTTAATTATTTTTATTTTTAAAATATATTTTTCTTTTTATATTAGTTATCTTTCATTTCCTTTCTTCTCATTCTCAACCTTTACTTCTTGTGATTCCATGTAATTACTCGTATTTTTTTAGTTTATTCATTTAGCATAATTCTGTTATTATTTTAATTTTTGAAACAACAGCTCTTAATATTGGAAAGATGAGTCATTAACAAACTTAACTGTGTAATTACACTTGTGCGACCAAACAGTACGATTGTAATTATATTGTAATTAAGCTATGACAAACAAGCAGGTCGTTGTAATTACAATATTGTGTAATTACGACCCTAGCAATTACACCAATTCCAATTATCAGGTGGCTTTCCAAACAGACCCTTAGATTGTTAGAGTAATTGGATCTGCACCAAATTGTTTTATTCAGAAAGACAAATATTTTGCAACAATCGAGTTGATCATGGTCCAAATCGCTGTACAGTTTTCTCACTGGGAATTCAATTGCATAATATTTAGACTAAAGGACTTTATCAATATAATAATAATAATTAGATTAACCTATCAAAAAATAATTAGGTTACAGGTTTCTTGTCCTCTAAAGCAAAGGAATATTCTCCTCCACACTGTCTAACTCGAAGGTGAAATCTGAAGGAAACAAATTATATAACTTGTACTAAATATGCAAGATGAGGTAGACCTAAAATCACACCGGAGGAAGTGACTCAAAAGACTTACGATCTCTCGGGATCCACACAGGCTTACCAAGAAGTAGAATTCAATACAATACAATACAAGAAAAAGATTCTTAGGCAATAGCAACTAGTTCCGATCAAGGCTTAGACATGTTTGTACGCTTATATTAGGTCCAGTGTTGGTAGGAGTTCTTTTTGTCTGTTTAGAGATTTGTGTGTTAGTTGAAAATGTAGAGAACCTCCACAATAAGAGAATCCCAAATTACTGAATACTGGAATGAATCAGGTCCAAATGGAACGAAATGGATTGTGAGAATTAGCATAGCCAACTCCAACTACCTAGAGGTTGAGGCGTTGTTGTTCACTTCTTGTAGTATGGCATGTGCATAATAAGGTTAAATATTAGTACCTTTTTTACGAAACAGCAATATTCAGAGTTTGAATCAAGCGTGCAGGAAATTAATACTTTATTTTTGTGGTGAAGAATTGTCAACTAAATAGCAGCAATATGGAAGATCACAAATAACAAGAACATATCTATAGTACCTCAACTAGCGGTTTTTTACCCAAAAGCAGAGCATCAACACTTCTTTCAGTCTGCATTTTGTTCTCCAAAAAGAAAAAGAGCTATTAGAATTTGAATAGCTGCCAGAAAGATTACAAAGGATAAAGTTATGGATTTTAACCTAAGTTGCGCGGACTCTTCACTTTCGATGATGCACCCGTGTCGGATTCTCCAAAAATACACTAGTTTTGGAGAATCCGACACGCACCCGTTGACATTTTTGAAGAGTCCGAGCAACATAGCTTTTAACTCAAAGATTTCCCTATATTACTCTTTGACAATAAGCTAGAATGCAACAAGAACAAACAAGGGGATCAAAGACGGAAGGGAATATGTGCCAACATGTCAATAAGAAGACATTGCTGTCTAGCATGTGATATTTCTATACTACGCTATTGCCTCAAAGTGGTGACTAACCCGGTGTAGAACCCAGTAGTTTCTCTCGTTTATTTCTATCAAAAAGGGAAAGGGCGATGGAGCTTTCCTCTCAAGAACACTTTTACTGGAGTTCCTGATTCGTGCTTCCTGATCACTTAGAGTCACAGTTACGATTCCTCCAATCTGTAAAATTTGACAATTCAAGAGATCAGAAAGGAAGCATGTGCATTGCCTAATAATGAAGTGTAATTCTGTGAAGAAAACTGCATCTAGAAAAGATACTAAGGCAAACAAGAAGAGATCTAAATTGAGCGCTAAATATGCAGTCATTCAACCACCAATGTCCTTTTGCTAGCAAGCCTTTAAACAGAAGAACACAAACAGCTAAATCCTAAACTAAAGGTCACGATGAACTTTTTCTTAAAGTTCAAAATGCAACTTAAAGTCCGATATATGATCCAGAAACTGTAATTGTTTAGATCTCTACATTTTTATGCCAATTCTAAAACAACATAAATCATTTATATTTCCTACAAATTTCTGAAAAACCAATCAAAAGAGCTTGATATAAATAGAAAGAGGAGCTGATGAACTGGTATTAGAGCAAAGCGCCTGGAGTCAGTTAAACAGGCTATCAGAAAAATAAATGGCTAGTGATGGAATAACACCCCCTCCCCCTCAAACCAGAAAAGATAGTAAGAAAAGGAAAAATAAGTTAGTAATACTAAGTCTGATGACCACTTAGGATGACGACAAAACCCAGAGAAATCATCTGAGAAGTATCTGCTTAAAACCCCAAGCATGTATGCTTGAATGAAAAGCTACACAAGGAGCTCATTTTCTTTTCAGGTGGTTGTAGTAAGGAGGATAAGAGACCATTTTTGTAAGTGGGGAAACGATTTGTACCCCTATAGAAAAAGAGGGTCTGGGAATATCAAGTTCCAAGAAATAAACCAGGAAAAAAACGAATAAACTGGGATTTTGGACATTCAGCAGAGGAAAGAAAGCATTGACATGAAGTGAATGATGTACGTTTGGGCGGTGTTATGAGACTTGAATTTCAAGCAGAGTTGGAGAACCTTATGCCTGCAGCTCGCTGAGGAGGATAACACAAGGATGGGATAAATTTTTACCTGTTGCGCAGTTTAAGGATGGGGATACCAGGATAGTAGGAGATTGTTTTGGTGGAAGATCAATGGAGCAAGGAACTGTTAACAATAAGTACCCAGTTCATACTCTAGTTTCTGAGAAGCATACCACAGTCCATGCCTCTTTGAGGTTGTAAAGTAGCCAATTGTTTTAAATCCTGCAGTAATGGGAACACAAAAGACTTTTTTTTATTGGTGTAATGAGATTACAAGATTCTGAGCTAAATATTAGAATTTCTTTCTTCCAATGCATGCACTGGACAAATCTGATACTCGAAGTATCGGATACTTTGATATCGAGATCTGCAGCCAGTGGCATCTTTTTCTTATTTTATGAAGTATGATGTTTCATTAAAAGGCATCAAGAAGATGCAGTAGCGCAAACGTGAGTACAGGAATAAAAATGTTAGCTCCAATACATCAGTTCTATGCTAGAGACACGGAGCTAACAAAGTGAAAAAACTGATCAGCACTAATTACAGGGATTAGATTGTTCCAGCAAGATAAGTTAAGAAGACACCTGCTTAAGTAGTGGTTTGGATCAAAATTCCATCAAAGCATGTGTGGTTTCTTTTTCTCCAGACACACAGACAAATAGTCGCAGGGATCATTATCCAGATCTTTTTGATGGTTATATCAACTCTCTATGAGCACCAGCTCTCATAGGCATCTTTTACCTTAAGAGGCATGACCCAATTGAGTCCAAAAATAGAGTGGAACGTGCTCCATAGATCACTAGCAACTGCAAAATGAAGAAATAGGTGGCTGATACTCTTTGAGTTGTTGGAGCACATGTAGCATCTGTTTCCTAACTGTATGCTTCTTCTGCTAAGGTTGTCCTGGGTTAGGCAAGCTTCATTTAGAACTATCCAGCCAAAACATATGATCTTTGGTGGCAGTTTGGTCTTTCAGATTAGTTTCCCAATCTTCCCAGCAGCATGTCAAGAAGATCTTCCAACTCCCCGTCATGTATATTCCTTCTCAGATTTGGGACCCAAGTGCTGCCACTTCTATTCTCAGAAATAGTTGAATCTGGATTGGAGACTATCTGGAAAAGATTGGAATGAACCTCCTTCAGTGAGGCATTGTCCAGCCATTTGTCCTTCCAAAACCTGATGTTTCATTTCCAGCTTTAAAGCTTACCTTTTGAGAGAACTAATTCCAAAATGTGCTTATGTATTCAGGTCCTACACCATGAGGGGACCTAGGTGTTTTAGTGCACCAGTGATCCTGTTCACCATATTTTGCCTTGATCACATCTTTACAGAGCCCAGGTTGACCTGAACCATATCTCCACAGCCATTTCATCGGCATGCTCTTGTTAGGTCTCACCCCAAGCTACCTGTTAAAGAAATGGACCTTAGGTCTAACTCAACCCCAAAAGCTAGATCAAGAGGTAAAGCAGTCCAATTTCCTTCCCCCCCCCCACCGCCCCCTCTCCCCTCGCAAGCCTAGGACTGAACAACTAGAGTGTGGAAAATATAAGATGGGGGCCTAACATCGGCTAAACAATAAATTGGGATGGTCTGGCTCTGATACCATGATAAAAAAATGGACCTTGGGCCTAAATCAACCCCAAAAGCTAGCTCAAGAGGTGACGATTTCCCAAGACCATATACAACAACGATATACCGAGTGTAATCCCACAGGTGGGGTCAGGAAAGAATAGAGTGTACGCTGACCTTACCCCTACCTCGTAGAGATAGAGAGGTTGTTTCCGATAGACCCTCCGCTAATGCAACACATTTCAAAGTGGTATGAAAAAGGGAATACAGAATGGAAAGCAGTAATAACAACAACAAAATAGTGTGAAATGGAAAGCAATACCTAAAGAAAGGAAAAAACAACAAAATAATGCGATAACCGAAGCACAAGAAAAACAGGTGGTAACAGAATTCGAAGAACAACAAACTGTGAGAATAATACTAATACTTGTAAGAAAGTAGGTGCAAGTACGACCACCAAGCATGTCCCGCAGTAAAGCGAGAGAACGCCCAACTACCAACCAACCCACTACCTTAATCTGCTACCTACAAACCCTCCTATCTAAGGTCAGGTCCTTGGAAAGCTCAAGATGTGCCATGTCCTGTCTAATCACCTCCTCCAATACTTTTTCGGCCTACCTCTACTTCTTCTTACGCCCACCATAGCCAACCTCTCACACCGTCTCACTAGGGTATCTACGCTTCTCCTCTTCACATGCCCAATCCATCTCAGCCTCACTTCCCTCATCTTATCCACCACGGAGGCTACTCCCACCTTATTCTGAATATCTTCATTCCTAATCTTATCTCTCCTAGTATGCCCGCACATCCACCTCAGCATCCTCATTTCCGCAACTTTCCCCCAAAACCATATAAAGGAGTCTAATTTCCTCATCCCACCCGATGTGGGACTCAACACCACCTTTGAGTTTTGGTTGAGTGACTTTTGTCCATTTAATCAGATGAAATTTGTGACTTTGGCTATTCCTTCTGATTTTGTTCAGCAGATTCAGACCTTTAGCAAGGCATTTTTTGCCCTTATCAGTGACAATAGCGAACTTCCTTCAGGAATAATATAGAAGAGCATATGTGCTTTGAGAGCTACCATTTTTAGCTTCAAAAGCTATGTGGTAATTTCTATTGACAGGTGAGAACATCCATAAGAAGAAAGGGATACACGTGAATGGGTATCTCCTCCATTAGAAGCCAAAGGAAACAATTTGCGGTATTTTGATTGTGCTTCTGCTTGTTCATTGGTTGGGTAGTAAATTGGGTGAGCTATCATCACTTAAAGAGCTGGGCTTCCACTGGAGGTAGAAGAAATTCAGCAAAGGTAATTCCCAGTGTCTTTCCGGTCTTGTGGCTGGAACTGAACAGCGAGCATCCAGGCAGAGGAGATGAACATTACTAGATTCTTAGATTGGTTTTCTTTAACATTTTAGAATTCACGCAGTGAGCAATTATCTGTTGCAGAAAACGATATTTTGAATATTTCTGGATAGTCTTCACATGTATAGATATTCTGGCTGAGTAGTTCATCGCTTCTCACCTTTGAGTTCATGTTTATTTTTCTGTATCTTTGATGAGGGACTGGCACCCCCTTGGTGCCCTGTCTAATGGAATACTCCAACTTCATTTATCAAAAGAAAAAAGCACACACGCCAGAGCTAGCAGTTGAAATGAAAAAGTCTAATACTGAATCTGAACGACTTAAAAGCTTCTTATTATGTCTTTAAATCAAAGAGATGCAAAAATAATGCTTGTTTACCATTATCCACCAAAAAGCAGATGCAAAAAGATTCTTTAAGAATAACCAAATGATGCTAATATGGATTGTTATGCAGGACAGATAAAAAAAAAGAGGGGTTCCTCATTAAGGAAATCATTAGGTGATCCATACATACCAGATGAGACAGAGTAGGATTCTTAATTATATTCTCTAGCTGCTCACCATGAGCTGTACCAATAAGCATAACACCTCTCTCAGCAATTGTACGACAAGCATGAACTTCAGATTCAGTGCCAATCTCATCTACAATGATCACCTCAGGCATGTGGTTCTCCACAGCCTCAATCATAACCTCATGCTGCATCGATGGGTCTGGAACTTGCAATCTTCTCGCCCCTCCTATTGCTGGGTGCGGAATATCCCCATCACCTCCTATTTCATTGCTTGTGTCAACAATAACCTACCACAATGATCTCTAAGCTGTGAAAATTTATTTCATTAGCAGCACAATAAACAAAGAAATAAATTAGATTTGATAAACAAAAGCAGGAGAGTGAAACCATAAAGTTAATTGCAGTGGTTAGTTAACAAACCACTCTTTTATGAAGTTCATCTGACAAGACACGAGATATCTCTCGCACAACTGTAGTTTTACCAACACCAGGTCTGTTAAATTTAAGAGAGCCAAATCAGGAAGAGACAGAATAACCTTACCGGATAGCAAGGTCTATGTAAATTGTGATAAAGCATGATGTTTATCAGCTTAGTACAACACATCAGAAAAGATTTAGCCACGAGCAAGTTCAATGGTTCCACTTGAGCTCATATTAGGAACCAGTTATCCAGCATGATGGGGGAAATAAATTGTTGGTAACATGGTTGATATTGTGCCAAACAAAAAGAGAGGGGAACAGGCATCACCACTTATATAGTTCCAAACATAACTATGCTTCCTAGATTAGACCAAAGTTACAAATGAGTACAAGCTAACTCATTATCTCTAATCAGAAAGGATTGTAAGTAAGCTGCTTGATTTTCAACTAATTGCCATATCCAATTCACATCCAATGACAAAATTACAAGCCTCCAAAAAAAAACAATAGCTGCTGAAAACTAACATGGCATGCACTTGTTAAATCCTCTCAATATCTTGTTAGCCTTGAGAGTGGAGGCTGCATATAGTGGAGTTTTATTGGGTATTTGAAATGTGTAATCACCTTACCCATAAGTTTAAACTACCGGAGAAGGGACACATATATTTATTTAGTTAGTTATTTTAGGTCTGCGACACACCCTCTCATGTGGGGACAAGCTCGTGAAATCCTTTTCTGATAATGGTGGTAACAAGACTTGAATCCAAGACCTCTGCCTACTCTAATACCATATTAAAATGTGTTACCACCTCAAATAAAAACCTAAGTTATTAGAGAAGGGACATAATTGTTTATTTATTTCAGGTTTGCAACAAATGTAAAGACATAGTTAAGTACATATGAGTGTGCTCCATCTAACAGTTTAAACTTTTAGATGAGGTGGCCACACAATTCAGCAAGGTATTAGACAGACAGAGGTCCTGCTTCAAGTCTCACTGCCACCCACTATGAAGAAGAACTTCCATGTAATTGGCCGATGAAAACGAATTGACCCACATGTGAGGGGGCTTGTTGAAAACATAATTATGTAAACTAAAGTGTGCTCTATATAACGGTTTAAGCATTTGATGCGGTAATCACACAATTAAATACGGTAAAAGAAGCAACCTTAGGTATTGACATCCAGAACAAACGGGGGATCTTTTAGGCACAACACAGAGATTATAATGACAATGATAGTGTTCATGGTGCAGTCCACCTTTCAAACCCACAAATAAACAATTTGGCTATAAGAAATTTTGATGAGAATTATTATAACTAACAAATCTTCCAGCGGTATTTTTGGTTGATCATAAGTTGTTTCTCAGTAATTAACATTATTGTTGTATCATGCTCTCCACTGGTCAGACATGATTTACAACTATATTTAACTCACTTACCGTCCAACAAACAAGATACTTTCGCCAAAATCAAGCAAATCCCGCACCATGTCAATCTGTCCTCTGGCCCTGCCAACTCGGCAGGTCAAACCAATGACTTCCCCCTTCCTATTCCTAATTGCGGAAATGCGATGCAAAGTGCCCTCAATGCCAGCTCTATTATCTCCTCCAAATTGTCCAATTGCCTTGAGGACACATTGTATATCTTCCATAGAGACCTGCTTAACCAGAAAAAACAGATAAAACCTTCCATTTCAAAAAAGAAAAGAGAAACAGATATAACTAAGCTCTTCAAATAATCTCCCGGTGTCCAGTTGTTGTTCTTCATATTCCTTCAGCAAAAGACAATTCAGCGTCAAGAAATTAGATACAAGTACAACTAAGCTCTTCCGAGAATCTGGTGTTCAGTTGTTGCCTTGTATTTCCTTCAGAAAAAGTAATCATAGTCACTCTAACATTCATCAGAGAACTAATTAAGTAGCAAGGTTCAAGACAACCATTTTTTTCACTTCCTAGTAAACTACAATAAGCTTCCGTGTTTCTAAGCAAGAGGTGCACTAGTCATTATCATGACAATAAATACTCCAATATTTTGTAATGTAGGGTAATTTCAATACCATTAGTGTTTACCTCAGTGTTTCGAAGGTAACGCCTGCCAGAATCATCTATGTAGTGTGCTTGTGGCAAACAGCCCAAATCTAAAATCACCTACAAACATAGCATAATATCTTTTTGATCAGTATAGTAATTATCATAGCATAGTTATCATCATAAACATTACTGATAACCTATGAGATAACACGAATCTCAAATAATTATCAAGCCATAAACATTACCGGTAACCTATGTGATAATACGAAATTCATCCCGTCAGATCTTGAAAAGCATATCTACTGAAACATGTTTGTGGTAAGCAGATGAATTTAGTTCGGATTCACAAAGATGACAATTTCCAGAACACTGATCATAAATTTTTCCAGCAAGAGACCACTTTGACACCAGAATATTAGCAATGTAAAGGATGCCATCTTTCATAGGCACATTTAAGTTGGTAAACTATAAAGCTAGCAAATCAAGAACAGTTTATTAGCTGACAGTAAGATTTAAGGCAAACATCATATGTTTTTTTCTTTTGATAACCGTGGTGTACGGGCCAGTTTCCATGCACGTCGACTAATTCCATGGGATACCTGTCACCTCCCACCAGCAACAGGTACCAGGTAACTCTGTCCACCAAGGATAGGACAAATGGGAAGAAATCACCAAGTGTTTTTGTCTCTGCTGGGAATTGAACGTGAAACCTCAGGGTTCTCCACCCACTTAATTGACCACTAGGCCACACCCTTGGGTGCTACATCACATATTGCTATTTAAGATCTAGATTGAGTGAAGCTAAAACCATCAAGGAGAAATCTGGTGAAAAAAAACACATATTCCATCCCTTTGTCAAAGATGTCCCTAAAATCGTGACCATCATATCAGAAGTATTGCTGAGGATTATGATGGAGATATTCCCATCATTAGATATAGATACCTCTATTAGATTATCTTGGCTGGGGTCACACGAAAGTGTGTCCCGTAAGTCACATGGCAGAATCTGCAAAAAGAAGAAAAGAGAAGTAATGTTTTTAAATTCATCTTAAAGCATGATCTTCTATTATATAAAGCTAATATTTCATTGATACAACAGCCACAAGAGATCAAGATCACAATATGCTAACGACCCTCCAACCACAGCTATCCTACCTTTAATTTGGGCATAAATTACAAAAAAAAAATGTAAAACAAACTTGCAATTGTAATGTACATAGCCCTCCAGACCTGAAATATAAACAAATAAGCCTTAGTTGCACTAATAATTAAGAGAGCAAGATGGTTCTTGTGAGACACTCCTTGAAGCGTATGGCATTTTACTTCATGTATACACTAAATTTTACCTCACGTTTTTAAAAGAAGGCTGAAAAGTCCATTCTTGAACAAGCAGTTACCTCGTGTTATCTCCACTGTAATGTTTATTTTTTTATTCCTAATCTCCCACTATTAACTTTCTCATAGACTTTTGTGTTTGATATAAGAAAAGTTCACTTTCTCGTGAGGGTAGATTTTCCCAGGAAACCAGTGGTACAAACATCATAGGAAATATATAAAATCTTAAGCACTCCACCGCCTTTCCAAGTTTTAATGTCACTACATTTTTACTTGACTATGAAATAGCCCTGTAACAAGCAATGCCAGTACTACTACTACTACACCTTGATAAACTAGTAGGAGTTGCCTATGTGAATCATTAATATCCATTCTGCTCCATTTGGGCCAATTCCATTCAATTAATTTATCTTTAGGGACAAATTAGGGGTTCTTAAAACTGGTGAGTATCTAAATGTCACACTTATTCCTAGACTAACATACTGTCTCTAACCAAATTAAAACACTCCTGTCGAACACCGGAACTTATGTAAGTATACAAAATAACACTGAATCTTAATCTAAACTTAGTTGGTAAGCCTATATGGTTATTAGGATATGATTATCTAAGAATAGCTTATATAGAGGCTAACTCGTATCAGTTTTGAGAGTAGTTAACTGAATTGTTTCTCCCTCAACTTCCCCGTAACTTTAAAATTTTCCAGCCAACAACATTAACATACCCAGTGCAGTCCCACAAGCGGGGTCTGGGGAGGGTGGTGTGTACGCAGCCTTACCCCTACCTTGTGGAGGTAGAGAGGTTGTTTCAGACAGACCATTGGCTAAACAAAATCGTCTCTTTTACCCTTCCCTTCCCCTTTCTAGGATCTTTGCATAAGCACATTTTTTTCAAACTTCCTCAACAGCCATCCCAACCCTAACTTCTAACAACTCACATTATCTGCACCCACAAGTGAGTGCCGAATATCCTAGTAATGATAAGGAACCTACAAGTTGAAAAATTGCTCCATCCATTCTCCAACCACTACCAATCAAAAAGAAAGGGGAAAAAGATGAAACTATAGAACTATAGATACAATCAACTAATCGATTACACCTCAACCCCTAAGTAGTTCGGGTAAGTTATATGAATCCTCTATATCCATTCTACTTTATTTGGACTAATCGAACCCCTGTCCTTCAAGTACTTGTAAATCCCTAAAACCCAAGCGATAATGTAATGGAACTCCTTGCCCATTTAACATCACTCCAGTGTCCGTGTAGTGCATTCTTTTTTGGGGTTTCAACACATTTGGCCGCTTGGCCAAAAATAATTACAGTCATTAGCCAATATACAAAAATGTACGTTAATAATGTATATTTTTTTTTGTATATCATGGCTATTATTTTGGTAGCCGGTCATACAAGGTAAAAAATCCTTCTTTTTTCCTCACGAATTGCACTTTTTGAGGACTCATAAGATGCCGCTTACTAACATACCACAAATGTCCTCCTTTATTCTGACTTGACACTAATTAACCAAACTCACATTGCTAGAGTTTTAATAGAAAAAAGGAAACAAATACTTGTTAAAACTGAATAGGAAAAACACCTGAAAGAGGGCATTTATATCATCATTAGCATGAGTATTACAGCACGAAAGGTGTCCTGGATTACTTGCGGCACGCATCAATGGTCGATAATGCGATAAACTGATGAAACAAAAAGCTTTTCGTTTTATGGGCACTGGACTAATTACACTAGTAACTCCACACATCAATAAGCTAGACCCCATTCCAATTTTCTGGTTGCTGTTCACTCCATGAAACCAAGATTATAAGTGCCAAGTCCCACTGTCCCTGCTGTACCCTTGCAATCCAATTTTGATGGCCTATTTTGAGTAATTATATTGAGTGTGATATCTTTTCCCTTCTTGCAGGTGTTGATACAAATGCCTAGAGTGGGAACAAAAAGTGGATGAGGCAGCGTGAATGAAACTTATCCGAGCGTCAATTCTTCGCTAGTCTTTCAAAAAAGGTTCTGAGGTAGTCAATTTTATTTGGAGTTTAAGTGTTTTCATAAATATTGTCAGTAGGTTATGGGTAGTTCACCTATTAAACTCGCAAAAAGTGATATTTCATGATTTTTTTGACATTATCTGTATTAATTACATTAAACATCACTATAACATGACTCAATTTTGCATATATCTCTATATTTTAGTTTTAAACACTTATATATTCTATATTATAAAAATCCTACTACCTGAGTATATCCTGACTAAATATATATATTGGGCAAAATTTGAATAAGCCAGATGATCGTATCAGGTGTTAACACATGGCGGTAGGCAACAGATCAGACATAAGTCAACAAGTGAGAGGCATTGAGCCATCATGCGTGGCTGGTGTAGGGAGTAGCTTGGTTTGAAGCCTCCGAAAATGAAGGTCATAAAGGTCTGAGGATTTCCTCCAACTGTTATTACGCATTATTGCAGACATTCATATTTATAATTAAGAGGACGTGAATCGTGGATCATGTACCCCTAGCTCAACTATAAATACAGAGCTTCACTCTATGTGTAGCACATTCTGATTTCAACGAGTATAGAAATATACTTGACATTTTCTCTTTAAAGTTTACTTGTTCTTCAAAATTTGTCTAGCTCAGTTGGTGTCTTTGTCCGGAGACCTTACCTCACAAGTGCTACTCAGACCCAGGCTGCCCTATACTTAATACCGTTGAATCTTTCCTCTAAGTTCATTTGTTAATTACTACGTTATATTTTGTCACTTTGCTTATCTTGATCCACGTGTCCATAAATCACGTATATAAATTCAACTGTACTATTTTACGAGTAAATAGTTTGACACCCATCATGGGGCTTGGACAATTGTGGTATCGTTTTGACCCTCTCTTTTATACTAACATGTTTTAAAGTTCCTCTTCTAGGAGACTTAGATGCAAGTATGAAAAAAATGGTATCAACGACCAGATCAATATTGTTCAAGACAATTTATACCACGTTTCCCTTGGGCCCAGTATGAACACTCGGCCAACGAGACTCAACATAGGAAGGTGGCGAAACCCCTACCCGGGGAGACGATCGTGGCCGATGAATGGAGAGGGAGTCGACTCCTAATGACTTGGATGACGAGTCCGTGGAAGAAACAGTGAACATTTTTAGGGCACAACAGAAAATGATTGTGGATCACCTCTCACGCCAGGATAAAATCATGTCCGAGATTCAGTAGGCCTTATTGGCGGCTTCAAGCAATTCTAACTACGTCAACAAAGGTCTTTGGTTGCACCCAAAGCGCAGACAATCCCTAGAGATGGCCACAATGTTCCGGGAGTGGAAACACGATTAGAAGACGATCGGACCGGAGGATCTAGCAATGGATCCATGAATGAAAACACTCTGGTCGACCCTTTCAAGGCCGAACTTATGAAATGCACGAAGGACATCAATACGAGAATGGATTAGAATGCAAAGGAATTTCACACTTGAATGGATCAGATCCCAGGGGCACCGCCGGTCTTTGAGGTCCCGGATTCTAATAAGTACATTTAGTTGGAGTACAAACCCTCTGCCACGCTGGAATTAACCCCGGAGAGGTTTAAGATGCCCATCATCCCCAAATATGACAGAACAACAAATCTATAGGAGCACATAACGGCTTACACCACAACTGTTAATGGGAATGATTTAAGACCTAACGAGATTGGATCAGTCCTAATAAAGAAGTTCAGAAAGATGCTGACGAAGGGGGCCCTAACCTGGTATTCTCTTTTTCCCGATCACTCAATTGACTCTTTTGCAATGCTTGCAAATTCTTTTATTAAGGCCCATACCGGAGCCCAGAAGGTGCAAACAAGAAAGACATATATCTTCAAGATAGCGTAGGGAGATATTGAGTTGCTCCGAGAGTTTGTTATCCAATTTTAGAAGAAGAGAATGTTATTGCCCTGTACCAGATGAATAGGCGGCCGAGGCTTTTACCAAAGGTCTTAATCCTCTAAGTTTTGGATGCTTCATGAAAATTGAAGGAGAATTTGTTGAAGTTCCAAGAAACGACGTGGGCAGATGTTCACAATAGGTATGAGTCGAAAATTCGAATAGAGGAGGACTAAGTGAATCCTCATGTCGGTCAGGTCCGGCACCAGAAAAAGTTAAACATAAGCCTATACCTTGGCCGGAAGACTTCGAGGAGTCAGATCAATCCCTACTCCTCATCCAAAAAATTAGGTTTCTTGATAGAGCATGGACGCAATGGTCAGAGCTATCAGTATTTCGGTTGGGTTCAGAAAGAAGAGTTGATCGGGGCCGGAATAACAGGGGTTTGCGAAATATGGAGAGGGAGAAATCCTCTGGATCTGCGGTCCAATGGTGAAGAGTTTCCAAAGTTGTCTGAATATAGCTTTAATATCAATCTCGTGCAGCTGGTGGCCTCCATGAGGAATATCATGGAGGCATGGTTTCCAAAGACCCTCTGGGCAGACCTTAACACGAGTGATACAAGCTTATGGTGTGATTTCCACAGTACGCACAGGCATATGACGATGAATTGAAGGCATCTCTCGGAAGAGGTGGACATGTTACTTAAAAACTGACATCTAAAGGAATTCTTGAGCGATAGGGCAAAGAGTAATTATGAGAGAAGTCGAGACGGATGTAAAATCGACAAAGACAACATCATTGTCACACGGTAAACATGATATTCAGAGGCACTGAGGTGAATGGCGTGACGTTTTCGGCAGCTAGAAAGACCAAAATGTCTATTACCCATGGGAAAAGGGTCTGTGAGACCCCGAATGAGGATGAGATTACCTTCTATGAGGAAGACACAGATGGCCGCAAGCTCCCTCATCATGATGCATTGATAATAACCTTGAATGTGTTAGCATTTAAAATTAAATATGTATTGGTTGATCTAGGTAGTTTGGTCAACATTGTTCAACTAATGGTCCTTGAGCAAGTGAAGTTGACCGATGATATAGTTCTGGCAACAAGACTTCTGGCCGAGTTTAACCTGACTAGTGTAACAACACAGGGAAAGATCATACTTCCCCACGTACGCAGATGGGGGTGATTAATTCTACTGAGTTTAAGGTGATTGAGAGAGACACAAGATACAACATAATCCTTGAGAGACCTTGGATTCATGATATGAAGGCGGTACCATCAACTTATCAACAACTGCTTAAATTTCTAAAACCAAATACCGTGAAGCAAATTTGGGGGGATCAACTTTCCGCCCGAGAAATGTTCATCGTAAAGTTGACAGCTGGAGAAGCGGAGCAATCAATGGAATAACAATCACAAGGGCCGGAGTCTGTACTCGGTTCTAATTCGGCAAAAGAGTGACCGGGGAAGGACGAAGCTGAGGAAGGGCTTCCATATAGATACCAGTTGCCCAGATATTTTTAGGTGCCAGACGATTCCAATGCAACCAAGTCAACAACAGAGGAGCTCAAGCAAGTCATCTTGTTCTCCGAGTTCCCGAAAAGAAAGGTATACATGGGTACAGGGCTAAGCCCCTAACTCAGGAGAAAAATCATTGAATTATTTAAAGCTAACATAGATTGTTTTGCTTGGTCTATTCTCTTATTTTTCGGATTAGATCCGACCATGGAAAAGAATTTGAAAATAGCTTATTCACAAATTTTTGTGAGAAAAAGAGAATTTTTCATGAGTTTTCCGCTCCCAAAACTCCTCAATAGAATGTGGTAGCAGAAAGAAAGAATAGAACATTGCAAGAAATGTCTAGAGTTATGCTCAGTTCTAAAAAAATTGTCAAAACATTTTTGGGTTGAAGCCTTAAATACTGCATGTCACATATCTAATAGAGTCTACTTAAGGCCAAAAACAAAGATGACACCCTATGATCCTATAAATGGAAAGAAACCTAACTTGCGTTACTTTCATATTTTTGGGTGTATTTGTTACATTTTAAATGATAGAGATCATTTGGCAAAGTTTGACTCTAAGAGTGACAAATGAATTTTTGTTGGCTATTCTCAGAATAATCATGCTTATTGAGTATACAATCTAAGGACCAAAACTGTACAAGAGTCTGTAAATATTATTTTTGATGATTTTTCTGATCTTATAGGAAATACAACTGAAAATATCACTGTAGTTTCAGTGGAGAATGTGCAGACTGCTGAAGAATCAGATGTTGCCACACCCGAAGAAACATTTGAACCTGAAATAGAGACCACATAGGCCATTGATGAGGAATCTAATGCAAAATTGCTAGATCAAGTTCAAATGGACCCTTCATCAAGGATTAGGAAGAATCATCCTTCAGGCCAGATAATATGGAGAGTTTTTGAAGGAATTAAAACAAGAGGGAAAGAACCACTCAACTACAGAGAAATGGTAAGGTATGTGTGTATGTCAACCATATACCAAAAGGTTAGTCTTTCTTGAATTAGAACCAAAAAATGTTTTAGAACTCAAAGATAATTTTGGATTCAAGCAATGCAAGAACTTGAACAATTCTCTCGAAATGAAGTCTGGGACTTAGTTCCACGTCCAAATAATACAAATGTTATTGGAACTAAGTGGATTTTAAAAAATAAATCAGACGAATCGGGAACAGTTGTCAGAAACAAATCTCGTCTAGTTGCACAAGGTTATACTCAGGTTGAAGGAATCCATTATGATAAAACATTCGCACATGTGGCCAGAATTGAGTCAATTAGAATGTTACTTGATATTGCTTATTGTCTGAAAATTACTTTACACCAAATTGAAGTGAAATGTGCTTTCTTAAAAGGTTATCTAGATAAGGAAGTCTATGTTGAACAACCAAAAGGATTTGAAGATCCCTACCATCCACACTATGTATACAAGCTCAAAAAGGCTTTGTATGGGTTGAAGCAAGCTCCTCGAGCATGGTATGGTCATTTAACTAACTTTTTTCTTGAATTTGGTTTTAACTGTGGCGAAGCTGATCATACTTTATTCATTAAATGACACGGTGTAGGTATTATAATTGCTCAAATCTACGTAGATGACATAGTTTTTGGGTCGACCTCACAGTCATACCTAAATTTATTTGTTGAAGCTATGTCATCAACATTTAAAATGAGCATGATTGGGGAACTAACTTTTTTCTTAGGTTTGCCGCTAAAGCAAAGTGATGATGGAATTTTCATCTCACAGAGTAAATATGCCAAGAATCTAGTTAAGAGATTTGGTTTGGAGAATGCTAAACAAATGAAGACGCCAATGGGTTCGTCACATAAGGTATGTAAGGATAATGTTGGTGAAAATGTCGATCCAATATTATATCGGTCTATGATAGGTAGCCTTCTTTACCTTACTGCTAGTCTCCCAGATATTATGTTTAGTGTTTGTGTGTGTGCCCGTTTTCAAGCCTGTCCCAAAATATCTCACTTAAATGCCGTAAAACGTATTATTCGATATGTTGCTGGCACATGTGAGTTGGTAATTTGGTATTTCAAAGACACTAATACTAACTTAATAGAATTCAGTGACTCGGATTGGGCTGGAGATGTGGATGATAGAAAAAGTACAAGTGGATGATGTTTTTATCTTGACAATAATCTTGTTTCATGGTATAGTCGTAAACAAAATTGTGTCTCACTTTCAACTGCTGAATCTAAATATGTAGCAACCGAAAGTTGTTGCTCTCAATTTATATGGCTAAGACACATGTTAGACGACTATGATTTTTCTAGAAACATTTTAATTTTGTATTGTGATAATTTGAGTGCTATAAATATTTCCAAAAATCCAGTTCAGCACTCACGTACAAAACATATTGATATTAGACATCACTTTTTAAGAGATTTAGTTGAAAAATAGCTAGTTAAATTTGAACATGTTGACACTCTTCATCAACTACCTGATATTTTTACAAAAGCTTTAGACAATGAGAGATTTTCTAGTTTGAAGAAATCTCTTAGTCTCTGTAATCTCTAAAAAGGCATTTTTGGTGAATGTCGGTTGAAACGTTGTCTAATATTTTGGGTGACATTTACCTATGTAATATCATAAACTGATTATTGTTGTTGTATAGTACATTACTTTTGGTCACACAAACATGATCCTTCAATAAGAATGTGATTCCAACGTGATACCGTTCTCTGCGATGATATGTAAATACATATATATCATAAAAAATGAGTATCAAAATAAGGCAAAGCCTTTACAAATATTTGGCAACTGTACAAAATGGGCAAAGCCCTTAAAATGATACCGTTCCTATTCTATAGTAGTATCAAGTGCTTGAAAGAATTTTAACAATACTAAATAAGTATTCATATTTTTTACACGAAAAAATCATTTTGTATGTGTCTTTATGATTAGATCAAGGACACGATGGGAAAATGTTACATTGGTCCATTGGTTAAACTCATAAAAATATATATAAAGTGTGTCTTGATTTGTTGCCAAAACAAAAAATTCTCGTGGGATCAAAATACTTGTGTTGTCCAAATGTTGCCAACATTGTTGTTGACATTATCAGATTGTGATATTTGTTGAGATGTTGTTCTTAACTGATTTTGGAAAAATCAAAATTTTCTCCCTATTTTTATGCCTAATTTTCAATAGGAATTTCAAACTTTAAAATAATAAGGTTAAATTAAAATGGTGATGTTCATCCTTTTATCTCAAAATTTTAGGTGTAAGTTATTTACTAAAAATGAAACACCTAAAACTAAGGGACATTTGTTGTTTAGAAAGGTTTTCCATGTCTATAAAATCCTCTCATTTGCAATTTTTTTATCATATCCAATTTTCCCTAAATACATTTAAAAAGGGGGAGGGGGGGGAGGGGGGAGGAATCACATCAGTCATCGGGTAAAACCCTACCTACCCGATGGAATCATCTCCAAATCAAACTTCATCCTCAATCTCAAACCCTAACTCCTCAAAAGCCTCTCCTCAATTCTCACCAATTAAAACTTCTCCAGTGTCAGAACCCATGTCAGCCAATATTTCATCTAACACCCCTATGAGCATCAACCCTCCTTCGAACACACCTCAACAACCGGGCTAGTCCTCTTCCTCAAATCTCCCTGAGGATCTTTCTAAAATAATAGTGTTTGAAGGTTTTGATGAACCTTTAGATATCATCTATCCCGGAGATAACAACAACCCCATAGATGTTGATGAGACTGTTGATTTTATATCATTGGGTAAGAGGCCCAGATCATATGCCTTTCCTACTCGTCGATCGAGTAGAGTGTTCGAGAAAACAATCCAAGAGATTCGAGTAGCAAAAGGACTAAATGTGAAACATCTAAACCCACCTACTCGAGCAGTGATAGTGAAAGTACGAACTCAATTTTCTCAACTGATGAAGAACCATCTGCTTCAGTACATCCAAGTGTGTCTCAAGAAGAGGAAATCCCTGATGAAACCCCATTGAAACAATTCCTTCTGAATGGAGTTCCCATATCTGCAAGGTCGAGTGTTGCTCCAAATGTTTCCCAGATGCTGAAATATCTCAGGCAATATTTCAGCCAACATCAGAAGAGACACAAATACGTTCATCCTCCAACAGTACAGAATTAGAGAGTGAAGCCGTGTCCGATTCAAACATAGAGGTATCTGCTTTCTCCGATAAATTCTATTCTAAAGCTAAACATGATAAGTTGAACTTTTATAAGAATAGAGTAATTAGGCCTGAGAGAGTGTTAGATATTGATTCATGTGCTGAATATGGCTTGGTAGAATTCTTAAAGGACAGACAACTTCTTGGCTCTGTTACTGAAAAAGAACCATATATTGATGAGATAATAATGTTGTTTTATGCTAACTTAAACTCTGCTATAGAGGATACCTCCTCAAAGAAATTTGGGATGGTATATCTCTATAACAAGATGTATCAATTTACACTCTCAATTATAAATCAATGTATAAGACTTGATATTGAAGAGAGAATGAGAGATGCAGAACGAGTGACAGAATCTAGGGATACAGTGATTGAGTACCTCACTGGAGGTGTAATGAAGAAATGAATTCCTAGATATCTAGCCTCCAAACTAACAGCTCTATTTTCCACCCTCCATAAAATTGCTATTCACAATTGGCTTCCTTCCTTGAATGAGTCAGTTGTGACATCTGAACAAGCCTCCATGCTGTTTAAAATTGGGAAAGGATTCAAGTTGATTTAGGAAAAATGATCTTTTATCAATTTGGTAATTTGGTTGAAAAAGATTCAACTTTAATCCTTCTTTTTCCTTCTCTAATCTACAAAGTATTAACTACCCAAGGTTTTGAGCCCAAGAGAGAAGACACTTTAGGGAAGGCTCTTGAGTTTTACATTGTAAACAAAGAAATTTTGAAGAGCAAGGAAAAAGTCATCGACTTACTCTGAAAGAAGGAAGCTGGAAGTAAAAATGTTGCCAGAAATGCCACCAACATTCTGGGCAACACTGGTCCGAGACAATCTACATTGTCTACAAATTGGCTTGTGGATAAAATTGCAAAAATCAACCAACAAATTGTAGAGGTTGATGATGTCAGAGATGCATTGGTTCAAGCCAGAGATCATTTTTTACTTTTGCTTTCTTCACAAAAAGGGGGAGATGCTTCTGTGCAGGGGGAACAGGGGGAAGAAACTGAAGCTGCACAAGATAGTGAAGTTGTTGCTGCTGAAGAAGTTGTTGATGCTGCTGTACAAAGGAAAGAAGTTGTTAGGAGGAAGGTGTTCTTTGAAGAGGTGATTTGAGAGTGAAAATTTGGCTATTATACGTATAAAAAGTTCTTTGGAAGTCGCATCTTTGTGTGATGAACAACGAAGAAGCTGAAGGATGCTAAAACATAGCTATAAATGGTTGTTAAATATTTTGATTGATTGATGTGGATATTTATTGACAATGGTTTATTTCTATTTCAGTTTTGTATATACTGGATGATGTGTGCATATATATGCATATTTTTTTCTAATCCTATATATTGGTATACATATGTTTTGCTTCTATGTTATCACATGTTAAGGGAGAGCATGTCCGTAATCACAGGTGTTGGACAATATTTGTGACAATGCACTAAGTCATTTGAATAGTTTGTAATGTGTTTTGTGAAGAAAGGCAAAAAGAGGGAGATTGTTAATGTTGAGTTTGGTGTTGTGACATTTGACCCAACATATCTTCGGAAGTACTGGTTTGAATGTGGATAATGTTGGGACAATGTTACAACATTCAGACCAACATTTTGTTTAAAACAGTTTTGCCTTACTTCACGTTAAGTAGTAAATTTTTTACTAAGAGGTAAAAATGACTTAGGCGTATAAATTGGAGCTGTGTAAAACGTGGGAGAAAAAGTCAAAGCTTGGGGAAGAAGTCGAGTGAAGAACAAGTCAAAGTTGTTGAGATTTCGACTCCATGATCTTCTTCAACAAACACACCAGCTGCTCACCTTTTCCTCAATCTCCACAATCAATTGATGAGCTTTTCAAGAAAGACTCTCTACTATAAATAGAGAGGCTATTACAGTGAATCGATATCCAGAATCAGATTGCAAAAATACCAAGAGAGCTCTCGGGATTTCATCTCAGAAATCTGGATCACAAGTGTTGCTTGAGTGTGTCGACAACATTCTGTCCAACATTACAATTGTTGTTTAGATTTTAGATTAGTTTTGTATGGAGCGATTGTAATGAGAGGTTGTCTATGTCTACTTAGTTAGATTTTTCAGGCAGAAGTCATTTGCTACTTCAATGTTTAATTCTTTTCCGTTTTATATTGTAAATCTGTAAAGAAAGGAAATTGTAATTTGTATATAAAATATATATAATACTTCTAGTCTTTGACCATCATAAGTTATATCAACATATAACTTATGAAAATATAAACCTTTGTGTTCTTTTTCTTTTCCGCTGCATTTTACTCTTAAATGTTTTCTGTTTTATCGAAGTGTTGTCACTTGTATCAGACGACATTATCGCTGACATTCGGTAACATAATCAGCATTCGATTTATTTCATCTCTTATTTTTACTTTCTGTAGACTTTGACACCCTTCAAGTGGTATCAGAGCCGACACTTAAAACAATAAGTGTTTGGTGATATTGTCATAAGCTAGGATCCGGCAAATCTGATTGTTGGTAGACTTTCTATTTTAGATGGTTCAAACTATGCCTATTGGAAAATTCGTCTTTGTTCTCATATCAAATCAATTGATGTTAGGGCATGAAGATCTATAACCAATGAGTATGTTGTTCCAATGAGTACTTTGACACCCTTCGTTGCCAAACTCGAAAATCAGCATGAGGTCCTTAAATTGCTTGAGAAGGGTGCATTTATGTGAACTTGCAAATATGTTAATTCATGTAAATTAACATGAATTGCATTTATGTGAACTTGCAAATATATAGAAAATGAATATACAATATGTTATTACTCTCAAGTCAAATATAGAGCAATATAACAAGTATGAATTTTTTTATTTTATTTGTGTATAGAGTTCTCCAAAACTTGGATAAAAAGACGTTAATTGATGTTGTCAAACTCGAAAATCAGCATGAGGTCCTTAAATTGCTTGAAAAGGGTGCATTTATGTGAACTTGCAAATATGTTAATTCATGTACAATTAAAAAAAATATTGATATCACTGAGTGTAATTATTTCAGGCCATAATATTTTGAGGAGCTTATATATATATATATTGATGTATATTGAGAAATTCAAAACACGTACCAGCAAAAGAGTATGACCTTAATACTTGAATTGATTAAACATTAAAATATTCTCTATTTTTTGTTTCCAACCTTACTATGTTATGATTTAACTTTCCCACTAAATGGAGAGATGGATCTTAACTAACTAATTGGAGGGACTTAGCATGTTTGATCTGAGATAGATTTTTAAAATGTGTATGTTACTGTATTTGCAAGGTGAATTTCAAATTGGTGACAACATCAAATCATTGGATCAAGTAAAATTGGTAGCATTGTTTAGTATGAAAAAGCTAAATCATCCGAAAGAAAAATATTTTTTTTAATTGAGTATAGTTATTTTTTGAATTTGAATTGACGATGAAGCTTTTGAATTGAGTGTGGTCAATTTTGATTTGAATTTATAAAAGAATGTTATTTATGACTGATGAGACATTGGAACTCGCAAAGAGGAAAAGACTCCCGAGAAAATAATTATGTAAATAAATTTGGTATGTGATAAATGTGTCACGAAAATGTAACAAATTGTAACCTAAACAAAAAGCTGGTTGGATTTCTAAATAAATGGGTGGGTTTTAATTTTAGTGTTGATCTATACACATGGCAAGCTTAGAAAATGCCAGGTAACTATTTTAAAATCTCAAATTTTATCTTTTATGGTCAGTTAGTTTTAGGGGTATGTTTTGAGCAAAAAAATGTTGAGGATGTTTTCTAGATCGAAAGATTAACGAAGGGCATGTGTGGACTATTTCCAATACATCAAAGGTATTTATGCCCCTTTTTCATATTATAAATAAAATATGATTACTACAGTAATTTTCTACAACCATGCATCGTGCGGATATTTAAATTAGTTTGGAGAAAAAATTAAATGTAGGAACAACTTAAATAGTAATCCAAAAATCGATTATTCGTCTACTTCTCCCAACAGGTTGGGCAAGTTATAAGATTTTGGATTAATTTTACCACCCTAAGAATGTAATATTGGACGTCCGTCTTAATGCTGAAAAAGTTGATTCGTAAATCTTACATTAATGACTGTAACTTTACGACATAAGGTGCGGCTTGTGGGTGATGGTAAGACTCAACATGTTGGTATTGATTGTGGTGAGACGTTTAGTCTAGTGGTCAAGTCGGCTACCATTCGCACTGTGCTTAGCTTGGCTCTTTCAAAGGCATGGCCTATTCATCAGTTGGATGTCAAGAATGCTTTCCTACATGGTGATCTCAAGGAAACAATCTATATGCAACAGCCGTTGGGATTCAGGGATCCCAACCATCCTCATCATGTCTGTTTGTTGAAGAAGTCCTTATATGGGCTTAAGCAGTCTCAACGGGCCTGGTATACGCGGTTTGCATACTATGTTTCGACTACTGGGTTCACTCACAGCAGATCGGATAATTCATTATTCATCTACCGTCGTGGTTCATCTGTGGCCTATATCCTATTATACGTGGATGATATTATTTTGACTGTTTCTTCCAATGCCATGCGCCAGTCTATCATGATACTGCTCAGCTCTGAGTTTGCTATGAAAGACTTGAGGCCCTTGAGCTAATTTTTGGGGATTGCTGTCACTCGACATTCCGATGAGTTGTTCTTATCTCAACGGAAGTATGCAGCTGAGATCATCGAGAGGGCGGGGATGTCATCCTGTAAGTCCACTTTCTCTCCAGTTGATACGAAGCCCAAGCTAAGTGCCGCGGCCGGCATACCCTACGAGGATCCAACCCGCTATCGCCGTCTTGCAGGAGCCCTTCAGTATCTTACCTTTACGAGATCGGATATTACATATGCGGTTTAGCAGGTGTGTTTGTTCATGCATGATCCCAGAATTGAGCACATGAATGCACTCAAACGCATCATTCGGTATATTCAAGATACACTTGACTATGGGTTGCATTTATATCTTTCCTCGACGTCCACACTTGTCTTGTATACAGATGCTGATTGGGGTGGCTGTCCCGACACCAGACGGTCGACGTTAGGCTATTGTATGTTTCTTGGCAACAACTTGGTCTCCTGGTATGCAAAGCGTCAGTCAACTCTATCCCGCTCAAGTGCCGAGGCTGAATATCGAGGGGTGGCTAATGTGGTATCGGAATCATGTTGGTTACGTAATTTGCTTGTAGAGCTTCATTGTCCCATTCAGAAGGCAACCTTGGTTTATTGCGATAATATTAGTGTCATCTACCTTTCTGGTAATCCGGTTCAGCACCAACGCACTAAGCATATCGAAATGGACATTCACTTTGTCCGTGAAAAGGTTGCTCGTGGTCAAGTTTGTGTATGCCATGTCCCGTCGAGATATCAAATTGCCGACATCTTTACAAAGGGTCTTCCTTCGGTCCTTTTTGAAGATTTTAGGGACAGTCTCAGCGTTCGAAGACCACCCGCTATGACTGCGGGTGTGTGTTAAATATACACAATATACATGTATATTTTGTATATTGTCTCGATTTCTCCCTTATATATTACCGTATATAGAGTATAGATTTAGGTAATATTTAGTCTCCTAATTTAGGTAATATTGTAATGTAATTAATATTGTACACTTACCATAATAATTGTATTACCATAAATGTAATCCAAGTAGAATAAGGTTTTAGGAATAAGATTCTCCTATTATGAAAATATGTAACTTATATAAATAGTCTTTCAATTAATAAAAATAATCAAGAGATTATTTCTTTCAACGAATTTAACGTTCAATCCTCACCGGATATATGTGTCTTCTTTGCCTCTCATCTTGTTCAATGGTCATACCCAGTACCCACTAGAAACCAGAAGAGAAAGGGGAAGTTGGAAATCAAAAGCTAGTTGAGAGTTGTGACATGAGAGCATTCTCGTGAATCTGGTTAACTATATAATAAAGAGTGAACCCAGTGCAAGAAAATATTCCAAATTTATACGGTATCAGTAGGTAGAGAGGCCAATTCAAGATGGGTGTAACATTATTTTTAATGTGAATACTCATATTAATAATTGATTTCACAACACAAACTCGTAACTTATAAATAATAAGGAAATACTCAATCATTGCTTCAAAGTTTTCTATAAAAGAAATTAATTATAAACATAATATACCAGACATGGCTGTTATAAAAATTATTTGTAATTCACTTTTAATTTTTTTATTTAATAGTGTGAATTTCTTTGTACAGTATATATTGGTTAAACAAAAAAAACGACAAGCCTACTGTTGAATGTTCCAGAATCCAGACATGAAGACATGGTACGCACGTGGGCAGTGTGACATTTTTGGACACTAATGGGCAAGATCAAAAGCCCAGTCCACTTAAGAGTGCGTGACTGGACCCCCAATTTCAGTACATCAACCTCATCCTTCCTTCCAAGGCCCACTTTCTTTCTTGAACACCGTATGCTTCTCGCCACGTTACACGTCCTATCTCCATCAGTGGGCCTACGTAATGGTGGGGCCCATGGACTTCAGAGCTTCCCGTGGTGTACGCTTCTCTGCTTGCATGGCATTTATTTGACAAAAATCCATTTGGTAAATTTTCAGTTGTCGAATAAGTATCAGATCTTTTTTATTTTCGTTTTTTTGTTCAAATGGGCACTTGGATTTTTCCTTTTCTTCAAAAATAGTTTTCAAAATAATATTTGGTGATACATTGAATTTTAAATTTGAAAAATTAGTTATCAAATGAAAAATCTTCTTCATTCATAATGTCTTTTCAAGTTAAATACATATCCAAACTTTAACTCTAAGTGTAAAAATAATGAGTTTATTTTTTTCAATGATATTCTTTTATAATGGTGGTAAATATACAACAAGAATAGCCACATCTAAGGCTCTAATTATACTACTAATAGTAATAACTACTAATAGGATATGATTATGTTAATTATATGTCATCTAATCTATCACATTAATTGCTAATTTGCCTACCATTTACATTCTAAAATCAATTATAATAATTACTAATTACAATCAATTAATAATTATTGGATTGGTGATGTAATTGGATGACCCCAAACGTTCATGTCATAACAAAGGTGCAAAAGCAGCAAAAGTGGAAGGTAACTTGGTTCGTTGGTTTGGTGATGTAATTGGATAAAGCTCCCATTGACTATCACATCTCATGAGAAGCGTCCCCGTCTGAAATTTTTTTACGGAAAATCCAAAAGGGTCAAAAACAACAGACACCCAATTATCAGTAGTAAATTTTCTAACAGACACCAAGTTTTTGATTAATTGTGGAGCATGAAGGACATTCTGTAAAATTAATGGTGCGTTTGGTGGTGATAATTTAATAGAACCATAACCTCGAATTGGAATAGAATGACCATTTCCGACAATTATATAATTATTTTTGCTCAAATTAAAATAGGACGAGAGATTACCTTGGGAAGACGTCATATGTGACGTCGCTCCGGAGTCCATATACCAATTTGCATCGGGCGGATTAAGTCCAAGGGTGTGCATGGCGGACTCAATATCCGTTGGGCTTGCCACTGACAAATAGGCCTTCTGCCACTGGTTCAATAGTGGCTTAAAGTTGCTGGAATTGCTGGCTACACTGTTACGCGGCCCAAAATTGTTTGGCCCAAAACTGGGGGGTTGGTTACCCGTGCCCTGGCCAGTAGGCCTTGGCCTGGGCCTGGGCCTGGCCCTAGCCCAGTTACCCGATGGGTATGGGCAAGGTGGCACAGCCCAAGGCCACTGCCAGACCCACTGGTTTGGGTCGCTGCCCTACTGTGGTCGGGGCTGCCACTGCTGGCCGCCGGTGCCGCTGTTCCTGCCGCCGTTTTCGCTGCCACCTCCGCCACCGGAATTTCGTTTGCCGCTATTTTTGCCATTTCGGTTATTTCCATCCCAATTTTTACCACCGTTACATCATTTTTGTCCCCGATTTTGTTGTAGAGCCTCAAAGTTGGTGCTAGTGTCATTGGCCATCATGGCAGAATTTGAAACAGTTGCGACCTTTTTGGCGAAACCCGCCTCTTCAAGAATAAGCATTGAACGATCTTGATAAAAAAGTGGTAGAGGATTGCTTTGTCGGATAAGCGTTCCCACGCCACTATACGCGTCAGTAAGACCGACAACCAATTGGAAAACCAATCAATTGTTGGTAACCGGCGAACCAACATTTTTGAGTTGATCCTACAAGACTTTGAGGCGTTGACAATACGCCGATGAATTAAGAAAATCCTCCATATCAGTGGTGGAGAATTCTCGCTCCAACGTGACAGTCGGGAATTTTTGTTGTCTTGAAAAATATCCCGCAAACGATTCCAAGCCTCATATTGCTGTAGAATCAAGTTCCATTATTGTATGCAATAAATCACTAGAGATAGTTGCATAAATCCATTAAAGAACTGTGGCATCAAGAGTTTCCCAAAGTTCTTTTTTCATCATCGGTTTTTAACTCCTTTCCTTTGCAAGTCGCCGGCGGGATTATGTGATGAATAACCCGGTGGGAACGACAACATATTTTAAAAAGCTCTACACAAGTTGCATAGTGAACATTTTCCATCTCAAGAGTGACGAAAATATGTGTTTTGATGTTAGAAGCGGTAAGGGCGGGATGAAATGTGAATTTGAAGTCGGACATTGTTGATCGGAAAATGAAGAACAATAATGGAAAAAAAATACAAATATGCAAAAAATGTGGTGGTTGGCCAATGGTGGGGGAAGGGGGAGGGATGGCCGAATTTTGGAGACCAAATTATTTAGGGTAGGATCTTTTCCCTAATCTTCTGATACCATGTAAGAATAATTAATTTTATTTTTCTCAATGATATTCTTCCATAATGGTGGTAAATACACAACAAGAATAGCCACATCTAAGGTTCTAATTATGCTACTAATAACTACTAATAGTATATGATTAGGCTAATTAAATGTCATCTAATCTATCACCTTAATTGCTAATTTACTACCATTTACATTCTAAAATTAATTATAATAATTACTAATTATAATCAATTAATAATTATTCTATCACTAAGTTTCAAATATTGTTTTTCAAACTTAATTTTAAATACTATTTTTTTTTCAAATATTACATTTTTTATGTCCAAACTTCTAACAATCTAACTACAAAAATTCCAAAATAATTAAAATTCACTCATGGGTTTATCCTAACTCCCCGACTTACAAATTTATCTTTGAGGAGATAGATTCAAATTGGCTCTTTAAATTTTGTGGGTCTATTTCAAAAGAAAGAATTATTATACTCTCCCTGTTTTAATTTATTTGTCTTACCTTTTTTTTTCCGTTTAAAAAATAATATATCTTTCTTTTTTGGTAACTTTCTAATTCTAACTATTCAAATGATATATTTAAGAGCACAAAATTAAAGAATCTTTTAATATATTTTACATATTTTTAATTTAAAATTATAAAATTTAAAATATTTCTTTACTTTTTAAAATTCCGTGCTAAATTAAAATCACAAAAATAAATTGAAACAGTGGAGTAATACTTTTTCGAAAGTAAAGAATCTTTTTATGTGTTTAACTGATACTCTTCTGTCCTAATTGAACGACACATTCTCTGCTCCAAAAGGTGGAATCTCCCACCCCAGGAGCCCCCACACCCCGGTCCGACAGGTCTGTGAAGGAGGTAAATCATGGTGACTCAATTGATTTCAAAGGTTAGACCACTACCACGCTGCGCACAAGGGGCCCTCCTTTATTTCAAGAAGAAACCCCCACACTGCCGCTGACGGAATTCGATCCTTGGTCTTTGCTCCAAATATCCCCCTTGAAACCAATTGAGCTGCCCAAGCGGACTTGAACGACACATTCTCAATCTTGAAATACCCGAAAGCATTTGGCGCAATTCTGTTTCTTGTAAGTTTTATAGTTTCTGAGATGTCATATTCAACTTACCAAGTTTAGATATTTTTCCACTACCGTTAATAAGTAATAAGATATCTAAATCAAATAATATCTTAAATTGCATGTTTAATCTAAAGATTGTCACATAAAATTATATGGAGGGAAATAAGAAATTGTTTTTTTTAGGTTTGATATGTTTCATATTAAAATTTAGAAAATTCTTGTTCCACAACTCAAGGGAAAATGCATATTGTATTGGGAGAAAAGCACGCCCAGAGAAGTTCACGTGGCCAGGTGCTCAAAGGATCCAGGGGATCACTACATCTGGCTCCTACTTCTACCAACCCATTTATGTTAGCTTCGATTAGAGCGCCGCATCATGTATGCACGTTAGAGCCATAGAGAGATCACGTCATTCATACTTTAGAGTTTGAAAAGTCCTTTTTTAGCAAAACCACCAAACAAATTGTTTGATAGTGATTTATTAAAAGAAATAAAGAAAGAAAGCTGGTAATATCTCTCTAAATCTTTAATTTTAACATTAAATGTGTGCTTGTTGATCCAGGTAGCGATGTAAATGTAGTGCAACTCCGAGTTCTTAAGGAGATGCAGCAGAATAGGTGATCCTAGTGATCAAAATCTTGACCGGATTCAACCTATCCAGCGAGACTACCAGAGAACAAATTTAGTTGACCACTCATGTGGAAGGGGTCTCCTTGAAAGACGTCCTCGAGGGGGAGATGCCCTTCAACTTGGTGATAGAAAGGCCTTGGCTGCATGCCATGAAGGCGATCTCCTCTACCTTTCATCAGTTCATGAAATTTCCAACCCCATAGGGGATCGCTGAAATCCGGGGAGACTTGGAACCTAGTTAGGGGAATATGACTCTGGTGGCCACTAAAGATGAACATGAAGATGACGACCACTAGCAATTACAGAGGTCCACAGTATCAAACAGAGGCATCGAGGCCAACCCGGACCACATTCGAGCAATCGAGCAAATACCGAACATACTTGATAACGTTTGAGAGGTACATCGACTAATTGGAAAAGCAACTTCTCTGGGGAGATTCATATCAAGATTGTCCGAACGTTGCCAGAAATTCTTTAGCATGCTGAAAAATAATAAAGGACTTTGAATGGACCCTGGAATGCCATCATGCAATGAAAGACTTGAAGAAGTACCTATCAAACCCGCTGCTGCTCGCAAGATCGGAGGTAAGAGAGCCCCTGATGATTTATTTGGCGTTTCAGAGACCGCGGTAAGTGTTGTGCTGGTCCAAGAGGAAAAAGGCACGCAATCGTTTGTATATTATACCAGTAAGGCCTTATATGAGGCCGAAGCCCATTATCCGCATCTTGAAAAACTAGCCTTGACTCTAGTAGTCGCGGCCCGAAAATTGAGATCATATTTTCATCCATCCGGTCTGCGTGGTGACAATGTTCCCTTTGAGGAATATCCTGCACAAACCTGAGCTTTCAAGCATGTTAGCAAATTGGTCAATTAAAATATGCGGATATGATATTACTTACCGACACCGGACTGCCATCAAGTCACAAGCCTTAGTAGACTTTTTGGCTAACTACAATTCAAGCATGATGCCCTATGCTAAAAAAGAAGCAACCTAGGAATCCGAGGCCATTTCCGGAGAATGAGTCATGTATATAGACGGAACGACTAATGTAAAGGGCACATGTTTAAGGATTGTCTTGATTACTCTGTCAAGGGAAATAATTAGGCAAGATATTAAATATTTATCTTTGACTAATAATAAGGCCGAGTATGAGGCTGCAATTGCAGGTTTATAATTAGCTCGAGGGCTTAGGGCTGAGAATGTAGAGTTGAAGAGTGACTCTCAATTAATCATAAATCAGATCCTCGACAAATACAAGGCTAAATATGGGTGAATGCAGAAGTATTTAAGCAGAATCATGACGTTCTTGTCTCATTTCAGATGATTGAAATTTGCTCAAATTTCTCAAGAAAGGAACACCAAAGTTGATGCATTATCAAACTTGGGTTTTTTGTCTAGGACAACTGGGGCGGGGGCGGACTCCATAGTCCATCTCTTGCATTCCGTCCTAGATCCTAGCTTACACGAGGCAAAGTCTACCAGTCTGATATGGAACTAGTGGAGTGACATCATGAATTATCTGCAAAACAGGACTCTCCTCAAGAATAGCAAAGCCGCACGAGCTATGAGAATCAAAGTTACGCGATATTGCATACATGAATGGGGAGTTGTATTGAAGGTCTTACCTTGGCCCACTAGCCAAATATCTGGGACCCACGAAGGCAGAATATGTAATGAAGAAGATACATGAAGGTAGCTGTGGGAACCATTTCGAGTATGATTCACTAGTTAGGAATATAATAAGGGGTGGATACTATTGGTCCCGGATGGAGGGAGATGTCAAAGCCTTCTTTCAAAAATATGACAAGTGCCAACTACATTCTCCTATGGTCCACTAGCCTGCCAAATTACTCCATTCGGTGGTGGCCCCATGCCATATCTTAAAATAGGGAATGGATATTATGGGACCATTGCCATGAGTCGTGGGGAATGTAGGATTCCTGCTGGTGCTGAAAGACTATATCTCGAAGTGGGTGGAGGCAAAAACATATAAAAAGATCTGAGAGAAGCATGTGATAGACTTCATCTTGGATTACATTATATGCAAGTTCGGGGTGCCAAAGGAAATAACATTTGATAATAGTTCTCAGTTCATTGGGGAAAAGGTCGCTAAGTTCCTGGAAGGGTTAAAATCAAGTGAATAACCTCTTCACCATATCACCCATGCACAAATGGGCAAGCAGAGTCAACGAACAAAATTTTGATCGAGAACATCAAGAAGAAGTTAGAAGACGCCAAAGGAAGAATGCCATAGGAATTGCCTGAGGTATTGTGGGACTATAGAACTACGACTAAGACAAGCATCGAAGAGACTCCATTTTCCCTGGTGTACGGGGTCGAAGCCTTGATACCTGTGGAAATTGGAGAGTCTAGCCTCTGATACACCCAAACCACGGAGGAGTCCAACAAAGAAGTAATGACGGTCGGGTTGGAACTATTAGAGGAACGCAGATAAATGACCCTCGTACGGTTGGTGGCATAAAAGTAGTGGGTCGAAAGATATTTTAATAGAAAAACAAATTTGAGGCATTTCAAGATCGGAGAATACGTTCTCCAGAAGGTTATGCTCGTAACACATGGTGCTAGGGCATCTAAGTTGAAGGCCCATACCATATAGTGGGGATCACTGGCAAGGGATCTTATCAGATTAAAGATGAACATGGAAATGAGCTAAAAATAGCTAGAACGCCAGCCACCTAAAGAGATTTTACCTCTGAAAGAGAAACATGTATGATTGCATTTTTAAGTCATTTATCTTTTACTAACTTGCTTTCTCTTCCTGACAGGGACTACCTCTAGAAGAGCATCTCCCGATCGCAAGAAGGAGAACTAGAGATATGCGTTGCACTTTTTTTATTTACTGAGGTTTTATCCCAGATGGATTTTCCCAATAAGGTTTTTAATGAGGCAACAATCCAAAAACGTATCACACTCAACCAATGCCAAATTTTAGGGAAAGCCAGTTGGATGGTCATGACCCAGCACTCGAATCCTTGGCACCAAGCATCCGAGTATGAGGGGAGAGAAGAGGGTCCATGCAAATTAGTGAGACCTCTAATCACAAATCTTGTTGAAGACATACCCATGCGAGTTGGGATTGTTGACAATCGATGCTTGCGCCCGATCCTCTATAATAAACATCTTATCAAGATTTTGTAAGAGTCTCGAAAGGGCCTATGTATCAACAAGATAAGTCATCCCTTAAAACTTCAAGAATGAAATAAGAATCCTCACTTATACCTAAATTATTCTTGAATAAGACATATTTTAAACTCAAAACATTCGGAGAAATATCAAACTCGGAAGCCACACGACCCCATAAAACTGCTTCAAACAAACGACATGACCTCAAAGCCTTAGAGCGTGCAGGTTCCATGAACCTTTGTGCCATTTAATGAGATCGAGACGTCCTCCTCATCAACACCGAAATCAAAGGGCTATCCTTTATTGTGAATTGGATAATTAATAAAAAATTCCCAAGTCAAAAATTATTTTCAAAAGTGACATGACCGGATTGAGTTATTAGTGATGACCTCAAACACAAAATGCCAAAATAAAAAAATATGCACCGGTCAACATTTCTTAACTTAAACATCAACACACAAATATGATCATAGTTTCAGAAGACAAGCATAACGGTCACGCCCTGACTGTTAAGTGTTAAAAATAAAAAGCCAACAGGTTACTCATAACCATAATTATTGCAAGCAAAATGCATGTTAAAGCGTAAAAATAAACACAAAGTTAAAAGCGAATATGCAAATGTCATTTTAAAAGAAAAGTGAAAGAGCATGAGGGCTTGAGAATAAAAATAAAAAGGGTACACAAAACCCAATGTCTAGTCAGATGAGAAAAAGTAAATAAATATAAGCGGCATGCAGGCCAAAATGTTTGGAAAGGGCGCGAAGGCCTGCAAAATACTGACATAAGCTAAGTAGGGGGAGAAGCATCTTCATCACTCGAGGAGCTGACAAAGACATCAGAAGAAGAGGGTGTCTCATCGTGAAGGTTGCCCAAATCCATTTCAGTAGCACCCAAATCCACTTTGTCATCCGTTAAAGCTAAAATGACATTAACCCGACCTTCATCCATCCCCAGAGATTTTTTGACGTAGGTATGAAGGACGGCGTAGTCCTAGAGCATCTTGGACCTATCCTGATCAGCTGCTTGGCGAAGCCCCAAATGATTTATTATGAGTTATGTCGAATGCGAGAGGCCTCCAATGTATGCACTCGCCCTCGAGAGCATCATCTCCTACAACTACTGGTGGGATACGGTGAGGTTCTGGAGAGCATCCTCCCGATCAACCAAGGTTTTCCTGTCCTTCTCCCACTACAACCCTAAAGTAGCCCTTAGGGATTGAATGTCGCCATTATTTTATCGAAGCATGGATAGGTTGGCTCGGAGGCACTGATTCTCAACCGTCAACTTTTCTAGCTCTCGAGAGGAAGAAGGGGGCATGCTCCTGACCAGCTCAATAGATGAGGAAGTAGCAGTGTGACCCTGAGTAAGAAGAAGGTAAAATAAGCGACCTTAGAATCCTGACTTAATCCGTAGTAACAATGACAATAAAATGAAGATCTTTCAGCTTACCTGGAGAAACATGTCGGCTAAGCGAGAAATGAAGGCTTCTTAACCAAGGCCGGGGCAATCATAAGGTGGCGGTGGGGCCGAAGGGCCAACTTCGGCATTATCAGGTTAGTTCCCATCATCTCACGGACAAGTAGGCACTGGAGGGTCTCCCAGACCCCAAACAACATCTGGAGGAGGACCTCTTGCATCATCCGTATTAGCTGGTTCTCATTCATCTTTATCAATATGCACCACGCCTTGCATCGCCTCCCTCCAATAACTAAGGAATCAGTGATGCATTTTTACTCGAGAACCGATCCCCCCTTGAGGAGGAAACACATGCATCACCTGAAGGCTCACGCTTTCAGTTACCTTTGGCCTCAGTGGTTGCTCTTGCAATATGGGCTAGGGCATCCTCTTTGAAGGCTCCCTCCTGGAGAAAAATCCTCGAACATGGATGCATTGTAAGTAAAGGAGAAGTCGGAATCACGTCACTAAGAGAGTGGTTAGCAATGAATATTAGAGAGAAAAGAAATCTTCTCAAACTTACCATGGCTCTGCACATCCACCAGTCCGCAGAGATACTCCCCCATGTCCTTTTGATATCCTAGGACGAGCTCATGATCTCCATCACCCTGCCGAAGACGCTAGGCAAGAGTTATGGCTCTACAGGAGCCGCTGCGAAAGCATGAAAAGAAAAATTAGAAATAACATTTGAGGAAGAAAATAAGGTGACGATAAAGAAAACATGTGTGTACGGGGATTATTCCACCACTCCGGAAAATGGTCGGGGTCGGGCAATGAAGACAGATGGTACATATCATCATAAACCAGTCGCACGATCCATGATCATGGTCATCCTCGACACTGGTGATAAGACCCCGAGAATCGCGAGAAGCCAGGTAAATTACCCGCCTCGAAACATGTGGAGAGAGTATAGATGGATCAAATGGTCGAGAGTGAAAGGAAGTCCCGCAAGGTCGATCGAAAATTGAAGACGCATAATGACCCTCTAGGTCTGAGGGGCCAGTTGCCCCAAGAAAACTCGGTAGTGATGATAGAAGGCCCCAAACACGTCGTGAACAAGAAGACTAAAGCCAATAGTAAAGGGATAAGTGTATACCATAGATGTGCATACGACATGTCGAGATATATTAGCATTGGTGGCAGGGGGAATTACCTCGATCTCAGGGCCCCACTGGTAGTTTATGGGCACTTGGGGAATCAGGGATTCGTCGACCAGCGAAGATATCCCCATGACGACTTCGTACTGGTGACTTGCGTGGAAGTCATTATCATAATTAATACTGGGCGGAATTATATTGGCATCTAAGGAACCTAGGTCTATTTCCTGGGTAGTAGATGATGTCGTGGCACGACGGCGAGAATGGGTATTAAAAACCCTGTCCATTTGATCTTTAAGAGGGACAAGATGATGGTACTAGATGAAGAGTGAGATGGAGAGGATGAGAAAGACATTGATCCTTGATTTTTTGAACAGGGGGGAGTTTAGTAGACGAAGAAAGGTGCAAAAGGATGCTAAGAGCCAATGAGAAGAGAAAGGAGATGGATTGTTCGTTTAAATAGCTAAAAAAGCAGTCATTAGCCTCGGATAGTGGAGCGGCGTTCCTTATCAACAGACATCAATCGTTGCCTCTGAAGAGATGCTGCTGAATGAGCAAAGGGGCGCATTTAATGCTGCCCTGACATGATATCCAATCGTGGGAAGAGTGGTGACGTTTCACTAGTTTCCCGCATGGAATTTGAAAAGGACAGATTATTCCTCTTCCCGGGCTGATGCCATGAAGGTCCCGGAAAGTGGGAGACTATATGTATTGGGAGAAAAGCACGTTCGGAGGAGTTCACGTGGCCGAGTGCTTAGAGGATCCGGGGATCACTATAACTGGCTCCCACTTCTACCAATCCGGATCACATCTGTCAGCTTCGATTAGAGCGTCGTAGCATGTATGCACGTTGGAGCCACATAAAGGTCACATCACCTGTACTTTAGGGTTTGAAAAGTCCAACTTTGGCTTATATAAGGATTGCTTAGGATAGAAGGAAGGGGATCTGGCTCACACTTTGTAACGCTAGTTCTCTTTTCTCTCTAAGCAATATACAGAAGAATATCCATTGTTTTACATATACTTCCTTGAATTATTTCTTGCTATTTATCTTACATTATTTTTTAACTGTAGCCACCGTTTATTAGCGAAATCGGACTCGTAAAGAAGTTTACTGGATCATATACAACTCACTTATCATCAAATCCTATTAAAACAAATCTCTAATTGATTGTTTGGTTGAATCCATTTTAACCGGAAAACACATATAATCTGTAGTAGTTCCTAGCTCGGCTCAATTTTAAATAATCTATATATAATACTAAGGTATAGCCGTGTAGTGATTCTCTGCATCCCCTAAATTGGAACGTTCAATATTCTGTTTTCGCAGTACCACTTTATGTTTTCCTATTACCTACCCTTAACGTTTTTACTATATGTTACAACTTACGACCCAATCTTGATTTCACATGGTCTAGAAGTCCTTGGAATTAAATGAATTAGCTAGATATTATGATTCATTACTTGGCAAGGTTGTGACTTGGGAGACAAATTTTGGATACCAACAATGACTTGTCGAAAATATAAAACTGATGTCTAATCTGTAACGCAACTGCTCTATGTGTTGGAAGTGTCAGTTATGGCCTATTCGTATCAGGCCCATTTATTGGTTTCATCTTTATTTTATGGAGACACTTTGGTGGCAGAAAAGCCACAATTCTCCATCTAGACATTGTTTTGATAATAAGTTTAATCGTTGGTCTTTACTATTAATATATATATATTTCTGAAATTATGATAAAAATTTAACATCCTTTAGAATTTTACTAATTTTTCTACGTACATATTTATGCTTCATCTCGAAAATGCTGAATTCAATTGAATAATTAGTGGTGCATTTGCATTTGCATTTGCTGTTGAAAATTCACGTCTTCCTCCAATTGAAAAATTGTATAATTAATAGCGATTAAGTAGTTTATAACTTCTCTAAAATACATGAATTCTCTTTCTAGTTTTGAGTAAGAGCATAAGTAGTGGTCGTATCATAAATATAATTACCATGATCTTATATTTGTCTCTTTTTCATTGGTAACAATATGAAAACTTGATTCCCTTCAAGAACTTGTGGCTATAAGCTAGTGTTTGGTAAGGTTCAAAAGCTTTATTTAACTTAAAATACTCTAAAGAAGTTTTGGTTCTTAGCGGACTTGGAGTATACATTATTCATTTCATTTGTTCCTTCAAGCCTACGTGCTACAAGTGACGGAATCTATTTGTAGTAGTTTCCAGGAAGATTTTAGCTATTAGAATATGTTTATAAGGGACACTAGAAGTCTAGAATTAGACATTTAACAATAAATAATGCATCAGCAAGATGTTCATATTTATAAAAATAATAGTTGATTCCTTTAATAAAAAAAATTAAAACGATGGAGTGTGTCTCAACATCCAATTTTCAAAATTAAATAAAAGCTAAATTGTCAACATCCACTTTTTTTTTTAGTCTGGAAAATAGACTTGCATTAACTAAAAGTAAACTAGTAGAGGAAGTTGATCAATGTTGTGCAAAACAGATAGTGGAGGAGTGTCCAAAAAGAGGAAAGGAATAGTCCAAAACGAGGTTCACTGCATGAAACTTAACTTACCTCCATCAAAGTGTGTTATCAATTATTTTTTATCGTCTTTCCATGCCTAAATGCATCCAAATTAACGGTTCAATTCTAATTAAAAGAATGTCCACCAAGATTAACCGAAGCTAGAGAATCAATTCCTATAATTTAATACGCGATCTAGACCTCCTCTCTTTTCTTAAATTTTTGTTGTTGTCAACATCCACAATCTAAAAAGATATTGCCTATTGAAATTCTATTTTGAATCAAATCATTCAGAAAACCATTTAAGAATAATTTAACTTCCATATATACTCATCACTCTTTCTCTTAGATAATGCATTGTGGCCTTTGTTTAGAACGCGAGAAGGTTGCTTGAAATTGTTTGATCATATTTTAAGTGTCCGTTGATTAAATTATAACATTACAATATTGGAATAAGAAAATTAGCATTAGCTAGCGCAATTAAATGTCTTTAACAAATAAAATTGAAAAAACTCACAAAACTTCAATTGCAACACTATGAAAATATCACAACATCATTTTGATAATATACCAAAATAGGTTTAATCTTTGCAGTAATTGATATAATACATGAAAAAGGGGATCGTTTTTTTAAAAAAGAATTCCTAAATAGCAGAATTTTTTTCTATATATTGGCATTATTTCGTGGATTCATTGCAGCAAGTGAGATTTGAGAAATCGAAATAATATCCAGATTTTTCACTCCATTGGCAACAGGATCTCACTCAAACTACATTTTTGATGCAACACAACTGAAATTTGAGAAAGGAGATAGAGGATAGCCGGAGATAACATTTTTCAGGCCACAAAACCTAAACCATATGTTTGTTCTCCAGATTCTTGTGGTTGTCCAGAAAATAATGTCATTGACAGACAACTGTTGTTACTAAAAAATCAATTGAATAAACTAAAACGTGACTGGAGAATACATATTAATCATATGTCGTAACTGGTGATTACGTGAAATATTTTCCAAACGCTGTCCGCTTCAGTTTTTTGCCGTTAGAATTTTTTAATAAAATAATTCATAAAACATTACTGAGAAATACGTTTATTCTATTTTGGTAAAAATTTAAAAAACTGTATTATTTTCGTTAAATATTTTAAATATTGAATTATTTAGGCCAAATGATCCTTCTTTGATGTTTTAACTTAAGAATAAACTGGATTCACCTCAATAGTACACCATTAATTTGCCTTTGAGCTAAAGAAAAGGGCCAATGAGAACATTTTGGAACAATCAAAGATCTTCATCTCGTCCTAATGGACCTATGTACAACATCTTATTGCAGAAATGCAAATTAGAAAGGAAATGTAACAAATTAAAGGCTTTCAACACCCCTTATAATTGAGCCAACCGTTAACTCAAGACTCAATAATTGCAGAACCAAGATTGATCGTCAATTTGGAAACCCAAATTGGAAGAATTTACTGGTAAGTGATCATTTTCTTCAAGTTTTGGAAAGCATAATAGTGGGGGAAGAAGGCGACTGTCATCTTCTTGAGAAAAATCAGACAACACTTCTGTCTCAAATACATTTGAAGAATCAGCAGTAGGCTCCAAAAAAGAGGTGTATTTCCCACGTGGGCTGTCTGAATCAAGAATGTCACTTTTTGCTGAACTTGCATCTTCTTGCTTGCACACCACCATTGCTATATTTGAAACAACCCCAATAGGATTCTGACTAATTTGCTCGTTTTGTTCTGAAATTTCCACCTCATTCACTCTGTTGATCAACTTCTCTTTAAGTAAATGGACCTATTGAACAAAAAAGAGCTAGATCAGATTTTGTACACTTCTAATACTGTTAAAAAAATAACCTCGAACCTAACTCACTCAATCTCAAAAGCTAATTTAAGATGTGAGAATTGTCTAAGATTATATAAGAAGACAGATTTGTCTCCCACCCACCGATGTGAGAATTATCATTCCCCGCACACCCAGAATTGAATATCTGAAGCGTGGATAGTATATGATGGGGCCAATCAGGTGAAACAAGACTTGGATGGTCTCGCTCTGTTACCATATTAAAAAAAATCTTGAGTCTAATTCATTCAAAAGCTAGTTCACGAGGTAAAGATTATCCAAGATTATATAAGAACACGAATTACCTCCCACCCACATCACCATTTTAACTCCATATTTCCCAGTGACTTTTCTTGCTGAATTTGATGTTGAAATATGATGTAAAATGGTTGCTTGATTAAATAATGGTATCATCAAAAAGAAGCTTAAAGTACCTCATTTCTCAAGCTCTCATTTTCTTTAAAGAGACAATCATATTCATCCTTGAGTTTATCAAAGCTAGCTTTGAGCACATCATAATCCTTCTCAATTTGTTTAGTCTTATACCGGGCTCTTCGATTTTGAAACCAAATAGCAACTTGGCGAGGCTGCAATCCAATTTCTTTAGCCAATTGGACTTTTCTCTCAGGTTCAAGCTTGTTTTCTACCTCAAAGCTTTTCTCAAGAAACTCAACTTGTTTTGGCAAGAGTCTCCTGATCTTCTTTTCAGTTTGGTTAAAGCACGCATCATAATCATCCTCGTTGGTGCTATTTTCTTTATTGTCAAGTTGAGGAAAAAATGACCTCTTTTTAGCCTTTTGTCCTGGAGTTTCGTCGAAATTAACCATGGATGCAGAGTCTGAAACAAAGCAATGAAAGGAACAATAAGTTCACAAATGTATCAAATCTTGATTCACTTCAATTTCACAAATACTTTTATGAGAACCATATTGTGTCCATTTCCTCTTCTTGATTGCTAAATCAGAGCTCTTTCTAGTTAAGGTAATCAATTAGCACAAACCAATAGTGACAAACTTGGTCTAAAATTGTGCAAAACAAGTGTCAAATTCACTGCTCAAAAATTGATATTTTTTTTATAAACAGAAAATTCTATCATTACTGTGTCAATATTTTCTGTGACCTTTGGCTATAATCTAATAATCATCAAAACTCACCACCGAACCAAAAGTTAAAGTCAAGAACTATAAGCTTACAAGAAATGTAAGGGGGCGGAGCCAGTGTAGTAGTTAGTAGTTACAAGTTCAGCAAAATCTAATAACTTTGATTCTTCTGTATATATGTTAAAAAAATAAATAATCTATTCAGAATTCAATAAACAAAAAGATATTGTAATCCAAAACCCACAAACTAAAAATCTTGAATCCGCCTAGTAGGGTGGTGAAGATTATTACCATGGAAAATGGGGGAAGAGTTGGATACCCAATCAAGAACCTTAGAAGGAGGGAGGGAAATTTCATTTGGAATTAGAAAGCAATTATTTGTAGTCATATTAGAACCTTCATAAACTCTTGCAACCTCCATGCTTCCTTCTAACTTTTTTTTTTTGTATTAGGAAGTTAAGAAGAGTATCAAGTAGTGGTGAAATTGGGCTATTGAATTAAGTTAAAAGTTTGTCAATTGTGACTAAGAAAGGTTATGATCAGTACTACAGGTGAGGATCACAGTCAATATTTAGCACAAGAAGAAGCAGAGAAGAGAAATGAAAACTCAACATGGAGTGAAGAAAACAAAACTTAAGCAGATAAAGAGGGAGAAAATGAAATAGAGAAGGAGATTCTTCAAGGGGAAGAAGAGGTAGAAGGGGATTATAAGAAGTGATAAGAGGAGCTTTCTTTGAATTTCCTATTAAGCCCCTGCAGTTGAAAATTTACTCAATTTACCATTTAGGTTATAGTGTTTTTATGTCAAGTCAACAAATGCATACAATGTGTTTGAAACTTTGAATATACACTATTGCTATCAGTTAATTATGATTAATTAATATATATTTTTAAATATTTGTCATTTCTTCCTTAATTTTAATTTTTGTGGCACTACTATTATTCGGAGAGTTGAAATATTTTTTTCATGATTTATTAATGTTTTTAGATATTTTTAATTATTAACTCTGATAATTTATTATTATTTTAATTTAATTTTTTAAATTTTAATTTGAAGAATTTATGTCAAAATTCAGCAAATTTTAAGTTAGTTTGACCCGCATATGACAAACCTTGCCACCCAAATGGAATGAGGGGAGTAGCAATTAATACTTTTTTATTACTGAAAGTAGATTCAATCAATTTTTGAGCTTAAATCAAATTAAACTCCATAGCATGTTTGATCAAGTTTTTGAAAGCTAAAAGTATTTTGTTTTTTCTTAATAAAAGTATTCATTTTAAAAAGTTGAGGTGTTTGATCAAGTTTTTAAGGAACAAATTAACGCTTTGGACTAGTAGAAGCTAAAGAATAAATTTTTACATAAGTATTTTTGAAAGTTTGATCAAACACAAATTACTACCTAATATTAATAGAAGTATTTTTCAAATTAATTAATTAAACATAAATCGCTACTCTCCAAAAGTATTTTTTCTAACAAAAAACACTTCAAAATAATCTTAACCAAACCATATAAATAATCCTTTACATATTGACTTTAAATAAGATACAAGTTTACATATTGAATGTAGGTCAACAATAGATGTAGGTAATTGGAGGTCAAGTTCCATTTAAGTAATCTTTAATAGAATATTTCTCAATATTCTCAATATTCTTTTATTAATTGTATTAATTATATATCTTCTATTTTAGGTAGAATTATAATCCTTGTATAATTAGATTAATTAGTTATCTAATTTGTATCAAAGTAAATATTCTTGTAACCTTATATATATTGTAAATCATTCATCAATAAAATCAAGGAACATATTCATTTATGGTATCAGTAGCCTAAAACTACAAACCCTACCCTAGCTGCCGATACACCTTCTCGATCGCCACCTTTTTTTTCCACGTCGGCACCTAGTCCATATCGGAACCCTAGCCGCCGACCTCTCTCAGTTGCCCCCCTCTTTCCCCCATGACGGAACCCTAGTTTTTCCGTCATTCTCCCTCCATCTTCCTCCTAAATTTCCTCTTCTATGGCTGACAAAACCAAATTCCATCCGGCACTTGCCGTAAACAACATTAAAAACTTCATCCCCGTGACTCTTGAGATGGAAAAAGGGTCAATACTCCTCGTGGGAAGAACGTTTTAAGATATATTTCGAAGTTATCGACCACATCATCCCTTCCACGTCGAAGTCCACAGAAGTACCATCGGCTTCAACTTCTGATGATTCACTCTTGTCTCGTTTGGACGCAGCCGTCCTCTAGTGGATATACGACATGATATCTAATGATTTGTTGCACACCATCATTGAAACCGATGTCACTGCCCGCCAAACGTGGGAACATTTGGACAGTATTTTTCACGACAACAAAACTCAACAAGTGTTATACCTTGAAATTCAGTTCAAGGACGTTTATCAGGACGATTTCCCAAACGTGTCTTCCTATTGTCAAGAACTTAAGATGCTTGCCGACCAACTCTCCAATGTCGACGCACCAGTCACTAATCAATGATTGGTCATGCAACTTATTGCAGGTTTGAACGAATCCTATGATGGCGTTGCCACCATCCTTCAGCAATGCACGCCGTTACCTTTATTTTATGAGGCCCGTTCGAAGCTTATCCTTGAGAAAACCCAGAAAATCAAGCGCAGAACCACTCGGGCTAGCATTGCCAACACCGCCCTCACTACCGCCCGTTGGGCCCTCCGCTGACGGTAGGGCCTCTCGGTCCGGCAAGCAGAACCGTCGGCCAGAGGACCCGCAATAGTTCGTTTCCTCCCATAACAATCGCCGAAGCAGGAAGTCCGGCAAGGGTCGCGGCGGAATAAATTTCGGCAATAACGGCGGCGTGAAGGGGCAGTCCCTGCCGACCGAAAATAGCCAGCAACCTCCACTGTGGGTTGCCTACCCGCCATGGGCCATATGGGCCTCCCCTCATTGCCCGTATACGACATCCTCATGGACTCCACCTCAGAACCAACATGCCCAACTTGGCATACTTGGCCCACGTCCACAACATGCCTACACAACACAGGCCCTCCCGCTATCGACTTATGCACCGACTGACATTGAGGCAGCTATGGGCATAATGTCACTCAACACTCCAGACGAAAATTGGTATATGGACATATGCGCCACATCTCATATGACGGCATTATAAGGTACTCTGTCATCTTATTTCAATTTGAGTAATTTAAATCACAACATTATTGTTGGTAGTGGACAAGGCATTCCCATTCGTGATTATGGTCATTCCTCTCTATCCCCACCATATCCACCACTAATCTAAAAAAATGTCCTCCATGCCCCTAAAGTCATTAAGAATCTAATCTTCGTGCGATATTTCACAACTAACAATTGAGTTTCCATTGTCTTTGATTTTTTTGGTTTTACTGTAACGGATTTTATGATAGGGAGACGAATAATGAGATGTGACAGCACCAGAGATCTCTACCCTATTTTAAACGTCGTCAACAATCCACCCTCAGTTCCCTCAACTTTTGTTACTCTTTCGTATTCCTTATGACATTCTAGATTAGGACATCCGAGAGACTCTGTTTTACGCTCCCTTAGGAAAAATAATTTTATTAATTGCAACCGTATTTCTAGGACTCGTATATGTGAATATTTCATTTTTGGGAAACATGTCAAATTACCATTTTCTACATCTACAAATTGTACTTTAGTGCATTTCAATACCATACATAGTGATTTGTGGACATCCCTAATTTTGAGTACGGCTGACCATTGATATTATGTGTTACTTTTTGGACGATTATTCCAACTTTCTATGGACTTTTACAATTGGAAATAAATCCCAGTTCTATTCTATTTTTTGTTCATTTAGTGCTTTTGTAAAAACACAATTTGAAAAGAGCATTAAATATTTTCAATGTGACAATGGCAGGAAATTCGATAATAACCAATTAAAACAGTTTTGCTCTAACAATGGTCTTACCTTTCATTTTTCCTGCCCTCACACATCCTCCTAAAATGGTAAAGCCAAACGGAAAATCTAAACCATAAACAACCTCATTCGTGCCCTACTTGCTCATGCCTCAATTTCCCCTCAATTTTGGCATTACGCACTCTCCATGGCCACATATCTCCTAAACATAATCTCAAACAAGTCTCTAGCTCAACAGTCGCCCACCCAAGTTCTGTTTTGTAGGAACCCCTCCTACCAACACTTGCGTATTTTTGGATGTCTTTATTACCCTCTCCATCTGACCACTCACAAACTCCAAACCCGGTCTTCCCCCGTGTGTGTTTTTCTGGGATACCCTGCCAATCATCGTGGTTACTCGTGCTATGACTTGTCGAGCTGGAAATCATTATTTCACGTCATGTTTTATTGGATGAGTCTCAATTCCCCTTTGGGTCTCTACACTCGCCACCTCGACATTCCTACGACTTCCTAGATGATGGACTAAACCCTCTTCTAATTCACCATTTACATAGTCCGCCGTCCCAGACCCCGGCACCCGCCACCACCTCGGCCAGTTTAGGACTAGTTGCCCACCCAGTTCTGCCGACGGTGGCCCAGAACAGCCCACCTCAGGGTGATTTCGCAGCCACCTCTCGGCAAACCAAGGTTCGGCCAGCCAGTACCGTTACCCCTGATCTTCCTCGTCTTCTCGGCAATCTCGCGGAAACCCCCTCTCCCATCCCGTATCCCGAGACACACTCTCAGACCATGGAAACTCGTGTCATGCACATAATTCATAAACCTAAATGGCTATTTAACCTTTTCATTTCAGTTATCCCTTCCCCTATCCCTCGTAACCCGAAGGATGCCTTGTCCGACCCTAATTGGAAAGCCGCAATGATTGACAAATATAATGCTCTTATTGATAATAAGACATGAGACCTAGTACCCCGTCCACCTGATGCTAACATTATTTGTTCTATGTGGATTTTTAGACATAAAAACAAATTTGATGGTTCTTTTGAGAGGTACAAGACTCGTCTTGTAGGTGATGACATGTCTTAACAGGTGGGAGTGGACTGTGATGAAACATTCAGCCCGGTCATAAAGCCCCCCAACCATCCGGACCGTCCTCAACATTGTCATATCCAAGTCTTGGCCCATTCATCAGCTTGATGTCAAGAATGCCTTGTTAAATGAGTATCTTCATGAAATGGTATTTATACATTAGCTTATGGGTTTTCGAGATCCTATTCATCTGGATTATGTGTGTTTGTTGCAGAAATTGCTCTATTGAACGAAATAGACTCCTCGAGCATGGTACCAATGGTTCGCCGATTATGTCTCCTCTATCGATTTTTCACACAGCAGATCTGATCATTCCCTATTCATCTACATTAAGGGTACATACATGTCTTACCTATAATTTTATGTTGATGACATCATCATCACCACATCATCTGATGCTCTCCACCGGTTCATTATGTCTCTCATTTCCTCTGAGTTTGCTATAAAAGATCTGGGGCCCTGAGTTATTTCTTGAGCATCTCTGTCACTTAACATTCAGGCGACCTATTTCTATGTTAGAAGAAGTACACCGAAGAGACCCTTGACCGTGCAAGCATGACATCTTGCAAACCATCCCACACACCTATATATACCAATTCCAAGCTCAGTGTTGATTCCAGCCCTTCATATTCAAACCCGACTCACTATCGTAGCTTGGCTGGGGCCCTACAGTACCTCACATTCACGAGATCAAACATATCTTTTTCCGTGCAACAAATCTGCTTGCACATGCACAGTCCGACGAAAGCACACATGTATGCCCTCAAATGTATTTTATGATACGTCCAAGGTACACTTCACTTCGGATTACATCTATACATGTTTTCGCTCACTGGTCTCACTGCTTATTCGGATGCTGACTGGGGTAGATTTCCTCACACTCGACGCTCCACGTCTGGTTATTGCGTTTTCCTCGGAGATAACCTATTATCTTGGTCTTCCAAAAGGCAACATATACTATCTCGATCCAGTGCAGAATCAGAATACAAAGGTGTTGCCAAGGTCGTCTTTGAGTCTTGTTGGATCCGTAACCTTCTACTTGAGCTTCATTTCCTGATTCAAAAGGCAATACTGGTCTACTGTGATAATATTAATGCGATATATCTTTCCGGCAATCCCGTCCAATATCAACGCACTAAACACATTGAGATGAACATTCATTTCGTTCGCGAAAAAAATGGCTCGTGGTCAAGTTCGTGTCCATGTTCCTTCCAGATATCAGATTGTCGACATCTTCACCAAATGACTTCCGCGCATACTATTTGATGATTTTCGAACCAGTCTCATTGTTCGAGAACCTCCTGCTTCGACTGCGGGGTTGTAATAGAATATTTCCCAACATTTTTTCATTAATTGTATATCTCCTATTTTAAGTAAAATTATAATCTTTTTGTAATTAGGTTAATTAGTTACCTAATTTGTATCAAAGTAAATATTCTTGTAACCTTATATATATTATAAATAATTCATCAATAAAATCAAGGAACATATTTTTTTAATCTTATTCTTTTTGTTTAATTTTTGTCTGATATATTTTGGGTAAATTTAATATTAAGTGATTTGTTTACATTGATAAGTTATTTTAATCGTGGGATATGTAAATGAAGGAAGTACTGTCTTACCTAACAAACCTGCTGATCAAATAACTTGATCAATATAATCTTATCTAACACTTCGATTGTTGATCTAGAATTTTGCATGATGTACATGCTCAACTCTAGACTTCGTATTATCCCAACTGTCATTAATGCGTCCATTAAACGGATCAGGTCAAGAATCGAGTCAGACTTACGATGAAGTGGGCCCTAAATAAATTTAAATAATGATTTTATTCTTTTAAATATTCTTTTTCCTAAAAATTTATAGTTATCACGTTATTAAATAAGTCTCAAAAATTATATTTCAGCTAAAATAACCATAGAAGCTAACTAGGCAAAGATGAATGTCTTTTGAAAACTGAGACAAAACAAAATTGAGTGACTATAGTGATCAATTATCAAAATTGAGTGATCATCCAAGCTTTTAACTTTATTTTATTGGACAAGTTTAATGAAACCTAATATTATCTACATAGAGCATAATTTTAAGGAAAAATTACGCTCTATGCCTATCGAGAAAGAATATTTTACCCGATTTAACCCCTTTTTTTAAACAACTCTTATACATTTTATACAAGATAGATACATTATTTAAAGTAAGTGTATAATATTATATAATATTTGTACAATGTCGTGTAATGTTGTATACCATGTGTATAAGCAGTGTTGTGAAATAAAAAAGTTTGTTATGCAAATATAAATTAAAAATATGGCTATTAAGGTGTAATATATTATGTTGGGTTCTCTATTTTTGTAAAAATCCATAATTTTAAATGTATAACAAGTTTAGTGCTAATTCTAAATGGACCTATAAGGAACAAAACTAAAACTTAATAACAGGTCATGCCATGGGATAAAGAAAAAAGATGAAATAAGAGAAAAAGGAAAGAGATAAAGTTGCATAGGCTAAAAGTGAAATCATGATAAAAAAAAAAAAAGAGGCAACTTCAAAAGGCAAAATTAGGTACGTATAAGAGGGTCCATATCTGTATTTGTAATGAAGAATTTGGAAAGAAAAATCTATCTTTCCAATTCCAAAGGGTTTTTGCCACCTTTCTAGTCTGCTATGGCCTTATGGGAAAAAGGAAATAAAAGATTGGTCTTCCATCCCATCCCATGCATGTCTAATTCATTGAACTGCTAAATAACCCTTTTAAATCATAAAGATTTTGAAGCTCTTTGATTGGCTAAATTGCGTGGTCGATTTTATCACAGATACCTCTGCAAAGCAATACTAGCAGCCCCCCCCCCCAACTGGTATAGCCATTACCTTATTAAAGTTGGCAACAGAGTTTGTGCCCCCTGCAGTGATGTGAACTACAGTGTCCTAATTGATAACAGCAATCTAACATATCTTCCTTCCTTTTGTTCTCGAAGCAGGAGCGTTTGGACACAAAATTGTGATAGATTTGAAAACAAAATATAGTATTCAAATTAAGTTTTTATTTGAAAATTAGAGTTTATAATAAGACTTCTTTTAAGGGTCAGGAACCTAAATGACCTAAAAAATAATTTATAATGACCAAAGTACCCCAGTAAAAAAGTTACAGAACAACCTTTAATGCAATAATCTGTTGCGTTAAAAGAGATACTAAATTTAGGGAAAATTTTTATTTTCACTCTTGTTTCATACTTTAGCCAACGATTATTTTTGTCTTAAGAGTCCAAAACCTCAATATTTTCTATAAAACTCGATATCTTTTTGTGCGAAAAATACTATAAGCTCAATACATTAAAGATATTTAAAAATTCGGGTTGTCGTTATTGAGTTGTAAAGTGTCTGAAATAAATTTTCTTGTAACTTTTTATAATTAGGTTAAGTGTTTCATTTTTTAGGGTTTGGATTTAAATATTTTATTTTTTAGTTGAGGCATAATTTTATTTGTAATATGTCGAGGTGTCACACAATAAATTAGTAAAAAATGGATAATAAATACTAAGGTAATATATATCATTAAGAAATAGATACGCAAAAAAATATATTTACTAAAACTATACAAATTAATTATATACACAATTGTTAATGGGTCCCACATGGAGGATGCTTTAGAATAATCGACGGCCTAAGGCTAATACCATCCCCACCACCCTCGACATCATCTCCATCCCATCTCTTTCTCTTAATAACAGGACGATGTAAGCCATGATCATCCACCACATCATGCTCCTTTCCCTTTTTTGGAGTCCAGGCCATAACGTGTTTCTTGACGGCTTTTGATATGATCGGAGCCAATCTGCCAGGATCAGTGCGATCATAGTCATCAACATCATCGTCCTCATTTGGAGACGGGACAGTAGGCATCGAAGGATGAACCTGAAAACATATAAAAATTCGTACCAATCTTAACTTATATGAATACATTAACATTTTTTTAAACTCTAACATGTGTGCCGACAGAGTCCTAAACAGGCTCTCGAGAGTGGTCTGATGTAGGATCCAAAGTAGTATCATGAGTGGGATCCTGAATGGCTGGAGCTAGACGGTGTCCAGTCTGAGGTCCACATAAATCTTAAAAAGTTAGTTTAAAAATATTTAAAGTTAAAGTAATATTCAACTTTAAAAGTTAGGAGTACACACTTAAATATATTACATGGATGAGAGTAAGAAATCCAAAGAGATCATTACTATCGGGAATACACGCATGACACATGTCTATAGAGGAACGCCAAAAAGAACCGCCCATTGTAGTCCCCAAGCGGTCCAAATGATCCAAAATGCTCATATAGCCTAAGCTCAAATAGCAGCCCAACGTGTTCGGAAAAAAAATGCTCCCGAATATAATTAGCAAATAGAGACGGGTATGACGATCAACAATCACATGATTAATGGCATTTGTAATCGGCTCTGCCACGACATTCTCACGCAAGTTTGAGCAAATGGAAGATAAATTCACTCGACTGCGGCCCGAAATATGAGCAGTTAGAAACTGAAACTGGGTGAGCCTGATCAACTCCATCCGCCATGTCCCAGCCCAAGGCTCTTGTCGACTGTATAATGGGTCTCCATCTACCCACAATTCAAACATAACCTCCACATCCTGCAATGTGATTGTGGCCTCACCAAGTGCGGAGATGAAATATATATATCTTCGGCCTTAACCATGGCCGTCAGAAGGGGTCAATCGTGCTATACCCGACCAGTCCTAACGCAATAATAAATACCGTCCTAATACAATATCTCTAAGATGCGGGCATGTGGGGGTGCTCTACTAAAACCCTCCACCCTATATCTATGTGGCAGGCGTGGAACACCCCCCCTCCCCCATATGCAACTGCCCTGTCCATAATAGCTTGAACATATGATTATCCTGTAGTCTAAGTACAGATTTATCGAAGGGCCCCGAGTGAATATTGGAATCCATAGAGGTGTCGTATGTTTACAAACAACGTTGAAATTATTCACCATTCTTAAAATTACAGGATCTAAACCTAAATTTTTTAGAAGGCTTTTTCCAAACTTATGTTAGTATGGTATGCTTAAAGTTTATCATTCATTATTCATTTTGCAAGGATATTTCATCATTCATTATTCATTTTTTGTAAGGATATTCCAACATATATCTTGAAATTACAAGACTTTTTGTCGAGTGTTTTTTGATAGTATGTTAGATGATTCATACCTCTTATTTTTGGGTAAGTTTGAAGTTTATTATTTGTTCAAAATTTGTGAATTGTCTTTTTATAAGGAATTATGTTGTGTTATGTTGTTATATATTTTTACGAAATTTCGCATCGAAATATAGTTTTCATAGTTAATGATACCCTAAACTAATTAAGAATTCACTAATTAATTAGTTTTCATAAACAATCAGGGATTAACTAATTTAAAGGGTAATAACTAGCTAATTCATTTAATGAGAAATTATATTAACTAACTAGTTCATTTAATGAGAAATTATATTAACTACCTAATTCTTTTAACGAAAAATTATATTAACTATGTTCAACCCTAAACTTATTAAGGATTAACTAAGATTTTTTAAAACTAATTCACAATTAACTAATTCACCCCTAAACTAATTAACTAAGCAATAAGTTTTTTAACTAATTAAACTTTTAACTAAATTGCTAACTAATTATTCTTCTAACTACAATAAAGTAATAACTAAATATAATATTAACAACTTAATTAGTATTAAGAGATATTAATGCTTATCAATTAATAATGTAATAAACAATTAACAAAGCTAAAAAGGAATAATTAACAACTAATTAATAATTAACATGTAATAAAAAAACGCATACCCAATGTAATCTCATAAGTCGAGTCTAGGGAGGGAATGATGTATACACCTTACCTCTACCTTTAGAGGTTGTTTCTGATAGACCCTCGGCTCAAAAGAAACGTAGTCAATGCAGAAATTCAAAGAAAATAAGACAATAAGATTGTTCGCGGTGAATTTTTCTAGCAGAAAATAAATAACTGCATTACTAAAATAAATGTGAGAAAAAATGATTTTATTGATTATTTGTGACTACAACTCTGGATGTATCCCTTGATTCTACTCTGCGTATTGTTGGCCTTGATTCTAGGGCCAATGTAGCGTCTTTCTCGAATGAAGGATGAACTTCTGTTGATGTGTTGAACCTTGGAAGAACTTTGAGCAACACTTTGGATTGTTCTTGAGGGAAGACGTCTCTCGAACTTTCCTTCTTGTTGAAGACTTTGGAAAAGACTTAAGTAGACGTCATTGCTCTCCTTTGCCTCTAGTCAAGATGCTATCCAAGTTTTAAGATGTCTTCAAAATGGGATGTGTGACCCATTTATATAGGTGTGAGCTAGAGCTTGGAGGTATTTTGGTCTTCAAGTAATTCTAGCGGACCATGGGATAGAAAGACGTGGGTTGGGCTCGTCTTGTAGAAGCTCAATTTAATGGACTAACCCAAATGTATTTTGAATTTCATTCAAGTCCTGTAATTTTGACTTGAAAAATTTAATCCGACTTTATTACCAAAATTCTACTCGGTCAACGTGTCAATAATTTAGAATGTAATTCAAATTTTATATGAATTAATCAATTAAAATTTCGATGTCTACATATATACCCTACTTCAAAACTTGTTGAGGTGTATGTTTGTCGAAATTGTAGATGAGACTTGAAATATCAGTGAAGATCATTTTTTTTGTTCTTACACAACTTCCTTGAGACTTGTTTTCGTTAACTTTTCTTGAGATGTATCTTGAAAGTTAATATTACTTGAATTTGTCAACAACCAAAAAGATACGCAGCTCTTCCTTCAATTTTTGGGGATGAGTTTATTGGGTCAATTTTTCTTGATCAATATTCAAATACCAAAATTGTATTATAATTCCATATGGCAAGAAATCCTTTCATGATGGGACAAAATGACAAATCACATTATTCAATTCAATCACTTCAAAATTGAAGGAAAATTATGGAATTGATCCTTGCCTTGTATCTCCTGATTTTGTCTTCCGCCTAATTATTGCTTCCCAATCACATAAAACAAATTGACTTTCCATCTTTAATTATAAGGAATGTGTTAGGACAAAGAAGCCAGCCACCGTCTAAAAAAACTATAAAAAGATATAAAGATCGCCTTTTTTATGTGAGCCTATAGCGTAGGAGCTAAAATGAAGCTTTGAGGCGTCAAATTGGTTTGCTGACATAGTCTAGCGTTGAGTCATGAGGAGTGAATTCAACAAAGGATAGCTCCATACTTAAATTCGATCCTATCGATCTCCATGTTCTATCAAACCGGAATAGTCTAACTTCCTTTTTTGTTCTCTTATTCGACATCAAACTTGTTTTGATTTTCTTATTTTTTTTTAAAGGAATATGTTTTTTTGATTTTATTATAAATAATTTATAATATATATAAGATTATAAGAATATTTACTTTGATATAAATTAGGTAACTAATTAATTGAATTACAAAAAGATTATAATCTTACCTAAAATAGGAGATATACAATTAATAAAAGAATATTTAGAAATATTCTATTACACTCTCGCAGTCGAAGTGGGAGGTTCTCGAATACTGAGACTGGTTCAAAAATCATCAAATAGTATGTGCAGAAGTCCTTTGGTGAAGATGTCGGCAATCTGATATCTGAAAGGAAATGAAAGACACGAACTTGACCACGAGCCACTTTTTCGCAAACGAAATGAATGTCCATCTCAATGTGTTTAGTGCGCTGATGTTGGACGGGATTGCTGAAAAGATATATCGAACTAATATTATCACAGTGCGCTGATGTTGGAAGGCATAAATATCCCATCTTTACTTACATTTATGAGGCCGTTTCAGACTTTATCAGACATTTCTCTTATCTTGTATTAGTGGCTCTTGTACTAACCAGACTAGATAATTGGGAAATGTAATAAGTAGATATTCAGGATTTTGTTACTCTTTTATTATATGGCAAGACAGTTTAATTGGTTATTTCTTTTATTTTCAGCTTATTTTATTGATTATGTTGTTGAATTTGAGAAGTGGTTCGCCTATTGATGAAAAAAGTGTAGGTGCCACCACATCGCCAGAAAGGGGTCTTGACACTATTGATGTGTAATTAGAACCCACAAGTTTAATGCGCATGTAGGTAAAACGAATGTCACATTGCCTGAGAATATTTATTAAGAGATTATTCCAAGTAGTTGTTATATCCTAAAAGGCTACATTATTTTCAACGGAACAGGTGAATGGAACAATAATAAGAGTTGTATATTTTTGTATCCTAATTCTAGAAAGAAAAAGAAAAAAAAAATTATTCAGAAAAAAAAAATTTATTCAGAAAAAAAATGCTCACCGAAAAAGATTACATGAGGGGATTATCGTTCCCCTTCAATGTGTGGAGGGGGTATTGTTTTCCAAACTTTAAATGTTCGGGGATAAAGTGGAATTAACTCTATCAAAAAATATTGCATAAGGGGGTTATCGTTCCCAGAGGGTATCGTTTCCAAACCTTTAAATGTTATGGGGTAAAATGGGATTAACTCTTAATTTTTGTAAAATCACCCTTCTAGATCAGTCTTACTCAAATGTTAATTGATTTTAAAATTTTACTATTTTTTTCAGTTTTGTTGCTAGTCATTTATTTTTATAATAATGAAAGCAATACTAAATGAGTTGTTGTTATAAAGCCAGAGAAATAGAATCTCCAAGTTAATTAAAAAAATAGGTCTAGCATTTTGACCAAATGTTTTGAAAATCTAATACATTACACCACTTTTGAGAAGTTGATTGTGGTTCATGTCTCTCAAGAGCATATTGTTCTGTGTGAGGTAATATTTGCTATCTTCGCTTCCTTTTTTGCTTTCTTAGCGATGTTCTTACTTCCGTTCACACCAAACATCGTTCTTTTCCCTTTTGCCCCTACCTTGGTGTTGACCCTAGGTTCGCTAGCTTCCTTTATGTCTCAGTTTTTTAGAAAGTGGTGGAAGGGTCAAAATAAATTAGTCATGCATTAGCTTTCTTTAGTTTTGAATTACTGAAATATGAATACTTTGGAGATTTAAATTTAAATAATTTTATTCAACTTCAAAATAATGAATGCTTATATATTGGATTGATTTTTTAAGACGAGTTTGTCAAAATATTTGGTCAAATGCATTTTTATAGATAAAAAAGACCCAAAATATCTCATTTTTTCATTTTCTATTGCTGTAAACTAATAAATTTATTTAAATTTAAATATACAAAATATTCATATTTCAGTAATTCAAAATTAAAGAAAGCTAATGCATCACTAATTTATTTTGACCCTTCCACCACTTTCTGAAAAAACTGATGCGTACTTTCGAAAGTGGTGTAACGTATTAGATTTTCAAAATATTTGGTCAAAATGCTAGACCTATTTTTTAATTAACTTGGAGATTCTATTTCTGCGTGGCTTTATAACAACAATTCATTTAGTATTTGCTTTCATTGTGATAAGAATAAATGACTAGCAACAAAAGTGGAAAAATAGTTAATTAAAATCAATTACCATTTGAGTAAGACTGTTATAGAAGAGTGATTTTACAAAAAAAACAAAGAGTTAATTCCACTTCCTTAATTTCCTCTTGCATATGATTTATGCTCTAGGTGTTGATTCTGTTGGAATCGAAATAACAAGGCATCATGCGGAAGCTAATAATTGTGAACCTTGAACAACGATAAATCGAACAATAAAAAAAATACTAAAATTTGCATAATAAACTTAATGTGATTTGGCCAATTGGCCTACATATGAGAAAACTAATTAAAAGACATAAAACTATTGAGAGAAAATCTCTCCCTAAACAAGATTTCTTTAAACGACTAGATTGTGGATACTTTCCTGTGTTCTAGTTCTGGGAAAGATGTCTTCTGTCCAAATTTTTTCCTTCAAGACAAGGAATAGCCAACTATGGAAGAGAATTATATTTTTCTTTCAGGAAAAATAAAAGCAATTATGATAATACTTTGACTTTTCTTCAAGACAAAGGTAAAACTCAAATATGGTAAGAAAATCAGAGCAAAACTCTAACAAATCTCCCTTTGGTCGGGATTTCTTGACAAAAGTTTATCAGTCTTTTTTACATAATCGTCATCACTGCTGCTTGCTATGATTAAAAGTAGGCATGGGTTAAAAATTTGAGTCTTGTGCGTTAAAAGTGAGCACATATTGAAAGTGGAGCCCATGTGTTAAAGTAAACATGGGTTAAAATTAACCCAAACGTTAAAAGTAAGCAAGGATTGAACATTTGAGCTCATGCGTGAAAAAAGTAAGCATGAGTTGAAAATTGAAGGCCAAACATGAAAACTAAGCATGGGTTAAAAATATATATTCTTTTTTGTTTTTAAAGAAGTGCAGCAACAGAATTATTGAAAATATGATTGAAAAATTCATCTCAACATATTGTATTTTAAACCTTTTTTTTTGTTGACAAAAACTTCGTTTTCAGAGCAAAACCCTAACAGATCCGGCATAGCTTAGGGAAGGAAATGCAGCAGCACACCTACTTGCGAAGGAAGCTTCTAGCCTAGTCCAAGTTTAGAAAAATCATAAAATATGTTAAAATGATTATATTTCTATGGAACCAACTAAGTCTAGACCAGCAGGGTCATGCTATTTGTAGTAAGGATGTTAAAGCATAAATATGTAATCTGCTCTCTAGTATGAGTAGCTAACCTAAGTGTCCTTTATGACACAATGTTTTGTAAGGTGCGGAACCTTGTAGTTTTTGTTAATATAATATAAATATCTTTATGCCTAACAAAACATTATTTTGAAATTTGTTATTCAAAAGAAAAATGGTGTGGACAAAAAACTCTTTAGAGATTTTCCTATTTTTTATTAATAAAAAAAGTTCAAACATGTTTTTAAACTTTGTGAAATGTTCCAAATAAGGTGGAAAAATCAGCCCATAGAAACATGACCGGTCAAGTCTGCTCAAGTTTGGGATCATTTATTTTGGGTGCCAAACTCTGCTTATGGTGCTAGAAATTTCTTCATTCTCTTCGCTAAGTGTGGGACGCTATTCTAAAGTCAAGCTATGTCCATTATGGTACTCAGATTGTCTCTTCCTCTAGCTTCGTTCGTAGGGACGGACCCATGTACTATGTTTGGTGCTCGAGCATCCATTAACCGTGACGGATATTTTATGTAGAGATAGAAAATATTAAAATTTCGGTATAAAATAATAAAAAGAACACATGAAGCAATAAAAGATCTAGCTCCTCTGGTTCAATAGTGGTAGGCTTTAGGTTCAGCCACGAAAAAGTTGGGTTGAAACCCACTAAAAATAATATTTTTTTTTATTGATTTTGATGTGAGCACCCAGAACCATTGAATCCTGGGTCTGCCTTCGTTGTTTACTCCAAATCACTTGTTCTTGCTTAAATTTTGATTCTACTCATTCCTAAACGCGTAAATACACTTGATAAGATAATGCAACGAAATTCATGTTTTAACACATTTAAAGTACTAAGGTGCGACGCAATACTATAAAACATAGATATTTATAGGTAAGCATCATAAGTTTTTGAATCCATAAGGACTTTTTACCCTAGGTTAATTGGGAATTATAAAACCCAAAACTTAGCACCTAACTAGAGTAAGTGAAAAGGAAAAAGACCAAAAGCATACTTAGCTATAGAGTAAGGACAAGTTTGAAAATCGTTGTCTGATTATTAAAATTTTAGTAATTACATAATTAATTATAATTATAATAATTTATTTATTTGTCGTAACATAATTATAGTATAACTTTCAGCGCTATTTTTTGTTGCACAAGTAATTACATAGTTTGATATTCTATTATTTTAAATAAAATCTAATTGAAACCCTAAATAATTTTATTTCAAATAATTATTTGAATAAGTTTAACGCGTGACAAATATGTATATAAAAAATAGTAAAAACTAAAAAAATAAATTTAATTAGTCATCTAGTAATTACACCATATAATTACCGTCAATTCTTAGCTCTTCTTAAGAATTGAAAAGTGTAATTGCCCCTCCTCAATTACAACCAATTTCATATAGATCATTCAAACAAATTAATATGTAATACATCCAAATTCATTTACAAAGTAACCTTCCAAACATGCCGTAAGAATTATCTTCTTCTTTGTCATGTAAAACGTGATTTTCAGAGTCATGTGTGCTTCCTTGGTTACGTGCGACTAATAAAAAATGTGGACCTCTTTTCCTTTCTTTATGCTTTTTACAGTACTGCTAATATTTAATCATCAATTTGTCACTGGAATAGTATTGAAAACATGGCAAATGATTTTGCAGCCGAGTTTTTGTAACAATATATTCTCATGTGGCAATCTTTCCTTTTCACTTTGTCCCAAAATAATGTCACATTTCTATAATTAAAAATAATTTAATTTTAAATTCCTCTTTAACTTTTAATAAAATAATTTATAATTACACAAATATTTAAGACTTATTTTACATCGTAAATTTCAAAAGTCATCCCACAACGTGGAGTCTGGGGAGGGTAGAGTATACGCAGACCTTACCTCTACCTTGGCAGGTAGAGCGACTGTTTCTGAGAGACCCTCGGCTCAGGACAAAGTACAAACATTGAGTATGTTGTTGTTTTTTTCTATCTTAACCTTTGTGTCAAGTTAAACAATGCCACATAAATTGAGATAGAGGAAGTACTTTTAAAATCACTTCTCATTTCCCCCCTAATATTTGCCAATAGTTTGAGTTGTACTTAACCAGAAAAATGAGCCGGATTTCAATGAAGATACTGGACATCGGGTGAAAAATATTTTTTATTTTATTTTCTATTTCCGTGTTAACTAGATGTCCAAAAATAAGCCACATTTTTCAAACATGTGTAACATGCGTATAAGAAACATTGTAGAACTTGTTGGCAATCGTTTACCTAAGGCACACTAGTCTACTTTTTTTTCGTTGAGAAGATTGGGTGCTTCCATGATAAGGACCTTTATTTATAAGAAAGAAGTTTAGTAAATGATGCTTGAAACTAACAAGAATATGATTGCTAAGATATAGAATATTTCTTCTTGTATATTAGCTAAAATAGTTGACCGAAATGGGTGGATTATTACATTTTTGAAAATGATATTCTTTGAGTTCCATCCGTTGTGTTGTGTAACCTATTTGACAAATCATGTTTGTTCCATAATAGAAATTTTGTTAATACTATCTATATACATCAACTTGCACTTTAAAAAGAATGATGTACCAGTGTCGATTTTAACAAATAATTCAAATATCTATTAGACTGCCTTTTATTTGAAAAGAAAAGGTAAATACTTTTAAGTACTCCATCCGTCTCAAATAATATGCAGTGAATCTCTTTTAGGCGCCCCTTAAGAGAGATTTTTAATTATTTTACATTTATTTATGTTTATATATAATCTCTTTTCATTAAATATTTACTTTATTTATTTGTCATCTCCATCAATTGAGGTGTTTGTAATCTTCAAGAATAATTATTACTAAGGGTAAAATGAGGAATACAATTGTCTTGAACTTCTAAAAGGACAAATAATTTGAGATAACTATTTTTAAAAATTTTGACAAATAATTTGAGATAAAGGGAGTATGTGAACATGTTATGATTTTTTGCTTTCAAATATTTTAATTATCAATCCACTCGAAAATTTTAAGGGAAGTGCCAAGATATCTGATTTTGCTATCACTTTTTAATTTATGTTCTACGTTTCCATGTCTATACACTTTGAAATAACTTTAGATATGCGGTGTCTGATCTTAGTCTTGGTAAATGTCTGAAGTTCAAGCATTTCTACCTGAATTTTAGAGTTCAACCATTTCTACCTGAACTTCAATCATAACTACCTAAAGTTTAGGCACATATTCAATCATTTTTGCTTCAACTTCAATCATATGAAACGTCAGATCTCGTATATCTGAAAGTGTTTCAAAGTTGATAGACATACAAAGTTTTTAACAAATTGAGTACCGATTAAATAACAATATCCAAATAACATATCTCTAGAACTTTTACAAAATTTTACATTTCACATTATAGATATCCGACCAAAATAGAGAGGTTTCCTAGCATGGAAATAAAGCAAATTAAGAGCAAAAATGAAGAGAAAAAAAGAGAAGAAAACGAACAAATGGGGTGAATAGAAAATTAGCGATGACAACGAGGAGAGAATATATGTCTAATCAATCATTTTCGAGAGGGAGCTCTTTGGTTTAGAGACGTTTTTGGAGGGATTGATGACTCACAATTCTTTCAATTTCATGTTTCCTACTCCCAAAAATTAATTTAACAATAATTGACGAGTGTTCATTGAACTTGTAATACAATCCAACTAGACTATAACCAAATAGATTGTCACGTGTCAGCTTACAAATATCATTATTTCATCATCTAAAATTACCTTTTTGGTTTCAACTGTCACGTTTCATTTTGAATTTTAAAGGAATTAAGAAAAATGACAAAATATTGTACTCCCCATCTAACCGTAGTAATAAATTTGTTCTATACCATAATGGTTCAAGATTCAAAAGAGTTAATTTCGAACGCCACATTGATAAACAAAAAACGATTTGTTCGCTCGAACCATTCAGCCGACGAAGACTATTTAATCGAACACATGATCAACGTAAAATAGATCACAATCAACTACTGAATTGGTCACATTTAAATACCCATGATCTTAGCCACGTAACGACTGAATCGAGCGAGGATCACGAAAGTTGTTACTATAAGCTATCCTCACTCCCCCATAATTGTATCTATTTAATTTTCACATGATTATCTATAAACACTATTGTTTGTCACGACTTTTCAGAAACTCTTGTCATTTAAGCCGGAGAATCAATAATAATCTTTATTTCTTTTAATTTACTTTTATCAATTATTTTAATTTACTTTATCATCTATTTTGCTTTAATTATCTGCATTACAATTCATATTCTTGCACGCATAATAGCAACCTTTTCATTCATAATTTTAACATGAGGGAGAAAATCTAATTACATAACTGTCACAAGGGAAGAACAGTGAATCGTAAAATTACGGTTCTGAATAATGCTTTTTTGATATTATTTTTTATAAGTACTGTGATCGATTTGATCAATGCATAAAAAGATGCTCTTTTTTAATTTGAACACATTTTCAATTAATAATGAAATCAATCATATGGCACAAATTAAAATAAAATATATGGGAAGCTTTTCAACAAATATTTTACCACTTGTTTTCCGGTGAAATCAATTCTAAACAGAAACTCAGTTAGAGATTTGTTTTATAGGGGTGGAAGACAAGTGAGTTGTATCCGATCCGGAAATTTCTTAACGAGTCCGGTTTAAGTAGTGAAAAATAAATATGCAAGACTGATTCATAAGACAAAAATAATGAACAAGCTAAGATTCAAGCAAAATATAAGTGAATAGACAATGGATCTCCGAGTGTATTGCTTTGAGAGAGAAATAATGTTAGGGTTACAAAGTGAACAAGAAGATGAGTTTCTTCTTTCCTAAGCTTTACATATATAAGCCAAGACTAGACTATTTCAACCCTAAAAGTTATGATGACGTTACCTTGATGAAGTCCTCATGCCCACGCGCACCGCGATGCTCTGATCGAGACTGATAGATGTGACAGGAGTTAGTGGGAGTGGGGAATAGCTGTAGGGCGTCCCCGGATCATCTGAGCCTCCGGATACACTGATTCCCCCCAGATGCGTTTTTCACCCAATATAGATAGTGTCTACTTTTCGGGGCCTTCATTCCATGAGTCCGGGAAGTGGAAGAGTTTCTCGGTCAACTCTTATCATGTTGAGTCATTCCTCGAACCTAGTGAATTTGTTCAAGTGATTAACTTTCTCTGCTCCCGAAAAACTCTCTGTTGCATTTTTAAACCATCAACCATGTCTTCACATTCTTCCATCGCCAGTGGCACCGCCGATGAGGCACAAAACACTACTCACAGTGACTCCGACGTTTCCATCCACTAAGTCCCGATCGGGATTCGACGACCGCCACCTAGTAAATCCTCGAAGAAAAAGACTATTTCATCTAGTTCAACATCCCACTTTGTTTATTCCCAAAGAATGGATCGGCGGGAAGGACCTTACTGAGTGTGCCACTTCTACTGACGCCAGCCAAGAACCGGACTAGCCGGTCAATACGTATCAATCGTCCATTTGCAATCGCAGCCTAGACCAAGTAAATGTGGATTGTGGCTGGGTCGATATAGAGGTGCTTATCTAAAAGGAAGGGGAAAACATCACTTCTCACTGGCTTTGTTTACACTGACCTTCTTTCACTGAGGGTGAGTGAATCTATTGACTCTGTAATTTTGGAATTTTTTAGAAAGTACAAGATATGCATGGCTTAGGTCGGGCCAACGGTATAGAGAACGATGACGTGTCTCTGATACCTTTCTTCACGAGTCGGAGATGACTTCACCCTTTCTAACCTGATTCGCCTTTACTACCCCAAGACATTTAGTGATGGGGTCATCCAATTATTTCGCCGTTCTCGCGACCCCAAAATACCAATTTGAATAAAGTAGCATGAAAGAATGAAGAAAAATGAAGTTTTCTAAATGTCCCATAGCCTCTCACAAATAAGTACGGAGCTCTTTGTACCCATCCGAAAGACTCTACTAGACATGCTCTTGTACTTATAGATCGGCTAACCTAGGGTTCTGATACCAACTTATCGCGACCCCAAAATCACTAAGTCGTGCGGGCACCTACCATTCCCACCATCGGTAGGCGAACCCTTTCTTATTCATCAATTCAAAACAATAATTAAATAAGAGAAATAATAAAAATCTAAGTCATATCATAAATATCAAATGCGGAAGTAAGAATACTAATACATCCCAAGGATAATGATCTAAAATACTTCAAGAGCTACTACTAACAAACTACAAGTTTGAATAATGCATAGCCTCAAAATGGGAATACTGTCTCAGAATAAAAGTAAAGACAAGTAATGATAAGGAGCTTACGGGAAATAGATCCATCCCGCAGTTCTCACCCTAGAAAACTCAACATATAGCATTGGGATCAGTCTCGAGGAGAAGAAGTGGAACCGATCACGTACTCTACATTCAGAAAAGAATGTAACAAGGTAGTATCAATACAAACACTATATACCAGTAGATATCATAGGCCGACAACAGTTAGCTAACATTTATATAAGAAAGAAGTTGAAAGATAGACATGCTCAAAATCAAGAACAAGTAATATCACAGTCCAAGAATAATTACCCAAAGTATAGTCAATTAAGCCAGAAACCAAGTATATAAATGTAATGATGAGTAAATATGCAATGCAAGGGCCACATGCAATCTCCGTACATACATGCTCCAGGCGGAATATCTCTACATCCCAACAGTCATGACCCATGTGGACCTGCGAAGTCTATGTACCAATCACTCTGTATCACACAATATAGAGATGAATCTTCCATCGAACACCTCGCTAGACATTCCGTATCACACAACCTGGAGATGGCCACACAATTAATATGACATAAGAATCATTGTTGTTTCTTTATCATTTATCACCATCACACCAATCACAGATAATATCAATATATCATGGAAATAAGGATGAATGCAATGCAATGACAACATCAAATGTATCATATAAATCCCCAACCATGCCACATATGTACACATATAACAGTATCAGTATCAAGTTATGTTATTTCATCTATCCATGATAATATCAAGATAAGTGAGAGACAACTATATCACAAGTAGGATATGACAGCTACGTACAAGTCCATGAATTACAAAGAGGCAACAAGTTACATTCAGTCAACAATATCCAACCTAAGTAATCCATCCCAACTTCATACTCGAAGGCGTACATGTTTTCTCCAATAATATCTAACTATACATACGCTTTGCTAACCGAAGTCTAACCAAAAGGTAAGTCGTAACCTACCTGAAATGCTAAGCGGGAGTCGCAACGATCACACCTGAGCCTTGACTTTCCGAGGATCACGGTAGTACTCGAAGTCTAAATATTATCGAAATCTAAGTTAGAGAATGAAACCAACAACACCCATAACACTATACTATTCCTTTGAATTCAAATCGAATAGGGAGAAAGGGGAAACGAGTCCACAAGGGTAAAACTGTCATTTTGAAAGTGAAATATGAAATTCAACATTCTCGGAGTTACCCAATGCGAAAATAACTCAAGACTAGGCCAATTTCATCAATTAATACAAAACCTCCAATTTGGGTATGAACCCTAATTTTCCAATATTCAAATTCATCAACAATAATAGAAGATTCAAGCTTAATACTTACTAATTAGTGGATTCCATGCTTAGATTAACAAAACCCATCAATTAATTCTCAATTTCAAGCTTAACAATCAAACAAACCCTGACTAGATTGAACTCATCTTCTCTAACTGATTTCTAGGTTGTTTCTACCATTTAATCAACTTAAGAAAGGTAAAGAAAGGTAATACAAGGCTAAGGAATCTTACCACAAGAAGAATCCACTCAGAGTTGCTTGAAATCGCCCTAAGAGTCCTTTAGAGAACTATTTTCGAAATGAGGAAGTGAAGGGTTTTAATTACACTTAAAAAGATATTTTGCCTCCCCGTCGTCCGCTGCAGCAGACGCGTTCCTGCGGTCACTCAATCGTGCCCGCAGTCCTATACAAAAATCCAGCCATTCTCTTTAGCAGATCGTCGTCCACTCCAGTGGTCCCTATCCGCTGGGGCGCACTAAGGCTCATCCCAGTGAATACAATAGAAACCAGAAGATTTCAGCCTTACACAATTTCAACCCGAAATCCGACAATCACCCGTGACCTCTCCGACACAAACTAGATATGCACACACATGTATAAACACGCTACAGACTCACAACTCAAAATTTTCATCTGAGGTCTAATTCTTTGGGTCAACCCCCAACGACCTAAACTAACTTTCCAATAAATGGCCAAGAACACTCCCGATGGCCTCGAGAACCGAACCAACTATCCCACCAAGTCATAAACGATCCTCCGGACCTCACAGAATTGACAGAATTCTAAAAAAAGGTTTGTTTATCCAAAAGTCAATTATCGGTCAAACGATCACACTTAAAGGTTCTAATTTCTCAACTAACACTAGGATCGTCTGATGACTTTGGGAGTTGATAGGGGTAAAATAGTCAAAATGCATGTAACGACTGAATATGTTGTTACATCAGATACCAATTAAACAATATGCGCATCCATGTGAGACAAAACAATAATAGGGGAGAAAACTACATGAGTCAGCAAACAACTGGGGATATCTGGCATACATATAAGACTTGATCTCCCATGTAGCCTCCTCACCATGATGATGCTTCCATTGCACCTTCACAGAAGTTATCTCTTTAGTACTCAACTTTATAACTTGCCTATCTAAGATTGCTGTAGGATCCTCCTTATAAGACAGATTCTCATCAAGAAATACTGAATCCCAACGAATAATATAAGACCCGTCTGAATGACATTTCTTCAGCATAGAAACGTGGAAAACCGGATGAACACCCGACAACCCTGGTGGAAAAGCCAACTCATAAAAAACAAAACCAATACGATGGAGGATCTTAAATGGACCAATATATCTCAGGCTCAACTTGCCCGTCTTCCCAAACCGCATCATACCCTTCATGGGTGATATCTTCAGAAGGACATGCTCACCCTCCATAAACTCTAAGTAACGAACCTTCCCATCTACATATATCTTCTGTCGACTCTGAGCTGCCAGAAGCTTTTCTTGAATAAGCTTCACCTTATCTAAGGACTCCCTCAATAAATATGTACCCCACAGTCATACCTCAAAAACATCAAACTATCCTATAGGAAAACGACACCTCTTACCATATAAAGCCTTAAACAATGGCATATCAATACTGGAATAGTAGTTATTGTTGTACGTGAACTCAGCCAAGGGCAAGAACTGGTCTCAATGACCACTAAAATGAATTACACATGCTCTCAACATATCCTCGAGCACCTGAATAGTTCTCTCGGACTGCCCATCCATCTGGGGATGAAAAGAGGTACTAAAATCCAACTGAGTACCCAACTCTGCCTGAAATGTCTGCTAGAAATGGGAAGTAAACTGAGGACCTCGATTAGAGATGATTAAAATAGGAACCCTGTGCAATTGCACAATCTCACGAATGTAAATCCTAACTAACTTCTCTGCATTGTAAGTAACCTGAACCGGAATGAAATGTGTGGAATTAGTTAGCCTATCCACAATAACCAAAACTGAATCAAACTTGCCCAAGGTCTTCGGAAGACCTACATCAAAATCCATAGAAATCCTCTCTGACTTCTACTAGGGAATGGGCATCCCCTGTAGCACACTGCTAGGTCTCTGATGCTCATATTTAACCTACTGACAATTCCCACACTGGGCAACAAAATATGCAATATCTCTCTTCATCCGACCCCACCAGTAGTGTTGTCTCAAATCACGGTACATCTTAGTAGCACCTAGGTGAATGGAATATCGGGAACTATGGGACGTACATCTAATATTAAGCGAATCAAATCACCCACACGAGGGACGTACACACATTCCTTGATCCTTAGAACCCCTTTGCTATCAAGCACAACCTTCTTGGCCTCACCACTCAATACCTTGTCATGAATCTTGCATAACTGGCATCCTCAAACTGTTGAGCCCTAATCTGCTACAAGATAGACGACATTGCCTTAAAACATGCTAAAACTATGCCCGGATGTGAAAGATCCAATCATAGAAAAATGTTATCAAGAGTTTGAACCTCTATGGCTAAGGGACACTCAGAAACAACCAATCGAGTCAAACTACTTATACTCAATGCCTTGCGGCTCAAGGAATCAGCTACCACATTAGCATTACTAGGATGGTAAAGTATGGTGATATCATAATCCTTTAAAAGATCCATCAATCTACGCTGCCTAGAATTGAAATCTCTCTGATTGAATACATGTTGTGGATTGTGATGATCGGTATACACCTCCCAATGGACCCTATAAAGGTAATGCCTCCAAATCTTCAAGGCGAAGATCATCGCTAACAACTCCAAAATATGCGTAGAGTAGTTCTTCTCATGAATCTTTGACTATCTAGAAGCATAGGCGATGACCTTGCCCTTATGCATCAACACATCGCCCAAACCAACATGGGACGTATCACAATATACTGAATAATTCTTACCCTCTATGGGTAATGCCAAGATCGGAGCCGTAGTCAACAAAGTCTTGATATTTTGAAAGTTCTTCTCACAAGCATCGGACCACTGAAAAGGAATATCTTTCTGAGTATCTAGTCAGGTGAGAGGCAATAGAAGCAAATCCTTTCACAAACCGGCGATAGTAACTGGCCAACCCTATAAAGCTACGAATCTCCATCACGGTAGTGGGTTTCGCCCAATCTCTAACAGTCTCAATCTTCTTAGGATCAACTATAACCCTCTCCTTCGACACCATATAGTCCAAGAATGCCACATAATCTAGTCAAAACTCATATTTTGGAAACTTGGCATATAGCTCCTTCTCTCTCAACAATCCAAGCACAGTCCGTGAATGCTGCTCATGCTCCTACTTACTTTTCTAATACACCAAGATATCATTGATAAAGACAATGACGAAGGAATGCAAGTATGGCTTAAAAATGTCATTCTTCTTAGTCCATAAAAGTTGTGGGGGAATTTGTAAACCCAAAAGACATCACAAGGAACTCGTAATGACCATAACAAGTCCTAAAGGCCATATTCGAAATACCCTAAGCCCAAATCTTCAGATGGTGATAGCCTGGCCTCAAATCAATATTTGAAAATATCGAAGCACCCTGAAGCTGGTCGAACAAGTCATCAATGCAAGTAATCGGGTACTTATTACGAATGATGGCCTTGTTCCGCTGATGGTAATCTATGCACATCGCCATCATACCATCTTTCTTCTTCACAAATAACACGGGAGCACCACAAGGGGAGACACTCGATCTAATAAACCCCTTACTTAAAAGATCCTGCAATTGCTCTTTCAACTCCCTCAACTCTGTAGGTGTCATCCTATACAGTGTAATAGAAATAGGGCGCGTTCCCGGCTCTAAGTCAATGCAGAAATCAATATCACGATGGGGTGGCATACTGGGTGAATCGGTAGGGAATACCTCTGCAAACTCACATACAATAGGAACAAACTCAAGGGATGGGGAATCAACACTGGTATCACGAATATGGGCCAAGTAGGCTAAACATCCCTTGTCAATAAGTTTCTTCATGTGGAGATAAGAAATAATCTTCTTCGGAGTAAGACTATGAGTACCCCTCCACTCGAGTCTAGCAATCCCAGACATGGCTAAAGTAACTGTCTTGGCATGATAGTACAAAATCACGTGGTACGGAGACAACCAAGTCATGCTCAATATAATGTCAAAGTCTAACATATTCAGGATCATCAAGTCTACACACATATCGTACCCCATAAAAGTATCTAAGCAAGACTGACATACTCTATCAACAAATACAGAATCCCAACTGGAGTAGACATATAAATAGGCAAGTCAATATAGTCATAAGTCAAATCCCAACTAACCGAATGATAAACAGATACATATGAGTAAGTAGACCCTAGATCAAACAAAACTGTCGTCGGCCGATGACGAACATAAAAATTACTTGAGATCACAACATCAGAAGCCTCTACTTCTGCCCTACCCAAAAATTCATAACACTGCCCACCACCACGGCTGCTTTAACTAGACTATGCTACTCTCTTGGAAACCTGAGACCTACCTCTACCGAACTGATGGCCACCCCTAGAAGACTGAGAAACACCGCGACCTGACTAAGCATTGCCCCTCACTGAAGAACCACCTCGGCTACCAGAAGACACCGGAGTCCTAAGGGTCTGAAACTTGGAATCTTGATGAGTCCCACTCTGCCTAGATCGATGACAATCTCTCTTGAAGTGACCCGACTCACCAAAACTATAACAAACTCTGGGCGCTGGATATTGATACACGGAGGCTGAAGAACTGGATGGACCACCTCAATTGGCCGGCCGAGATAAAGAACCTCCATGAGACTGTCCAGCCCCACACCCATTCTGCCTAGAAGGGCCACCAGAAGATGTCTGCAACGCAGACTGTATGGGATGACTGGAGGCTGAATGATAGGTCCTGGAAGACTAACCACCACCTCTGTGACTAGAAGACCCATTGAATCCACCGTGCTGACTATGCCTCTTATCACTAGAACCTCCAAAAGATTGAACCGTGACAACCTCAACACTCATAGCATGATCCACTACTACCTGGAAGGAAGACCCTAGAGCCACAACCTAAATACAGGGAATGTGAAGTGAAAGCACAATTCCATTAACAAATCTACAGACCCTTTCTGCCTCTTTCGGAATCAAGTGTGAGGCATATCGAGCCAAAAATAAGAATCTGGCCTCATACTCTACCACTAACATACCCCTCTGCCATAAATGTGTGAACTCGTCCTTGCGTTGATCTCTCAAAGTACGCATCATGTAATTCTCTAATAAGACCTGGTGAAACTGTACCCACATGAGTGGAGGTGAACCAGCTGGTCTTCCCTCAATATAATACCGCCACGTCTTCGCATCATTACGAAGCCGAAATGACACATAGTCCACCCTATGGGACTCAATAATCCCCATCTTGTACAACCTCTCATGCATGTCAACGATGAACTCATATGCATCTTCACTATGGGTACCATGAAATTTGGGCGGCTCCATTTTCAGGAATCTGCCTATGAGCTCCTGATCACTAAGTGTCAAAGCCTGAGTAACTACTGGACTAGGAACACCCTCAGGGGGTGGGTAAACCATTAATACATAGGGTCATGGTAGCAACATGCTGCATCCCCTGTGATTGTCCCTGCTCGAGAGTATGTAACCCTTCCCTTGTATGAGAACCACCTGGAGTGACACCACTCGTGGCATGCTGAGCATCAAGGTGCAAAAGTATACGGGCTAATGTGTCCTGAAGTGTTTGGTTGGACATACCCTCGAGATGAGTCTGGGCTGGTCCCAAACCTCTCCCAACTGCCTAATCTCTCTCGGGCTCACGCTCTGGAGAGACTGAGCGTGTCCGTCTCTGTCCAACTATAGGAGTCCTACCCCTGGCTGCTGCAGCACCATGACCTCTAGCTCGGCCGCGACCTCTCTCCTATCCTCGTCCTCTAGCGCCAGCCCTAACAACGGGCTTAAGCGTACTGTCCCTCGCAAGATCAACTCATGTCCTCACCATCTATGAGAGAATAAAAATAAATTAGATACCAATTCGAATATTTCAAATACCAATTTGAATAAAGTAGCACAAAAGAATGAAAAAAATTGAAGTTGTCTAAATGTCCCATAGCCTCTGACAGATAAGTACGGATCTCTTCGTACCCATCCGCAAGACTCTACTAGACATGCTCTTGTACTTATAGACCGGGTAACCTAGGGTCCTAATACCAACTTATCGTGACCCCAAAATCACTAAGTCGTGCGGGCACCTACCATTCCCACCATCGGTAGGCGAACCCTTCCTTATTCATCAATTCAAAACAATAATTAAATAAGAGAAATAATAAAAATCTAAGTCATATCATAAATATCAAATACGGAAGTACGAATACCAATAAACCCCAAGGATAATGGTCTCAAATAGTACAAGATCTGCTACCAATAAACTACAAGTCTGAATAATACATAGCCTTAAAATGTGAATACTGTCTCAGAATAAAAGTAAAGACAAGTAATGAGAAAGAGTCTCCGAGAAACAGATCCATCCAGCAGTGCTCTCCCTAGAAGACTTAGTGGGTATCCTTGGGAGTAGTCTCGAGGAGTCGATGTGGAACCAGTCACGTCATCTGCATTAAAAAAAGAATGCAATAAGGTAGTATCAGTAAAAACACTATATATCGGTAAATATCATAGGCCGACAACAATTAGCTAACATATATATAAGAAAGAAACTCAAAGATAGCTATGCTTGCAATCAAGTACAAGTAATATCACAGTCAAGGAATAATCAGCCCAAGTATAGAGAACTATCCAGAAACCAAGTATATGAATATAATGATGAGTAAATATGCAATGCAATGGCCTCATGCAATCTCCATACACACATGCTCCGAGCGGATTATCTTTATGTCCTAGCAATCCTAACCCATGAGGGACCCGCGAAGTCCATGTACCAGTCACTCCGTATCACACAGCCTAAAAATGACTTTTTCACCAAACATCCCGCTAGACATTCCGTATCACACAACCTGGAAATGGCTACACAATCAATGTGTCATAAGAATCACTGTTGTTTTCTTATTATTTATCACCATCACGCTAATCACAAATAATATCATTATATCATGAAAATGAGGATGATTGCATTGCATTGACAACATCAAGTGTATCATATAAATCCCCAACCGTGCCACATATGGACACATATCACAATATTAGTATCTAGTTAAGTTCTTTCCTCTATCCATGATAAAATCAAGATAAGTGAGAGATAACTATATCACAAGTACGGTATGGCACCTACATACAAGTCCATGAATCACAAAGAGGCGACAAGTCACATTCAGTCAACAATATCTAACCTAAGTAATCCATCCCAACTTCATACCCGAATAGGTACATGCTTTCTCCAACAGTATCTAACTATACATACGCTTCACTAACTGAAGTCTAACCAAAAGGTAAGCCGTAACCTACCTGAAATGCTAAGCGGAAGTTGCAACGATCACACCTAAGCCTTTACTTTCCGAGGATCATGGTAGTACTCGAAGTCTAAATATTATCGAAATCTAAGTTAGAGAATGAAACCAACAACACCCATAACACTATACTATTCCTTTGAATCCAAACCAAATGGGGAGAAAGGGAAAACGGGCCTACAAGGGTAAAATGGTCATTTCGAAAGTGATATATGAAATTCAATGTTCTAGGAATCCCATTCTACTAACCCAATGCTAAAATAACTCAAGACTAGGTCAATTTCATTAATTAATACACAACCCCTTATGAACCATAATTTTCCAACATTCAAATTCATCAACAATAATAGAAGATTCAAGCTTAATACTTACTAATTAGTGAAATACATGCTTAGATTAACAAAACTCATCAATTAATTCTCACTTTCAAGCTTAATAATTAAACAAACCCATCAATTAATTCTCACTTTCAAGCTTAATAATTAAACAAACCCTAACTAGGTTGAACTCATTTTCTCCAACTAATTTATAGGTTGTTCCCACCGTTTAATCAACTTACGAAAGGTAATACAAGGCTAAGAAAACTTATCACAAGAAGAATCCACTTAGAGTTGCTTGAAATTTTTCTAAGAGTGCTTTGGAGAACTATTTTCGAAATGAGGAAGTGAAGGGGTTTAATTACAATTGAAAAGAAATTCTGCCTCCCCATCGTCCGCTGCAGCGGATGCGCGCCTGCGGTCAAACAACCGCGCTCACGGTATTATAAAAAAATCTAACCCTTCACTGCAGCAGATCACCGTCCGTTATAGTGGTCCCTATCCTCTAGGGCGCACTGAGGCTTACCTCAGCTAATACACCAGAAACTAGAAGATTTTTGCCTTACATAATTTCAACCCGAAATCTGACAATCACCTAAGACCCCCCCTCGAGATAAACCACATATGCACACACATGTATAAATACACTACAGACTCACTCGTGGACTCAAAATTTCCATCAGAGGTCTAATTCTTCGAGTCAACCCCCAACGACCTAATCTAACTTTCCAACTAATGGTCAAGAACACTTCGGAGGGCCTCGGGAACCAAACCAACTATCCCACCAAGTCACAAACGACCCTCTAGACCTCACAAAATTGAAGGAATTTCAAAAAATGTATGTTTACCCAAAGGTCAACTATCGGTCAAACATCCACACTTAAATGTTCTAATTTCTCAACTTACACTAGGATCATCCAATGAGTTTGGTAATTGAGTCAACAGGGGTAAAATAGTCAAAATGCGCGTAACGACTAAACATGTCATTACAACCGTGGTTAAAATTATTTTATTAAGAGCACCGAGGATGACTCCGATTGAGGATGGATGGAGAGATATGTCATCATCTCTACCGCAGATTTGGTCAAGTTGTCAGAGGCTGCCTTCCCGAAGCAATAGAATCTCTACCATAAGTTTATTATTCATATATCCATTTTGGATTTCTTCTTCTTAATTTCGAGAGGGGTTGATGATCCTTGTTTTTTCTTCATTTTCAGTCATAATGTGGAGACCAGATTCAGTAAAGGGCCTAGCATAGTAAGTCTAATAAATTCTATGCTCTTTATCTACTTACTTTTGCATATGGAAGGAGATTTCAGAAAAGAACAACTGGAAATCCAAGAATCATGCCCTTCCCAAAAGGGTCATCAACCTGCCATCTGCCGGACGTCCCTGAAAATCCAAATACTACGCTGTAGCAGGTTCTTTAAGCTGTGTCCTAACTAAGCCGTAGTCTGGAGAAAGCTCCCTCAGTCAGGTCGAAAATGACATTATCCTCCTCTCATCTTCCGATTAAGAGGAGCAGGCTAGATGCTCGGGATCAGTATGGTCAAGGTCCGCCCTCACAAACTCTAGTCACTCCCTAAGTAGTGATCAACTTGGCGTCTGATGCCAGTGAGGAGGAGGACTCAATTTGAGGTCTTGCCCGAAATAAGAAAGCCCTTCTAGAGGCTACCACCATCGGCCTCTTCAGAGAATTGGACCTTGCTGATCTGATGAATTCTTCCACTACATATTCCCTTGCCCCCGTCAGGGCTGGAGGTAACACTCTGGGATCTGTGTGCGTTTCATGTATCCCTTCTACATCCTGGGATGCTCCTCTACCGGCTCCTCAAAGATGAGTCCCTTCATATTAAGGTTTGAGTATCAGGGTCAGGCTCATGGGTCCCTGGGATTCCCGTAGTTCGAGGTTTGTAGATACTTTCCCGGCGCTGATACAGAACCCCTCGGCTCATCGAAAGGTTAACTTTACCATCCCTAAGGAATTCCACCTTTTTTCCCAGCTGGTGGGGGTTGCCAATTACCTGAAGTCGTTGGCTACTGATTAGGGATGAGCGTATATTGGTTCATATCGGTTTTGTATCCGAAAAATATGAACTGCGATATCGGTTTTTTCTAGGGGTGGCCAGTGGGTCGGGGCGGGTCAGGTCGGGGGATTTTTTTTGTTTTTTTTTTAAAATTGAATTTCCAACACTGAAATTAACATTCACACCTACATTACCACAAAATTTTGACGTTGAAATCTATTGTGTATAGTGAGATGTTTACTAAAGAAAAGGGAAAATTAGAAATCGATTTGGGCGAAAACACAAAATGATTGGGAAAATAGACATTTTCGTAAAAATTGGCGGTACCAAACTGCCTTTTGGCCATTTGGTCGGCCCCGTCTCGAAAAAATATGCGAAATCAAAAACACAATCCGGTAAAACGGACATCCAAGCGCAAAGTTATGTCCATTTAAAGTTTCACCAATTTACAACTACTTTCTCTTCCTACATTTTATGTCAATGCTTCCGTGATATGTTAATCAAGTTCATGCCGCATTCGACTTCCATAAAAGCTTCATAGATTGGCTTCAATGACTATGATTCAAGAGATAGTAGTAGCCTAAAATAAAAAATAAGATTAATTACAAATTTGTCCCAGTTTTTCGGTTCAGTTCATCCCCAAAATTAAAGAACCGAACCGAATCATTTAATCCTGATTCAGTTTTTTTTAAAATTGGTCTTTTTTATTTTTAAAATCGAATAAAAACTGAACCGAACCGGTTGAGGTTAAGGTTGGGGAAACTTTTAATGATTCCTAACACTTGTGACGTGGGGTATAGCAGGATACCTTGTAGGAGATCACCTATTTAAGTGCGAGGACATGCTGCCTCAAATGAACGCACTTAAAAATCCAAGTGTGTCCACAACCACAACGGACAAAACCATAAGAATGGAAACGAATAAGGAGGGTTATTGTGTTGGTATCATTGTCTTGGCTTACACTAAACACTGACGGTTCAAGACATCACGTTCACCGCGCAGTAAGTAAGTCCGATGGTATTCAACTAGGGAAGGTTCAAAGTAGAAGCTACCTCTCCTGATGTAATATCTTTTCGCTGAAAGATTGCTGAAAGTAGGCACCATGTGTGTGCGCCAAAATCTCTTTCAAGAGGGGATTGTTGGAAATTTGACTTTGGCGGGGAGGTGCGTCCACCCATATTTAATGAATTAAACACTAGTGTTCCGTATGTTGGAGGCTTTGTCTCTTCACACATGCATAATCTACTAAGTGAGTAGATGACCGTAGGGCCAAGAATCGTCAAATTTCGTTGAGAAATGAAAGAGATATTGGTCCACGAAGTAAGGTGTTTGAGGCATGAAAATATGGTGTGGGACAAATCTACCACATCGGTGGAAAAAGGAAGAATTGCTCTCTTTATAAGTCTTTTAATTGGCTAAGGGTTTGAGACCCCAAGGGGTAACCCATGTTTTTAAAGGAGGGAGGACCTAGATGTGCTTGGGTTCAAGGCAAAGACCACACGCGTGCCGCCGCCGCCCGCCCGTCCCATCCGGTGTCGGGCTCGAGCTCGGGTCGTGGGACTTTTTGATATTATCTCTTTGGACCCCAAATTGTTTAATATTTACAGTTTGGTCCCTAGAGTTTCTGGAAAGTTGAATTTGGGAACGACAGAAGGCAGAAAATTTCTGTCTACCGTTGGAGTTGATTTTTGGGGCGTTAGTGTGCATTAATCAGCCATGTAATGGCTGATTAACTCCTCCATAATCAACCCTCCTTCAATGACCATAATTAGCCTCCCTAATGGCCATTAACAACCCTCCTAATGGCTATTAACAGCCATGTTTTGGCAGTTGAGGAGTCCCTCCCTCATGCTATATATTGATGTCTTTTGGCTCAATTGTTAGTGATGAAAAATATACAAAAACAGTATAGAAAGACACAGAAACGAGACAACATTTATATACACAGAGACAAACAGAAGAGACACTGAAATTCAGTCCAAAACGTTGAGACTAAAACAGAAACTCTTCCTTCCTTTTCTATTCTTCAGCAAGTCATTTCGTATTTGTTTTCTTCGTCAGGATCAACCTATTTGCTTTGTAGTGTTGATATTAAGTGTTGTTTTATCTTGGGAGACTATTGCCCGCTAACGTAAAAGCATGTATACGGGGCAATCTTGTCTTAAGGACAGAGTGCCATCACTCGACTCAGCACACAGTTATAACGATCCAGATTTAGTGTTTCTTGATTTCAGGTTATCAAGATTCAAGACTCAACAAGCTTGCGGCAGTTCTGAACATTGCCTATTTGTTTATCCTTTCGAACACTTGTAATATTTATTTACTTCCCGCACTGTTTTACAATATCCAACAAATATTTCAGAGTGAGATATATATATATATATTTTCATGCATCGTTCATAATCTGTCATCATATTTCTTAATTTTAAATCAAGCCAGGAAATATAATGAAAGGATGGTGAAATACATCTCTCTTTTTTTTTTTTTTTTGTGTCATACAAAATGGAGTTTGTAATGACGATATGTATATATACAATTTTTTCTTTTTGCTTTGGGTCATGAGGTATCGAATGAAAAATAAAGGATATTAAAGCTCAAATTTTGGACATTAGGGATACATTTCATTTGGTGGATACAACAAAGGCTCAATCAATTCAAAGACAACCTAATTCATTTCCCAAAATCAACATTTTTCGAGGATTTCGCCTTGCCTAACAACAGAGGCAAGTTCTAGTTATTTGTTGTCTTGATTCTCATGTCTTAATTTTCTGAATATCAAAGATTCCTTACAGTGGAGTATTTACATTTGCAAATATAGAGGCATAGAGTTAGAAGTATGCAAAACTCCAATGAAATTAGAATATTCACATTGTGTTGTCCAAAATTTACTGATCGTTATTCATGTGCAGGTTAAATTTTTTCTATATATATACATCATTTTACCGAGACACAATGCAGAAATATATTTTATTTTTTAAATCAGCACAATGTGTATTGCACTTAAGTGCGGATGGATGATCTCATTTGAAAGATGAAGAATCAAATGGAGTATTTTGCATCTGCATAATGTGTAATACTTAATGATAAAATTTGTTTTCTACCAAGTGCAGATGGGGGAAAATGCACTATCACTTTTGAAAGTTGAAGAAAGAAATGGAGCATTTTCCTATCTGCACAATGTGTAATGCTCAACGATGGACAAATTTTTGCATTATTACTTTTCAAAGTTGAAGACACAAACTAACTATATTTTTTTCATATGCATAATGAGCAATGCTAAAGATGGAAAATTTATTACCAAGTGCAGATGGAGCAGAAATATATATTTTTTTTATTTGCACATTGTTTAATACATCATCTGGAGAGTTTCATTTGGACCAAACATTGCATTATCACATGTAAAACTTAAGAGCAAAAACATAGCTTTCGATAGCAAGAACAAACAGTTTGAATCATAACATATTAAATGCCAAACATTTCAAACAAATCGCCCAAAACATCTGCATAATATGTTAAGTTTTTCATTCCAATACAGTTAAAAGCCTAAAACTTTTATATGCCGTCACTATCGTCATGAGAGTTTGGACCAACCTTAAGGCAGCGTCATCATTCTTTAGGCTATTTACAAGCTGCATTTAGTATGCTATTTATAACAAAAAAGGGAAGATCTCTTTCTTCCTTCAACCACCAAAAACATAAAAACCATTATCCCAAAAACTAAAGTACACAAACACCATACTAAAAAATGAACATCATATAGTAAGAGAAGTTAACCACCCTTGCACTTAAATAGTTCATTCTCCCGAATGAATAATTTAGTGTTCGTTAGTACCGGTGCTATCATGTTTGAAGAAGTTAACTGTTGCATCAAGGTCGACAATTTCAGGATGTTGAGAAGGATCAGAGGGTCCTTCGCCGACGAAGTTAGAGGGACTGCCAACAGTAGTTAATCCATGAAAGCCCGACATATCGAAAAATTAGACATCATGCTTATTGTCGGAGACGTAAAGGCAAAATGATTTTCTAGAGTTCAACACATAAAATTCTGACTTTAATCCGGACATGTAACGATGATTAACAACGTAATCATTTTTTTACTTTTTCATAGCTACCCATTTCGACACCAATTTTTTCTACTAAACGAGTAATTGTCGATGGAAAAAATAGAGAGCGACAAGAAATTGTTAGGTTAGGGTATGGTATGTAACAATAAAAACAAAAGTAAATCGAATGTCAATTCTATTTCCGAATGTCAGTGACAATGTCATCTGATACAAGTGACAACACTTCGATAAAAACTGAAAACCTTTAAGAGTAAAATGCAGCGGAAATAATAAAGAACACAAAGGTTTAATAATTACCTAGGTTATATAATATATATAACTTATGACAGTCAATGACCGAAAGTATTGTATATATTTATATACAATTGAATAAATTCCTTCTTTTACAATTTTACAAAATAAAATGGAAAGAAATTAAAAGTTGAAGTCGCAGATGACATCTGCCTGAAAAATATAACTACGTAGACATAGACAACCTCTCATTACAATCGCTCCATACAAAACTAATCTAGAATCTAAACAACAATTGTAATGTTGGACAGAATGTTGTCGACACACTCAGGCAACACTTGTGATCCAAATTTCTAAGATGAAATCCTGAGAGCTCTCTTGGTATTTTTGCAATCTTATTCTGGATATCGATTCACTCTTGTAGCTTCCCTATTTATAGTGGAGAGTATTCCTTGAAAAGCTCATCGATTGGTTGTGGAGGTTGAGGGAAATGTGGGCAGCTGGTAGGGTTTGTTGGAGAAGATCATGGAGCAATATCCTATAATTTCTTGGACTTGTTCCTCAAGCATAGCAACAATTTTGACTTGTTCTTCCCACATTTTTCATCAGCTCCTATTTACCTTGCCAAGTAACTTTTACTTCGTAGAAATAATTCCACGAATATTGCTTCATTCCGTGAAGTAAGGTAAAACTGTTTTTCATAAAATGTTGGTCCGAACGTTGTGAAATTTGTTCCAACATTTCTTAAATTCAAATTAGTACTTAAAATGATATGCTGGGTAGAGTGTCACAACACCAAAACCAACATTAACATTCTCCCATTTTTTGCCTTTCTTCACAAAACTCATTATAACCTGTGCAAATGACTTAAGGCAATGTCATATATTGTTGTCCCAACATCTATGATTATAGTTATGCTCCCTCTTATCATGTGATGGCGTACAATCAAAACATATGTATACCAAGACATAAGATTTAAACACAAAATTAGAACATACATTGATATACAAATCATCCAATATACACAAGAAATTATCCAAATGTCAATTTTAAACCAATGTCTTCAACATACTATCATCCAGTTAACATTTCAACCAATTAACAACATTGTTCAGCAAAACAACTCAATCATATAGCAGATCAACAGCAAATCAGCTTGTTCTCCTAGCTTATCATGCATCAGTAGTAGCTTCCATCCGCTTTCTACTTTTGCTTGATAGCTTCTGCTTCAGCTCTGAGCCTTAACCTCTTCAGCAACACTTTTCTCCCAACATCATTTTCTCTCTGCATAGAAGCAACAACAACTTCTTCAGTAGCAACAACATCTGTAGCATTGCCTTCAGAACTTTCAGCCCTTTCCTCCCCCTGCAAAGAAGAATCATCTTCCCCTTTTTGGGAAGAAAGTAACAGTAAGAACTGGTCCCTGGCCTGAACTAATGCATCCTTGGCAGTATCAATCTGTGAAATTTGTTGGTTAATCTTGGTAATTTGACCAACTAACCATTCAGTTGTCAGGGGTGACTGTCCAGAACCAGTGTTGCCTAGAATGTGTGTAACATTTGGGACAACATTCTCACTGTCAGCTTCCTTTTTTCATGGAAGGTCAATGACTCTTTCTTTGTTTTTCGAGATTTCCTTATTCACTGAATAAACATCAGGAGCTTTCCCTAAAATATCCTCTCTTCTAGGCGCAAGGTCTTGAGTAGTTAGAATTTGGAAGATCAGAGAGGGAAAGGGAAGGATTGAAGTTGACTCTTTCTCTGTCAAATTGGCTATTTGATAGAAAATCATACTTCTCAAGTCAACTTTTAATCTCTTTCCAATTTTGAACAACAGTGAGGCTTGATCAGTTGTTACAATTGACTCATTTAGTGAAGGGAGCCAATTGTGGATGACATTATTATGAAGGGTGGAGCATAAGGAAGTTAACTTAGAAGCAAGGCATCGAGGGATCCATTTCTTCATTATACCTCTAGTGAGGTACTCAATTATCTCATCCTTATTCTCTGTTGCTCTTTTTGTGGTGCTACTTCTATCTTCAAGCTCAATTCCCAAACATTGATTAATAATTAGGGGTGTAAACTGATAGACTTTGTTATAGAGGTATACCTTCCCAAATTTCTTTGAGGTGGTATCTTCTATAGCAGAATTCAAGTTCGCATAGAAAAACCTAATTACTTCATCAACGAATGGTTCTTTTTCAGTTACAGATTTGAGTAGCTTACTATCATTGAGGAACTCAACCAAACCATATTCTGAACACGAGGTTATATCTAACACTTTTTCAGCCCTGATAACTCTATTCTTAAACCAATCCCATTTATCAAATTTAGCTTTGAAATAGAACTTTTCTGAAAAAATATTTACCTTAAAATCGGAGTCAGAATCGGTTTTGTTGGAGGATGATGGTGTTGGTGTCTCTTCTGAAGTCTGCTGAAATGTTGCTTGAGATGTTGTGGCTTCATCGGCAACATTTTGGGCAGCATCTATTTTAGCACGACTGGGAATTCCCCTGGGACAGAATCTCATAAGTGGGGTATCATCAGGGATTTTCTTATCTTGAGACACACTTTGAGGAACAGAGGCAATGTGTTCTTCTTCATTTTCTTCAGAGGACAGCTCAAAGTCCATATCTTCAGTGTCACTGCTTGAGCAAGCATGTACAGTAGTTTCAAATCTGGAATTCTTGGTACTAGGCTCCTATTGGACTGTTCTTTCGAACACTCTACTCGATCTACGAGTAAGGAAGGAGGAGGCACTGGGTATTTTACCAAGGGTCAAATAATTTGATATAACATCTATATCTATGTGATTATTGTCATCCCCGGGGTAACTAATATCAAGAGGTTCCTCATCACCTCTGAGAACTATGGCAGTACACATGTTTTCTAGCAAGTGTGAAGAAAAAGAAGGTTTGCTTGGTTGTTGAGGTGGATTGGTACTCATGGGAGTGTTGTTGGGTGTGTTGGTCAACATAGGTGTTGATATTGGGGAGGTTTCCATCGGTGAGTTTTGAGAGGATTTTGAGGGTTTAAGGTTTTTGCTAGACGATGCGGTTTAAAATGGAAAAGGTTACATCGGTTAGGTAGGGGTTTTACCGAGGATGATGTAACTTTTTTTTATTTTGTTTTTAGTTTTAGGAAAAATCTAGAATGGTAAAAAGAAAAAAAATGAAGTGAATATTTATACTCTTGGCAAGCCTTTCAAAATACTAAGAATTCCTTAATTTTAGGTGTTTGATATTTATTCAATAACTTACACCTAAAATTTTGGGATAAAACAATAAACATCTTATTTAGAATTTTAATCTTATCCTTTTAAAGTTTGAATTCCAATTAAAACAAGGCATAAAAATAGGGAGAAATCTGATTTTTCTGGAATTAGTTAAGAACAACATCCCAATAAATATCATAATCTGAAAATGTCAACAGCAATGTTAGCAACATTTTGGACGACACAAGTATTTTGATCCTTCAAGAATTTTTCGTATTGGCAATAAATCAAGACATTTTCTATACATATTTTATGAGTTTGATCACTGGACCAATCTAACATTTTTCCATCGTGTCCTCGGTCTAATCATAAAATAAATACAAAAAGGATTTTTTGTGGCAAAAATAAGAATAGTTATTTGGTATTCTCAAATTTCTTTTTGAAGCACTCGATACTCCTATAGAATAGGAACTGTATTTTTTAAGGGCTTTGGCCAATTTGCACAGTTGCCAATCATTTGTTAAGGCTTTGCCTTATTTTGATACTCCTTTTTTATGATATATTTATATCATCGTAGAGAACGGTATCAGATTGAACTCACATTCTTATTGAAGGATCATGCTTGTATGACCAAAAGTAATGCACTATACAACAACAATAATCAGTTTATGATATTACATAGGTAAATGTCACCTGAAATGTTGGACAATGTTTCAGCTGACATTCACCAAAAATGCATTTTTAGAGATTACAAAGACCAAGAGATTTCTTCAAACTAGAAAATCTCTCATGGTCCAAAGCTTTTGTAAAAATATCAGCTAGTTGATGAAGAGTGTCAACCTGTTCAATTTTGACTAGCTGTTTTTCAACTAAATCTCTTAAAAAGTGATGTCTAATATCAATATATTTTGTACGTGAGTGCTGAACTGGATTTTTTGAAATATTTATAGCACTCAAATTATCACAGTATAAAACTAAGATGTTACTAGTAAAATCATAGTCATCTAACATGTGTCGTAGCCATATTAATTGTGAGCAACAACTTCCAGCTGCTACATATTCAGATTCAGCAGTTGAAAGTGAGACACGGTTTCGTTTACGACTATACCATAAAATAAGATTATTGCCAAGATAAAAATATCCTCCACTTGTACTCTTTCTATCATCCACATCACAAGCCCAATCCGAGTCACTATACCTTATTAAATTAGGATTAATGGCTTCAAAATATCAAATTCCCAGCTCACATGTGCCATCAACATATCGGATAATATGTTTCATGACATTTAAGTGGGATATTTTGGGACAGACTTGAAAACGGGCACAAACACAAACACTAAACATAATATATGAGTGACTAACAGTAAGATAAAGAAGGCTACCTATCATAGATCGATTTAATGTTGGGTCGATATTTTCACCAACATTATCCTTACATATCTTCTACGATGAACCCATTGGCGTTTTCATCTGTTTAGCATTCTCCAATCCAAATCGCTTAAGTAGATTCTTAGCATATTTGTTTTGTGAGATAAAAATTCCATCTTCATTTTGCTTAATCTGTAAACCTAAGAAAAAAGTTAATTCCTAATCATGCTTATTTCAAAAGTTGATGATATAGATTCAATAAATGACTTTAGCTAAGACTGTGAGGTCGAACCAAAGACTATGTCATCTACATAGATTTGAGCAATAATAATATCTACATCGTGACGTTTAATGAATAAAGTACGATCAGCTTCACCACGGTTAAAACCAAATTCAAGAAGAAATTTAGTTAAACGACCATACCATGCACGAGGGGCTTGTTTCAACCCATACAAAGCCTTTTTGAGCTTGTACACATAGTGTGGATAGTAAGGATCTTCAAATCCTTTTGGTTGTTCAACATAGACTTCCTTATCTAGATAACCATTTAAGAATGCACCTTTTACTTCCATTTGGTGTGAAGTAATTTTCAGGCAGCAAGTAACAGTCTAATTGAATCAATTCTAGCCACAGGTGCAAAGGTCTCGGCACAATCGATTCTTCAACCTGATTATAGTCTTGTGCAACTAGACGAGCTTTGTTTCTCACAACTGTTCCCGATTCATCTGATTTATTTTTAAAAATCCACTTAGTTCCAATTACATTTGTATTATTTGGACGATGAACTAAGTCCCAGACTTCATTTTGAGAAAATTGTTCAAGTTCTTCTTGCATTTCTTGAATCTAAAAATCATCTTTGAGTGCTTCTAAAATATTTTTTTGGTTCTAAAGTAGATATAAAACAAGAAAGACTAACCTTTTGGTATATGGTAGACATACACACATACCTTACTATGTCTCTGTAATTGAGTGGTTCTTTCCCTCTTGTTCTAATTCCTTCAAAAACTCCCCCTATCACCTGACATGTTGGATGATTTTTTTTAATCCTTGATGAGGGGTCCCTTCTAACTTGATCTAGCAATTCAACATTTGACTCCTCATCCACACCCTCTGTGGTCTCTGTTTCAGGTTCAGATGTTGCTTCAGGTGTGGCAACATTTGGGGCAACATCTGATTCTTCAACAATCTACACATTTTCCACTGAAACTATAGTGTTACTTTCAATTGTATTTCCTGTAAGATCAGAAAAATCATCAAAAATAATATTTACAGAATCTTGTACAGTTTTGGTCCTCAGATTGTATACTCGATAAGCATGACTATTTTGAGAATAGCCAACAAAAATTCTTTTGTCACTCTTAGAGTCAAACTTTGCCAAATGATCCCTATCATTTAAAATATAACAAATACACCCAAAAACATGAAAGTAACGCAAGTTAGGTTTTTTTTCATTTATAATCTCATAGGGTGTCATCTTTGTTCCAGGCCTTAAATAGACTCTATTGATGTGACAAACAGGATTTAAGGCTTCAGCCCAAAAACGTTTTGACAATTTTTTAGAACTAAGCATAACTCTAGCCATTTCCTGCAATGTTCTATTCTTCCTTTCATCTACCTCATTCTGTTGAGGAGTTTTGGGAGTGGAAAATTCCATTTTTCTCACAAAATTTTGTGAATGAGTTGTTTTCAAATTCTTTTCCATGGTCAGATCTAATTCGAAAAATAGGAGAATAGAACAAGTTCCTAATTCTAGAATACAAAATTTTAAACATGTCAAAAGTTTGTGATTTTTCTTTCAAGAAATATATCCATGAATATCTAGAAAAATCATCTACTAACATAGGAATACCTCATGCCTCCTAAACTGTCTACCTTAATTGGACCCATAAGATCCATGTGCAATAATTGAAAATAGTGAGACGTATCTGAATGTTGTCCGTCATTTTGAATAACATTATGGAAAACACGGATTTGCTTACCTTTTAGACAATCTTTACAGACTGTTTTACCTTTATGGCTAAGATTGGGTAAGCCTCTAACCGCTTCATATGAGACCAATTTTTCTAAATTTCGATAGTTGACATGCCCCAACTTTTGAATTCATAGTGTTGTGTCGTCGATCTTGACATTATTGCATATTTCTTGTCTTGCAACAAGATAACAATTATCACATGTTCTAGTACCTGTCATGACACATTCATTAGTTTCATTCGTAACTTTACAGACATTCTTATTAAACTTTACCTCAAGATTGTCATCACACAGTTGACTAATACTAATCAAATTAGCAATTAAACCCTTAACGTGTAAGACATTTCTTAAAGCTGGAAATCCAGGAACATCCAAGATCCCTTTTCCAATTATTTTGCTTTTTCTACTGCCTCCATAAGTCATGTTTCCTCCATTTAATGACTCATAGTTCTTTAGAAAACCTTTTGTACATGTCATGTGACGAGAACAACCACTATCAAAGTATCAAGAACCTGAAATGTTAGTTCTTAAAGCAGTTATCGCAACATTACAAGTTACAACCTTTTTGGGAACCCAAACTCTTTTAAAACAGTTTTTACCTTTCGGCTCAGAAATGTTGCTTCGAATGTTATCCAGAATGTTGGACAACCTTTTAGGCAACATTTTGCTCACAGAATTTTGAAGTTTGAAACAGTATGGTTTTAAGTGTCCAGGGAAGTTACGGTAATGACATACAAACTTCATATTCTTTGACATATATGAGAACATATTATTTATTCTTTTTTCTTTAACAAAGCACATTTTCTCATTTGTATCAAAGAGATTAGAGTACATGGTTTTAAGAGAGTTTACGTATCCAATACCTACATATGAAGGTTTATTAAGGCTGAGTATCTCATTCAACTTTGAAGTCCCGGTGTTGAGCTTGCCGAAGGTTGCTTCGGCTAGATTCAATTTTGCACGAATCTTACCAAATTTTGTATCTTCTTGGTAAGTGCAACCTCTAATCGGGTTATTGTGCCTTTTATATATTCATTCTCACGAGTTACAGATTTTACCTTTTTGTCAATCTATTTGGATTCTACGATTAAGGCTTTACAAATACTTTGTAATTCATTAATCATGTCATCTTTGCATTTAACTTGATCCATACAATCAGCCTCACCACTAGAAATAAGACCACTAAAGCAATTAACATCAGGATAGTTAAAGAATATGTACCTCTCGGATGTTGTTAAGGATACAGATATTGTTGCTGATGTGGCCTGAAATGTCGTGACATCTGAGGCAACATTACATGCGACATCTTCATTATCAGACATAGACTGTTCATAAACAGTCGCCAGCATTGCTTGTGATTCGACTTCTTGATCTCCTTCCTCTTCTCCTTCGTCGTCACTAAGCGAGACCCATAGATTCTTACCAAATTGCTCTTAGAGTGTTTGCACATTCATTAGCATAATGACCCCAACCCGAGCATGCATGACATTATATAAACTCGAGTTGTTTGGGATCAAATTTGGTACGATCTGAATTAGTTCTTCTTAATGCACTTCCTTTTTGAAGACTTGGAAGGAACTTGGTGGGTTTTTTAGTGAAGCCTTTGTTTTGATGTTGTTTAGATTTGGATTGATTTCTTTCATTGTTGAAATTCCTCACCATCGAATTGTATTTTCGAGTGAGTAAGGCAACATTAGCACCTTCACCAATTTTTTTCAAGATTCTCATCCTCTTCTTTGATTTGATTCTCCGAGGATTGAAATGAAAAAGTGTCACATTCTTGCTTTTATATATTTCCATTTGATTCTCAATGTTCATCTCATAAGTTTTGAGAATGCTTATCAAGGTATGAAGGTCCATTGTGGCTAGATTGTGAGCTTCTTCAATGACACAAATCTTTAAATGGAACTTTACAGGAAGAGAATAGAGAGCTTTTTCAACAAGTTGAGTGTAGGTTAAAGGTTCACCAAGCACTTGACACTCATTAGAGATGTCAATCAACTTTTTAAAATAAAATTTAATATCATCCATCCTTAAACGTTCATATTTGCTCACGAGCATGCGTAGCTTTGTTCGACGAACACTTGAGTTACCTTCACAATGAATTTATAAAGTATCCCATGCATCTTTAGCCGTGGGGCAGTTTTGAATGAGTTTGAACATGTACAGATCAATTCATCCAAAAATTGCATTCAAGGCCTTTTCGTTAAAGCTAACATTATTGGTTTCTTCCGCCGTCCTTTCGGATTCAAGTTTAACAAGAATGTCACCTTCCTCATCCGGCTGCAATATTGGAACAACATACCCATTAGTTATAGATTGTCATGCCCTAACATCAATTGATTTGATATGAGAACGTAGACGAATCTTTCAATAGGAATAGTTTGAACCATCTAAAATGGGAAGTCTACCAATAGTCGGATTTGCCGGATCCATAGCTTTAAATAACAAGACCAAGCACTTATTGTGTTAAGTGTTGGATTTGATACCACTTGTTAGGTCCGGGTATGCTATGAAACAATAAAAACAAAAGTAAATTGAATGTTAATTCTGTTTCCGAATGTCAGTGACAATGTCGTCTGACACAAGTGACAACACTTCGATAAAAACTGAAAACCTTAAAGAGTAAAATGCAGCGGAAATAATAAAGAACACAAAGGTTTATATATTTATATACAATTGAATAAATTCTTCGTTTACAATTTTACAAAATAAAATGGAAAGGAATTAAAAGTTGAAGTCGCAGATGACTTCTGCCTGAAAAATCTAACTACGTAGACATAGACAACATCTCATTACAATCACTCCATACAAAACTAATCTAGAATCTAAACAACAATTGTAATATTGGACAGAATGTTGTCGACACACTCAGGCAACACTTGTGATTCAGATTTCTGAGATGAAATCCCGAGAGCTCTCTTGGTATTTTTGCAATCCGATTCTGGATATCGATTAACTCTTGTAGACTTTCTATTTATAGTAGAGAGTCTTCCTTGAAAAACTTATCGATTGGTTGTGGAGGTTGAGGGAAAGGTGGGCATCTGGTAGGATTTGTTGGAGAAGATCATGGAGCAAAATTCTCTAACTTCTTGGACTTGTTCCTCAAGCATAGCAATGCTTTTGACTTGTTCTTCTCATGTTTTTCATCAACTCCTATTTACCTTGTCAAGTCACTTTTACTTCGTAGTAATAATTCCACGAATATTGCTTCATTCCGTGAAGTAAGGCAAAACTGTTTTTCATAAAATATTGGTCCGAATGTTGTAACATTTGTTTCAACATTTCTTAAATTCAAATTAGTACTTAAAACGATATGTTGGGTAGAATGTCACAACACCAAACCCAACATTAACTGAAATAATTCCGTCGCTTATCAATCTTCCAACATTAATTACCAGATTTTTCTTAATGGAATATATTAATATTACTCTCTCTAGATTGTAGTTGGAAGTATTCTGGTATGTCATTAATCTGGTACTCACAAACTTACCCCATGCTCTAGCAGTTTCCGATATACTCGAACCAGCTATGTTCAAAGAAGTCCTACTTCCATCCAGACACACAACTTTGAAAGCTTCTTTTATAAACATTTCATCTCTCCCTTCAATTTTCATTTTTGTATCATTATCATCAACATCCTTTAAGTTGTAGATATCATTCAAAACTTGAGAATTAAAAGGGATGAGCTTACTGCCTACTTTCGAAGTTCTATCAGATTGATCGATTTTCAGAACATAGCTTCCCGGATTTTGCACGAAACCTTCCCATTCTAGAGATTGGATATTGTCGAAAATCTCCATTGCAAAAGCTCCATCAGATGGCAAGAAATTCAACAAACAGTCATGTGTTATCGTTTTTTTCCTCTCAGAAAGTTTCATTAGTGAAGGATTAGAAAAATCCTTTATTTGAAAAGTTCTTGTATGGATGACATTTTTGTTTAATAATAACTTCATTTCATAACTGTAGACATAACATTCATAAATTGGGTTGTTCTCTTTTTTCTTTTTTTTTTGTATAAAAAAACTACTAATAAATAAAAAAAATTTAAGAAGAAAGAGAGATTAATAGTTCTGAGTTTAATTTCGTCAGCTCAACTTATTAGGTATATTTTTTAAGCAAAAAGGATTGTTGAAACTGTTGGTCGAATATCCTGATCACATAAGGCTTCAGTCGGTGACAAAAGAATATTTCTCCCCCATTTATATGTTGTATCTCAATGGCACCATATGGGGTAACATTTCTTACGATATATGATCATGTCCAACGAGACTTGAACTTTCTTGGAATAATCTCAATCGACTATTGTACAACAAAACTTGATTTCAAACCTAAAATTATTTATGACGAATGAGCTTGTCATGCCATTTTTTGGTCTTTTCTTTGTACAATTTTGCATTTTCATCTGCTTCAAGACTCTTTCAATTCATCAAGTTGCAATAAGCGATTGTTACCTACATCTGGCAAATTCAGATTCAACAATTTTATAGCTCAATATGCCTTGTGTTCTAATTCTACATGTAAATGATAAGCTTTTCCAAAGACTAGTTTATAAGGGAATGTGCCTATAAGTGTCTTAAAAGCAATTTTGTATGCCTACAAAGCATCATCTAATTTTAAAGACCACTCTTTTCGAGAAGAACCAATCGTTTTTTCTAAAATTCTTTTCAATTATCTATTGGATACTTATACTTGTCCACTGGTTTGAGCATGATATGGAGTTTCCGTTTTATGAGTAACTTCATATTTTGATAACAAACTAGTAAACTGACTATTTATAAATTGAATTCCTTGATCGCTTATGATAACTCGTAGGGTTCCAAACCTAGAAAAATATTTTTCTTGATAAAATCAAAAACAACACGAGCGTCATTTTGTTTTGTGGCTATTGTTTCTACCCATTTTGAGACATAATCAACTGCTACTAAAATATATTCACAACCATCTGGAGGTGGAAAAGGTCTCATAAAATCAATCCCCAAAATATCACAAATTTACACACAAAGATAGAGTTAAGAGGCATCTCATCCCTTTTTAATGTTACCAGTTCTCTGGGATTTGTCGCAAGAGGCGACATAATTTCTAGCGTCTTTGAACAAAGTAGGGCAGAAAAAACCAACTTTAAGCACTTTAGCAGCTGTCTTTCTCCCTCCATAATGTGCTCCTACAACACCATCATGGCAGTGACATATGATATTGTTCATTTATGTTTCTGGCACACATCTCCTAATTATTTCATCTGCACAAAATTTAAACAAGGATCTTCCTAGTAATAATGTCTTGCCTCTTTCTTAAGCTTTTTTTCTTTGTTCATAAGAAAAATCTTTTGGGATCTATCCATCAGCCAAATAATTGGCAATATCAGCATACCAAGGTGGTTGATTTACAACTGATGTAAGTGCATATATATGCTCATCGGGAAATTCTTCCTTGATATCTGACGTTTCTGTAGGGGAATTTTTCAAATGTGACAAATGATCAGCTATCTAATTTTTTGATCCTTTTCTATCTTTTTGTCACTCCCCGAACTATGACCTGGGCGTAACACGACACTCGGTGCCTGACTGCATGTGACCGAGCGAACCAACTGACTGGCTAAATCAACATGTGATATCAAAACATACTGAAAGAGGAATTAAACTAACACATACTTATGAACTAAAAGTCTGATTGAATAATCATTAAGTGCGGAAAATACTGAATAAGTCTGAATATAGGAAAAGTGCCAACACGACAAACATGAAAATCTGATGAACAACTACTACTCTAATCTATGAAGCTTCTGAAGAGTACTTAGATGCTAACTGTTTGCTGGGACAAAGCCCCCGCATACATAACTGTTTGTAGTAAGCTATAAAGATTGCAAAATAAATGATAAGGCCCTGAAAGGCTGGGGCTCACCAACTCAGTTGATACCAGAGATCCTAGCGTGCAGATGCGTCTTCTTGAAAGTCGTTTCTTGCAACGTGAAGTGCAGGCCCCGAGAAAAAGGGACGTTAGTACATTTGAATTGCACTAGTATGTAAAATCAACTGAAAGAATAAATAGCGGTGGAGTGCTCGGGATAGGGGCAACCCAAAACAACAAACAGGAGTAAATATAAAACTGAAAAAAAAACTGTAACTGAAACTGAACATAAGTACTATGTATCCTGAACGAAGAACCACATGTTTAACTGAATAAATAAGCTACGACCTCAGGCCCAATATAAGTTCACAAGCTACGGCCTCAGGCCTAAATAATCGTATACATAACTACGACTTCAGGCCCAAAGATGCATAAAGCATAAACTATAATCTCGGATCCAAATACATGTGTTTAATATTCAAAAATATAAAATAACAAATTGAGAATCATACTGTAATACATGAAATACTGAAAAACTATATTACGATTAAGATATACTCCTGATCATGTTAATTAATAATTCTTCATTTCATTCCCCCCTCCTTTCCTCTGTATTTACTGTTCTTTATTATAGACAGTTACCACTTTTAAGAATCTAACTAGGATTTACGACCTTACAAAGGTACTACGTACTTATTCGACCTACTTTAGATATACGAGTAGTCAGTGTTTTAAAAAGAGGAAAAGGAGGGTACGTAAGGCAAGACGTTTTACATATATTCTAGCGAGACGTAAGTTTTAAGGCATGAGACGCAAGCTCCGTGAGTATTTAATTTTTAATATTTTATAAAATAATATAATTATAATAAATATTTTTGAATAAGTAAAATTATATAAAAATAAAAAAAATTATAAATAAATAAAATATATGTGTGTGTGAGTGCACGCACTTGCTTGATCCTCACAAAATCTACTAAGTAATTTATTATACACCATTTACAACTTGTAATTATATATAACATAATTTTACAAGTATAAATTAAGGCTGGCCAGTGGGCCGGGTCGTCCCGGTCCAGACCCCGACCCGACCAGGTCCCGCCCTGATCCCCCCTAAAAAAATGGTTTCGGGACTCGAAACCGGGATGGGACTTGGGCTCGTAATGCCCAGGCCCGTCCCACCCCAGACCCGTCCTGCCCTGACCCCACCCGACCCCCTCTTTGCAAAAATAACCCTTGCACAACGGCCAATTTATATTTTGGTCGTTGTGCAACAACCATTTTTGGCCCCCCACTCCATAAACCCCCTACCCCTTAATATTTATTTTAACCCCTAAGTTACTATATTTATACTTTAACCCAATTTTTTGAACTATAAATACCTCATTTTATCTCACAAAACTTGCTACAATCTCTCTAATCTATCAATATATCTCTCTACAAGTCTACAATTACATTGCCTACTAAATATTTTATTTTATTTGCTCCTTTGTATAATTGTATCAAATTTAAAAAATTGGGACTGAATTTGGCAACTAGCTTGAGGATCATCCATTGAGCAAAATTTCAATTTTTAACCTCGATTACAAGTTTACGTTACGTCGGTGTTTAGTACCTTCATTCTTCCTTTAAATTATTACTTATTTTGTTTTAATTATCGCACTTAATTTCATTATATTTAATTATTTATTTGCATATATAAAATGAAAGGATTAAGAGGTATGTTTAAGGGTAAGAGTAAGGATGCTTCTTCTAGTAGGGGTAACAAGGGCATGAGTACTTCTTCTAGTAATCTTATTCCTAGACATGATGATTTGATTGATTACACTCATATAGATGAAATTGAATTTTTTAATGATATACCATTAGATGATGAGATATATTTTGCAACCGAACCGGACTTTAATTTAGAAGACAATCTAGATGACACACCCACTAGTGCACCTCAAACTGAAACTGGAACGCCTCATATTCCCCATAGTATGAGATGAGGCCCCACACAATAAAAATTAAAATCAGATGCATGAGATTTTTTTGATAGGGACCAAGAGAATCAAGTAGTTAGATGCAAAATTTGTAAAAATGTTTATAAATTTAAAATGGGAAAAGGTCAGGGTGGGACGGGAGGTTTATTGAGACATGTACAAAGCTTTCACAAAGCTAGGTGGAATGAATACGAGGCTACAAAGTCGGGGTGCGCCAATGCACTCTCAGTCGGGACAAGGTTCACATAGTGTTCCGGACCAAGTACAGGGTCAAATTAACCCGATAACGGGGGAATTGTAGGTCCTAAATACAATAAACGTAGAGATAGGAAAGAAATAGCAAAATTAGTTGCGGTGGAGGGTTTGCCTTTTTCATTTCCTTCCTCTCCTGGTTTTATTCATTACATAAGAGATATGTATAATCCTGCTTTTAACGGTTTTCCTAGATCAACTGTTAGGAGAGAGGTTTTTAAATTTGCACATGAATATCAACAATATTTACGTTATGCATTATATCATTTTCCTAGCAAAGTATCTATCACATCTGATATAGGTTGTAGTACTAGCGGCCATGATTATTTAACTGTAGCTTATCATTGGATAGATAATAATTCATCTATGCAAAAACGTATTTTAGCATATAGATATATTGATGATAGGCACACTGGAAATTTTATTGCAGAAAATATTCATCAAGTTTGCGATTATTATGGTATAATTGACAAAATAATGACTATTACGTTAGATAATGCTTCTTCTAATAATTATGCCGTGAGACTTTTAAAAAATATATTAACTCCATCTTTTCCTAATCATTTTCGTATAAAATGTGCGTGTCATATTTATAATTTAGTTGTAAAGGATGGTCTATCACTTTTTGAAGACATTCTTAATAAAGTACAATTTGCTATAAACTTTATTTTTAGAAGTAATAGAATAAAAAAAATATATAAAAAAACTTGTCACGATTGTGGATTATCTTTTAGAAAATTCCTGAAGCAGTAGCGACTAGGTGAAATTCTCTATATGAACAACTACTTGTTGCTTACGATTATAGAAGACCTATATCTTTATTTTTTAATGCCCATAATCGAAATCCAATTGATATGCTTATAGATAATGATTGGAAAAAAAATTCAGAACTTATTGGATTTTTAGAGAAATTTTTTCAAGCAACTTAAAATTTTCTGGTATATATTATCTTACTATTTCAACTATGTTATTTTATATAACTCTAATATTTTTGTAACTTAATGAATATATGGAAAAACCATCTTATAAGGCACCTATTAAAAAATGTTTATCAAAATAATTTTTTTTCTATTCCCACTATTTATATTATTGGTGTTGTATTAAATCCGACTATTAAAATAGACGGTTGTAAAACACTTATTGAACTATTTATGATTGTATAGACTTCCACCTCCAACTCCAAAAAACCAAATGAACAACCACCTACGGAACCAACTAAAGAAGAAGTTTTGTCTAGCATACACGATGAATGCAAAAAAAAATATACGCATTACCAACAAGGAAGTGCTAGCAACCAACCAGCTTCTATACCATCTTCTTCTTCTCATTCTTCAATACAACCTTATAAAAGACTTGTTGTTTATGCGGCTAGTATTGAAAGGCTTAGAAATAGAATGTTTAGTGGTTCCACTACTAATTAAGTTAGCGAGTTTGATGTTTTTGTTTTGCAGGGTGTTGTACCGTACCAAGCAGTTCTCAATGAAGAAGGACGTGAAGACTTGCTTAAATACTGGAGGAAAAATGAGAAGACATTTCTGACACTAGCAAAGATGGCCCGAGATGTGTTGAACATTCAAGCGTCATCAACAACGTTTGAAAGCTTTTTTTCTGCCGGAAGATTTCAAATAGGAGAGCATAGACACTCATTAGCGGGAGACAGCTTGGAGATTACAGTTTTATTCAGAGATTGGATACGAACAGAGCGTAGAAGGTACGGTCAACTGGAGATAAACGAAGAAGACGATGAAAACTACAACGAAATCTTGTCCAAGGGAACTGGAAGAGACGTCGACCAATTTGACCAACAAATTCCAATTCCAACCGAAGAACCACATGACATTGTGAAGAAATTAGAAAATGTGTTTATAAATATGTAATTTTTTAATTACAATTTTACTATGTGATTTGCAACTTTCAACATCACAAAGTTGCAATTTTAAAATTGTATTACAAAAAAATCATATTTCTATTAAATAATATAAGAGACACAAAAACAGCCTTGGAAATTTTTTATTATACTATCTTGTTCAATTATTGAAGTATTTATATATATTATTTTTGAAAACTAAGTGCCAAAAAAATTAAAAAAAAATAAACGGAAATCCCGATTCCGAGCCGACCCCTCCCCGCCAAGACCGATCCCCTTTTCCGATGGGACGCGATGTTGGCCAGTCCCGACCTCCCCTCCAGTCCCGTCAGGTCCCGTCCCGCCGGGACCCACCCTGCCCCGTTGGACACCCCTTGTAGAAATAATATAATAAAATAAAATAAAAACTATTATGAAATGCAAATCAACTCTAACATATTAACTTTCAAACAATGAGAATATTACAATTTCTTTAAAAAATATTACTATCATACTATTCATTTTATCTCCCTATAAGTAAATAATCAATAAACTTTATCTGTATTATAATCAACACGTAACTTCTTCATGAATAAAAATAAAATTACTTTCAAATAGCGAAATAATAAGATATGATAATTTTGATACATAGGACAAAAGACCATTGACACGTGAAAATGTACAATTTGGCTATATATTTTTAAAAGAGATATTAAGTGATATTCACCCTCACGATGTTTTCAAATAGTAAATATGCAATATTACAACTTGTTATTTGAGTTAAAACCAACTATTTCTATAGATGAAAAACTATTAAGTATCATTCATTTGTTAAAGAAGTCAATGATTTTAATAAAGGAATTTAACATATAATTTGTGTAAGAACTGTTAGGCGAGCCCCGAGCATTGGACGTTAGGTATGTTTAGGACGTACAGTTGAGCGATCAGGGCGTAAGCCTCACAGGAATTATGCCCTGCACATGAGTCCTGGGGCGTTTTGCCAGTGCCCCGTTCCAAGGCGAGTTTTGAAATTGTCTTTTAAAACACTGCTGGTAGTATACATGAATTTTATATTTTTAAAATGTCAAATTAACATATCTCAATTCTTGTTTAAATTATTTTAATTTAGATATAATATAATTCAGATACTTTTGCCATTTTTCAACCATTAATTTGATTAACTTATCTCTTGGAAATTCTATATAAGAGGGCACTCAAACCCTATTAACTGATCCTATTATTAGTTTGTTAGAGCTCAAACCCTATTAACTGATCCTATTATTAGTTTATTAGTTCTCTAACTTTAAATGCTTCTAGATGGTCAGCCTGAAACAAAGGTGCTCTAATTTTACTAGTACTTTTTTTTTTTTTGTCTTTAGGGTGAAACTTACTTAAACATATAGCTATCCACAATGACAAGACACTTGGAGTAATTAGGAATCATTTTTAACATAGTGATAGTCACTTTTGAATTCCACTAATAAGCAGCAAGGTGCAAAGTGATTAATAATCCCAGCTATAAAGTTTAGCAGAATATATTAAAGATACAAGGGGAATTGGTTGCTTTTTAAGTTCTCTTTTTATCTTCCTTTTCTGTTTCTTTTCTTTTTACCAAAATAGTCCCATTCATCATGATAATCAGTCTTCTTAACCAATAATTTGAAAACATTGATGCTGATATGGTTTTCTGGTCATTAGTAAGTCATTTAATTTTGTTAAGAATGGATTTGTGTCTAACTCAACCCCAAAAGCTAGCTTAAAGGGAGGAGGATTGTTCAAGCCATATAAGGATATCAAAGACCACTTATCCCACCGATGTGGTAGAACTCAACACCCCGCCTCACGTCCACGGTTGGACGTCTGGAGCGTGGACAATATAAGAGGGGGGCCCAACATCGAAAACAATGAATTGGGACGGGTCTAGCTTTGATACAATGTAAAGAATGAATTTGGACCTAACTCTGTTAAATATAGGTTGTATACATGTGATATACACTTAATGTATATCACGTGTTTTGTATATATTATCTCGGATTAGTGCTCCACGGTTGTGTACCGTGATTAGGTAATAGGTTAGGGAATATTATGGTGTAAATAGTATTGTACACTTACCATAATTGTATTACCATAATTGTATAGTTAGTGTCCAAGTAGAATAAGGTTTTAGGAGTAGAATAGGAATAAGATTCTCCTATTATGGACATATGTAACTTGTATATATAGTCTTTCAATTAATGAAAATAATCAAGGGATTATTTCTTTCATGGTATCAGAAGTCTAGGTCTTAAAATCCTCTCTCTAAACTTCCTCCAAAATTCCGTCGACCCCCTTGAAATTTTGAGACCTTTGCTCTCGGTTTTTCGTGCCGACGAGATCCTCCCTCTTCCAAACTTTTTCTCCCAAATTCCTCAATCACATATTGTTATATCAATATGTCTACATCCCGGAACACGTTTCATCCTGCTCTTACAGTTTCTAACATCAAGAATAACATCCCTCTTGTTCTTGAAATAGAAAACGTCCAATATGCGACGTGGGCCGAACTGTTCAAAATTCACGCACGATCGCATCAAGTCATCCATCACATAATCTCCACGGCTGCTGAGGATACGAAGGTGCCAAAATGCGAGGATGATCCTAAGTTGTGGATAACTCTTGATGCCACAGTCCTCTAGTGGATATATTCCACAATTTCTACCGACCTTTTCCAAACGATTATTGAACCTGACGCTACGGCACAGGCGACTTGGGATAGACTGCGTGATATATTCCAAGATAATTAAAATTCTAGAGATGTTACTCTTGAGCAGGATTTCTCCCACGTCAATATGGAAGATTTCCCTAACGTTTCGACTTATTGCAAAAGATTAAAGAAATTGGCGGACCAACTTCGCAACGTTGGCGCGCCAGTTTCGAATGATCGTTTGGTCCTCCAAATAGTTGTCGGCCTCTCCGAGGCCTATAATGGTGTTGGAACGCTTCTTCGGCAAAGCAATCCAGTTCCGCAATTTTATCAGGCTCGTTCTCTGCTTACACTCGAAGAAGCATGCATGGCAAAATGAGCGGCTATCAATGCTAGTCCCGTAGTCATGATGATCGAGTCCACGGTTTATCCTACCGGTTCCAACAACTCGGGCCAAAACCGCAATAACGGTGGCGACAAAAATGGTGGAAATAAGAAAAATAATGGCAAGAACCGCGGTGGCAACAACATCGGCAACCGACAGAATGGTGGTGGCGGTGGGGGCCCTTGCGGTGGTCAGCAGCAGCAGCAGTTCTGGGCCCCACAGTGGGCCCCTATGCAGTGGCAGTGGGCTGCCCAACAACAGTCCAGGCCCAATGCACACGTTTGGTTTAAATCCTCTGGACCCAAATTGGTATATGGACACCAGTGCCACTATCCACATGACATCCGATTCATGTACGCTCACGTCTTATTCCAATTGAGCAACCCTCGCAGCATAATTGTTGGTAATAGTAATTCTATTCAAATTCGTGGTTATGGTCATAAAACGTTATCTCCCCCTCATCCACCTCTTATCTTGAAAAACACTTTACATGCCCCAAAATTGATTAAAAACTTCGTCTCTGTCCTTAAATTCACTACTGACAATTCTGTTTCTATTGAATTTGATCCATGTGGTTTCTCTGTGAAGGATTTCAAGACGGGGAGTCCTCTCATGAGGTGTGATAGTAGGGGAGATCTTTATCCTATCACACCCAATTCTGGTCCATCGAGTCAAGCCTTGCCATCCGCATTTGCAGCCCGTTCTCCTTCTTTGTGGCATGCTCGTCTTAGTCATCCGGGATCCTCTATTTTGTCTTCATTAGATAAAAATAATTTTATTTCATGTAAGGGTACGAGTAGTCCTCCAAATTTTCAGTCTTGCTCTTTAGGAAAAATTGTTAGGTTGCCATTTGTAGACTCAAATTCTCATACTTTAATGCCATTTGATATTATTCATAGCGACTTATGGACATCTCATGTTCTTAGTTCTTTGGGTCATCAGTATTATGTTGTCCTTTTGGATGATTATTCTAATTTTTTATAGACGTTTCCGATAGCGAAAAAATCTCAAGTTTTTTCCGTCTTCTTAAAATTTAGAGCATTCATTAGAACCCAATTCGAACGAGAAATCAAAAATATTCAGTGTGATAATGACAAAGAATATGACAATGGGGTGTTTCGGGATTTCTGTGCTAATAATGGAATCAATTTTCATTTTTCTTGTTCTCATACGTCTTCATAAAATGGGAAAGCCAAACGCAAAATTCATTTCATAAATAACATTATCCGAACTTTATTAATTCATGCTTCCGTACCCCCGGCTTTTTGGCATCGTGCTCTATAAATGACTACATATCTCCTTAACATAATTCCTTCCAGAGGTTTGACATATTCTTCCCCCCTTCAAATTTTATATAATAAGACTCCTTCGTAATCACATCTTCGGTTTTTTGGGTGTTTATGTTAGCTGTTATTCCCGTCCACCACAATTAACAAACTTCAGGCCCTGTCTACTCCGTATGTGTTTTTGGGTTTTTCATCTAATCATCGTGGTTACAAATGTTTTGATTTATCCTCTAATAAAATCATCATTAATCGCCATGTAATTTTTTTTGAATCCCAATTCCCGTTTGCTAAGGGTAGTACTCCCGTGCCTAGTTCGTATAATTTTTTGGTTGATGGTATATCCCCGTATATTATTCACCATTTTTCGGACGTCTCCCGCACCCAAAATTCTCCAGCGGGCCCACTGCCCCGTCACGGACTACAGTACCCAGTATAATCACTGGGCCTGTTTCAGGTCCAGTCCAGCCCACTCCCGCAACTAGTCCAGTCCCTGTTCACCGTGTTGTGCCAGCAGGCACACTGCCTGCTGGCCAGTTCGTTCCGAGTCCAGCGAAGTCTCAAAATCCGCCTAATTCTTCCTCGAGTATAATTTGTTCGTATCGGAGGTTATTGCAACGACATGCAACAATTTCTATTATTATTGCGAAAAGTACTTTTGACAACAATATCTAACATATGACAATAAAAATATTGTTGACAAATGTCTTTCTTCTCGTAGTGGAATGTGGGTGCTTGGGATGAGATAGGAGTTGTGCAATTTTTGTGATTATATATGGATAGAAAAATTAGTTCATAGAATATGTTCTTTCACTAACTGAATTAAAAACGGTATCTACAAAGAGGCCACTCATATACCAGTGATCATGACTAACAACCTATTTAACCGTCTTTAACTAATCAATTAACCCACTAATTGAACTAAAACTTAAATTAGTTACACTTCAATTTTTATGACATAATTTGCAACACTACAAAGTTTAAAAAGGGATAAGAACTTTAGAATTTTTGGCAAAAAGATATGATATGGTATCAGTGTGGCTATAAAAAATTTAAAATTTATGATCTAAAATAAATTATAAATATTTATCCCACTATGAATAAAACAAAAAATTAAGTTAAATTAATTTTAAATTAGATCAAGTTAAAAAAATGTCAAAGTTGAAATTGTTCGATTATATAAATTATTGTCTGTTTGTTAGCATTTATGTTGTTGTCTAGGGGGTAGGGATACAGTATGCCTCAAATGTCAGGCAGTAACAGTGAATCACCGCTATATGAACACATGTTTCATTTGCCATTGCACCACATATAGTATCTTATCTGTATCTTAACCATTTACACACACTCCCATTTCTTCCTACTTGTATATACACTTGCAAAGTGTTGTTTTTGTTTGACTTTGCTTTGTTGCTATTAATGTGTTTACATTTATCCAATTGCATCATCTTTTTTTTGTTGTTTGAAATGATGGTGGGCCAATTAAAATTGGATTACTTCTTTTCTTCTCCATGAATTACCCAAATTTTGAGTGACTGTTTATAGCTTGAGAGGTTTTTTCTTTATTTTTTGGTTTATCAACAGTAAACTCTTAGGTTTCATACAACTACGAATAGTATTATTAAATTTCAATATATTTATTATTATGTCTAGATTGTTAAATGGGGTTTTATACATTTTTGTTTTATATACCATACAAGTTTTTGAAATTTACTAAATGTGGAATTAAATATATCCCATTAATTTATGACTCGACTTTCACACACGTGCACACGTAGTGTCAAGTATCACAAATTTCATTAGTGAAAGAGATATTGGTACGTATGTAATACGTTTGAGACATAGAATTATAGACGGTTATTGGCCAAATGACAAAGTATTTCACGTTGGTAAAGGAAGGAAGAAATGTACGAAGTGTAAGATGAAACGAGTCAGAAATCGCCGCGGAGCCGTGAAGGGCGCGACGCCTCCCAGGCTGGGCCGCGGCGCTTCGGAGGCAGATTGCTGCGACGAGAAGTTGAAAAAAACTGACGTTTGGGCTGGTTTTGGAGCATTGATTCTCCATTACTTGCCACATGAATTCAACCATTATTTGGCTGAATGTAACCCATCATTCAAGTGCAATTACATGGCTATTGAAGGTCATTAGTTGGCTAGGTGAGGGGTCTTTTACTTACACTATAAATTGAGGCCTTTGGCTCAATTGAACACAACACTAAACACTTAGAAAATTCTCCAGATTTTCTGATTTCATATTCTTCCTCTGTAGCAAAGTCATTATACTCAAAGTTCTTCAAGAGTAACACTTGAGTTTCCTTTGCTCATTTGTTAAAGTTGTTGTTGTATCTTGGGAGACTATTGCTCAACACCGTAAAAGGAGATATACGGGGTAATCTTGTCTTAAAGAAAGAGTGTCATCACTCGACTCAACGAATCACACAAGCAATCGGTTAAGTTCTTGATTTCCAGTTTATTGTAATAGTTAGTTTATCCTTTCTATTATTGTAATAGTTACTTACTTCCCGTTCCGTACAACAATTGTATCCCAACAATTTTAAGACAAGATTGTGTTGTAAGTAACTAAGTTAGAAAGATGACTGGCGTAAATCAAACTGTTTCTGATTCTGCTGCTGCTCAAGGCAATCCCTCTGCCTTCCCCACTGCTCAAGGAACTCCTAATGCTTTTCCGATTGCTCAAAGCTCATCCAACGCCTTTGCTGCCGCTCAAGGAAATGTTGCCGCTCCTCCACCCGCTGGATTTCACCATGAACGCCATAAAAAGTTCATGGGGTCAAACTTCAAAAGATGGCAATAAAAAATGCTCTTCTATCTGACTGTTATGGGAATGACACGTTTCCTAATGGAAGATCCTCCACAAGTTGGAGATGAATGGACCCTTCGTCTTCTGAAACGGGTGAAGGGGGCCTAGGTATCCATGTCATTAATGGCATGAAGATGGTTCTTGATGCATGGAGTCATAGTGATTTCATGTGTATGAATTACATATTAAACTGCTTGTAAGACCCTCTCTACACGGTGTATTGCACCGTTGGCACTGCCAAAGAGTTGTGGAAGAAGCTACCAAAAGAAGTACAACGCACAAGATGTTGGTACTAAGAAATTCATCATTGGGAAATTTCTGAAATTTCAAATGGTGGATAGTAAGACAGCGATGTCCCAAGTCCAGGAATTCCAAATGATTTTACATCACCTGGATTTGGAAGGTATGAAGCCAAACGAGCAGTTTTTGGTTGCATCACTGATTGAAAAGTTACCTTCTTCGTGGAATGAGTTTATGAGCTACTTAAAGCTCAAGACAAATGAGATGATCTTTGAAGAACTTATTATCAAACTCCAAATTCAGTATGATAATAAGAAGGCCTTGCCTAGGGGTAAACAACCCGCTAAGGCAAAGGCAAATCTGGCTGAGGCCAAAGGGAACCTAAGCAAGAAGCGCAAGTTCCAGAAAGACGGCAAGACCCAAGAAACGGAGAAGTTCAAAGGAAACTGTCACCACTGTGGGAAACCTGGTCACATGATCAAGGACTGTCGCAAGCTCAAGACTGAGTAACAAGAGAAAGCCAAGGCTAAGGGAAAGGCACAGGTTAACGTCGTCAAGGACCAGTTTCTGGACGACATGATTGAGGAGTTCTCAGCGGTGGTGCTAGAAGAAAACCTTGTTGAGAATCCCATGCAGTGGTGGATGGACACAGGCGCTACAAGACACATCTGTTCTAATAGAGATGCCTTCTCCACTTATACACCGGTTACAAACAAGAAGATGTTCATGGGCAACAACGCTTCCTCTGACGTGCTGGGGGTAGGAAAGGTAGTCCTGAAGATGACTTCTGGAAAGAAGCTCACTCTGAAAGAAGTGATGCATGTTCCTGAGATTAGAAGAAATTTAATTTCAAGTCCTTTATTGGTTAATGCTGGTTTTAGGCTAGTGTTTGAGTCCAATAAATTTGTAGTCAGTAAGAATGAAATATTTGTGGGAAGAGGATTCGTTTGTGAAGGCCTCTTCAAAGTGAACATCATGTCTGTATTACGTAAAAGCAATAATATTGAAGCCTCTTCATCTTACTTGCTTGAGTCCTCTAATTTATGGCATCATAGATTAGGACATGTCAACTACAAATCCATCCAAAGGTTGGTAAAGTTTGAGTTGTTGCCGTCTATCGACGTAAACCCTCAACATAAGTGTGAGGTGTGCGTAGAGGCAAAACTCATAAAGCTTCCTTTTGATCCGTCGAAAGGAATATCGCTCCTCTAGAACTTATTCACACAGATATATGTAATTTGAAGTTTGCACAAACTAGAGAGGGGAACAAGTACTTTGTGACATTCATTGATGATAGCACAAGGTATTGTTACCTTTACTTGTTGAAAAGTAAGGATGAATCCTTTGAAGCATTCCGATGTTACAAAGCAGAAGTTGAGAACCAACTAAGCATACGGATTAAATCCATTCATAGCGATAGAGGGGGAGAATACGTAGCGCCTTTTGAGGAATATTGTACCTAATAAGGCATTGTTCATGAAACGACGGCTCCATACTCACCTCAATCGAATGGTGTGGTGGAATGTAAGAACCGCACATTGAAGGAAATGATGAATTCCTTGCTCATCAATTTCGGTCTTCCCCAAAACATGTGGGGAGAAGTTGTCCTTACTGCTAATACGATTCTTAACAGTCCCACATAAGGGTAAGGACAAAACTCCATATGAATCATGAAAGGGAAAGAAACCCACCTATAAATATTTAAAGGTGTGGGGTTGTCTGGCAAAGGTTGAAGTACCCAAGCCAAAGTAGGTCAAGATTCGGTCTAAGACTGTAGATTGCATATTCATCGGATATGCAAATAACAGTAGTGCTTATCGCTTCTTAGTGCATAAGTTAGATATTCCAGATATCCACGGGGGTACAATCATGGAATCAAGGAATGCTCAATTCTTTGAAGGTATCTTTCCTAGAAAGGAAAAAGACATAACCTCTCGCAAACGAAGTTATGAACAAAACACTCAAGAACCGGGAGTCGTTGACGGCCCTGATCTAGATGGTTCAGATCTAGTGGATCTCGAAGAGGCTGAATATCCAAAATCTAGTGTTCCAGATTCTCAGAACTTGGAGACTCCAGAGATGGAACTAAGGTGAAGTAAAAGGGCTAGGAAGGATAAATCCTTCAGTCCTGACTTTGTAGCTTATATGGTTGATGATGAACCAAGGAAAATTGCTGAAGCATTGTCAACTCCAGAAGCACCGCTCTGGAAAGAAGATATTGAGAGTGAAATAGGCTTTATTCTGCATAACCATACTTGGAAGTTGGTTGATCTTCCTCCAGGAAATAAACCGTTGGGTTGTAAATGGATACTCAAATGGAAGTATAATGCAGATGGGTCTATAGATAAGTACAAGGCCAGGTTGGTAGTCAAGAGCTATCGGCAGAAACAAGGTCTTGACTACATTGACATGTACGCCCCAGTATCTCGGATGACGTCCATACGGATAGTCATTGCGATCACAGCATTGCGTGACCTTGAGATACATCAAATGGATGTAAAGACAGCCTTCCTAAATGGTGATTTGGAAGAAGAAATTTATATGGACCAACCCGAGGGGTATGTGGTTCAAGGGCAAGAGAAGAAAGTCTGTCGGCTTGTCAAATCTTTGTACGGGCTGAAACAAGCCCCGAAGCAATGGCACGAAAAATTTGATAGTACTCTACTATCAAAGGGTTTCGCCATTAATGAGTGTGAAAAATGTGTCTACATGAAAGGTAACTCTGACTCGTTTGTTATGATATGAATGTATGTAGATGACATGTTGATCACAGGGAGCAGTCCTAGCATAATTTTAGAGACTAAGAACATGTTGAAAAAATGCTTCGACATGAAGGATATGGGTATCAAAGATGTCATCTTAGGGATAAAAATCTCTAAGACGTCTGACGGACTGGTCTTATCTCAATCTCACTACATCGAGGATGTTTTGAGAAAGTTTGAGATGTTTGACAGTTCGCCTATAAAGTCACAAATGGATAGAAATCAAAATCTTGATAAAAATCGTGGTGCACCCACATACCAGGAGCGATATGCAGAGGTGATCGGAAGTTTGATATACATAACAAACTGCACCCGACCTGATATTGCTTATGCAGTCAACAAGTTGGCAAGGTTTACCCGTAATCCGAGTGATGATCACTGGAAGGCATTGAATCGGGTACTTCAATACCTGAAATACACGCTAACTTATGAGTTACATTATTCGAGATATCCAGCTGTACTAGAGGGGTACAGTGATGCAAACTGGATATCTGATATAGAGAACACCAAGTCCACCAATGGGTATATATTTACAATTGGTGGTGGGGTTGTGTCTTAGAAATCCTCTAAGCAAACTTGCATCGCCCGATCCACGATGAAATCAGAGTTTATCGATTTAGACAAAGTAGGAGAAGAAGCTGAGTGGTTTCACGACTTCTTAGAGGATGTTCCTTGTTGGAACAAACACGTACCTTTTGTAATGATCCACTGCGACAGCTAGTCGACTTTAGGAAGGGCACGGAATGCTATGTACAATGGCAAGTCTCGTCATATTTGACGGAGGCATAAAACCGTTAGGCAGCTGATCACTACGGGTATAATATCCATTGATTACATAAAGTCAAAGGATAAAATAGCAGACCCGCTGACAAAGGGCTTACCCAAGGATCAGATGTTCTGCCTGTCTAGGGGAATGGGCTTAAAACCCAAAGTATAAGGACCAATACGGTGGTAACCCAACCTTACTAACTGGAGATTCCAGGAATTAGGTTCAATGGGAAAACTAAGCTGTAAAGGTTCAGTTGATTGCTTCGGTGGAAGCATGAGCACTTCGAATAGTGATTTCTGTAGAGAAACACCAAATCCAAAGACGTTCCCGCGATAGACTATAAGTACTATCTGCAGTGTGGGTGAAGGGTAAGTTTCCAAAACCTTTAATGATCCTCACCGGTTGAGGTTAGGTTTGGGAAATTTTTTAATGGTTCTTAACACTTGTAAAGTGGGGTATAGCAGGATATCTTGTAGGAGACCACCTATTTAAGTGCTAGGACAGGCCGTCTCAAATGAACGCACTTAAGAATCCAAGAAGTGTCTACGGCCACAACGGACAAAACATTACTAAGGACTAAGTAGAGGAAGTTGTTGTGTTAGTACCATTGACGTGGCTTACACTAAACACTGATGGTTCAAGACATCACGTTCACCGCGCAGTAAGTAAGTCCGATGGTATTCAACTATGGAAGGTTCAAAGAGTATGCTACCTATCCAGATGCAACATCAATCTACTGAAAGATTGCTAGAAAAGGCACCATGTGTGTACGCCAAAATCACTTTCAAAAGGGGATTGTTGGAAATTTACTAAATATGGAATTAAGTATATCCCATTAATTTATGACTAGAACAATTGGGCTCGGATGTCGGAAATATCGTTTCCACACACGTGCACACGTAGTGCCAAGTATCGCAAATTTCATTAGTGAAAGAGATATTGGTACGTATGTAATACGTTTGAGACATAGAATTATGGACGGTTATTGGCCAAATGACAAATTATTCCACGTTGGTAAAGGAAGGAAGAAGTGTACGAAGTATAAGATGAAACGAGTCAGAAATCGCCGCGGAGCGGTGAAGGGCCGCAGCGCCACAACCGTCGGAGCCGCGGCGCAAAATGGTTGGTCAGCTACTGGAGCCACGACACTTCGGAGGCAGATTGCTGCGACGGGAAGTTGGAAAAATCTGACATTTGGGCTGATTTTGGAATTGATTCTCCATTACTTTCCACATGAATTCTACCATTATTTGGCTGAATGTAACCCCTTATTCAAGTGCAATTACATGGCTATTGAAGGCCATTAGTTGGCTAGGTGAGGGGTCTTCTACTTACACTATAAATTGAGGCTTTTGGCTCAATTGAACACAACACTAAACACTTAGAAAATTCTCCAGATTTTCTAATTTCATATTCTTTCTCTGTAGCAAAGTCACTATACTCAAAGTTCTTCAAGAGTAATACTTGAGTTTCCTTTGCTCATTTGTTAAAGTTGTTGTTGTATCTTGGGAGACTATTGCTCAACACCGTAAAAGGAGATATACGGGGTAACCTTGTCTTAAAGAAAGAGTGCCATCACTCGACTCAGCGAATCACACAAGCAATCGGTTAAGTTCTTGATTTCCAGTTTATTGTAATAGTTAGTTTATCCTTTCTATTATTGTAATAGTTACTTACTTCCCGTTCCCTACAACAATTGTATCCCAACAATTTTTAGTATACTTTATGTACTTTTTCATATTTTAATCTTTGCAACTTTGTTTTAAGCCCTGTCCCCTTGTAAATTTTTATAAAATATTTATTTCTTTGTTTCTTTCTTATATATAAGAGAAAGTTTTGAACTATTGAAGCTACTATTGGTTTTCCTCCATAATGAATGGAAGCCCAAAAGCTTGACCAACATGTCAAACCCATTAACTCCTTTTATAGCCACAATGAAGTTTAAGCTTTTTCTCAAACACTATTGTGGGACAAATGACTCTTTACTTAAAAAACATCAATGTGGGACATTTGACTATGTGGGACATTTGACTATGTGGGACAAATGACAATGTGGGACAAGTGACTCAATTATGATGGAAATACTCACATCAAATGTGGGATATATAATAATCCCCCACTTATTTACATACATAATGAAAATAATAAAACATATGTATAACGTGTGTTACACAACTAATAGCCATGAAGTGGACTAGGCCTTTAACTTAATGTTGAATATGAAACACTAAGGAATCATATTCTCGTTGCGTATGATTTCTTACTTCTTTTTAATCTTGGCAGCACCGTTAAATATGGGCCTTATGCTGAATCCTGGATTCACAAGTACTCTAGGATCTTACAGAATGATCCCTAATAAGCGGCCTCTCACTTCTATATTTGTATAGGTAGACTCATCAAGAATGTCCACAACGTATTCCACATAGCTATAAGTCTATTAAGGACTTAGAGTCCAACCTTTACCTGTTGTGGTAAACAAAAGGCATAGGTCAGATATAGACCTTTCAAAATAGTATCACACCCACTATTTCCAAATTATGCACCTTGAGATGTATCCAAGTTTCCATCTCGCCAATGTCTAATATTGAATTGTCTTTTTAAATCTCATAATAAGATGCCAAATATATAACTTGTATCTTAGAATAGAGTTTTTTCAATCAAGACATTGTTTATATCGGTAATAGCCCCATACCTCGCATGACCTTTTTGATCTTATCTCCTGATAACGGTTTTGTTAACGGATCTGCTAGCATTTGATTTGTTGGAAGATATTCAGGTGTGATCTTCTCCTTCTTAATCATACTTTGAACATGATTAAATCTCATAGAAATATGTTTACTGTGATAAAATATTCTCTCATCCTTTGCATTGTAAATCGCAGCTTGATTATCACAATACAAAGTTATAGGACCCTTCTTCGGTTCTATAAAAGGAATAGTTCTTAGGAATCTTCTAAACCACATAAGCTCTTTGGAAGCCATTGACATGACTATGTATTCAGATTCCATTAAAGATAAAGCAACACAACTTCTCTTTTTCGAAGCCCAAGAAACTATGGTACCTCCAACAGTGAATAATCATTCACTAGTTGACTTAGAATCACTTGCATCTGATACCCAATTTGCATCACTAAAACACTCAAGTGTAGATGCATTGCATTTGTAATGCAGACCATAATTCCTTGTTGATTCCAAATACATTAGTACTTGTTTTAGTTCTTTCCAATGATCTTCTCCCGGATTGCTAGTAAATCTACTCAAAATGCCAATAGAACACGCAAGATCATGTCTTGTGTGATTCACCACATATATAATACTACTGATTATTTTAGCATATTCTTCTTGATTTATAGTTTCTCCTTCATTTGGAACTAATTTTATTGTTGGATTGATAGTACTTGTACTATCCTTGCAGTCAAAGTAATTAAACTTCTTTAACACTTTCTCAATGTAATGAGATTGTGTTAGAATGTAAATTCCTTCTCTCTTGAGCACTTTGACGCCCAATATGACATCAACAGGACGTAGTTTTAACATCCATTTGATGAACCTCTAATCCATACATAGATGCAATAGTAAACATGGTTCTGATTGATATGAATTTAGAAACGGGAGACAATGTCTCAAAATAATCAATCTCTTCTTTTTTACTATAACCTTTGGCTACCAATCTAGCCTTGTATTTATCAATAGTACCATCAGTTTTGAGTTTCTTTTTCAGAACTCACTTGCAACCAATAGGTTTAGTCATAGGAGGTAAATCAACAAGAGTCCGGGTTTGATTTTCAAGTATAGACTTGATTTCATCATCTATGGCTTTCTTCCACATATCAGAATCTGATTGTGACATAACTTCTTGAAAAGTTTTTGGATCCTCTTCTAACATGTAAGTCAACATATCAGCACCAAAATTCTTTTCAATTCTATGTCTCTTACTTCTCCTTAATTCAATTATTTCATCATTCTCCTTTTCTTCTAAATTCTCATCATTCACAATTTCATTTTCGGTTGCATGTTCATTAATATCAAGTTCACCAAATAAATTATTATTTATTTCTATTTTATCAGCATCACGAATATTCAAGTGTTCATAAGATATAGCATGCGCGGCCTCAAATACACTATTATCATGAAGCCTAAGAAATCTATATGCTTTACTCATAACAGAATAACCAATAAAAACAGATTTAACTGTTCTACTATCAAGTTTTGGCCTTTTCAAAGTTGCGTCCAAAACATATGCAATACAACCCCATACCCTTAGATGTTTAATACTAGGCTTACACCCTATAAACAACTCAAATGGAGTTTTCATATGTTTCTTGTTTACAATCCTGTTAGTAATGTAACAAGAACTCAATAGTGCCTTTCCCCAATAACTCATTGGTATTTTTCAATGTATTAGTATGGCACTAACCATTTCCATTAAGAGTCTATTTTTTCTTTCGGCCACTCCATTTCGTGGTGGAGTATTAGGTGCTGAAAATTTTCTAACAATTCCATTTTGTAAACAAAATGATATAAACTCGTTAGATAGATATTCACCACCCATGTCCGATCTCAAACATTTGATCCTTAAATTGGTTTTATTTTCAACTTCCTCCTTGAAGATTTTAAACTTATTAAAAGCCTCATCTTTGATTTTAAGCAAATACACATAGGTGAATTTTGAATAATCATCAATAAAAGTTATGAAGTATCTTTTACCACCTTTAGTAATATGCTCTTTATTATCACAAATATCCGTATGAATAAGCTCAAGTAAACCATTTGTTCTAACAACACTTTTGAAAGAAGATTTAGTCAATTTGGATTGAGAGCAACATTCACAATTTTTGTGGTAAAAGTTTTAGAAGACTTTGGAATAAAATAATTTGAAATCATGCGATTCATAGCATTTATACCAACATGACCTAGTCTATAATGACAATTAACATGATCATCAACATTAAGTAAAACATCAGAAAAGTAAGCAGAAGATGCAATCTTATTTTAGTCAACATTTAACAAATACATTTTTTCTTTCATGTAGAATTTTCCTACAAACTTCTCATTCTTAGTGATAGTCACGTTTTGGGAACGAAAGGCTACTTTGAAACCATTTTCGTCCAATTTGTGGACCGATACAAGATTCTTCTTCGTAGAGGGGATATGATACACATTTCTCAGATTTAAAGTATTTTCCAAAGTGAGGGGAAGAACAATAGTGCCTACGCCAAGAACTTCGATTGATGATGCATTTCCCATGTAGACAGCCTTGGCCTCTTTCACGATTTCATATGTCTTGAACAAACTCTTGTTTGGGATAACATGACAGGTAGAACCTGAGTCCACCCACCAATCAGTAGTGCTATCGTTGACTTCAGACATGACAGCGACAAAATCTTTGTCATCAACCACATTGGTTTGTTCCTTTTTCTTTTCTTTCCCCTTACGGTGACGACATTCCCTAGCATAGTGGCCAGGTTTTCCACAAACATAACAACTGCCTTTCTTTTTGTTGTTTCTGTTATCCTTATTCCCATTTTTCTTTAAAAAATTCCTCTTCTTAGACGTTCCTTGGTTTTCCTTAGAAGTTCCATGAAGGGTTTTCTCATAAACATGATTCACACCATCATTATTCAAAGAAACTGAACCATCTCTTTTAAGGCTTTCGGTCTCAATTTGAATGCCCTGAAGAATTTCATCCAAATAGATAGACCTCTTCTTGTGTTTTTGTTTCTTTTGGTAATCTTTCCATGAAGGCGGAAGTTTACCAATGATGGTTGAAACTTGAAAAGTTCCAGAAATGAGTTCACCAGCATCAGCGCATTCTGTTTCTATATCATTTAACTTGTTAACCTAATCAATGACCGGTTGAAAATCCACCATCTTGTATTCAACATACTTGTTAACCAAAAAATACTTATTACTAGCATCTTCATTTACATACCTTCGTTTTATAGCATTCCAGAGTTGCAGCAGTTTTGTGGATGTGAAATTCATTGAACAGTGTGTTGTTCAGCGACTGCAGAATGGTGTAGCGGCAAATGAAATCATCATTTTCCATTTGTTCGCCTTCTCTGTTACCTCAGTCTTTTGTGCCTCGGTTGCATCCGGATCAGTGACTTCCTCCGGACAGCCATAAAACAGAACATAGAATACCTTTGCAATTGTCAAAAAGTACTCCATCTTTAGACTCCAACGCTTGTAGTTGAGTCCGTTCAACCTTTCCAGTTTATCTTCATCGTTCAACTGCACCTTAACCAATACTGACTCCATTGCAGAAACTTAATACCTTTAAAATTGTTGTATAATAGGGTAATTGAACTAATAATAGGTTAGGCACACCGAAAAACGATGTTATCTTTAAATGTATTAATTCTCCCTCTCATGTGTAAAAGGTTCACTAGGAACTAACCTTCCAGGATACAAAACCTATATTCTCATAAATTCGAAAGTTACACTCTAACGAATTTCAGAAGCAGAAATCGCATGTATAAAATATAGACTTTAAAGAAAGAATAAATCTCAGAGAAGGGGAATTTCAGAAGCAGAAATTATGTTCTGTTTTCTGTAATGTATTCTCTATATATTTTTTTATTTCTGCAAATCACTGAGGATTATGGCTACTCAATGGTTGCCCCGAAACATTGCAACATTTCACGAAGGGATATTTTCGTTGACAAAAACGTCCCCTGTCCCCTTGTAAATATTTATAAAATATTTATTTATTTCTTTCTTATATATATATATATATATATATATATATATATATATATAGCCACAATGATGTTCAAACTTTTTCTCAAAAACCAATGTGGGACAAATGACTCTTTACTTAAAAAACATCAATGTGGGACAAATGACTCTTTACTTAAAAAACATCAATGTGGGACATTTGACTATGTGGGACAAATGATAATGTGAAACAAGTGACTCAATTATGATGGAAATACTCATATCCAATGTGGGCTATATAACATGTACTCCTGTTAGTTATCACCTATACTTTATCAAAAAAATTGTACCAAAAATAAAAATGTAAACAGAGGACAAATAACACTAAGTTTTGTACTGTGATCATATTTCTCAATCCCTCCAACCAAATGATCTCTTAGTGCTTCGAACACAGCCTATATACATGTACATAGCTGATATAAACAAAATGTTTTGTTTTTTCCATAGTCCAATCCACAATAAATTGTATGCAACCTGGTTAGAACATGTTTATATGTTTCTTGTGTTGTATTCACTATCTTTATATTATGGATTCACATCCAGTTAGACAATATGATTTACCTGCTATCTTCACAAGGTTGTGTGATCACTACGAGAAAACTAGAATTAACTACGGACCTCGTCGCTAATCCAACGCTAAATTGCTCGTAGCTAACAGGTTTTTTTGATAATCTGTCGCTAACCAGGACTAGCAACGAATCTTTTTGTTTAGCTACAGAATTTGTCCGCCACTAATTCCTATTTTTTAGTAGTGGATAGTTCCTCACTATTTCTTGAAATTTTGATTTCCACACAGGGTCTCGTTATGTTCATGATACAAACTCGATGAAACCAGCAAAATTCAAGCCAGACATGCCATGCGAACCAGTTCACGGTGCACAAGCTGCAATACTATTCATAGGCCTTTACTTAGTGGCACTGGATGTAAGAGTTATAAAGGGATCACTTCCACCCCATGGAGCTGAACAGTTTGATGGAGAAACCCCACAAGGGAGGAAACAAAGATCAACATTTTTCAATTACTTTGTGTTTTGCCTCTCTTGTGGTGGCCTCATTGCTGTCACATTTGTTGTGTGGGTTGAAGACAACAAAGGTTGGCAATGGGGATTTGGGATTTCAACTTTGGCTATATTGTTGTCAATCCCAATTTTCCTTGTTGGTTCACCTTTCTATAGTGTTAAACAGAGCAATATACATGTGATATACACTGAATATACAGCAGTGTATATCACATATATATCACTGGATTTAATGAAGCAGTGGGCTGTCTCGGCCAGAACAGAATTGGGCCTCTCGGCCATTGGGCCTCTCTCGGCCAGATTGTACATATCCAAGTGATATTAGGATAGTGTATATATGGTATATATATTTGTAGTATATTGTAATAAAAAGGATACCTTAATTAGTGTTATACACCTACCATAATTGTATAGTTAGAATTATGGTAGAATAAGGATTTAGAAGTAGAATAGGAAAAGGATTTGTAGTATTATGGAAAGATGTAACTTGTATATATATCTATTCAATCAATGAAAATAATCAAGGGGATTATTTCTTTCCTATAGGAACAAGATTCCTCGTGAAAGTCCTCTCACAACAATATCTAAGGTAAGTTTTATAATCATTTAATTGAATTTAACTTTTATGCACCGACATTGTGATAGATTATAGGGCCCATGTATACGTTTTGTATATTAAATATAAATATATATATATATATATATACATATAATAAACATACTGTATGCATGAATATACATATAATATAACATAAATATATATTTTATATACATGATCAGTGTATATGTTTTGTATATTTTGGCAAGCACCCGTAATTAATTTCGGCCAATGGGCCAAAAATGAAAGAGCCTCAGATTATATTGATTCATACGTCTTGTTTTCCAACTTACTGACCTATAATTATTTTTTAGATGACTTGATAGTTGATAGTGTAAAAATCGATTTATATGGTTGTCAGTGTACAGAAATAGAACTCTTTCATTGTAAACTACTTTTACATTAGAGTGCTTTGAGCTTTATCTTGTACAAACAGCAAATATATTGTTTGTTATGTATCTAGGTTCTAATTGCTGCCTTGCTAAGTTCATGTGCATCGAGAAATTCCAGTAGTGCAATAGCAAGTCTGACTTTAAGCCCTTCTACAATTCCAGTACTATCCTGTCACGATCCAATTCCGAAAGCCATGACGGGCACCCGGACCCTATCTACCGGGACTCTTCACATACTTACCAGCTAACTGTAATCAATCATGGCCACAAGGACCTTTATAAAATATCATGCTGACACACACATCAAAGCCGACATAGCTATACACGACTACTATACACAAGACAACTGTCTACAAGCCTCTAAAGAGTACATGACATCACAAGGACGGGACAAGGCCCCTCCATACCCATATGCATATGCAAAAATATCATACCGATACTAGACTGCAACTCTGGAACAAATAGAGTGCTCCAACATCAGCTGAACCAGCAGCCTACTAGCGCGAACTGTTCCACTGTTTACCTGAGCCTGCGGGCATGAAACGCAGTGTCCCCCGATAAAAGGAACGTCAGTACGACTAAGTACTGAGTATGTTAGGCATGAACAATAGCATAACAGGAATACAAGAATAAATCAAAACAAGATCACCGACGTAAAACAAATGGCAAGAATAACAAACGAAAATGGTCGACCAAAGAAGAATGCCTCTGAGGGCCCTAATACATAATGCAATCACGTTTACGTTTCGTACATATAACATGCAAAAAGAAAGAAATGATTTTCCTTAACATACCTTGAACTGGCCCTTCAACGATGACGATGAAATCAAGGGGGAAATTGTAGGCCTTTAATACGATAAACATAGAGATAGGGAAGCAATAACAAAATTAGTTGTTGTGGAGGGTTTGCCTTTTTCATTTCCTTCATCTCCCGATTTTATTCATTACATTAGAGATATATATAATTCTGCTTTTAACGGTTTTCCTAGATCAATTGTTAAGAGAGATGTATTTAAATTCGCACATGAATATCAACAGTATTTACGTTAATCATTATATCATTTTAATGGAAAAGTGACTATCACTTCTGATATAGGCCGTTACGGCCATGATTATTTAACGGTAACCTGTCATTGGATAGATTATAAATGGTCTATGCAAAAACGTATCTTAGCATATAGATATATAGATGATAGGCACACTGGTACTTTTATTGCAGAAAATATTTATCAAGTGTGCAATTATTACAGAATAACTGATAAAATTATGACTATTACATTAGATAACGCTTCTTCTAACATTTACGCTATTACAATTTTAAAAAATAGTTTAACTCCATCTTTTCCAGATCATTTTCATATAAAATGTGTGTGTCATATATATAACTTAATTGTAAAGGATGGTCTATCACTTTTTGAAGACATTCTTAGTAAAATACAATTTGCTATAAACTTTATTTTTAAAATTAATAGAATACAACGAAGAAAAGAATATAAAAAAACTTGTCACGATTGCCAAGTTTCTTATAGAAAAATTCCAGAAGAAGTACCCACTAGGTGTAATTCTTTATACGAGCAACTACTTGTTGCTTATGACTATAGAAACCCTATCACTTTATTTTTTTAACTCTCATAATCAAAATCCAGCTGATATGGTTGTAGATAGCGATTGGGGAAAAATTTCTGAACTTATTGTATTTTTAGAGAATTTTTTTCAAGCAACAAAAGAAATTTTTGGTATTTATTAACCTACTATTTCAACTATGTTGTTTTATATAGCTCTAATATTTTTATTACTTAGTGAATATATGGAAAAATCAGCTTATAAGGCAGCTATTAAAAAAATATTTATCAAAATAAAAAAAAATATTCCTATTCCACTATTTATATTATTGGTGCTGTATTAAATCCGACTATTAAAATAGACGGTACTAAATCACTTATTGAAACTATTTACGATTGTATATAAGTACTACCACCTCCAAGTCCCAAAAATCCAAATCACCCACCACCTATTGAACAAACTAAAGAAGAAGTGTTGTCTAGCGTAGAAGACGAATGCAAAAAAGAATATAGGTTTTACCAACAAGAAAGTGCTAGTAACCTACCGGCTTCCATACCATCTTCTTCTTCAACACAACCTCACAAAAGACATGTTGTTTCTGCGGCTAGTATTGAAAGCCTCAGAAATAGAATGTGCGATCGTACCGCTACTAATCAAATTAGCGAGTTTGATATTTTTGTTTTGCAGGGTTCTGTACCGTACCAAGCAGTTCTCAATGAAGAAGGACGTGAAGACTTGCTGAAATACTGGAGGGGGAATGAGAAGACCTTTCCGACACTTTTAATGATGGGCCGAAATGTTTTGAACATTCAAGCGTCATCAACGGCGTCTGAAAGCGCTTTTTCTGAAGGCAGATATCAAATAGGAGAACACATACACTCATTAGCCGGAGACAGCTTGGAGATTGTAGTATTATTCAGAGATTGGATACGAGTGGAGCGGAGAAGGTGCGGTCAACCGAAAATCAACGAAGAAGAAGACGAAAACTACAACGAAATCTTATCCGAAGGTGGTAGAAGCGACGTGGAGCAATTTGACCAACAAATACCAATTCCAACCGAAGAACCAGAGGAAATTATCAAGAAACTAGAACAAGTTTTTTTCAGAATGTAATTTTTTTAATTGTAATTTTACTATGTAATTTACAACTTTTGAACAACGCTACAAAGTTGCAATTTTGACAATTGTATTTGTATTACAAAAAAAATCATGTCTATTAAATAATATAACATACACAAAAACAGTCTTGAGATATTTTTATTACAATATCTTGTCTTGTTTAATTATTGAGTTTTTTATATATATGTTATTTTATAAATTAAGTGCAAAAAAAAAAACGCCCCGGATCCCGACCCGATCCCACCAAACCCGGCCTGACGGTCCCGAACCCGGCTCACTGGCCACCCTTAACCCATAAAGTCACGGGAATGATTGGATAATTGGTTTATATGATCCTTCCTGTGTGAAAACACAGAGAAAAATGACATTGCCAAAAATTGACAAGGCATATATAGTTCCAGTCAAAAACAATACTTATTTACTACTGTAGCAATGGATTCGGCAGAACACAATAATTTGGCTCAAATTCTGTATTTATATTAAGAAATTAAAAAAACACATGATCTCATAATATAAAAGTTCTGGCTCCGCCTCCGTCCTACATCACTGTCCTACTACATTCTTCCATGCAGAAAGATGATATTTTTTGTAACCACAATATAACCTGCTGCAATGAAAAGTTACTTCTAACTTTGCATTCATCATCCTTCACAATTCTCTGTTATCCAAATCTCTATTGGCCTTACTACTATATAATTTTTACTCACCAAATTTCTAACCATTTTTTTATTAAAAAATATTACAACAGCAACAGGCCCAAGGAATAATTTCAGAAACATTCAGCCATTCCACAGAATAAAAGTTTATACTCATTGACTGCGACTCTACACAATCACTTTTTCTTGATTAAAATCATTGGTGATCTTTTCAACCATCACAAAAAAATTATTCCAACCGCCTACCAAAAAAATCTAGCACACCTAGCTAGCAAAAAATTCACATACTCTAAATTCAAAAGAATAGAAGAAAAAAAAAAGAAAAATTGCTATAGTGGTCACTGCATCCTCACCCAAAATGAATGACTAGGAACACCTTGATGAACCACAAACACCATATAATATCCTGGAGGTGCAATATTCTTTGATGGAGGTGCAAACACTGTAACTTTATAACCAAACACAGATACCCTTTCTATTTCCACAATGTCCAAAAACAACAGCCTTTGGTTCATCCCAAATGAATGTGTGGTAAATGAGGGTGCAATCATGCTTACCATGAGCTCTTCCCCAGGAAACCCTAGATTGAAAGTGATCCAGAATTTCTGACCGTACGATAAGATTTGTCCCTCAACGTCTACGATTATAGGGCTGAGATGAGCGTACTGTGTAGCCAAATAAGGTGGCAAAAATGCTTCTAAACTCAACTCCGTAGGGTACTTTACGCCTGTAAAGTTATACCTTACATGTGGATTACTTCCACCCACTAAAATCCTGCCATCTGGCAATAACGTAGCTGATGAATGATACATTCTTGGAATTGTACTAGGGTTGAGAACTGCAAATCTTTTTTTCGGGTCGGGTTCATTTGTCTTGTAAAGAACCGGGTTTAAAACCGGGTCAACCGCATTCTCCCATCCAGCTGTTCCATTCCTTGCCCCATTCAATATTATCACATCACCTGTGGGTAATAACAACATATCGGGCATGACCCGACCCAATGGCATATCCTCCATGACCCATTTAGGTTCCGGATCTGTTATTCTCATACGTCCACATGTTCTTGAAGCCGGCCAAAACACACCCTCCATTGCTTGCAGATACGCGCCACCCCACGCACCACCACATATCATCACCTCCACCGTCAAATTCGTAGGTGAATTTAAACATAACGGTAGCATTACCGATGACCCCGTTGCCGGATAACTCCGTTTCTCTCCCGGAATAATCGGAAACTCCTTAACAACCTTGTTATTCACATAATCCAATATTATAGACCGTTGATTAGCAAACATATAGAGATTCCCGTCAGGTAACACGTACAAGAATGGATAAAGATTGTTCTCTTCTTTAGGGTCAGTAGTTTCCTTCAAGAACGGAAGGTCAAAAACGTCATTATTATTATTAAAACTCTTTGGAAAAAACTCATAACTAAAAGCTCTTCTACCACCAACAATAATAACACGTCCATCAGGTAACAAATGGTCAGAAGAATACCATCTTTGTACCGTTAAATTCTGGGGCAATTCAATCCAATCACAAGTTACATCTCCATCATAACATGGCGAAAAAATACGTATTTTATGATCACCTGCATGGTATCCACCAGTTTGTATTAGGGTTCCGTTAGAGTTAACGGCACCAGAAGAACACCAAACGTCAGTTTGAACCATGAGTGGACGATAAGTGTTCGATAAAATATCGTAAAGTACAGAATGAGCAGTGCAATCTACACTAAGAGCTTCGTCGTTATAGCGACATTTACCAGCGGGGAGTGAGAGATTAGAAGCACCGAAATCAGTTCTGTCGAAAATGACGACTTTGTTGTTGTAGAGAAGTTGCATGTGCATGGCGGATACGCCAATTGAATTATGTAAAAGAATCCATTCGCCACTTATTTCATTTGGTGATGATGAGAAAAAAGATGGACGGAAAATGCTCTGTGATTTTCGGCGATGATGATGGTGTTTTTGACGGCTGTGATGACGGCGGGATGATAATGATGATGATGGTGGTGGGAAAAGGGATATTAGAATCAAGATTATGAAAAGGAATGAAAAATATTGAATCTTGATCAATGCCATTTGTTTTTGTTTTTGATCGAAGAGAGTAAACCAAGAAAGAAAGAAAGGCACAGTGTTGGCAGTATCGATCATTAGCAGCTGTTTCGCTAAGTAAGATTTCAGTTACTAAATAGATGGAGAAATAGCCGCAAAGAAATTCTTGCACATTTAGGTCTTAATTTCTTAATGATTTAAGAAATTCATTACACATAAGATATATATTTCACCTGATTTCATTGAGTTTATTTGCGTAATCGAACTCTAAGTAAATATCATTGGTTGATTGATAAAATACCTAAATTACTCCTTTTGTTTTAATTTATGTGATATTTTTCGTTTATCGAGAGTTAATTTGACTAATCTTCGAAGTTAAATTAGATTAGATCAAATTAATATTTTAGTACTAAAATTTAGAAATTCAAAAACTACATGAAAAATATTCTCTCTGTCTCATTTTATGTGACACAATTCGATTTTGGGAGTTAAACTATTTAATTTTGACAGTGAATTCGAATATGAAATCTTCAAATCTTTTTAAATAAAATATACATATTTGAAAATTATATAAAAAAATACTATAAGTCAAAATATTGACAATTTAAAATATTTAAAAGATATATGAAAAATTATAATAAAAACAGATTTGTTTAAATCTAGAGATTCGAAAGCAGCCACGTAATTTGAGGCGAGTTGAATACTATGATATGCAATCCAAATTTAGAAAAGCAAAAAATATCACACAGTATTAATTCCATCTGTTGAAACGGTTAGCATGAATTGTTAAAACCACCGAAAAACCCTCTATTTTACTTCTTTAACTCAACGACTGTTAATTTTGTCCTTTCAAATAATTCAATGAAAGCTAAAAAAAAAAAGTGAGACTAGCAATAACGTCGACGAGTCAACACAGTTAGGTGAATGGTATCAATGGCGTACACAAAAAGTTTCATCAACGGTGTCATATTTTAAAATAAGAAAAAAAACAATGTAACACGATATTTTTAAAAAAGAATAAAATAGAAATAAAACACAATTCACTTACATTACTAGTATAACTTTCCTAAAATACAACAATAAAAAATAACAAAATACCCAGTGTAATCCCACAAAAAATACTAAAAAAAATACTATAACTTTTATTGATGAGTTTTTTTTTAAATATATTAAAAATAACCTCATTAAAAATAATATTAAATATCATTTTTATATTGCGCATCAAATGATTACTAAACAACTCATTATCTAGTTTCTGTGACCAATATTCTAATTTGCCCATCATAACTGAAGGAAGCTGACCGTATGGTGCTATGAAGGTTGTCACACAAATAACACGCAAGCTTGATCCAACTCTTCGTACTGCAGCTTCCAAGTTAGTTCACAGGATCTGTGACAGGTGGCGAGGTTAGTGAAGTCAATTGTGCGCTTGAACTCAGAGATCTCATCCCTTGCTTCATCTTTGAACCACCAACATCTTTGACATCGATTTTGGATTTTCTCACGCAAGGAATGTTGGGGCAATGATCTGAGTCAAAAATAAGAGCGAGACCCACAGTACTGTAGCCTGGTAGTTTTTCAAGTCCCCTTTCATCGATTGTTTCTCTGATCCTTTCAGCATCGTCCCATCTTCCCTGTCTAGCATAAAGGTTGTACAAAATCACAAAGGGAACAGGGTTTTGTGGCTCCAATTCTGAGAGCTTTTCGGTCATTTCTTCTGCCATTTTGGCGTTAGAGAAATGCTCAGAAGCTGCTAATAAAGAAGCAAAAACAGATGCAGAAGGTTCGGGAATGAGCTGTAGTGGTTCTCTAGCTTCATCCAGCCGACCAGATCGAGCAAGTAGATCAACCATAATATTAAGTTGCTTTAGAGTTGGTGTTAAGCCAAAATCTTTGATCATCAAGCTAAAAACTTGCCATGCTTTCTCCAATTTTCCTACCTGGCTGCACACAGACAACATGCAATTCAAAGTTGCTGAATTTGGTTGTACTTTCTCCTTTAGCATCAGAGAGAACATTTCAAAAGCAGCTTCACCTTCCCCGTTCCTTCCATATCCTGAAATCATTACATTCCAGACAACAGGATCATCATATTTTACTTCCAACTGATCAAAAACCTTCCTTGCCAGAGGAAATTGTCCACACTTCATGTACATATCAATGATTGCGGTGACAATAAACTCAACAATAATTTTTTCCCTCCTAAAAAGATATCCGTGAATCTCTTGAGCGCGACGGAGTGAGGACAGAGATGAGCACGCCGTCAGAAGACTAGTAATAGATTTCACACCGGGAACGACACCGGCAGAAAGCATTTTTCTAAAGAACGTAAAAGCTTCAGCCTCTTTTTGCAGCTGCGAAAACCCAATTATCATTGAATTCCATGTTGCTGAATCTGGTTTCAATCCTTCGGAGTCTAATCCTGCGAAGAGCTCAACAGCTTTCTCTGTTTGCTCATTCAACATCATTCCACTAATCATCGAATTCCATGTTATCAAGTTCCTGTTGCCACCCAGCTCTTTGAACACTCCATATGCACATAACCAAAAACCGCATTTCGAATACATGTCTACAAGTGCGGTCCCCACCATCGTATGACACTGCAACTCAATTTTCACAATAAACCCGTGAACTTGCCTACCAAACTTCACATTTTTAAGATTAGCAATACCCGAAAGAACAGATATTATAGTCACTTCATTCGGTTCTTCGTCTAATAACATCTGTTTAAACACATCCAAAACAACTTCCTCCGCCCCATTTTGCAACAGCCCCGAAATAAACGCATTATAGCACACCACATTCTTATTCTCAACAAACTCGAACAACCTCGTAGCCGAAACACAATAACCACAATTCAAATACATAGTCAAAAGCGAAGTAACCACATATATATCCGTCTCCACACCAATCTTTAAACCCAAACAATGCATTTGAACACCATGATTAATATTCACACACCCTGATAAAACACTAGCTATAGTAACCGAATCCGGACTAATCTTTAAACCACTAAATAACAACTCTAACATCCTAAAACCTTCAACATGATACCCATTTTGAGAAAACCCAGAAATGCTAGCACTAACTGAAGCAATATTTAGGCATTTCGTCGAACATCTTCAAGGTACTGTCCACAAGTGTAAATTTCATGTACATGTCGATAACAAATGTTGCTGCATATACATCGGTGTTAAACCCGTATTTTATTAAATGTGTATGGAGTATTTGGCCTTGTGGTATAGCTTTTAGTTTAACACAAGCTTTGAAGAGAAAAGGGAAAGTGAATTTGGTGGGAGATAAAGAAGAGTGGAAGTGGGAATATAAGTTAATGGCTTCTTTGTTAAGTCCATTGGATACTAATTTTGTTATTTGATTCTTCATGGATTGATCCTTTCATAGTAACTGAACAAATACTCACTTTAAGGCTGTTGGGTATTTTTGCTCTATGGTACTTTATAAAGCAGTACGGGAAGTATATAACTATTACAAGTATTCGAAAGGATAAACAAAGATTCAATAATTCAACTAGTAATCTGAAAATTACAAGAGATCCACAAAACTGAAATTACAATTTTGTTGAAGACGGAAAAATGAAAACTGGTTTTGCTGAGTCGAGTGTGACACTCTATCCTTAAGACAATATTGCCTCGTATGTATCCTTTATACGTCCTGGACAATTTGTCTCCCAAGATAAAACAGCAATGGAACACTTGAGCAAAGGAAACTCAAGAGCTAACGTGAAGAATATTGAGTAACGAAATGATGCCTTGGAAGGTGTAGGAAGAAACTGTTTTGCTTGTGTATTTTTCTGTATTTTCGTGTATCATATATGTATGTTCTTAGTGCTCAACAATGGTGTAAGGGGGTGTTTATATAGGTGATGGAGGGGCTGAAAACTACCTCCATAATAGCCAAATAATGGTCATTATGGAGGTAGTAAAGTCACCAACATAAATGGTGAAAGACCAACGGATTTGGCCATTATAGGAGGAGTAATTCAGCCAAAATAAATGGCTGAATTGAGAGCTTCGCGTTTCTGCTTTGACTGTCCAAATTCGGCGTTACGGAAACTTCAGGGACCAAGCTGTACATCTTGAAACTTCAGGGACCAAAGCGTACATCTGAAAAAATTCTAGTCCGAATCAGACATCTGGAACTTACGGGATCAAACTGTACTTACGGCAAAGTTCTCTGGCCCAAAAGATAATATCGAAGGCCCATGACCACGACCAGTGGACCGGGGACCAGGAACTCGGAACTTCGGGCAGGACGGGCAAGGCTGCGCAGCGGCGTGTGATCTTTCCTTGAACCGAAGCACATCTAGGTCCTCCCTCCTTTAAACACATGGGATACCCCTTGGGGTCCCAAACCCCAAATCAATTTCGAGTCTTATATACACAACAATTCTTTCTTCCTCTACCGATGAGGGAGAATTGAACACAATACCACACTTTCCATGCTTCAAACACCTTACTTCGTGGACCAATATCTCTTTCATTTCTCAATGAAATTTGACGATTCTTGGCCCTACGGTTATCTACGTACTTAGTAGATCATGCATGTGTGAAGAACCGGATTCTCCAAAATATGTAACACTAGTGTTTAAGCCGTTAAAGTTGGTCGGTCGCAACTCCCGCCAAAGGCTAATTTTCAACAATCCCCTCTTGAAAGAGATTTTGGCGCACTCACATGGTGTCTTTTCATTTCCAGCAATATTTCAGCGGACCGATGTTGCATAAGGAGAGGTAGCCTCAGCTTTGAACCTTCCATAGTTGAATACCATCGGCCTTCCTTACTGCGCGGTGACCGTGATGTCTTGAACCGTCAGTGTTTAGTGTAAGCCAAGACAATGATACCAACACAACAAATTCCCTTACTCTCTTCTTCGTAATGTTTTGTTCGTTTTGGCCATGGACAACGTCTTGGATTCTTAAGTGCGTTCATTTTGAGGCGGCCCGTCCTCGCACTTAAATAGGTGGTCTCCTACAAGGTATCCTGCTATACCCCACTTCACAAGTGTTAGGAACCATTAAAAGTTTCCCAAACACCCAACCTCAACTGTTGAGGAGCATTACAGGTTTTGAAAACTTAACCTTTACCCACACTGCAGATAGCACTTAAAGTCTATCGCGGGAACGGCTTTGGATTTGGTGTTTCTTTTCAGAAATCACTATCCGAAGTGCTCATGCTTCCACTGAAGCGATCAATTGAACCTTTACAGCTTAGTTTTCCCATTGAACTAAATTACTGGGATCTCCAGTTAGTAAGGTTGGGTTACCACTGTATTGGTCCGTATATTTTGGGTTTTAAGCCCATTCCCCTAGACAGGCAGAACACTTGGTCTCCAGGTAGTCCCTTAGTTAGTAAACAAGGAAGTGACACCCGTGATGATCAACTGTCATACGGTCTTATGTCTCCTGACAAATCCTGACAGATATGTCCAGACGCCGTCATCCGTGTCCTTCCTAAAGCCGATCGGCTAGCCACAGTGTATAACTGCTGAAGGCACGGGTTTCTCCCAATAAGGGACGTCCTCTAAGGAGTCGTGAAGTTACTCAACTTCTTTCATGCTTTGTATAAAGCGATAAACTCCGATTCCATCATGAATCGGCCGATGCAAGTTTGCTTAGAGGATTTTCCAAGACCCACCATACACATTTACTTGTGGCTTTGGTGTTCTCCAGATCTGATGTCTGGTTTGTATCACTGTGTTCTCCCGTAACCATTTGGACATCCGTAATACTATAATCAGAAGATAAGCAAATAATTCGGATATCGTCATATCCGACTTAACGCCTTCTATTGATCATGTATTAAGATCATTAGTGAAACTTAGTTCAATCGACTTTTGTAGGACGATACCAGGTCGGTTGTAGTGTGTACAATACATTGAACTACACGTGATCTGTGCGTATCGCTCCTTGTCTATGGGTGCATCATGATTCCAATCAGTTCTATGATTCATATCCATTGATGGCTTCAACGAGACTGTCAACTATCGACCAGTCCGTTAGATGTCTTTAGAAATTCAATTCCTAAGATGTCATCTGTGATATCCATATCTTTCATATCGAGACTTTGTTTCAATATGACTTTTACTTTCAGACTGTTGATTCTCCAACTGTTGGCTTTCTAACTTCAGGTCAATGTTTCTGTGCTCAGATTCATTGTTTTTGTTTTATCTGAAACTTTCAGGACCAAAATGTAAGCATTTCAGGGACCAAGATGAAAGTTCAGGGAGAAGCCCAACAGTCCAGAAAACCAACTCTGATTCTCTTCTTCCAACTCTCCGGTTGGGAAGGCTGTTTTAACATTCATGTCACGCAAGACTGCAATGACCCATGATGTTAAGCTACTCCCAGGGGAGCACATGTACAAGTAGCCGAGGCTTTGAACTCGTCAGTAGATCCATCTACTTTGTACTCACTTTTGAGTATCATTTTTCACAACCCAAAGGTTCTTTTCCCGGAGGAAGATCAACCATAACGCAAGCATGGTTCTATATGATGGAATATATTTATCTCTTTAGCTTCTTTCCAAAGCAACGCTTTTGGAGATAACAATTATTTGTTAATTGTCCATGGTTCGTTCTTAACCATACAAGCTAGAAGGACTGGAACAAGTCTTTGTCCCCTTTTTGCTCCGTCTTGGTTCAACATCTAGAATCCCTGAGTTCTGCAGATCTGGAATATTAAGTTCCGGATAGCCAGCAACTTTCGAGTCCTGTAGATACGGAACGTCTAGTTCCGGACAGTCAGGCGCTCGCGGGTTCTTGTTAACCTTGAGCAATTACTCATTTTTCCTTTTCAAGGAAAGTTATCTTATAAGAATTCAACATTCTTTGACGCCAAGAGACGATAAGTACTACTGTTATTTACAGATCCAGTGGATATGCAATCTACAATCTTAGGTCGAACTTGACCTGTTTCGGTAGTCCAACTTCTACCAAGCCACCCCACATCGCAACTTTTTTATGTGAGATCTTTTTCATGTCTCACACGGAGAGTTATCCTTATCCTTATGCGGAGTTCTGTTGAGAATCGCATTAGCGGTAAGGATCGCCTTGCCCCACATAATTTAGGCGTACGGGTTTGCGCTTGGCTAACACCGTTAGACTGATGTGAGTAATGAACAGTCGTTTAATGAACGCTGCTTCACATTCTCCCCCTCTATCGCTATGAATTTCGCAATCCATAGGCTTAGTTGATTTTCAACTTCTGCTTTGTAGCGCTTATCCGCTTCAACAACTTCATCTTTGTTTTTTAACAAACAAAGGATTCCATACGTTGTACCATCATCAATGAAGATCACAACGTACTTGTCTCCCCCCTATTTTGTATAAACTTCAAATCACCCAAGTAGGTGTGACTAAGTTCTAGATGAGCAGTGCTTCTTTCGCTATTCCCTTGACGGAATTTGGAAAGGTGATTTTGCCTCTTCGCCTACCTCACATTCATTTTGAGGGTTTATGTCGAAAGGAGGCAACAATCTCAACATCGTTAGCTTTTGAATGACTTACTATTTAACGTGTCTTAATCTATGATAGCATAGATGCACGGATTACAAATATATCATTCATTTGGCTATAGACATATTGTACCATTCTTAGTTATTACAGACCTGTTGGACTAGTCTCAAACCAACTTGACCAACAACGTCCCTTAAACCAAGTTAGGAACATGTATCACCTCTTTTAGAGTGATCTCATTCCCTGAAGTCCTATTGAGGACAACCTCTCGGCCCTTTGATTTTAGAGGTGGCGTTGCTTCACATGAACAACCTCTTGCCCGTGGTTAGGCGTAACAGGATCATATGTGATCTCGATACTCTAGCCCACTTGATTGCTTTGGCGGTCGAGTGTCCAATTTCTTTACTGCCTTTCTTTAGGCCTTCAGATCATTAAGACCTGGAAACTCTGGCCCATCACACTAGGTGTCCATTACTTCTCCTATGAAATGAATTCTGGCCCCACTCCAGTCACCCGGAGGCTTTGTATGACTGAGTGTCCAAAATCATCATATCAAAGGAATTTTGTCCCACTCCAGTCGCCCAGAGGCTTTGTATGACTGAGTGTCCAATATCATCCTATGAAGGATCTTCTGCCAAATAGTATGACAGGTTCTACGCCTTTAACTTTTAGACTCCTTCCGTTAAGATTGGTGCCCAGATAATTCTTGGTGCTTACTTAAGAGTGGTAACAGTTTTCGCACAGTTAGTGGATCTTTTTCCATCGTATGTACGAACATACTTTACACACTTTTAATAATTTACACTTAAAAGAACGGATTTTTTTAAGTCGTTTACAAACTCCAATCTTTAAACGGAAAAGAAGATGAGATTAAACTTCTGATTTGTTAAAGCGTAAGGAATATAAATTATTTTCATATTCCTCCTTACTTTAATCCATTTTTAATCAAACATCATTTAATCTTTATTCTTGACAAGTAAGAAAAATACTTGTCATTTAATCTTTATTCTTGACAAGTAAGAAAAATACTTATCATAATTTCGGATTCTGGCTCACTTCAGTCACTTCATCAGACTGAGTGTCCATTTCCTTCTCACCATTATTCAGATCTTTTGTCTGGGATATATACAGGCCTTCTGCTGCAAGATAGAATAACATCTTCAGTCTTCTCCTCTTGTCCCAGTTGACATCCTCAGGCTCTCGAGAGCGCTTGTTCCCACCAATCTTGGTAGCGGTGACACCATGAACACGTTCATCATCATCACTCTCTTCTACCAGAAAACCATTGCCATATTCATATTTGGTCACGCAACTTTTGACCGACATCTTTCGAACACTAATAGTAATACTATACAAATATTGTCTTAAGTTGTTGGGTATTTTTGCTCTATGGTACTTTATAAAGCAGTACGGAAAGTATATAACTATTACAAGTATTCAAAAGGATAAACAAAGATTCAATAATTCAACTAGTAATCTGAAAATTACAAGAGATCCACAAAACTGAAATTACAATTTTGTTGAAGACGGAAAAATGGAAACTGGTTTTGCTGAGTCGAGTGTGGCACTCTGTCCTTAAGACAATATTGCTCCATATGTATCCTTTATACGTCCTGGACAATTTATCTCCCAAGATAAAACAGTAATGGAACACTTGAGCAAAGGAAACTCAAGAGCTACCGTGAAGAATATTGAGTAATGAAATGATGCCTTGGAAGGTGTAGGAAGAAACTGTTTTGCTTGTGTATTTTTATGTATTTTCGTGTATCATATATGTATGTTCTTAGTGCTCAACAATGGTGTAAGGAGGTGTTTATATAGGTGATGGAGGGGCTGAAAACTGCCTCCATAATAGCCAAATAATGGCCATTATGGAGGTAGTAAAGTCACCAACATAAATGGTGAAAGACCAACGGAATAAATGGCTGAATTGAGAGCTTGGCGTTTCTGCTTTGACTGTCCAAATTCTGACGTTCTGGAAACTTCAGGGACCAAACTGTATATCTTGAAACTTCAGGGACCAAACTGTACATCTGAAAGAATTCTGGTCCGAACTGTACATCTAGAACTTCTGGGATCAAACTGTACTTCTGGCAAAGTTCTCTGGCCCAAAAAGATAATATCAGAAGGCCCACAGCCGTGGACCCGTGAACCCGGAACCCGGAACTCGGAACCGGACGGGCGGCGGCGGCGCGCGTGTGGTCTTTCCTTGAACCGAAGCACATCTAGGTCCTCCCTCCTTTAAACACATGGGATACCCCTTGGGGTCCTAAACCCCAAACCAATTTCGAGTCTTATATACACAACAATTCTTTCTTTCTCTACCAATGAGGGAGAATTGAACACAATACCACACTTTCCATGCTTCAAACACCTTACTTCGTGGACCAATATCTCTTTCATTTCTCAATGAAATTTGACGATTCTTGGCCCTACGGTTATCTACGTACTTAGTAGATCATGCATGTGTGAAGAACCAGATTCTCCAACATACGTAACACTAGTGTTTAAGCCGTTAAAGTTGGTCGGTCGCAACTCCCGCCAAAGGCTAATTTCCAACAAAGGCATGTATAGAAATCGAAATCGAATGCATGCTACTAACCGCCAAATCTGAGGAGCTAGTTGAGCAAGGCAAACCTGTTAGCGCTGACAAAATTCCTGAACAACATTGGGGACAGGAAGTTAAAAGCCATTGGTGAAAGGATACGTGTAAATCATGGAGAAACCTTCGGCATGATGGGTGATCCGAGTTCCTTCACCCACGACCTTGACGCCACATGATTGCCCCTACCACAGTCGATCTTCATGCGAGTAAGGTTACTCTCTTGTAGTAATGACTTATCACCATCCATTGGCTTTCCGTGGCCTTCACCCTGACAATTATCGGAGACAACGAAGGACTGAGGAACTATGTCGGTGGCAAGAACCTCCGCATCAACCTCATAAGTGGTTTCATCAATAGGAGCCTTCCCCCTATAACGTGTTGGTGTTCAGGTTACTCCATCAGGATGATCGTCGTTGAAAAAGGAGGGTGACTAACCATCCGACGATGATTTGGAAGATGTAGATGAATATTGAGAAGCAGACATAGTGAAGTCGATTTGCTGAAAAACAGAGAAAGATGACTAGAAAAAGAACACATTCAAAAAAACCCTTTTTTGAGTGAATAAGAGACTAGTAGGAAAATAGTAGACTCCCTCCAAAGGTAATGATGGTTTAAATAAGGAGAAGGGTAATTATTGCAGCAGGTAATTGCAGGGTCATGCCTAGTCATGGAATGCCACGTGCCCTGATTGCAAAATTGAATAAATGCTGCCGAACGAGATTCGAGGGCGATAATTATGGCACTGATGCACGTATGATTTCTATACCGTTAGAAGTTGTTTAGACTATTTTCCCATAAAATTTATGAAACGCTTCCACTTCTGGAGCACTCTCATAGAGTGTCCGAAAAGTGGGGTCTCTCGGTATGGGGTAAAATTCAGGCTTGACAGGTGGACTAGTCAGATTCAGACTAACAGAGGTGTTCCTAGTCACGACCTGGGTAATCCTTGAATCATCATCCCTGATATTTCTAGGACCAAGATTTACCTCAATATGGCCTGAACTGGTGTCATTTGCATGGGAACTTTTTCCCTTGGTCACAGCCCATGACATTTGACATAAATATCTATATTTCGCATCATTTTTCCTATAATTCTTAGTACTTTAATTGCACCTTTAAGTTGAAAATCGTGTGTTTGAGCTTATGTTATTGTATTTATAATGTGTAGGTACAATGAGAAAGAATAAATTAATTCTGAGCATTTTGGTGAAATTTGGAGGCATTCCGCACTAAAACAAGACGACAAGAGGATCACATCACACTTGGAAAAACAAAATCAATGAAGTAGTGCGTGATGGGCCTGCGTCGCATGGATGCTGCATGTAGGGCCATGCTCTGAAGATGTTTTCTTTATATGCGATGGATGTGCGACTCGGAGGTGCCGCATGCAGGTTCATGCTCTGAAGATATTTTTTCTTCTTGTGTGATGGACCCACGTCGCACGGCTGGTGCAGGATCAACGACTGTTTTCCTATTTCGAGTAGGATTTGGTTATAATTATCCAAACTTAAACCTAACCTATAAATACAAGTTTTTATCATGTAAATGGTGGCGGGGACATAATTTGAAGACGTAGAGCACGCGTAAAGTTTTCAGGGGAGATTCTACCATCGGTTTTTTTCTCTTTTCTTATTTCTTGTAGTTGAATTTATATTTCAAAACATTGTTATGATGCGTTGTATGAACATGAGTGGTTAAATACATTAATTATGGGGTTGTGGTATTGACATGAACGTTGTAATTTGATGATCGTTTCTATCTATTATATTTTCTGTTAAATAAGGCAATATACACACAATATACAAGTGTATATTGCCTTATTAAGAGGCCACGAAATCAGCCCATAATTGCCATATTGGGCTGATCGGTTTTACAGATTTTGGGACATAAAAATATTGTATATTTGGAAAATATATCTGTAGTATATTGTAATGTATTTGTTACCCAAAGTAGGTTTATACACTACCATAATTGTAGAGTTAGAATTATGGTAGAATAAGGTTTTAGGAATAGAATAGGAATAGGATTCTCCTATTTTGTAACTTGTATATATATATCTATTCAATCAATGAAAATAATCAAGGGGATTATTTCTTTCATGGTATCAAGAGACTAGGTCTAAACAAAAGTTTTTTCTCTCCCAACTTTTGCCTCTCTCGGCCGAGACACCCCCCCCTCGGGTTTCTCTTCCAAAATTCATCTTCCGCTCTCAAAAACACCTCTCTTAAATTTCCCTTCCTTCTTTGTTCTTCCAATATGTCTAAGAACAATTATCACCCTGCCCTCACGGTGTCCAATATCAAGAGCAGTATCCCTATTGTCCTTGAGATGGAAAACGTCCAATATGCGACGTGGGCGGAGTTGTTTAAAATTCACGCTATCTCTTATCAAGTTCTTCATCACATCATTCCTCCCACTAGACTCCTTCCTGCGGAGGATCCTGAGTTATGGATCACATTTGATGCTACCGTTCTCCGGTGGATATACGCCACTATTTCGGTGGACCTTCTACAGACGATTATTGAGCCGGATACCACGGCTATGGCTGCATGGAATAGATTGCGTGACATATTCCAAGACAACCAACATTCACGTGTCGTCACACTCGAGCAGGAATTCTCTCTCGTTCGAATGGACGAATTTCCAAACGTTTCTGCATATTGCAAGAAACTAAAGGAGTTGGCAGATCAACTCCGTAATGTTGGCGCACCGATAACAAATAATCGTCTAGTTCTACAGTTGGTTGCCGGTCTTTCGGAGGCCTATAATGGTGTGGGAACTCTCCTTCTCCAAAGCAACCCTCTTCCCGACTTCTATCAAGCCCGTTTCATGCTTACGTTGGAAGAAGTCGGTTTGGCTAAAAAGGTGGCTACCGGAGAAAGCCCAGTCGTCATGGTGGCCTCCTCTCCTAGTTCTTCGGGTTTTGTGAATAATTCGGGCCAAAACCATAATAATGGTGGCGGCAAGAATAATCGCAAAAATAATAACAAAAACCGCAGGGGCAAACGCGGCGGTTCTGGTGGCGGTTCTGGTGGTCAACAAACAGGTGGTGGGTCCCAGCCAGGGTACAGTGGCCAACTACCCCCCTGGGCCCAGCAGTGGGGCCCATGGCAGTGGAACCCGTACCAGCCAACAGCAGGTTCCAGCGGCCAGTGGGCTGGCCAACAGTCCAGGCCCAACACCTAGCAGTGGCGGCCCACTGGCCAGTGGCCCAACAACGGAAGCAACAGCAGTTACGGCCTAACTCCACCACGGCCAGGAGTTCTTGGACCCCGACCTCCGCAAGCCCATCATGCAGCAGGCCCCACTCAAACCGACATCGAGGCCGCAATGCACACACTGGGGTTATCTCAACCGGACCCAAATTGGTATATGGACACCGGTGCCACTACTCACATGACTTCCGAATCAGGTACTCTCTCATCTTATTCTAATTTGAGCACCCCTCAGGAGATAATTGTTGGTAATGGCAGTTCTATTCCAATTCTAGGGTATGGTCAGAAAACGTTGTCTCCCCCCAATCCACCACTCCTCTTGAAAAATACTTTGCATGCTCCTAAATTGATTAAAAATTTAGTGTATGTCCGCATGTTCACAAATGACAATTCTCTTTCTGTTGAATTTGATCCTTTCGGTTTCTCTGTGAAGGATTTCAAGACGGGGAGTCATCTCATGAGGTGTGATAGTAGAGGGGATCTGTATTCTATCATGCCCGATTTTGGTCCATCGAGTCCAGCCTTGCCGTCAGCTTTTGCAGCCATCTTTCCTTCCATGTGGCATGCTCGCCTGGGTCATCCGGAATCTTCTATTTTATCAGTTTTAGATAAAAATAGCTTTATTTTCTGTAAGGGTACGAGTCGTACTCCACTTTGTCAGTCTTGTTCATTAGGGAAAATTGTTAAGTTGTCATTTGTTGACTCCAATTCTCATACTCCAATGCCATTTGATATTATTCATAGCGACTTATGGACGTCTCCTGTTCTTAGTTCATTGGGTCATCGATATGATGTTCTTTTTTTAGATGATTATTCTAGATTTTTGTGGACGTTTCCAATTGCGAATAAATCACAAGTGTTTTCCATCTTCATCCAATTTAGAGCGTTCATTCGTACTCAATTTGAAAGAGAAATAAAAAATATTCAATGTGATAATGGGAAAGAGTATGACAATAGGGAGTTTCGGGAATTTTGTGCTAATAATGGGATAAATTTTCATTTTTCATGTCCCCATACATCTTCACAAAATGGGAAAGCCGAACGTAAAATTCGCTCCATAAATAACATTGTCCGAACTCTCTTAATTCATACCTCCATACCTCCATATTTTTGGCATCATGCTCTACAAATGGCCACATATCTTCTTAACATAATTACTTCTAAAGGTCTGACATATTTTTCCCCCCTAAAAATCCTATATAATAAGAACCCATCTTATTCTCATCTTCAGATTTTTGGGTGCTTGTGTTATCCGTTATTCCCATCCACCACAATTAACAAACTTCAGGCTCGGTCTACCCCGTGTGTATTTTTGGGTTATCCATCGAATCATCGTGGTTATAAGTGTTTTGATTTATCCTCCAAGAAAATCATAATAAATCGCCATGTCATTTTTTATGAAACCCAATTCCCTTTTACGAAAGTTCATACTCCCGAGCCTAAGTCGTATAATTTTTTGGATGACCAAATATCCCCGTATATTATTCGGAATTTTTCGGACATCTCCCGCACCCAAAATCCTCCAGCGGGCCCACTGCCCGCTGGACCCACAGTACCGCCACGCCCAGTAATTCCAGCCACTGGAACAGTTCCAGCAATTGGGCCAGTCCAGCCCAATTCTGGAACTGGTCCAGACGACGAGTCCATTATTTACCGATTTGGGCCAGCAGGCCCACTGCCTGCTGGCCAGTCCGTCCCGAGCCCAGAAAATTCCCAAAATTCCCTCAATTCCTCCTCGAGTCATAGACCGGTCACTCGAAGTCAGCGGGGTATTTTTACACCTAAAAGACATTTTAATTTACATTCTGATGTCTCTAAATCCCCCTTGCCCCGCAATCCTGTGTCCGCATTAAATGACCCTAATTGGAAAATTGATATGACTGATGAATATAATGCTCTTATTGATAATAAAACGTGGGAGTTGGTGCCCCGTCCATATGGTATTAATGTTATCAGGTCTATGTGGATTTTTGCTCATAAGGAGAATTCAGATGGGTCATTTGCTCGACATAAGGCGCGACTTGTTGGTGATGGTAAGACTCAGCAGGTTGGGATAAATTGTGGTGAGACGTTTAGTCCGGTAGTAAAACCGGCTACTATTCGCACTGTGCTTATCTTGGCTCTTTCAAAGACTTGGCTAATTCATCAGTTGGATGTCAAGAATGTGTTTCTACACGGTGATCTCAAGGAAACAGACTATATGCATCAGCCTTTGGGTTTCAGGGATCCAAACCGTCCTCATCATGTATGTTTGTTGAAGAAGTCCTTATATGGGCTTAAGCAGTCTCCAAGGGCCTGGTACACGAGGTTTGCTGACTTTGTTTCAACTATTGGGTTCACTCATAGCAGGTCAGATAATTCCTTGTTCATCTACCGCCGTGGTTCATCTTTGGCCTACATTCTATTGTATGTGGATGATATCATCTTGACTGCCTCTTCCGATGCCTTGCGCCAGTCTATCATGACCATGCTCAGTTCTGAGTTTGCTATGAAAGACTTAGGGCCTTTGAGTTATTTTTTAGGGATTGCCGTCAAACGTCATTCAGGTGGCTTGTTTTTGTCTCAACGAAAGTATCTTCTTTGAGATCATAGAGAGGCTGGGATGTCATCTGTAAGTCCACCTCCACACGATTGATGCAAACCCCAAGCTAAGTGCCGCAGCGAGTGCACCATACGAGGACCCGACCGCTATCGCTGATCTTGCAGGGCACTCCAAGATCTTTACATTTACCAGGCCGGATATTACGTATGCGGTTCGGCAGGTGTGTTTATTCATGCATGATCCCGAGTTGAACACATGAATGCAATCAAACGCATCATTCGGTATATTCGGGGACAACTGGACTATGGATTGCACTTGTATCCTTCATCTACATCCACACTTGTCTCGTACACGGATCTTTGATTGGGTGGTTGTCCCGATACCGACAGTCGACTCTCTTGTATGTTCCTTGGCAACAACTTGGTCTCCTGGTCGACAAAGCGTCAGGCAACTCTATCACGCTCAAGTGCAGAGGCAGAATATCGAGGGGTAGCGAATGTGGTCTCCGAATCATGTTGGCTACGTAATTTGCTTTTGGAGCTTCATTGTCATATTCAGAAGGCAACCTTGGTATATTGCGATAACATTAGTGCCATCTACCTTTCAGGTAACCCAGTTCAACACCAACGTACTAAGCATATCGAAATGGACATTCACTTTGTCTGTGAAAAGGTTGCAAAGGGTCAAATTCGTGTATGCCATGTCCCGTCGCGTTATCAAATTGCAGACATCTTTACAAAGGGTCTACCACCGGTTCTCTTTGAAGACTTTAGGGACAGTCTCAACGTTCGAAGACCGCCCGCTATGACTGCGGGGGTGTGTTAAATAAGGCAATATACACATAATATACAAGTGTATATTGCCTTATTAAGAGGCCACGAAATCAGCCCATAATTGCCATATTGGGCTGATCGGTTTTACAGATTTTGGTACATAAAAATATTGTATATTTGGAAAATATATGTGTAGTATATTGTAATGTATTTGTTACCCAAAGTAGGTTTATACACTACCATAATTGTAGAGTTAGAATTATGGTAGAATAAGGTTTTAGGAATAGAATAGGAATAGGATTCTCCTATTTTGTAACTTGTATATATATCTATTCAATCAATGAAAATAATCAAGGGGATTATTTCTTTCATTTTCATTATTGAGTTATTTATTTATTGTTGTGCTTAATCGTTTAATTATTTGGCCAATAGTTTAACCATATCTGTGGTGCGTGAATTGAACTTCAGAAAGGGAATATGCGTATGTAATAAGAATAAGTAGAGCTTGTTCGTGACCTCGTGAGGGTGATCGTTTCGCTAATGAGGATAGAGATGTACCATTTAGTCTTGCTTAGTTGAATATAAAGATTTTAATGTGTTCTTGTTGTTTTCTAATGACAATAGAGATATAGGCGTTAGAGTAACTTAAATAGATTTGTAAGCAATTTGAGAGATATACATAAAGTTAATATCAACCCGTCAAGTAGTAACTTAGGAAATAAACAATTAAAATGGTTAGAAAGCTCAACAGGATTGTCAATCGCCATAACCTTGGAACTCTTTCTCGTCTGCTAAAACCCAGCTCTCTCTCATTTGAATTATTTTCTTTTTACTATTTTCTTGCGATCGATAGTTTAGTTAAAACAAACTCCAATATTGTTATTCTCTTGAATAGTTACAACTGAATTTAAATTAGTTAAACAGTAGAAAGTATAGATTCATGTGGGTACGATATCTGGACTTTAAATTCTTTATTACATGTACGACTGCGTAAACTTGCGTGTGCATTTGGGAGCAACAAGTTTTTGGAGCCGTTGCTGGACTTAGAATTTTTTTGTCTAGTTTAAGTTTTTATTTTTCCATCCAAGTTTTTACTCCGTTTCATTGATTCGTGTTGTGCATCTGTAACATCCCGTACGGTTTAAATCGCTAGGCGTGTGCAAGAAGACCCGAACTTTGGAATTTCTGTTATTTATGTATGCTAATAATGAGATTAGTATATAAAAAAAATTAGACCCCGAAATAATTTTGGACACAACAAGTGTGACGACGGGGATCGGGAATAATTTTGGTATGTGCATGAAGAGGTTATGGACTAGTGTCATATTAGAAAATTATGACGTTGAGTATACGAAGGTCTTATGAGTTTTTAGGATTTAAATGAAGTGGATCTAAAATTAATTATGTATGTAATTGATAAATTATGCGGACGTAGATCACTTAATTCAGGTGGCGTGAAATGAGGGAATGCCACCGCCAAGGGTTGGTTGTGTGGAGAGCAATAAGGAGGGGTCATTTAAATCTTTTAAGACAAAAGATATTCAGCAATTCATTCCATTTTCCTTTCTTTTGTTAGCAAATAGTCATTAGACAACAATTCCTTTCCTTTCCTTTCTTGTTAGCAAAAGGGGTCTTTATCACTTATGCCCAATTTGTTTTTCGTTCCAGTGAAGGGAAAGAAAAAAAAGCTGATTCCTTTATAATTGTTTGGGATTAACAAATTTTGCACCAACGTGATAAGCTATTAAGTGAAATCGAGGTATTTTAAGATAAATTATTTCCTTCTTTTGGTATGTTTCATGTAACGAAATATAACTGTGATATTGCACCATAATTTATTTTGCTCCTAGTAGTTAAGAATATTCGTGTTATTGATTTCTATGCTAAAGCATGTCTAAATATGTGTCTAAGTCCTTATTAAGGCACAAAGAAAAGATGTTAAGATTTATGGTGTTAACCGAAGGTACAAGGATAATATGTCATCCGGTAAATTCAGGAAAATATTTTATTGTCATTTATGCATTTTCATTTGCATTATATTCATATATTACCCTAGACCACTTGTGCTATGCACACTACTATATGATAAATATTATATATATATATATATGTGTGTGTGTGTGTGTGTGTGTGTGTGTACTAGGAATGTGAAAAGGGAAAGGCGTTATATACGCACACCACCTGCAGCTGGTACAGACTATCACGAAAGAGCCCGAAAAGGCCAATATGATGTGATGCCCTTGTGTGGCGATATAACCCGATGCCCACAAAGGCGGTTATGGGAGGATTCCTGTGTGGACATTAGTATACCGCATTTGCATTATGCATACATTCATTAATCATTATATGGTATGAAGCCCACAGAGACTGTTATGGTAAGAAAGATGCCTGATGAGGCCGATGTATAAGTATACTGCATTGTGCATAACAATTAGGTATGCGTGTTAGGGCCCTCAGAGGCATTTACTGTTGGTCAGTTGTTTCTGTTTCAATTGTTGTTATATCCATGTTACTCTATTGTTCATGCCTGACATACTCAGTACATCAGTCGTACTGACGTCCCTTTTGTCGGGGGACGCTGCGTTTCATGCTCGCAGTTTCAGTTAAGGAAGGTGACGGTTCACGTTAGTTTATTGCGGATCCAACAGATTTTTGGAGCACTCTCCTTGTTCAGAGTGCTGGTCTAATTTTGGTACTGTAAAATTTTGCTTATATATATGGGTATGGCGGGGCCCTGTCCCGACCTTGGATGTTGCTACTCTTAGGGGCTTGTAGACATGTGTCCTGTGGATAGTTGTTATGTATGGCCTTGTCGGCCTGTGTATGGGTGTGTATGTATAAGACGGTTACCTGATTTTCTATAATATTTTTTTGGATTAGTTCGTATTTAATTACGATTAGGTGTTGGGTGTGCGATTAACGGTACTCGGCGGTTGGGGTCCGGGTGACCGTTGCGGCCCTCCGGTTTGGGTCGTGACAGCATCTCAGGTAACTTCAGCAGTTTATGCCAAGTACTCGAAGTCAAGGGAAACCTTTGGCTATCTTTGACCCAGAGATCGAGAGAATGTTTCGCAAGCTGGCCACATAGGATCCCCCTCTTGATCTAGTTGAGAACAAGGAAATTAAAGTTGTCACGACCCTATTCGCGGTCATGATGGCACCTACAGTTAATCCACCGGTAGGCGAACCATCCCTCATTTCAAAAAGTAAAATATAAAAGAAAAGCAGAAATAGTAATTAAATAATTTAGCTTAAGTCTCAAAATGTCATAACTACTAGCAAGTCATTCAAAACATATCCCAAAATCCAATTTGAATCATACAAGAGCTCTAATAAAATAAGTCCGGAATACATGCCCCGTAGGGCGAAATAAAATGTCTGCAAGTCAAAACAGAAAGCCCCAGAAATTGATGGGTTAGGCTATCGAGATGATTTAGCCATTAAATCAAGGAACATTAATGTTGGGTTGATCCTTCAGGTAAGATGGAACAAGAGTCGAAGACTCTCTAGATGATATAATAAGAGATATCGTGAAATGACAAAATAAGAAGGTAGGAAGTAAATGAGTAAAATGTATGGAAGGGTGATCCTTGAAGGTAGCAGGAAATGAGTCCCTAAGATTAACGTCTTGGTTAATGGGGTTGAGCGTGTCATTCATGAATATCTGACCCCTTACTTATGCAAATGATTTAGTGACCCTGTCAAGGGATATTACTTTAAGGCAAGTTGTGACCCATTGAAGGATTGTAGATTATGATAAGTGTCGATGTGACGACCTGATATCTTAAAGGGGAAATCTCAACTGCGTGAAAATTGACCCATGGGAAATGGTGCTGAAAGGAATCGACATAGACCCATACGGTGATTTAGTAAGCAAATGCAATGGTTGCAAATAGAAGTTTTGCAGCGGCTAAGATTGTGTTACCCATATTTTTGGGAATATGTCATGAGTAACAATGGATATGTACGTACTAATATTAAGAAAAGGATACTTGTGAACCCCCATTTAGAGGGGTTAAAGCAACAGTAAAGACCGATAGACATGTAGGGTTTAGAAAGGAAAACCTGGAGAGTAATCAAAGGAAAAGACATACGTAGGCTCAAGGAGTATTCTGAATTTATGAATAAAAGGATAAGTTGAGTTTCCTCCAGAAAAGATGTATATGGAATCTATAAGGAGATTAGTTGAGCCACCGGATGAGCCATCAGACTATGTTATATCTATATTAAGGGACGATCTTAGCATTTGAGGCTTTGATCACACAAGCAAGTGGCAACGATTCTCAAGAATTATTTTAAGTCGAAAGTAATTGAGAGAAGAGCTAATATAAATCAGTCAAGTTGCGGGGCTATGGATCCTGGAAGTATAAGTCAACGGTCAGAGCCGACACCCATAGTGAATGAAATGAGATGTAATGATAAGAAGGATAAGCGGTAATAGATTAGAGGTATCTAAGATCCTGCAAGAATATACACTTACGAAATTGCCAAAAGCATATAGTGGGTATATATAGACTAAGAGCAAGATGAGGATTTAATTCGCATATAGATGGGCACGATTCACCGGTAATGGTGATGATGGAGTAAACCGAGATTTGAACCCAAAATGGACCATAAGGCTAGTTATACAAGGGACCCCTGTATAATAGAGGTTAAAATCAGTCAATGCAAGATAATATGAAGACTCATGAACGAGAGGATGAGGTTTTTTATACTCCAAGAGCGGATGGGGAAGTTAATCCTCTGACTTAGGATCGGTAGCAGTGAGCCATTTTAAAGGTGAAATCACAAGGACCTTCAATGTAAAGTTGAGACAAGTTTCTCTTACTAATAAGTAAAGGCACCCTCTCGGACGGGTCGTCATGGCATAAAGACTTATGAGCCCTCTTAAAGGGAATGACGATTCTTAGGAGGAAAATAAGAAAGTAAGTAAGCAACGGTGGATTTAGATAATGTGGTAAAACGTGCTCCTCCTTAAGAGAAAGGGGTTTTGAAAGTTTAAAATTCAACAAGTGAGTATCCCACAAATATGGTGTAAAGACAAGAGCATAACATTGTTCCAGCCAATAGATCGAGAATCCGAACACGGGACTAAATCCATGATAAAGGTGTTATATAGAACTCAGTGGTGTCTCTCCTTTAAGGGATGGAGTGGAAGATAACCGTGTAGGAGTTCGGTCCTATGACCTTTCAAGGAGTAAGTCAGCCGGAACATAACAACAGCCTTCAAAGTAACCTAAGGTGAGATATGTAAATGGTTTAGCATATATAAAGGCAAAAAAAAATACTAGCAAATGAGCTTCAACCAATAGCAAGTTTAAAAGTCCAATTTCAGGACTCCGATGGTAACAGAGCGATACACAGGGAATGTTAGTATCACCCCGATGGCAAAAGAAAAAGAAATAACAAAGGGAAAGTTGGAGATGACACCATCGGAAGCTAGGGTTCTGTGGTAATAGAGCCAATGCCAGAGTTAAAGTGAGACAGAGTTCTCCAGCACTAAGTCAATTGCGTGTCCCAAGTTTAGCGGGGTTATGAAATAAGATTGGTGTGAAAATGCCTTATTCCCGCTATTTTATTCACTCAAGTTTGATAAAGGTATACTATGATATTAGAGTAATGAGTTGATGTGGTAACAAGCAGATCAGTGTTGAGTTTTGGCGTAGCACCCCAATATATAGACATACAGATTTTATACATGTTTTTACATTCATGTCAGATCATATTCATATTCACTATTCAGTTTCAGTTTCATGTTCCTATTATTTCATGTGTCTGCTTATTCTTTCAGTTGCTTTACATACAGTACAATTCAAATGTACTTACATCCTTTTTTGCCCGGGGCCTACACTTCATGACTGAGTTTCAGGACGACAGATCTGCATATTAGGACTTCATATGTATCAGCTATTGGTAAGTCTCATTTCATTTGGATTGTCAGTTTAATTATTTACATGTCATGATTTATAGTAAAGGTATGTCAGGGCCTTGTGGCTATGGAGATATTCATATGAAGATGTTTCCTTATGGAAGAATGTTATTAAAGGCAAGTATAAAGAAGATGATTCAAGGAAGAAAAAGGTGGTGAACACAATTTATGGAGTCAGTGTTTGGAGAACTATTAGGAACCTATGGCAAGCTTTCAGCCATAGAACAAAATTCAAAGGTGGAAATGGGAAAAAATTTCCTTTTGGGAGAATAACTGGCTTCGAATTGGAGCCCTAAAATTTCTCTTCCCGAAGGTTTACATCCTAAATCAACAGAAAGGAGCTAGCATTAGTGAAGTATGGAGTAATCATAGCTGAAATGTTAGCCATAGGAGGGTGCTAAATGATTGGGAGATAGGCAGATTCGCAGAATTCTACAACACTCTTGCCCAATTCAATGGAACCACCCTTCTCAAAGACAGATCATGGTGGAATGGCCACAACTCTGATAAATTCTCATTCAAAAAAGCATACCATTTGCTGAACTCTAGCAACAATTCTAATGTCCTTTGGCCTGGGAAGCACATATGGAAGACTATGATCCCATATAACGTGGCTTGTTTTTTATGGTTAGTTGTCAAAAAGGCATGTTTGACACAGGATAAGCTATAAAAAAAATGGACTACAGCTATGCTATATCTGCCATTTTTGTGGAAGGACTGCAGAAACAAATAATCATTTGTTCCTGCATGGATACTATTTAATTACAAGCTTCATGGTCTTTCCAAAAGCATAGTATCTGATAGGGATAAGGTGTTCATCAACAACTTTTGGAAAGAGTTATTCAAACTCTTGCAAGTTCAATTGCTCTATAGTTCTGCATACCACCCCAGCCTGATGGACAAACTGAGAGGCTCAATAGATACTTAAAAAAATTATTTGAGATGTATTACTGGGAATAAGCCAAAGGAATGGAACAAGTGGTTGTCATTGGCTGAATATTGGTACAATAGCAACTACCACACTACTCTGAAAATGACCCCTTTAAAAGTAGTGTATGGGTATGATCCTCCATAACTATCCTTTGAATTAATTGCTCAATCAAATGTTAATGTTGTAGATCAGATTATGGCTAAGGTGCTGAAGAAAAATTTAGCCAAGGCTCAGAATATGATGAAGATGAATGCTGACAAAAGAAGGACAAAGAGGGAGTTTAAAAAAGGTGGTTGGGTATTTCTCAAGTTACAAACCTTACAGACAGACTATCATTGCTATAAGGAAGAGTCTTAAACTAGCATCCAAGTTCTATGGTCCCTACTAGGTAGTAAAGAAGATTGGGCCAGTTGCCTATATAAGTTAGCCTTACCTACAACTTGAAGAATACACCATGTATTTCATATATCTCAACTCAAGAAGAAAATAGCTAACAAGGTGATAGTTGTTATGTGTTCACCTGAAGGACAACCTCTAGTGGAGCCTGTGGCTAAGAGGATGATCAAGAAGGGTAATAGAGCTATTACTCAAATTTTAGTGCAATGGCAAAACCTTCTACCTGAAGAAGCGACTTGGGAGAACTACAACTTCATTCAATCTCAGTTTCCGGAAATTGCATCTTTGTGAAGACAAGACTCATTTTGAGGAGGATGGATTGTCACAATTGTGTATTGTGACTAATTTCAAATAAAGTTTAAAATAGTTCAATTAGGTCCTTTAAGTTTTTAATTGAATAGTTCAAGACCTTTGCTACCTAGTCCTTAATTTAGTTTCATTAATTGCCTATTAGTGCTTAAGTTTGTTAGTAGAATTGGACAGGTGTCCATCTGATGTAATGGTCCTTATAACCGTTTGTACTGTGCAAATGAAAGTCATCAAATACAATCAGAAATATTCTCTTCTTCCTTTCCTCTTTGACTGTAACTTGAAGTATTAACCTCTGGTTACATGATCTTAAAATATCAAGCAAAATAATGAAAATGAAAAGTTACTTGATATAAGAGATATCATTCTTTTTAAACATACTAAAAATGAAAATTAGATACTTAAATTGAAATATAGAGATTATGAGTGTGAGTCACACTTATATGAAAAACTTTAGTTAGAGTTGTCATTCCACCAAACTAAGAAAAATGAGAGGAAGAACCCATGTCAAAGTCCAATTTTAGAATAGTGTTGATAGTCCTTGTCTTTCACTGTTTTTGGTTAGACAGATATCTTATAGCTTGTTTGGATGATTATTAAATATTCTTTCATAATATTGTGTATTGTATTGTATTATTATTTGTATAAATTATATATTTTCCATCCATTTATAGTGTCACACATCAACAGTAGAAGAATAAGCTTACAATATTACAAAGAAAAAATAGGGTACGTGGTATAATTTTATAAAATCCAAAAAATAAATTAAGATAAAGGATAAAATATAATTATTAACAATAAGGGCAAGATGATGGGGAAATAAGATAACAACATGATCACCTCAAGTTAGTCGTTACATAAAATGACATTTTTCATTGTTACATAACAAAAAATTTAAAAATACAATACATATAGGTAACAGTCATTCAAAAAAGTTGCAAGTTTTCTCTGGTTTTCTGTCAGATGTTATTACGAAAAGTATTCGAAGGTATATTTTACTGCTTGGGTGACAAATTCTCAAATATTATTGATTGATTCGTGTAATATTTCAAGTTCGAAAATCTCAGCTTTTAATTGCAATAATCCTACTTTTACACAGTTTAGTTTTTAATAAGTTTCTGAAATAATTACTGTACAAATTAAAAGAAAGGCTTGAATCTTGATAAAAACTATGAAACACGTGCGAACATCAAGAACACCAACTTAATTCCATAATCGAATAAACATGTATCTCCTAATAGTACATTAATTTGCCGCAAAAGACATCTACAAAATTGTTTCGGCACTAGTGTTGCTTTTTTCTATAGTCTTGTGGAATCCGTCGGCATCTCAAAGCGGCAAAGAGGGCAGTAATGGCTTTTCTCTAACCACTTGCTAATACACTCACCATGAAATATATGCGAGCAAGGCATGCAAAGTACTTGTCTCTCATTCCCTATCTCGTCTAGACACACAACACACTCATCCTTGGTATTATTTTCATCAACTTCTCTCGGCTCCAGCAGCCCTATTGATGATTTACTGGCCGGCACCATCCCGTCTGATAATTCTTCCGATGCAAGCAAAATTCTACCATCGCAAACGTGAACAATCAGTAATGTTACATCGACAGATACCCCCAACATTTGACAATACTCATTAGACTTCTTTTCAATGATACTTCGCAAATGGTGAGTTGTACGTTCAGTTATAGCGTCATACAGATCTTCAAATTTGTCTTTCCAGGTCGCAAGTACCTCTGATAAAGCGAGATCGAGTCTCTCATAGAGCATGATATCGGAAAGATGAAGAATGATTTGAGATGACTCGGTTGAACCTTGCCATGTACTTTGCACGAGTACTGATTCTAGATCATTGGGTCGTATAAACCAAAAATCTTCTGTAATACAAAAGTTAAACTGAATGTTTAAAAGGGGTAAATAAGAAGAATATGAATCAGCAATAATTGGGGGAATATCGATCAATTGTTCTTGTTTGGAAATTGGCTTAACGTGGACGAATGCACTCGATAAGCGGTCGTGGCATACGAAGTCTCTTGAATCCATATTGCTAAAACTTAGGCGAGAAATCAAGAAAACTTTACTGTATTAGTTTAGTCCTTAGATTTATTTATACTAGTTTCACAAACAAATCCATGCCTGACTATGATTACTAATTTGGAAACCTATATTTGGTATGAAAAGGATTTGATATTAATTTCCCCCTGCGTGTTATTGTTATTTTGTTTTGTGTTTTTATTTTAAAGGGTTTAGGAATAGCTCTTCTAGTTCAAGTGCATGAAGACTTAGCAACCAGTTTTACTTTCCTCCTTTTTTTTTTAATTTAATGATAAAAGCATTCCTAGTCCTGAGTGGTCTATTTTATTTCCATAAATCTAACTTTCAATAAATATTCTCGTGCTAGTCATATTCAATTTGTAACTAGAAAACTTGTTCACGAAATGATAATAAAGATAAATAGTGCTTTCATATGTATAAATATATAATAACTACAACAACAACATACCTCGTGTAATCCCACAAAGTATAACCAGACCTTATTCTGATAGACAATATAAACATATTATAGTAACTAATTGCAAAAAAATATTAATACCCCATTAGTGGCACTGTACATCCAAGATGAAAGTTAAAATATTGCTTATACAACCCTTAGCAAAAGATCATAACATCCCTAGACTATAATATAAAGTTTGCCCAACATTTCTAGCAAAATAATAGTCAACTTGCACGTCTCAGAACCTACATCTTGACTTGTATACACCAGTCTCCAAAACCTGTAAAAAGTATTTAAACAATCTTCTTTAGGGAAGCCTATAAAGCTCACTAGAAAATTGGTTACATAATTTTCTGCAATTTTACTCTACTAATGAAAAATCTGAAAAGATCTCCAAATTCATCAAGCGTACATATATTAACTTCAAAAGTAAAACAGCAACGTAAAAGAGGCTGCATGAAAACGAATTAGAAAAACTATGTGTAAAATATGTCCTTTATGAAAACCTGAAGGATATTACTCCCTCAGTCCTGATGTGATTTTCATATGTTTACTTGACATAGAGATCAAAAAGCAGATGAAAATATGAGTTTTCATGTTTGTTAGGGAAATATGTGAAGCTTTTCTATTTTCCAAGTATATAGCAGATTAAAGGTTTCATTGTAGTAAAATCTTCTACTCAACCAACCAGGAAAGGAGAAAAATGTAGTACTTGGAATCCTTAAAGAAAACCTCTTCCAAATAAGCTCAATCCTTCCAACAGATCTCCGAAATCTCAGTTAGACCGATCTGTCATGCAGACATTAATCTAAGTTAGGAGTGGCAATGCAGATCGAATCGGATCGGATATGGGCGGGTCGAAAACGGATTAAACAAAACGGCTAAAATGTCTGATCCGCCCATATTTAACACAGATAAAAAATGGGTTAACCGACAAATGGATATTCATATTATCCATGGTTTCAAGATTAGTCAAGTGAGACCACAAGTTAAAAGCCAAATTAAGCTTAGACTCCAAAAAAAAACAAGAACTCATGAAAAATAACAAATAGACAAATTGGTATTGATAATTTGGATATCCATATTATCCATCTGGATATCCATTTTTAAATGGTCAGTTATCCAACTCATATTTAATGGGTCGCATTGGATGGTTACTTTCTTTTAAATCATTTTTTCAGCCCTAATCTTAATAATGACATCTCTCCATTTCTTAACCTGCTAAGTACTATTTCCAACATGTTATACTTCAATCTATTTAATACTTACAAAACCTCAAAAAAAAAAATGCTAAATCAAGCGCTTGTGTAGCTACTGATTTTAGGTCCCATTCAAGTGACTCATCACACTTCAGCTAGAATCAGGAGGAAGTGATTCTATGATTGTGTGTCTACACTAGTGGATGATTCTATGATTGTAGATAAAGTTTATCACATGTGTAGTTACTTTCATGGGTTACGACACTTGGATAGATGTGGTTATCTTAGACATGGTGGATTTCAATATTTTCTTGGGTATGGATTGTCTATCACCGTATCATGCGATTATGGATTACTATTACAAAATGGTCATGCTAGCTATGACTGGCCTTCCGAGGTTAGAGTGGAGAGGTGCTCCCAGCCTTGCTCCTAGGAGATCTTTCCTTCAGATTTGTCGGGTATGCTGCTAGACAGAGACACTGACTTCTGTATTAATCTTGAGTTGGGTACTCGACCCATTTCTATTCCTCCACACTGTATGACTCCAATAGAGTTGAGAGATTTGAAGGAGCAGCTTCAGGATTTATTGAGTAAGGGATTCATTCAACCGAGTGTATCTCCATGGGGTGCTCCTGTCTTGTTCGTGAAGAAGAAGGATGGCATTATGTGTATGTGCATTGATTACAGAAAATTGAACAAGGTCACCATCAGAAACAAGTATCCGATTCCGCGTATTGATGACCTGTTCGATCAGCTTCAAGGTGCTTCTGTATTTTCCAATATTGACTTGAGGTCCGGGTATCATCAGCTGAAGATCCGGGCTGAGGATATTCCCAAGATGACTTTTCGGACTCGTTATGAGCATTATGAGTTCTTGGTGATGTCATTTGGGCTTACCAATGCCCTTGCAGCATTCATGGACTTAATGAATGGGATATTTAAGTTGTATTTTGATTTTTTTTTGTGATTGTGTTCATTGATGACATTCTGATATATTCAAAGAGTCAGAAGGACCATGAGCATCATCTGAGAGTGGTCATTGGGATTTTGAAGGAGAAAAAGCTTTATGCTAAGTTCTCGAAGTGTGAGTTTTGGTTGCATTCTGTAGAATTCTTGGGGCACGTGGTGTCCAAGGATGGGATTATGGTTGACCCAAAAAAGATCGAGGCAATCAAGGACTGGCCGGACTGGCCCAGACCTATCTCTGTGATGGATATTCAGAGTTTCGTGGGTCTTGATAGATACTATTATCGGTTCGTCAAGGGATTCTCTTCTATTGCTTCTCATCTGACGCGTTTGACTCAGAAGGAAGTGTCTTTTCAGTGGTCCGACCAGTGTGAGGAGAGCTTTCAAAAGCTTAAGACTCTTTTGACCACAACCCCGATTTTATCCCTTCCGGCGGAGGGAAAGGACTTTACTGTGTATTGTGATACTTCTAGGATTGAGTTGGGATGTGTGTTGATGTAGGAGGGTAAGGTTATTTCTTATGCATTGAGGAAGTTAAAGTTGCACGAGAAGAATTACCATATTCATGATTTGGAGTTGGTTGTAGTTGTGTTTGCCTTGAAGATTTGGAGGCATTACTTGTATGGCGTTCATTGTGAGGTGTATACCAACCACCGCAGTCTCCAGCACATGTTTAATCAAAGGATTTAAACTCTAGGCAGTGTCAGTGGATGGAGTTGTTGAAGAATTATGACATGACCATTTTATACCATCCAGACAAAGCCAATGTGGTAGCGGATGCCTTGAGTCACAAGATAGTCAGCATGGGGAGTCTAGCTCGCTTTATTATTTTCGAGTGTCCTTTGGCATTAGAGGTCCAGTCTCTGGCCAACCATTTTGTGAGACTTGATATTTTGAATTCGGGTAAGATTTTATCTTGTGTGGAGGCGAGGTCGTCTCTTTTTTATCAGATTCGAACTTACCAGTATGATGATGTGAAGTTGTGCAAGATTCGAGATAAGGTGATGAGTGGTGAGGCCAAGGAAGTCATGATTGATGGTGAGGGTATTCTGAGGACCAAGGGTAGAGTATGTGTGCCTCGTGTGAGAGGCCCACATCTCTAGGTATTCGATTCATCCAGGTGCTACTAAGATGTACCGTGATTTGAGGCAGCACTATTGGTGGGGAGGATGAAGACATTGCTGATTTTGTTTTTTTGTGTCAAAATTGTCAGCATGTCAAGTATGAGCACCAGCAACCCAGTGGTGTGTCTTAGAGGATGCACATTCCTGAGTGGAAGTAGGATATGATTGCCATGGATTTCGTTGTGGGATTTCCCAAAACTTTTGGGCAAGTTTGATGCTATTTGGGTCATTGTTGATAGACTGACCAAGTTCGCATATTTCATTTTAGTTCAAATGACTTATAATGCAAAGAAGTTAGCTAAGATATAAATTCGGGAGATTGTTCGTGTAACAACCCGTATTTTTGGGTCACGATTTGAATCGCTAAGCGTGTGCAAGAAGACCCGAACTTTGGAATTTATGTTATTTACGTATGTTAATAATGAGATTAGTATATGAAAGAATTAGACCCGAAATAATTTTGGACACAACAAGTATGACGACGGAAGCCGAAAATAAATTTGGTATGTGCATGAAGAGGTTATGGACTAGTGTCATATTAGAAAATTATGACATTGAGTATACGAAGGTCTTATGAATTTTTAGAATTTAAATGAAGTGAGATCTAGAATTAATTATGGGTATGATTGATAAATTTTGTGGAGGCAGGTCACTTAGCCCTCCCACCGCCTATCATGTTAACAGTGCAGTACTAGTACAACATTCATTCCATTTCCTTTCATTTGTTAGCAAATAAGACATTAGCACTTATGCCCCATTTATTTTTTTCCAGTGAAGAACAAAAGGAAAAAAAGATGGCTCCTTTATAATTGTTTGGGATTAACAATTTTTGCACCAACGTGATTAGCTATTAAATGAAATTGAGGTATGTTAAGGCAAATTATTTCTTTCTTTTGAAATATTTCATGTAACAAAATATAACTGTGATATTACTCCATAATTTATTCTGCTCCTAGTAGTTAAGAATATTCATGTTATTGATTCCTATGCTAAAAGCATGTCTAAATATGTGTCTAAGTCCTTATTAAGGCATACAGAAAAGATGTTAATATTTATAGTGTTAACCGAAGGTACAAGGATAATATGTCATCCGGTAAATTCAGGAAAATATTTTATTGTCATTTATGCATTTTCATTTGCATTATATTCATATATTACCCTGGACCAATGGTGCTATGCACACTACTATATGGTAAATATTATATATTTATGTACGGGGAATGGAAAAAGGGAAAGGCGTTATATACGCACACCACCTGCAGCTGGTACAAACTATCACGAAAGAGCCCGAAGGGGCCAATATGATGTGATGCCCTTGTGTGGCGATATAACCTGATGCCCACATAGGCGGTTATGGGAGGATCCCTGTGTTGACATTAGTATACCGCATTTGCATTATGCATACATTCATTAATCATTATATGGTATGATGCCCCACAGAGGTTGTTATGGTAAGAAAGATGCCCGATGAGGCCGATGTATAAGAATACTGCATTGTGCATAACATGTAGGCAAGTGTATTAAGGCCCTCAGAGTCAGTTCCTGTTGGTTAGTTATTTCTGTTTCAGTTGTTGTTATATCCCTGTTATTCTATTATTCATGCATAACATACTCAGTACATCAGTCGTACTAACGTCCCTTTTGTCGGGGGACGCTGCGTTTCATGCCCGTATGTTCAGTTAAGGAAGGTGACGGTTCACGTTAGTTGATTTCGGATCCAGCAGATTTTTGGAGCACTTCCCTTGTTCGGTGTGTTGGTCTAATTTGGTACGGTACTTTTGCTTGTATATATGGGTATGGTGGGGCCCTGTCCCGACATTTGATGTTGCTACTCCTAGACGCTTGTAGACAGGTGTCCTGTGGTTAGTTGTCATATGTGGCCTTGTCAGCCTTGGTATGGGTATGTATATATGAAATTGAATTTCTGATTAAGATTTTCTATAATGTTTTTTTTGCTTAGCCCGTATTTAATTACGATTAGGTGTTGGATGTACGATTAGCGGTACACGGCGGGTGGGGTTCGGGTGCCCGTCGCGGCCCTCCGATTTGGGTCGTGACAAATTTGGTATCAGAGCATGTCTGTCCTAGGGAGTCTACAAGCCGTGTCTAGTAGAGTTTTATTTATGGGTATGCTGTGCACCATACTTATAAACAGGAGGCTATTTGATATTTAGGGATGGTTTTTATTCTTTCATCTCATAAATCGTGCAGTAGAGTTGTGTCATAAGTATTTTATTCCTGATCCATTTCGTATTTATAATTCCAGCGATGCCTACAACAAGGAGAAGTTCAAGAGTATGAGGACATTGGATACGGCAGCGGGCGAAGGTACTAGCCGATTGCCACCCGTTAGCGAGGGCCAGAGTGAGACCCTTGGTACGACTCCTTCGTATGGTTCTCCCGATACATCACCATCAGAGGAGATTAGTAGAGCTGCAGCACCTTTAGCTCCTCCACATGATACTCCATACGTGGATCTTGATATGCGGAGTGCGGTTCAGTTATTGACACGATTGGTGGCCGCTCAGGCCCAACATCAGGTCCCTAGTCCTTCTGATAGAGCTGCTAGCGCAAGAGCTCGAGATTTCATCAATCTAGACCCTCCGGTATTCACAAGAACAGACTTGAACGTGGACCCGCAAAATTTTCTAGATCAGGTACAGCGCACTTTGCAGGTGATGGATGATATCGATACTGAGTCGGTAAAGTTTGCTTCGTATAGACTGCGGGATGTCGCAGTAACCTGGTATGATACATGGGAGCAATCCAGGGGACCTCGTGCTTCACCGGCTGGATGGAGAGAATTTTTAGAGGCCTTTTTACAGCATTTTCTGCCAGTTGAACTTCGACGGGCCTGGCAGGACAGGTTCCGACGTCTTGAGCAGGGTGACCTGAGTGTTCAAGAATATAGTTTGCAATTTAATTCATTGGCCCGGTATGCTTCTATGATTGTAACAGAGATGAGTGACCGGGTACATAGGTTTGTTACCAACTTGGGGCCGCACTTGATTAATGAGTGTACTACGGCTTCTTTGAATCTGAGTATGGATATCGCTCGCATTCTGGCTTATGCCCAGAACTTGGAAGGTCGTAAGAAGCAACAGCGGGAAGATCGAGAACGGGATAAGAGCCAGTATAAGAGGGCCCTATCCATTGGTGACGTAGGATTTTTCAGAGATGAGCCCATGTCACAGCCTTATGAATGCCCATCCTACCTGGTGGCCAACACATCATTACCATCTACATGGTCGAGGGCTGATCGGTTTATTCAATCAGGACCGGATCAGAATTCACAAGCGTCAGGGCCTTATTATAGAAGGGATGACATCCAAATGAGACCGATATTAGCTCGGTGCGGGCAGTGTGGTAGGACCCATACAGGGTCGTGCCAGCGGGGACTGAGGGTGTGGTACTCTTGTGGTGAACCTGGTCATTTTATGCGGGATTGTCGGACATGAGGCGAAGGCGTTAGAGTTCAGCCGGTCGAATCTGCAGCAGCTTCATCACGATCAGTCGCCCGTCAAGGCAGAGTCATCACACATTATCCGGTCAATGTGGAAATAGGGGTAGAGAAACTAATTTTGGTGGGGGGACAGAACCGTACTTTGGCATTGATGGGACGATGGGATCGAAAATCCTTACTTGATGTCATTACAAGTACGTTATCGTTTTTTTACATAATGTGGATGTGTTGTAAATACAGACCTATTGAGATTGTGCAATATTAGTTTGTAGCCGTTGTACCCTAGCGGATTTGCTGGAACAAGAAACAATAGAATTACTGGGCTACGTAACAGGGATTAGATGTGTCACCCCGGCATTCGAGGACGAATGTTTCTAAGGGGGGAAGGATGTACAATCCCGTATTTTTGGGTCACGGTTTGAATCGCTAAGCGTGTGCAAGAAGATCCGAACTTTGGAATTTATGTTTTTTACGTATGCTAATAATGAGATTAGTATATGAAAAAATTAGACCCCGAAAATTTTTTGGACACAACAAGTGTGACGACGGAAGCCGAAAATAAATTTGGTATGTGCATGAAGAGGTTATGGACTAGTGTCATATTAGAAAATTGTGACATTGAGTATACGAAGGTCTTATGAGTTTTTAGAATTTAAATGAAGTGGATCTAAAATTAATTATGGATGTGATTGATAAATTTTATAGAGGCAGATCACTTAATTAATTAATTAAATGACCTGCAGGTAAGGCTTGCTGGCAGCGTATTAGCCCTCCCACCGCCTAGCATGTTAACAGTGCAGTAGTAGTACAACATTCATTCCATTTCCTTTCATTTGTTAGCAAATAAGACATTAGCACTTATGCCCCATTTATTTTCGTTCCAGTGAAGAACAAAAGGAAAAAAAGATGGTTCCTTTATAATTGTTTGGGATTAACAATTTTTGCACCAACGTGATTAGCCATTAAGTGAAATTGAGGTATGTTAAGGCAAATTATTTTTTTTCTTTTGGCATGTTTCATGTAACAAAATATAATCGTGATATTGCTCCATAATTTATTTTGCTCCTAGTAGTTAAGAATATTCGTGTTATTGATTCATATGCTAAACGCATGTCTAAATATGTGTCTAAGTCCTTATTAAGGCATACAGAAAAGATGTTAATATTTATAGTGTTAACCGAAGATACAAGGATAATATGTCATCCGGTAAATTCAGAAAAATATTTTATTATCATTTATGCATTTTCATTTGCACTATATTCATATAGTACCGTGGACCACTGGTGCTATGCACACTACTATATGGTAAATATTATATATATATCTACGGGGAATGAAAAAAGGGAAAGGCGTTATATACGCACACCACCTGCAGCTGGTACAAACTATCACGAAAGAGCCCGAAGAGGCCAATATGATGTGATGCCCTTGTGTGGCGATATAACCTGATGCCCACAGAGGCGGTTATGGGAGGATTCCTGTGTGGACATTAGTATACCACATTTGCATTATGCATACATTCATTAATCATTATACGGTATGATGCCCATAGATGATGTTATGGTAAGAAAGATGCCCGATGAGGCCGATATATAAGAATACTGCATTGGGCATAATATGTAGGCAAGTGTATTAGGGCCCTCGGAGGCAGTTCATGTTGGTTAGTCGTTTCTATTTCAGTTGTTGTTATATCCCTGTTATTCTATTGTTCATGCCTGACATACTCAGTACATCAGTCGTACTGACGTCCCTTTTGCCGAGGGACGCTGCGTTTCATGCCCGCAGGTTCAGTTAAGGAAGGTGACGGTTCACGTTAGTTGATTTCGGGTCCAGCGGATTTTTGGAGCACTTCCCTTGTTCGGAGTGTTGGTCTAATTTTGGTAAGGTACTTTTTCTTGTATATATGGGTATGGCGGACCCTGTTCCGACCTTTGATGTTGCTACTACTAGATTCTTGTAGACAGGTGTCATGTGGTTAATTCTCATGTGTGGCCTTGTCGGCCTTGGTATGGGTATGTATATATGAAATTGAATTTCTGATTAAGATTTTCTATAATGTTTTTTTCCGCTTAGCCCGTATTTAATTACGATTAGGTGTTGGATGTACGATTAGCGGTACCCAGCGGGTGGGGTTCGGGTGCCCGTCGCAGCCATCCGATTTGGGTCGTGATAGTTCGTCTTCATGGGGTTCCTATTTCTATCATCTCGAATCAGGGTACTTAGTTTACTTTGCATTTCTAGGCGGACTTTATAGAGAGTGTTGGGTACTTTCTTGGATATCGATACAGTGTTTCACCCTCAGACCAACGGTCAGTCTGAGCGGACTATTCAGATATTGGAGGACATATTACGAGCTTGTGTGATTGATTTTGGTGGTCATTGGGATCAGTTTTTATCTTTGGCAGAGTTTGCGTACAACAATAGCTACCACTCCCGTATGGATATGGCATCATTCGAGGCTTTATATGGTAGGAGATATCGATCTCCGATTAGTTGGTTTGATGCATTCGAGGTCCGTCCTTGGGGTACTGATTTATTGAGAGATTCCTTAGAGAATGTGAAGATGATCCAGGATAAGCTCCTGGAAGCTCAAAGCAAGCAGAAGGAATATGCGGATCGGAAGGTCCGAGACTTAGAGTTCATTGTTGGTGATAGAGTGCTCTGAAGGTCTCACCCATGAAGGGTGTGATGAGGTTCGGCAAGAGAGGGAAGTTGAGTCCAAGGTATATTGGACCCTTCGAGATTCTTCGAAGAGTTGGGAAGGTGTCATATGACTTGGCTCTGCCACCAAGTCTGTCAGGTGTTCATCTAGTTTTCCATGGTAAAACGTGCTCCTCCTTAAGAGAAAGGGGTTTTGAAAGTTTAAAATTCAACAAGTGAGTATCCCACAAATATGGTGGAAAGACAAGAGCATAACATTGTTCCAGCCAATAGATCGAGAATCCGAACATGGGACTAAATCAATGATAAATGTGTTATATATAACTCAGTGGTGTCACTCCTTTAAGGGATGGAGTGGAAGATAACCGTATAGGAGTTCGGTCCTATGACCTTTCAAGGAGTAAGTCAGTCGGAACATAACAACAGCCTCCAAAGTAAACTAAGGTGAGATATGTAAATGGTTTAGCGTATATAAAGGCAAAAAAAGACTAGCAAATGAACTTCAACCAATAGCAAATTTAAAAGTCCAATTTCAGGACTCCGATGGTAACAGAGCGATACACAGGGAATGTTAGTATCACCCCGATGGCAAAAGAAAAAGAAATAACAAAGGGAAAGTTGGAGATGACACCATCGGAAGCTAGGGTTATGTGGTAATAGAGCCAATGCCAGAGTTAAAGTGAGACAGAGTTCTCCGGCACAAAGTCAATTGCGTGTCCCAAGTTTAGCGGGGTTATGAAACAAGATTGGTGTGAAAATGCCTTATTCCCGCTATTTTATTCACTCAAGTTTGATAAAGGTATACAATGATATTAGAGTAATGAATTGATGTGGTAACAAGCAGATCAATGTTGAGTTTTGGCGTAGCACCCCAATATCTGAACATCTGATTTTATACAAGTTTTTACATTCATGTCAGATCATATTCATATTCACTGTTCAGTTTCAGTTTCATGTTCCTATTATTTCATGTTTCTGCTTATTCTTTCAGTTGCTTTACATACAGTATAATTCAAATGTACTTACATCCTTTTTTGCCCGGGGCCTACACTTCATGACTGAGTTTCAGGACGACAGATCTGCATATTAGGACTTCATATGTATCAGCTATTGGTGAGTCTCATTTCATTCGGATTGTCAGTTTAATTATTTACATGTCATGATTTATAGTAAAGGTATGTCAGGGCCTTGTGGCTATGGAGATATTCATATGAAGATGTTTCCTTATGGAAGAATGTTATTAAAGGCAAGTATAGAGAAGATGATTCAAGGAAGAAAGAGGTGGTGAACACAGTTTATGGAGTCACTGTTTGGAGAACTATTGGGAACCTATGGCAAGCTTTCAGCCATAGAACAAAATTCAAAGTTGGAAATGGGGAAAATTTTCCTTTTGGGGAAATAACTGGCTTCGAATTGGAGCCCTAAAATTTCTAGGTTTACATCCTAAATCAACAAAAAGGAGCCAGCATTAGTGAAGTATGGAGTAATCATGGCTGGAATGTTAGCCATAGGAGGGTGCTAAATGATTGGGAGATAGGCAGATTCGCAAAATTCTACAACACTCTTGCCCAATTCAATGGAACCACCCTTCTCAAAGACAGATCATGGTGGAATGGCCACAACTCTGATAAATTCTCATTCAAAAAAGCATACCATTTGCTGAACTCTAGCAACAATTCTAATGTCCTTTGGCCTTGGAAGCACATATGGAAGACTATGATCCCATATAAGGTGGCTTGTTTTGTATGATTAGTTTGTCAAAAAGGCATGTTTGACACAGGATAAGCTACAAAAAAAAATGGACGACGGCTATGCTCTATCTGCCTTTTTTGTGGAAGGACTGCAGAAACAAATAATCATTTGTTCCTGCATGGATACTGTTTAATTACAAGCTTCGTGGTCTTCCCAAAAGCATAGTATCTAATAGGGATAAGGTGTTCATCAACAACTTTTGGAAAGAGTTATTCAAACTCTTGCAAGTTCAATTGCTCTATAGTTCTGCATACCACCCCAGCCTGATGGACAAACTGAGAGACTCAATAGATACTTAAAAAAGTTATTTGAGATGTATTACTGGGAATTAGAAAAAGGAATGGAACAAGTGGTTGTCATTGGCTGAATATTGGTACAATAGCAACTACCACACTATTCTGAAAATGACCCCTTTAAAAGTAGTGTATGGGTATGATCCTCCATAACTATCCTTTGAATTAATTGCTCAATCAAATATTATTGATTGATTCGTGTAATATTTCAAGTTCGAAAATCTCAGCTTTTAATTGCAATAATCCTACTTTTACACAGTTTAGTTTTTAATAAGTTTCTGAAATAATTACTGTACAAATTAAAAGAAAGGCTTGAATCTTGATAAAAACTATGAAACACGTGCGAACATCAAGAACACCAACTTAATTCCATAATCGAATAAACATGTATCTCCTAATAGTACATTAATTTGCCGCAAAAGACATCTACAAAATTGTTTCGGCACTAGTGTTGCTTTTTTCTATAGTCTTGTGGAATCCGTCGGCATCTCAAAGCGGCAAAGAGGGCAGTAATGGCTTTTCTCTAACCACTTGCTAATACACTCACCATGAAATATATGCGAGCAAGGCATGCAAAGTACTTGTCTCTCATTCCCTATCTCGTCTAGACACACAACACACTCATCCTTGGTATTATTTTCATCAACTTCTCTCGGCTCCAGCAGCCCTATTGATGATTTACTGGCCGGCACCATCCCGTCTGATAATTCTTCCGATGCAAGCAAAATTCTACCATCGCAAACGTGAACAATCAGTAATGTTACATCGACAGATACCCCCAACATTTGACAATACTCATTAGACTTCTTTTCAATGATACTTCGCAAATGGTGAGTTGTACGTTCAGTTATAGCGTCATACAGATCTTCAAATTTGTCTTTCCAGGTCGCAAGTACCTCTGATAAAGCGAGATCGAGTCTCTCATAGAGCATGATATCGGAAAGATGAAGAATGATTTGAGATGACTCGGTTGAACCTTGCCATGTACTTTGCACGAGTACTGATTCTAGATCATTGGGTCGTATAAACCAAAAATCTTCTGTAATACAAAAGTTAAACTGAATGTTTAAAAGGGGTAAATAAGAAGAATATGAATCAGCAATAATTGGGGGAATATCGATCAATTGTTCTTGTTTGGAAATTGGCTTAACGTGGACGAATGCACTCGATAAGCGGTCGTGGCATACGAAGTCTCTTGAATCCATATTGCTAAAACTTAGGCGAGAAATCAAGAAAACTTTACTGTATTAGTTTAGTCCTTAGATTTATTTATACTAGTTTCACAAACAAATCCATGCCTGACTATGATTACTAATTTGGAAACCTATATTTGGTATGAAAAGGATTTGATATTAATTTCCCCCTGCGTGTTATTGTTATTTTGTTTTGTGTTTTTATTTTAAAGGGTTTAGGAATAGCTCTTCTAGTTCAAGTGCATGAAGACTTAGCAACCAGTTTTACTTTCCTCCTTTTTTTTTAATTTAATGATAAAAGCATTCCTAGTCCTGAGTGGCCTATTTTATTTCCATAAATCTAACTTTCAATAAATATTCTCGTGCTAGTCATATTCAATTTGTAACTAGAAAACTTGTTCACCAAATGATAATAAAGATAAATAGTGCTTTCATATGTATAAATATATAATAATTACAACAACAACATATCTCGTGTAATCCCACAAAGTATAACCAGACCTTATTCTGATAGACAATATAAACATATTATAGTAACTAATTGCAAAAAAATATTAATACCCCATTAGTGGCACTGTACATCCAAGATGAAAGTTAAAATATTGCCTATACAACCCTTAGCAAAAGATCATAACATCCCTAGACTATAATATAAAGTTTGCCCAACATTTCTAGCAAAATAATAGTCAACTTGCACGTCTCAGAACCTACATCTTGACTTGTATACACCAGTCTCCAAAACCTGTAAAAAGTATTTAAACAATCTTCTTTAGGGAAGCCTATAAAGCTCACTAGAAAATTGGTTACATAATTTTCTGCAATTTTACTCTACTAATGAAAAATCTGAAAAGATCTCCAAATTCATCAAGCGTACATATATTAACTTCAAAAGTAAAACAGCAACGTAAAAGAGGCTGCATGAAAACGAATTAGAAAAACTATGTGTAAAATATGTCCTTTATGAAAACCTGAAGGATATTACTCCCTCAGTCCTGATGTGATTTTCATATGTTTACTTGACATAGAGATCAAAAAGCAGATGAAAATATGAGTTTTCATGTTTGTTAGGGAAATATGTGAAGCTTTTCTATTTTCCAAGTATATAGCAGATTAAAGGTTTCATTGTAGTAAAATCTTCTACTCAACCAACCAGGAAAGGAGAAAAATGTAGTACTTGGAATCCTTAAAGAAAACCTCTTCCAAATAAGCTCAATCCTTCCAACAGATCTCCGAAATCTCAGTTAGACCGATCTGTCATGCAGACATTAATCTAAGTTAGGAGTGGCTGTTGGGTATTACAAAGGATTTGCAGAAACGGAAATTACAAGTAACTGCTTACGTAAGAATTGAAATTACAATTCAACTAGAAAACTGGAAATTACAATATAACAATAAAACTGAAATTACAATATTTCTTGAACAAGACCGGAAACTGCTTTGATTTTTGCTGAGTCGAGTGTGGCACTCTGTCCTTAAGACAATATTGCCCCGTATGTATCCTTTATACGTTCCGGACAATTCGTCTCCCAAGATAAAACAGCAAGGAACAATTGAGCAAAGGAAACTCAAAAGCTACCGTGAAGAATATTGAATAAGAAATGATGCTTGGAAGATTAGGAAGAAAACTGCTTTGCTTTGCTTTCTGCTTTGTGTAAATTCGTGTATATTAAGTGTGCCTCAACAATGGTGTAAGGGGTGTTTATATAGGAGGAAGAGGGGTTGTTTGACTGCCTCCATAACAGCCATTATTGGCCAAATAATGACCATTATGGAGGTAGTAAAGCCACCAAATAAATGGAGAAAACTGCCAACGGATTGGCCATTAGTGGAGGTGTAATTCAGCCAAAATAAATGGCTGAATTGAGTGCTGGAACGTTTCGCTCGACCGTCGAAATTCTGATTTTACGAAAAACTTCAGGACCAAGCGTACATCTTGAAACCAGGGACCAAACTGTACATCTTGAAACTTTAGGGACCAAAGCGCACATCTGAAAGAATTCTGGTCCAAAGCGCACATCTGAAACTTCGGGATCAAAGCATTTCCGACAAAGTTTTACGGCCCAAAGATAATATCGTGTGCCCACAAATTTGACCTACCGACCCGTGAACCCGTGAACCCGTGAACCCGTGAACCGGACCAGACCGGCGCGCGGCGCGCGTGTGGTCTTTACTTGAACCGAAGCACATCTAGGTCCTCCCTCCTTTAAACACATGGGATACCCCTTGGGGTCCCAAACCCCAAACACATTTCGAGTCTTATATACACAACAATTCTTTCTTCCTCTACCGATGAGGGAGAATTGAACACAACACCACACTTTCCATGCTTCAAACACCTCACTTCGTGAACCAATATCTCTTTCATTTCTCAATGAAATTTGACGATTCTTGGCCCTACGGTTATCTACGTACTTAGTACATCATGCATGTGTGAAGAACCGGATTCTCCAACATACGTAACACTAGTGTTTAAGCCGTTAAAGTTGGTCGGTCGCAACTCCCGCCAAAGGCTAATTTCCAACATGGCAATACAGATCGAATCGGATCGGATATGGGCGGGTCGAAAACGGATTAAACAAAACGGCTAAAATGTCTGATCCGCCCATATTTAACACAGATAAAAAATAGGTTAACCGACAAATGGATATTCATATTATCCATGGTTTCAAGATTAGTCAAGTGAGACCACAAGTTAAAAGACAAATTAAGCTTAGACTCCAAAAAAAACAAGAACTCATGAAAAATAACAAGCAGACAAATTGATATTGATAATATGGATATCCATATTATACCCCTTACTTATGCAAACGATTTAGTGACCCTGTCAAGGGATATTACTTTAAGGTAAGTTGTGACTCATTGAAGGATTGTAGATTATGATAAGTGTCGATGTGACGACATGATATCTTAAAGGGGAAATCTCAGCTACGTGAAAATTGACCCATGGGAAATGGTGCGGAAAGGAATCGACATAGACCCATACGGTGATTTAGTAAGCAAATGCAATGGTTGCAAATAGAAGTTTTGCAGCGGCTAAGATTGTGTTACCCATATTTTTGGGAATATGTCATGAGTAACAATGGATATGTACGTACTAATATTAAGAAAAGGATACTTGTGACCCCCCATTTAGAGGGGTTAAAGCAACGGTAAAGACCGATAGACGTGTAGGGTTTAGAAAGGAAAACCTGGAGAGTAATCAAAGGAAAAGACATACGTAGGCTCAAGGAGTATTCTGAATTTATGAATAAAAAGATAAGTTGAGTTTCCTCCAGAAAGGATGTATATGGAATCTATAAGGAGATTAGTTGAGCCGCCGGATGAGCCATCAGACTATGTTATATCTATATTAAGGGATGATCTTAGCATTTGAGGCTTTGATCACACAAGCAAGTGGCAACGATTCTCAAGAATTATTTCGAGCTGAAAGTAATTGAGAGAAGGGCTAATATAAATCAGTCAAGTTGCGGGGCTGTGGAGCCTGGAACTAGAAGTCAACGGTCAGAGCCGACACCCATAGTGAATGAAATGATATGTAATGATAAGAAGGATAAGCGGTAATATATTAGAGGTATCTAAGATCCAGCAAGAATATACACTTACGAAATTGCCAAAAGCATATAGCGGGTATATATAGACTAAGAGCAAGAGGAGGATTTAATTCGCATATAGATGGGCACGATTCACCGGTAATGGTGATGATGGAGTAAACCGAGATTTGAACCCAAAATGGAGCATAAGGCTAGTTATACAAGGGACCCCTGTATAATAGAGGTTAAAATCAGTCAATGCAAGACAATATGAAGACTAGTGATGAACGAGAGGATGAGGTTTTTTATACTCCAAGAGCTGATGGGGAAGTTAATCCCCTGACTTAGGATCGGTAGCAGTGAGCCATATTAAAGGTGAAATCACAAGGACCTTCAATGTAAAGTTGAGACAAGTTTCTCTTACTAATAAGTAAAGGCACCCTCTCGGACGGGTCGTCATGGCATAAAGACTTATGAGCCCTCTTAAAGGGAATGACGATTCTTAGGAGGAAAATAAGAAAGTAAGTAAGCAACGGTGGATTTAGAAAGAGAAAGGGGTTTTGAAAGTTTAAAATTCAACAAGTGAGTATCCCACAAATATGGTGGAAAGACAAGAGCATAACATTGTTCCAGCCAATAGATCGAGAATCCGAACATGGGACTAAATCAATGATAAAGGTGTTATATAGAACTCAGTGGTGTCTGTCCTTTAAGGGATGAAGTGGAAGATAACCGTATAGGAGTTCGGTCCTATGACCTTTCAAGGAGTAAGTCAGCCGGAACATAACAACATCCTTCAAAGTAACCTAAGGTGAGATATGTAAATGGTTTAGCTTATATAAAGGCAAAAAAAAGACTAGCAAATGAACTTCAAACAATAGCAAGTTTAAAAGTCCAATTTCAGGACTCCGATGGTAACAGAGCGATACACAGGGAATGTTAGTATCACCCCGATGGCAAAATAAAAAGAAATATCAAAGGGAAAGTTGGAGATGACACCATCGGAAGCTAGGGTTATGTGGTAATAGAGCCAATGCCAGAGTTAAAGTGAGACAGAGGTCTCCGGCACAAAGTCAATTGCGTGTCCCAAGTTTAGCGGGGTTATGAAACAAGATTGGTGTGAAAATGCCTTATTCCCGCTATTTTATTCACTCAAGTTTGATAAAGGTATACAATGATATTAGAGTAATGAATTGATGTGGTAACAAGCAGATCAATGTTGAGTTTTGGCGTAGCACCCCAATATACAGACATACAGATTTTATACAAGTTTTTACATTCATGTCAGATCATATTCATATTCACTATTCAGTTTCAGTTTCATGTTCCTATTATTTCATGTGTCTGCTTATTCTTTCAGTTGCTTTACATACAGTACAATTCAAATGTACTTACATCCTTTTTTGCCCGGGGCCTACACTTCATGACTGAGTTTCAGGACGACAGATCTGCATATTAGGACTTCATATGTATCAGCTATTGGTAAGTCTCATTTCATTTGGATTGTCAGTTTAATTATTTACATGTCATGATTTATAGTAAAGGTATGTCAGGGCCTTGTGGCTATGGAGATATTCATATGAAGATGTTTCCTTATGGAAGAATGTTATTAAAGGCAAGTATAAAGAAGATGATTCAAGGAAGAAAAAGGTGGTGAACACAATTTATGGAGTCAGTGTTTGGAGAACTATTAGGAACCTATGGCAAGCTTTCAGCCATAGAACAAAATTCAAAGGTGGAAATGGGAAAAAATTTCCTTTTGGGAGAATAACTGGCTTCGAATTGGAGCCCTAAAATTTCTCTTCCCGAAGGTTTACATCCTAAATCAACAGAAAGGAGCTAGCATTAGTGAAGTATGGAGTAATCATAGCTGAAATGTTAGCCATAGGAGGGTGCTAAATGATTGGGAGATAGGCAGATTCGCAGAATTCTACAACACTCTTGCCCAATTCAATGGAACCACCCTTCTCAAAGACAGATCATGGTGGAATGGCCACAACTCTGATAAATTCTCATTCAAAAAAGCATACCATTTGCTGAACTCTAGCAACAATTCTAATGTCCTTTGGCACAGGAAGCACATATGGAAGACTATGATCCCATATAACGTGGCTTGTTTTTTATGGTTAGTTGTCAAAAAGGCATGTTTGACACAGGATAAGCTATAAAAAAAATGGACTACAGCTATGCTATATCTGCCATTTTTGTGGAAGGACTGCAGAAACAAATAATCATTTGTTCCTGCATGGATACTATTTAATTACAAGCTTCATGGTCTTTCCAAAAGCATAGTATCTGATAGGGATAAGGTGTTCATCAACAACTTTTGGAAAGAGTTATTCAAACTCTTGCAAGTTCAATTGCTCTATAGTTACGCATACCACCCCACTGATGGACAAACCGAGAGGCTCAATAGATACTTAAAAAAATTATTTGAGATGTATTACTGGGAATAAGCCAAAGGAATGGAACAAGTGGTTGTCATTGGCTGAATATTGGTACAATAGCAACTACCACACTACTCTGAAAATGACCCCTTTAAAAGTAGTGTATGGGTATGATCCTCCATAACTATCCTTTGAATTAATTGCTCAATCAAATGTTAATGTTGTAGATCAGATTATGGCTAAGGTGCTGAAGAAAAATTTAGCCAAGGCTCAGAATATGATGAAGATGAATGCTGACAAAGAAGGACAAAGAGGGAGTTTAAAAAAGGTGGTTGGGTATTTCTCAAGTTACAAACCTTACAGACAGACTATCATTGCTATAAGGAAGAGTCTTAAACTAGCATCCAAGTTCTATGGTCCCTACTAGGTAGTAAAGAAGATTGGGCCAGTTGCCTATATAAGTTAGCCTTACCTACAACTTGAAGAATACACCATGTATTTCATATATCTCAACTCAAGAAGAAAATAGCTAACAAGGTGATAGTTGTTATGTGTTCACCTGAAGGACAACCTCTAGTGGAGCCTGTGGCTAAGAGGATGATCAAGAAGGGTAATAGAGCTATTACTCAAATTTTAGTGCAATGGCAAAACCTTCTACCTGAAGAAGCGACTTGGGAGAACTACAACTTCATTCAATCTCAGTTTCCGGAAATTGCATCTTTGTGAAGACAAGACTCATTTTGAGGAGGATGGATTGTCACAATTGTGTATTGTGACTAATTTCAAATAAAGTTTAAAATAGTTCAATTAGGTCCTTTAAGTTTTTAATTGAATAGTTCAAGACCTTTGCTACCTAGTCCTTAATTTAGTTTCATTAATTGCCTATTAGTGCTTAAGTTTGTTAGTAGAATTGGACAGGTGTCCATCTGATGTAATGGTCCTTATAACCGTTTGTACTGTGCAAATGAAAGTCATCAAATACAATCAGAAATATTCTCTTCTTCCTTTCCTCTTTGACTGTAACTTGAAGTATTAACCTCTGGTTACATGATCTTAAAATATCAAGCAAAATAATGAAAATGAAAAGTTACTTGATATAAGAGATATCATTCTTTTTAAACATACTAAAAATGAAAATTAGATACTTAAATTGAAATATAGAGATTATGAGTGTGAGTCACACTTATATGAAAAACTTTAGTTAGAGTTGTCATTCCACCAAACTAAGAAAAATGAGAGGAAGAACCCATGTCAAAGTCCAATTTTAGAATAGTGTTGATAGTCCTTGTCTTTCACTGTTTTTGGTTAGACAGATATCTTATAGCTTGTTTGGATGATTATTAAATATTCTTTCATAATATTGTGTATTGTATTGTATTATTATTTGTATAAATTATATATTTTCCATCCATTTATAGTGTCACACATCAACAGTAGAAGAATAAGCTTACAATATTACAAAGAAAAAATAGGGTACGTGGTATAATTTTATAAAATCCAAAAAATAAATTAAGATAAAGGATAAAATATAATTATTAACAATAAGGGCAAGATGATGGGGAAATAAGATAACAACATGATCACCTCAAGTTAGTCGTTACATAAAATGACATTTTTCATTGTTACATAACAAAAAATTTAAAAATACAATACATATAGGTAACAGTCATTCAAAAAAGTTGCAAGTTTTCTCTGGTTTTCTGTCAGATGTTATTACGAAAAGTATTCGAAGGTATATTTTACTGCTTGGGTGACAAATTCTCAAATATTATTGATTGATTCGTGTAATATTTCAAGTTCGAAAATCTCAGCTTTTAATTGCAATAATCCTACTTTTACACAGTTTAGTTTTTAATAAGTTTCTGAAATAATTACTGTACAAATTAAAAGAAAGGCTTGAATCTTGATAAGAACTATGAAACACGTGCGAACATCAAGAACACCAACTTAATTCCATAATCGAATAAACATGTATCTCCTAATAGTACATTAATTTGCCGCAAAAGACATCTACAAAATTGTTTCGGCACTAGTGTTGCTTTTTTCTATAGTCTTGTGGAATCCGTCGGCATCTCAAAGCGGCAAAGAGGGCAGTAATGGCTTTTCACTAACCACTTGCTAATACACTCACCATGAAATATATGCGAGCAAGGCATGCAAAGTACTTGTCTCTCATTCCCTATCTCGTCTAGACACACAACACACTCATCCTTGGTATTATTTTCATCAACTTCTCTCGGCTCTAGCAGCCCTATTGATGATTTACTGGCCGGCACCATCCCGTCTGATAATTCTTCCGATGCAAGCAAAATTCTACCATCGCAAACGTGAACAATCAGTAATGTTACATCGACAGATACCCCCAACATTTGACAATACTCATTAGACTTCTTTTCAATGATACTTCGCAAATGGTGAGTTGTACGTTCAGTTATAGCGTCATACAGATCTTCAAATTTGTCTTTCCAGGTCGCAAGTACCTCTGATAAAGCGAGATCGAGTCTCTCATAGAGCATGATATCGGAAAGATGAAGAATGATTTGAGATGACTCGGTTGAACCTTGCCATGTACTTTGCACGAGTACTGATTCTAGATCATTGGGTCGTATAAACCAAAAATCTTCTGTAATACAAAAGTTAAACTGAATGTTTAAAAGGGGTAAATAAGAAGAATATGAATCAGCAATAATTGGGGAATATCGATCAATTGTTCTTGTTTGAAAATTGGCTTAACGTGAACGAATGCACTCGATAAGCGGTCGTGGCATACGAAGTCTCTTGAATCCATATTGCTAAAACTTAGGCGAGAAATCAAGAAAACTTTACTGTATTAGTTTAGTCCTTAGATTTATTTATACTAGTTTCACAAACAAATCCATGCCTGACTATGATTACTAATTTGGAAACCTATATTTGGTATGAAAAGGATTTGATATTAATTCCCCCCTGCGTGTTATTGTTATTTTGTTTTGTGTTTTTATTTTAAAGGGTTTAGGAATAGCTCTTCTAGTTCAAGTGCATGAAGACTTAGCAACCAGTTTTACTTTCCTTCTTTTTTAAAAAAAATTTAATGATAAAAGCATTCCTAGTCCTGAGTGGTCTATTTTATTTCCATAAATCTAACTTTCAATAAATATTCTCGTGCTAGTCATATTCAATTTGTAACTAGAAAATTTGTTCACCAAATGATAATAAAGATAAATAGTGCTTTCATATGTATAAATATATAATAACTACAACAACAACATACCTCGTGTAATTCCACAAAGTATAACCAGATCTTATTCTGATAGACAATATAAACATATTATAGTAACTAATGCAAAAAATTATTAATACCCCATTAGTGGCACTGTACATCCAAGATGAAAGTTAAAATATTGCCTATACAACCCTTAGCAAAAGATCATAACATCCCTAGACTATAATATAAAGTTTGCCCAACATTTCTAGCAAAATAATAGTCAACTTGCACGTCTCAGAACCTACATCTTGACTTGTATACACCAGTCTCCAAAACCTGTAAAAAGTATTTAAACAATCTTCTTTAGGGAAGCCTATAAAGCTCACTAGAAAATTGGTTACATAATTTTCTGCAATTTTACTCTACTAATGAAAAATCTGAAAAGGTCTCCAAATTCATCAAGCGTACTTATATTAACTTCAAAAGTAAAACAGCAACGTAAAAGAGGCAGCATGAAAACGCATTAGAAAAACTATGTGTAAAATATGTCCTTTATGAAAACCTGAAGGATATTACTCCCTCAGTCCTGATGTGATTTTCATATGTTTACTTGACATAGAATCAAAAAGCAGATGAAAATATGAGTTTTCATGTTTGTTAGGGAAATATGTGAAGCTTTTCTATTTTCCAAGTATATAGCAGATTAAAGGTTTCATTGTAGTAAAATCTTCTACTCAACCAACCAGGAAAGGAGAAAAATGTAGTACTTGGAATCCTTAAAGAAAACCTATTCCAAATAAGCTCAATCCTTCCAACAGATCTCCGAAATCTCAGTTAGACCGATCTGTCATGCAGACATTAATCTAAGTTAGGAGTGGCAATGCAGATCGAATCGGATCGGATATGGGCGGGTCGAAAACGGATTAAACAAAACGGCTAAAATGTCTGATCCGCCCATATTTAACACAGATAAAAAATGGGTTAACCGACAAATGGATATTCATATTATCCATGGTTTCAAGATTAGTCAAGTAAGACCACAAGTTAAAAGCCAAATTAAGCTTAGACTCCAAAAAAAATAAGAACTCATGAAAAATAACAAGCACACAAATTGGTATTGATAATATGGATATCCATATTATCCATCACGGATATCCATTTTTAAATGGTCAGTTATCCAACTCATATTTAATGGGTCGCATTGGATGGTTACTTTCTTTTAAATCATTTTTCAGCCCTAATCTTAATAATGACATCTCTCCATTTCTTAACCTGCTAAGTACTATTTCCAACATGTTATACTTCAATCTATTTAGTACTTACAAAACCTCAAAAAAAAATGCTAAATCAAGCGCTTGTGTAGCTACTGATTTTAGGTCCCATTCAAGTGACTCATCACACTTCAGCTAGAATCAGGAGGAAGTGATTCTATGATTGTGTGTCTACACTAGTGGATGATTCTATGATTGTAGATAAAGTTTATCACATGTGTAGTTACTTTCATGGATTACGACACTTGGATAGATGTGGTTATCTTAGACATGGTGGATTTCAATATTTTCTTGGGTATGGATTGTCTATCACCGTATCATGCGATTCTGGATTACTATTACAAAATGGTCATGCTAGCTATGACTGGCCTTCCGAGGTTAGAGTGGAGAGGTGCTCCCAGCCTTGCTCCTAGGAGATCTTTCCTTCAGATTTGTCGGGTATGCTGCTAGACAGAGACACTGACTTCTGTATTAATCTTGAGTTGGGTACTCGACCCATTTCTATTCCTCCACACTGTATGACTCCAATAGAGTTGAGAGATTTGAAGGAGCAGCTTCAGGATTTATTGAGTAAGGGATTCATTCGACCGAGTGTATCTCCATGAGGTGCTCCTGTCTTGTTCGTGAAGAAGAAGGATGGCATTATGTGTATGTGCATTGATTACAGAAAATTGAACAAGGTCACCATCAGAAAAAAGTATCCGATTTCGCGTATTGATGACCTGTTCGATCAGCTTCAAGGTGCTTCTGTATTTTCCAATATTGACTTGAGGTCCGGGTATCATCAGCTGAAGATCCGGGCTGAGGATATTCCCAAGATGACTTTTCGGACTCGTTATGAGCATTATGAGTTCTTGGTGATGTCATTTGGGCTTACCAATGCCCTTGCAGCATTCATGGACTTAATGAATGGGATATTTAAGTTGTATTTTGATTTTTTTGTGTGATTGTGTTCATTGATGACATTCTGATATATTCAAAGAGTCAGAAGGACCATGAGCATCATCTGAGAGTGGTCATTGGGATTTTGAAGGAGAAAAAGCTTTATGTTAAGTTCTCGAAGTGTGAGTTTTGGTTGCATTCTGTACCATTCTTGGGGCATGTGGTGTCCAAGGATGGGATTATGGTTGACCCAAAAAAGATCGAGGCAATCAAGGACTGGCCGGACTGGCCCAGACCTATCTCTGTGATGGATATTCGGAGTTTCGTGGGTCTTGATAGATACTATTATCGGTTCGTCAAGGGATTCTCTTCTATTGCTTCTCATCTGACGCGTTTGACTCAGAAGGAAGTGTCTTTTCAGTGGTCCGACCAGTGTGAGGAGAGCTTTCAAAAGCTTAAGACTCTTTTGACCACAACCCCGATTTTATCCCTTTCGGTGGAGGGAAAGGACTTTACTGTGTATTGTGATACTTCTAGGATTGAGTTGGGATGTGTGTTGATGTAGGAGGGTAAGGTTATTTCTTATGCATTGAGGAAGTTAAAGTTGCACGAGAAGAATTACCATATTCATGATTTGGAGTTGGTTGTAGTTGTGTTTGCCTTGAAGATTTGGAGGCATTACTTGTATGGCGTTCATTGTGAGGTGTATACCAACCACCGCAGTCTCCAGCACATGTTTAATCAAAGGATTTAAACTCTAGGCAGTGTCAGTAGATGGAGTTGTTGAAGAATTATGACATGACCATTTTATACCATCCAGACAAAGCCAATGTGGTAGCGGATGCCTTGAGTCACAAGATAGTCAGCATGGGGAGTCTAGCTAGCTTATTATTTCCGAGTGTCCTTTGGCATTAGAGGTCCAGTCTCTGGCCAACCATTTTGTGAGACTTGATATTTTGAATTCGGGTAGGATTTTATCTTGTGTGGAGGCGAGGTCGTCTCTTTTTTATCAGATTCGGACTTACCAGTATGATGATGTGAAGTTGTGCAAGATTCGAGATAAGGTGATGAGTGGTGAGGCCAAGGAGGTCATGATTGATGGTGAGGGTATTCTGAGGACCAAGGGTAGAGTATGTGTGCCTCGTGTGAGAGGCCCACATCTCTAGGTATTCGATTCATCCAGGTGTTACTAAAATGTACCGTGATTTGAGGCAGCACTATTGGTGGGGGAGGATGAAGACATTGCTGATTTTGTTTTTTTGTGTCAAAATTGTCAGCATGTCAAGTATGAGCACCAACAACCCAGTAGTGTGTCTTAGAGGATGCACATTCCTGAGTGGAAGTAGGATATGATTGCCATGGATTTCGTTGTGGGATTTCCCAAAACTTTTGGGCAAGTTTGATGCTATTTGGGTCATTGTTGATAGACTGACCAAGTTCGCATATTTCATTTTAGTTCAAATGACTTATAATGCAAAGAAGTTAGCTAAGATATAAATTCGGGAGATTGTTCGTGTAACAACCCGTATTTTTTGGTCACGATTTGAATCGCTAAGCGTGTGCAAGAAGACCCGAACTTTGGAATTTATGTTATTTACGTATGTTAATAATGAGATTAGTATATGAAAGAATTAGACCCGAAATAATTTTGGACACAACAAGTATGACGACGGAAGCCGAAAATAAATTTGGTATGTGCATGAAGAGGTTATGGACTAGTGTCATATTAGAAAATTATGACATTGAGTATACGAAGGTCTTATGAATTTTTAGAATTTAAATGAAGTGAGATCTAGAATTAATTATGGGTATGATTGATAAATTTTGTGGAGGCAGGTCACTTAGCCCTCCCACCGCCTATCATGTTAACAGTGCAGTACTAGTACAACATTCATTCCATTTCCTTTCATTTGTTAGCAAATAAGACATTAGCACTTATGCCCCATTTATTTTTTTCCAGTGAAGAACAAAAGGAAAAAAGATGGATCCTTTATAATTGTTTGGGATTAACAATTTTTGCACCAACGTGATTAGCTATTAAATGAAATTGAGGTATGTTAAGGCAAATTATTTCTTTCTTTTGAAATATTCCATGTAACAAAATATAACTGTGATATTACTTCATAATTTATTCTGCTCCTAGTAGTTAAGAATATTCGTGTTATTGATTCCTATGCTAAAAGCATGTCTAAATATGTGTCTAAGTCCTTATTAAGGCATACAGAAAAGATGTTAATATTTATAGTGTTAACCGAAGGTACAAGGATAATATGTCATCCGGTAAATTCAGGAAAATATTTTATTGTCATTTATGCATTTTCATTTGCATTATATTCATTTATTACCCTGGACCAATGGTGCTATGCACACTACTATATGGTAAATATTATATATTTATGTACGGGGAATGGAAAAAGGGAAAGGCATTATATACGCACACCACCTGCAGCTGGTACAAACTATCACGAAAGAGCCCGAAGGGGCCAATATGATGTGATGCCCTTGTGTGGCGATATAACCTGATGCCCACATAGGCGGTTATGGGAGGATTCCTGTGTTGACATTAGTATACCGCATTTGCATTATGCATACATTCATTAATCATTATATGGTATGATGCCCACAGATGATGTTATGGTAAGAAAGATGCCCGATGAGGCCGATGTATAAGAATACTGCATTGGGCATAATATGTACGCAAGTGTATTAGGGCCCTCGGAGGCAGTTCCTGTTGGTTAGTTGTTTCTATTTCAGTTGTTGTTATATTTCTGTTATTCTATTGTTCATGCCTGACATACTCAAGACATCGGTAAATCGACGTCCCTTTAGGGGGCCGCGTTTCATGCCCGCAGGTTCAGTTAAGGAAGGTGACGGTTCACGTTAGTTGATTTCGGGTCCAGCGGATTTTTGGAGCACTTCCCTTGTTCGGAGTGTTGGTCTAATTTTGGTAAGGTACTTTTTCTTGTATATATGGGTATGGCGGGGCCCTGTCCCGACCTTTGATGTTGCTACTACTAGATGCTTGTAGACAGGTGTCATGTGGTTAGTTCTCATGTGTGGCCTTGTCGGCCTTGGTATGGGTATGTATATATGAAATTGAATTTCTGATTAAGATTTTCTATAATGTTTTTTTTCGCTTAGCCCGTATTTAATTACGATTAGGTGTTGGATGTACGATTAGCGGTACCCGGCGGGTGGGGTTCGGGTGCCCGTCGCAGCTATCCGATTTGGGTCGTGATAGTTCGTCTTCATGGGATTCCTATTTCTATCATCTCGAATCAGGGTACTTAGTTTACTTTGCATTTCTAGGCGGACTTTGTAGAGAGTGTTGGGTAATTTCTTGGATATCGATACAGTGTTTCACCCTCAGACCAACGGTCAGTCTGAGCGGACTATTCAGATATTGGAGGACATATTATTACGAGCCTGTGTCATTGATTTTGGTGGTCATTGGGATCAGTTTTTATCTTTGGCAGAGTTTGCGTACAACAATAGCTACCACTCCCGTATGGATATGGCATCATTCGAGGCTTTATATGGTAGGAGATATCGATCTCCGATTAGTTGGTTTGATGCATTCGAGGTCCGTCCTTGGGGTACTGATTTATTGAGAGATTCCTTAGAGAATGTGAAGATGATCCAGGATAAGCTCCTGGAAGCTCAAAGCAAGCAGAAGGAGTATGCGGATCGGAAGGTCCGAGACTTAGAGTTCATTGTTGGTGATAGAGTGCTCTGAAGGTCTCACCCATGAAGGGTGTGATGAGGTTCGGCAAGAGAGGGAAGTTGAGTCCAAGGTATATTGGACCCTTCGAGATTCTCCGAAGAGTTGGGAAGGTGTCATATGACTTGGCTCTGCCACCAAGTCTGTCAGGTGTTCATCTAGTTTTCCATGGTAAAACGTGCTCCTCCTTAAGAGAAAGGGGTTTTGAAAGTTTAAAATTCAACAAGTGAGTATCCCACAAATATGGTGGAAAGACAAGAGCATAACATTGTTCCAGCCAATAGATCGAGAATCCGAATATGGGACTAAATCAATGATAAAGGTGTTATATATAACTCAGTGGTGTCACTCCTTTAAGGGATGGAGTGGAAGATAACCGTATAGGAGTTCGGTCCTACGACCTTTCAAGGAGTAAGTCAGCCGGAACATAACAACAGCCTCCAAAGTAACCTAAGGTGAGATATGTAAATGGTTTAGCGTATATAAAGGCAAAAAAAGACTAGCAAATGAACTTCAACCAATAGCAAATTTAAAAGTCCAATTTCAGGACTTCGATGGTAACAGAGCGATACACAGGGAATGTTAGTATCACCCCGATGGCAAAAGAAAAAGAAATAACAAAGGGAAAGTTGGAGATGACACCATCGGAAGCTAGGGTTATGTGGTAATAGAGCCAATGCCAGAGTTAAAGTGAGACAGAGTTCTCCGGCACAAAGTCAATTGCGTGTCCCAAGTTTAGCGGGGTTATGAAACAAGATTGGTGTGAAAATGCCTTATTCCCGCTATTTTATTCACTCAAGTTTGATAAAGGTATACAATGATATTAGAGTAATGAATTGATGTGGTAACACGCACATCAATGTTGAGTTTTGGCGTATCACCCCAATATACAGACATACAGATTTTATACAAGTTTTTACATTCATGTCATATCATATTCATATTCACTGTTCAGTTTCAGTTTCATGTTCCTATTATTTCATGTTTCTGCTTATTCTTTCAGTTGCTTTACATACAGTACAATTCAAATGTACTTACATCCTTTTTTGCCCGGGGCCTACACTTCATGACTGAGTTTCAGGACGACAGATCTGCATATTAGGACTTAATATGTATCAGCTATTGGTAAGTCTCATTTCATTCGGATTGTCAGTTTAATTATTTACATGTCATGATTTATAGTAAAGGTATGTCAGGGCCTTGTGGCTATGGAGATATTCATATGAAGATGTTTCCTTATGGAAGAATGTTATTAAAGGCAAGTATAGAGAAGATGATTCGAGGAAGAAAAAGGTGGTGAACACAGTTTATGGAGTTAGTGTTTGGAGAACTATTGGGAACCTATGGCAAGCTTTCAGCCATAGAACAAAATTCAAAGTTGGAAACGGGGAAAATTTTCCTTTTGGGAGAATAACTGGCTTCGAATTGGAGCCCTAAAAGTTCTCTTCCCGAAGGTTTACATCCTAAATCAACAAAAAGGAGCCAGCATTAGTGAAGTATGGAGTAATCATGGCTAGAATGTTAGCCATAGGAGGGTGCTAAATGATTGGGAGATAGGCAGATTCGCAGAATTCTACAAGACTCTTGCCCAATTCAATGGAACCACCCTTCTCAAAGACAGATCATGGTGGAATGGCCACAACTCTGATAAATTCTCATTCAAAAAAGCATACCATTTGCTGAACTCTAGCAACAATTCTAATGTCCTTTGGCCTTGGAAGCACATATGGAAGACTATGATCCCATATAAGGTGGCTTGTTTTGTATGATTAGTTTGTCAAAAAGGCATGTTTGACACAGGATAAGCTAAAAAAAAATGGACGACGGCTATGCTCTATCTGCCTTTTTTGTGGAAGGACTACAGAAACAAATAATCATTTGTTCCTGCATGGATACTGTTTAATTACAAGCTTCATGGTCTTCCCAAAAGCATAGTATCTAATAGGGATAAGGTGTTCATCAACAACTTTTGGAAAGAGTTATTCAAACTCTTGCAAGTTCAATTGCTCTATAGTTCTGCATACCACCCCAGCCTGATGGACAAACTGAGAGACTCAATAGATACTTAAAAAAATTATTTGAGATGTATTACTGGGAATTAGAAAAAGGAATGGAACAAGTGGTTGTCATTGGTTGAATATTGGTACAATAGCAACTACCACACTACTCTGAAAATGACCCCTTTAAAAGTAGTGTATGGGTATGATCCTCCATAACTATCTTTTGAATTAATTGCTCAATCAAATATTATTGATTGATTCGTGTAATATTTCAAGTTCGAAAATCTCAGCTTTTAATTGCAATAATCCTACTTTTACACAGTTTAGTTTTTAATAAGTTTCTGAAATAATTACTGTACAAATTAAAAGAAAGGCTTGAATCTTGATTAGAACTATGAAACACGTGCGAACATCAAGAACACCAACTTAATTCCATAATCGAATAAACATGTATCTCCTAATAGTACATTAATTTGCCGCAAAAGACATCTACAAAATTGTTTCGGCACTAGTGTTGCTTTTTTCTCTAGTCTTGTGGAATCCGTCGGCATCTCAAAGCGGCAAAGAGGGCAGTAATGGCTTTTCTCTAACCACTTGCTAATACACTCACCATGAAATATATGCGAGCAAGGCATGCAAAGTATTTGTCTCTCATTCCCTATCTCGTCTAGACACACAACACACTCATCCTTGGTATTATTTTCATCAACTTCTCTCGGCTCTAGCAGCCCTATTGATGATTTACTGGCCGGCACCATCCCGTCTGATAATTCTTCCGATGCAAGCAAAATTCTACCATCGCAAACGTGAACAATCAGTAATGTTACATCGACAGATACCCCCAACATTTGACAATACTCATTAGACTTCTTTTCAATGATACTTCGCAAATGGTGAGTTGTACGTTCAGTTATAGCGTCATACAGATCTTCAAATTTGTCTTTCCAGGTCGCAAGTACCTCTGATAAAGCGAGATCGAGTCTCTCATAGAGCATGATATCGGAAAGATGAAGAATGATTTGAGATGACTCGGTTGAACCTTGCCATGTACTTTGCACGAGTACTGATTCTAGATCATTGGGTCGTATAAACCAAAAATCTTCTGTAATACAAAAGTTAAACTGAATGTTTAAAAGGGGTAAATAAGAAGAATATGAATCAGCAATAATTGGGGGAATATCGATCAATTGTTCTTGTTTGAAAATTGGCTTAACGTGAACGAATGCACTCGATAAGCGGTCGTGGCATACGAAGTCTCTTGAATCCATATTGCTAAAACTTAGGCGAGAAATCAAGAAAACTTTACTGTATTAGTTTAGTCCTTAGATTTATTTATACTAGTTTCACAAACAAATCCATGCCTGACTATGATTACTAATTTGGAAACCTATATTTGGTATGAAAAGGATTTGATATTAATTCCCCCCTGCGTGTTATTGTTATTTTGTTTTGTGTTTTTATTTTAAAGGGTTTAGGAATAGCTCTTCTAGTTCAAGTGCATGAAGACTTAGCAACCAGTTTTACTTTCCTTCTTTTTTAAAAATTTAATGATAAAAGCATTCCTAGTCTGAGTGGTCTATTTTATTTCCATAAATCTAACTTTCAATAAATATTCTCGTGCTAGTCATATTCAATTTGTAACTAGAAAACTTGTTCACCAAATGATAATAAAGATAAATAGTGCTTTCATATGTATAAATATATAATAACTACAACAACAACATACCTCGTGTAATTCCACAAAGTATAACAAGATCTTATTCTGATAGACAATATAAACATATTATAGTAACTAATGCAAAAAATTATTAATACCCCATTAGTGGCACTGTACATCCAAGATGAAAGTTAAAATATTGCCTATACAACCCTTAGCAAAAGATCATAACATCCCTAGACTATAATATAAAGTTTGCCCAACATTTCTAGCAAAATAATAGTCAACTTGCACGTCTCAGAACCTACATCTTGACTTGTATACACCAGTCTCCAAAACCTGTAAAAAGTATTTAAACAATCTTCTTTAGGGAAGCCTATAAAGCTCACTAGAAAATTGGTTACATAATTTTCTGCAATTTTACTCTACTAATGAAAAATCTGAAAAGGTCTCCAAATTCATCAAGCGTACTTATATTAACTTCAAAAGTAAAACAGCAACGTAAAAGAGGCAGCATGAAAACGCATTAGAAAAACTATGTGTAAAATATGTCCTTTATGAAAACCTGAAGGATATTACTCCCTCAGTCCTGATGTGATTTTCATATGTTTACTTGACATAGAATCAAAAAGCAGATGAAAATATGAGTTTTCATGTTTGTTAGGGAAATATGTGAAGCTTTTCTATTTTCCAAGTATATAGCAGATTAAAGGTTTCATTGTAGTAAAATCTTCTACTCAACCAACCAGGAAAGGAGAAAAATGTAGTACTTGGAATCCTTAAAGAAAACCTATTCCAAATAAGCTCAATCCTTCCAACAGATCTCCGAAATCTCAGTTAGACCGATCTGTCATGCAGACATTAATCTAAGTTAGGAGTGGCAATGCAGATCGAATCGGATCGGATATGGGCGGGTCGAAAACGGATTAAACAAAACGGCTAAAATGTCTGATCCGCCCATATTTAACACAGATAAAAAATGGGTTAACCGACAAATGGATATTCATATTATCCATGGTTTCAAGATTAGTCAAGTAAGACCACAAGTTAAAAGCCAAATTAAGCTTAGACTCCAAAAAAAATAAGAACTCATGAAAAATAACAAGCACACAAATTGGTATTGATAATATGGATATCCATATTATCCATCTGGATATCCATTTTTAAATGGTCAGTTATCCAACTCATATTTAATGGGTCGCATTGGATGGTTACTTTCTTTTAAATCATTTTTTCAGCCCTAATCTTAATAATGACATCTCTCCATTTCTTAACCTGCTAAGTACTATTTCCAACATGTTATACTTCAATCTATTTAGTACTTACAAAACCTCAAAAAAAAATGCTAAATCAAGCGCTTGTGTAGCTACTGATTTTAGGTCCCATTCAAGTGACTCATCACACTTCAGCTAGAATCAGGAGGAAGTGATTCTATGATTGTGTGTCTACACTAGTGGATGATTCTATGATTGTAGATAAAGTTTATCACATGTGTAGTTACTTTCATGGATTACGACACTTGGATAGATGTGGTTATCTTAGACATGGTGGATTTCAATATTTTCTTGGGTATGGATTGTCTATCACCGTATCATGCGATTCTGGATTACTATTACAAAATGGTCATGCTAGCTATGACTGGCCTTCCGAGGTTAGAGTGGAGAGGTGCTCCCAGCCTTGCTCCTAGGAGATCTTTCCTTCAGATTTGTCGGGTATGCTGCTAGACAGAGACACTGACTTCTGTATTAATCTTGAGTTGGGTACTCGACCCATTTCTATTCCTCCACACTGTATGACTCCAATAGAGTTGAGAGATTTGAAGGAGCAGCTTCAGGATTTATTGAGTAAGGGATTCATTCGACCGAGTGTATCTCCATGGGGTGCTCCTGTCTTGTTCGTGAAGAAGAAGGATGGCATTATGTGTATGTGCATTGATTACAGAAAATTGAACAAGGTCACCATCAGAAAAAAGTATCCGATTTCGCGTATTGATGACCTGTTCGATCAGCTTCAAGGTGCTTCTGTATTTTCCAATATTGACTTGAGGTCCGGGTATCATCAGCTGAAGATCCGGGCTGAGGATATTCCCAAGATGACTTTTCGGACTCGTTATGAGCATTATGAGTTCTTGGTGATGTCATTTGGGCTTACCAATGCCCTTGCAGCATTCATGGACTTAATGAATGGGATATTTAAGTTGTATTTTGATTTTTTTGTGTGATTGTGTTCATTGATGACATTCTGATATATTCAAAGAGTCAGAAGGACCATGAGCATCATCTGAGAGTGGTCATTGGGATTTTGAAGGAGAAAAAGCTTTATGTTAAGTTCTCGAAGTGTGAGTTTTGGTTGCATTCTGTACCATTCTTGGGGCATGTGGTGTCCAAGGATGGGATTATGGTTGACCCAAAAAAGATCGAGGCAATCAAGGACTGGCCGGACTGGCCCAGACCTATCTCTGTGATGGATATTCGGAGTTTCGTGGGTCTTGATAGATACTATTATCGGTTCGTCAAGGGATTCTCTTCTATTGCTTCTCATCTGACGCGTTTGACTCAGAAGGAAGTGTCTTTTCAGTGGTTCGACCAGTGTGAGGAGAGCTTTCAAAAGCTTAAGACTCTTTTGACCACAACCCCGATTTTATCCCTTTCGGTGGAGGGAAAGGACTTTACTGTGTATTGTGATACTTCTAGGATTGAGTTGGGATGTGTGTTGATGTAGGAGGGTAAGGTTATTTCTTATGCATTGAGGAAGTTAAAGTTGCACGAGAAGAATTACCATATTCATGATTTGGAGTTGGTTGTAGTTGTGTTTGCCTTGAAGATTTGGAGGCATTACTTGTATGGCGTTCATTGTGAGGTGTATACCAACCACCACAGTCTCCAGCACATGTTTAATCAAAGGATTTAAACTCTAGGCAGTGTCAGTAGATGGAGTTGTTGAAGAATTATGACATGACCATTTTATACCATCCAGACAAAGCCAATGTGGTAGCGGATGCCTTGAGTCACAAGATAGTCAGCATGGGGAGTCTAGCTAGCTTATTATTTCCGAGTGTCCTTTGGCATTAGAGGTCCAGTCTCTGGCCAACCATTTTGTGAGACTTGATATTTTGAATTCGGGTAGGATTTTATCTTGTGTGGAGGCGAGGTCGTCTCTTTTTTATCAGATTCGGACTTACCAGTATGATGATGTGAAGTTGTGCAAGATTCGAGATAAGGTGATGAGTGGTGAGGCCAAGGAGGTCATTATTGATGGTGAGGGTATTCTGAGGACCAAGGGTAGAGTATGTGTGCCTCGTGTGAGAGGCCCACATCTCTAGGTATTCGATTCATCCAGGTGCTACTAAAATGTACCGTGATTTGAGGCGGCACTATTGGTGGGGGAGGATGAAGACATTGCTGATTTTGTTTTTTTGTGTCAAAATTGTCAGCATGTCAAGTATGAGCACCAACAACCCAGTAGTGTGTCTTAGAGGATGCACATTCCTGAGTGGAAGTAGGATATGATTGCCATGGATTTCGTTGTGGGATTTCCCAAAACTTTTGGGCAAGTTTGATGCTATTTGGGTCATTGTTGATAGACTGACCAAGTTCGCATATTTCATTTTAGTTCAAATGACTTATAATGCAAAGAAGTTAGCTAAGATATAAATTCGGGAGATTGTTCGTGTAACAACCCGTATTTTTTGGTCACGATTTGAATCGCTAAGCGTGTGCAAGAAGACCCGAACTTTGGAATTTATGTTATTTACGTATGTTAATAATGAGATTAGTATATGAAAGAATTAGACCCGAAATAATTTTGGACACAACAAGTATGACGACGGAAGCCGAAAATAAATTTGGTATGTGCATGAAGAGGTTATGGACTAGTGTCATATTAGAAAATTATGACATTGAGTATACGAAGGTCTTATGAATTTTTAGGATTTAAATGAAGTGAGATCTAGAATTAATTATGGGTATGATTGATAAATTTTGTGGAGGCATGTCACTTAGCCCTCCCACCGCCTATCATGTTAACAGTGCAGTAATAGTACAACATTCATTCCATTTCCTTTCATTTGTTAGCAAATAAGACATTAGCACTTATGCCCCATTTATTTTTTTCCAGTGAAGAACAAAAGGAAAAAAAGATGGATCCTTTATAATTGTTTGGGATTAACAATTTTTGCACCAACGTGATTAGCTATTAAATGAAATTGAGGTATGTTAAGGCAAATTATTTCTTTCTTTTGAAATATTCCATGTAACAAAATATAACTGTGATATTACTTCATAATTTATTCTGCTCCTAGTAGTTAAGAATATTCGTGTTATTGATTCCTATGCTAAAAGCATGTCTAAATATGTGTCTAAGTCCTTATTAAGGCATACAGAAAAGATGTTAATATTTATAGTGTTAACCGAAGGTACAAGGATAATATGTCATCCGGTAAATTCAGGAAAATATTTTATTGTCATTTATGCATTTTCATTTGCATTATATTCATTTATTACCCTGGACCAATGGTGCTATGCACACTACTATATGGTAAATATTATATATTTATGTACGGGGAATGGAAAAAGGGAAAGGCGTTATATACGCACACCACCTGCAGCTGGTACAAACTATCACGAAAGAGCAGAAGGCCAATATGATGTGATGCCCTTGTGTGGCGATATAACCTGATGCCCACATAGGCGGTTATGGGAGGATTCCTGTGTTGACATTAGTATACCGCATTTGCATTATGCATACATTCATTAATCATTATATGGTATGATGCCCACAGATGATGTTATGGTAAGAAAGATGCCCGATGAGGCCGATGTATAAGAATACTGCATTGGGCATAATATGTACGCAAGTGTATTAGGGCCCTCGGAGGCAGTTCCTGTTGGTTAGTTGTTTCTATTTCAGTTGTTGTTATATTTCTGTTATTCTATTGTTCATGCCTGACATACTCAGTACATCAGTCGTACTGACGTCCCTTTTGCCGGGGGACGCTGCGTTTCATGCCCGCAGGTTCAGTTAAGGAAGGTGACGGTTCACGTTAGTTGATTTCGGGTCCAGCGGATTTTTGGAGCACTTCCCTTGTTCGGAGTGTTGGTCTAATTTTGGTAAGGTACTTTTTCTTGTATATCTGGGTATGGCGGGGCCCTGTCCCGACCTTTGATGTTGCTACTACTAGATGCTTGTAGACAGGTGTCATGTGGTTAGTTCTCATGTGTGGTCTTGTCGGCCTTGGTATGGGTATGTATATATGAAATTGAATTTCTGATTAAGATTTTCTATAATGTTTTTTTTCGCTTAGCCCGTATTTAATTACGATTAGGTGTTGGATGTACGATTAGCGGTACCCGGCGGGTGGGGTTCGGGTGCCCGTCGCAGCTATCCGATTTGGGTCGTGATAGTTCGTCTTCATGGGATTCCTATTTCTATCATCTCGAATCAGGGTACTTAGTTTACTTTGCATTTCTAGGCGGACATTGTAGAGAGTGTTGGGTAATTTCTTGGATATCGATACAGTGTTTCACCCTCAGACCAACGGTCAGTCTGAGCGGACTATTCAGATATTGGAGGACATATTATTACGAGCCTGTGTCATTGATTTTGGTGGTCATTGGGATCAGTTTTTATCTTTGGCAGAGTTTGCGTACAACAATAGCTACCACTCCCGTATGGATATGGCATCATTCGAGGCTTTATATGGTAGGAGATATCGATCTCCGATTAGTTGGTTTGATGCATTCGAGGTCCGTCCTTGGGGTACTGATTTATTGAGAGATTCCTTAGAGAATGTGAAGATGATCCAGGATAAGCTCCTGGAAGCTCAAAGCAAGCAGAAGGAGTATGCGGATCGGAAGGTCCGAGACTTAGAGTTCATTGTTGGTGATAGAGTGCTCTGAAGGTCTCACCCATGAAGGGTGTGATGAGGTTCGGCAAGAGAGGGAAGTTGAGTCCAAGGTATATTGGACCCTTCGAGATTCTTCGAAGAGTTGGGAAGGTGTCATATGACTTGGCTCTGCCACCAAGTCTGTCAGGTGTTCATCTAGTTTTCCATGGTAAAACGTGCTCCTCCTTAAGAGAAAGGGGTTTTGAAAGTTTAAAATTCAACAAGTGAGTATCCCACAAATATGGTGGAAAGACAAGAGCATAACATTATTCCAGCCAATAGATCGAGAATCCGAATATGGGACTAAATCAATGATAAAGGTGTTATATATAACTCAGTGGTGTCACTCCTTTAAGGGATGGAGTGGAAGATAACCGTATAGGAGTTCGGTCCTACGACCTTTCAAGGAGTAAGTCAGCCGGAACATAACAACAGCCTCCAAAGTAACCTAAGGTGAGATATGTAAATGGTTTAGCGTATATAAAGGCAAAAAAAGACTAGCAAATGAACTTCAACCAATAGCAAATTTAAAAGTCCAATTTCAGGACTTCGATGGTAACAGAGCGATACACAGGGAATGTTAGTATCACCCCGATGGCAAAAGAAAAAGAAATAACAAAGGGAAAGTTGGAGATGACACCATCGGAAGCTAGGGTTATGTGGTAATAGAGCCAATGCCAGAGTTAAAGTGAGACAGAGTTCTCCGGCACAAAGTCAATTGCGTGTCCCAAGTTTAGCGGGGTTATGAAACAAGATTGGTGTGAAAATGCCTTATTCCCGCTATTTTATTCACTCAAGTTTGATAAAGGTATACAATGATATTAGAGTAATGAATTGATGTGGTAACACGCACATCAATGTTGAGTTTTGGCGTAGCACCCCAATATACAGACATACAGATTTTATACAAGTTTTTACATTCATGTCATATCATATTCATATTCACTGTTCAGTTTCAGTTTCATGTTCCTATTATTTCATGTTTCTGCTTATTCTTTCAGTTGCTTTACATACAGTACAATTCAAATGTACTTACATCCTTTTTTGCCCGGGGCCTACACTTCATGACTGAGTTTCAGGACGACAGATCTGCATATTAGGACTTAATATGTATCAGCTATTGGTAAGTCTCATTTCATTCGGATTGTCAGTTTAATTATTTACATGTCATGATTTATAGTAAAGGTATGTCAGGGCCTTGTGGCTATGGAGATATTCATATGAAGATGTTTCCTTATGGAAGAATGTTATTAAAGGCAAGTATAGAGAAGATGATTCGAGGAAGAAAAAGGTGGTGAACACAGTTTATGGAGTTAGTGTTTGGAGAACTATTGGGAACCTATGGCAAGCTTTCAGCCATAGAACAAAATTCAAAGTTGGAAACGGGGAAAATTTTCCTTTTGGGAGAATAACTGGCTTCGAATTGGAGCCCTAAAAGTTCTCTTCCCGAAGGTTTACATCCTAAATCAACAAAAAGGAGCCAGCATTAGTGAAGTATGGAGTAATCATGGCTAGAATGTTAGCCATAGGAGGGTGCTAAATGATTGGGAGATAGGCAGATTCGCAGAATTCTACAAGACTCTTGCCCAATTCAATGGAACCACCCTTCTCAAAGACAGATCATGGTGGAATGGCCACAACTCTGATAAATTCTCATTCAAAAAAGCATACCATTTGCTGAACTCTAGCAACAATTCTAATGTCCTTTGGCCTTGGAAGCACATATGGAAGACTATGATCCCATATAAGGTGGCTTGTTTTGTATGATTAGTTTGTCAAAAAGGCATGTTTGACACAGGATAAGCTAAAAAAAAATGGACGACGGCTATGCTCTATCTGCCTTTTTTGTGGAAGGACTACAGAAACAAATAATCATTTGTTCCTGCATGGATACTGTTTAATTACAAGCTTCATGGTCTTCCCAAAAGCATAGTATCTAATAGGGATAAGGTGTTCATCAACAACTTTTGGAAAGAGTTATTCAAACTCTTGCAAGTTCAATTGCTCTATAGTTCTGCATACCACCCCAGCCTGATGGACAAACTGAGAGACTCAATAGATACTTAAAAAAATTATTTGAGATGTATTACTGGGAATTAGAAAAAAGAATGGAACAAGTGGTTGTCATTGGTTGAATATTGGTACAATAGCAACTACCACACTACTCTGAAAATGACCCCTTTAAAAGTAGTGTATGGGTATGATCCTCCATAACTATCTTTTGAATTAATTGCTCAATCAAATATTATTGATTGATTCGTGTAATATTTCAAGTTCGAAAATCTCAGCTTTTAATTGCAATAATCCTACTTTTACACAGTTTAGTTTTTAATAAGTTTCTGAAATAATTACTGTACAAATTAAAAGAAAGGCTTGAATCTTGATTAGAACTATGAAACACGTGCGAACATCAAGAACACCAACTTAATTCCATAATCGAATAAACATGTATCTCCTAATAGTACATTAATTTGCCGCAAAAGACATCTACAAAATTGTTTCGGCACTAGTGTTGCTTTTTTCTCTAGTCTTGTGGAATCCGTCGGCATCTCAAAGCGGCAAAGAGGGCAGTAATGGCTTTTCTCTAACCACTTGCTAATACACTCACCATGAAATATATGCGAGCAAGGCATGCAAAGTATTTGTCTCTCATTCCCTATCTCGTCTAGACACACAACACACTCATCCTTGGTATTATTTTCATCAACTTCTCTCGGCTCTAGCAGCCCTATTGATGATTTACTGGCCGGCACCATCCCGTCTGATAATTCTTCCGATGCAAGCAAAATTCTACCATCGCAAACGTGAACAATCAGTAATGTTACATCGACAGATACCCCCAACATTTGACAATACTCATTAGACTTCTTTTCAATGATACTTCGCAAATGGTGAGTTGTACGTTCAGTTATAGCGTCATACAGATCTTCAAATTTGTCTTTCCAGGTCGCAAGTACCTCTGATAAAGCGAGATCGAGTCTCTCATAGAGCATGATATCGGAAAGATGAAGAATGATTTGAGATGACTCGGTTGAACCTTGCCATGTACTTTGCACGAGTACTGATTCTAGATCATTGGGTCGTATAAACCAAAAATCTTCTGTAATACAAAAGTTAAACTGAATGTTTAAAAGGGGTAAATAAGAAGAATATGAATCAGCAATAATTGGGGGAATATCGATCAATTGTTCTTGTTTGAAAATTGGCTTAACGTGAACGAATGCACTCGATAAGCGGTCGTGGCATACGAAGTCTCTTGAATCCATATTGCTAAAACTTAGGCGAGAAATCAAGAAAACTTTACTGTATTAGTTTAGTCCTTAGATTTATTTATACTAGTTTCACAAACAAATCCATGCCTGACTATGATTACTAATTTGGAAACCTATATTTGGTATGAAAAGGATTTGATATTAATTCCCCCCTGCGTGTTATTGTTATTTTGTTTTGTGTTTTTATTTTAAAGGGTTTAGGAATAGCTCTTCTAGTTCAAGTGCATGAAGACTTAGCAACCAGTTTTACTTTCCTTCTTTTTTAAAAAAAATTTAATGATAAAAGCATTCCTAGTCCTGAGTGGTCTATTTTATTTCCATAAATCTAACTTTCAATAAATATTCTCGTGCTAGTCATATTCAATTTGTAACTAGAAAACTTGTTCACCAAATGATAATAAAGATAAATAGTGCTTTCATATGTATAAATATATAATAACTACAACAACAACATACCTCGTGTAATTCCACAAAGTATAACAAGATCTTATTCTGATAGACAATATAAACATATTATAGTAACTAATGCAAAAAATTATTAATACCCCATTAGTGGCACTGTACATCCAAGATGAAAGTTAAAATATTGCCTATACAACCCTTAGCAAAAGATCATAACATCCCTAGACTATAATATAAAGTTTGCCCAACATTTCTAGCAAAATAATAGTCAACTTGCACGTCTCAGAACCTACATCTTGACTTGTATACACCAGTCTCCAAAACCTGTAAAAAGTATTTAAACAATCTTCTTTAGGGAAGCCTATAAAGCTCACTAGAAAATTGGTTACATAATTTTCTGCAATTTTACTCTACTAATGAAAAATCTGAAAAGGTCTCCAAATTCATCAAGCGTACTTATATTAACTTCAAAAGTAAAACAGCAACGTAAAAGAGGCAGCATGAAAACGCATTAGAAAAACTATGTGTAAAATATGTCCTTTATGAAAACCTGAAGGATATTACTCCCTCAGTCCTGATGTGATTTTCATATGTGTACTTGACATAGAATCAAAAAGCAGATGAAAATATGAGTTTTCATGTTTGTTAGGGAAATATGTGAAGCTTTTCTATTTTCCAAGTATATAGCAGATTAAAGGTTTCATTGTAGTAAAATCTTCTACTCAACCAACCAGGAAAGGAGAAAAATGTAGTACTTGGAATCCTTAAAGAAAACCTATTCCAAATAAGCTCAATCCTTCCAACAGATCTCCGAAATCTCAGTTAGACCGATCTGTCATGCAGACATTAATCTAAGTTAGGAGTGGCAATGCAGATCGAATCGGATCGGATATGGGCGGGTCGAAAACGGATTAAACAAAACGGCTAAAATGTCTGATCCGCCCATATTTAACACAGATAAAAAATGGGTTAACCGACAAATGGATATTCATATTATCCATGGTTTCAAGATTAGTCAAGTGAGACCACAAGTTAAAAGCCAAATTAAGCTTAGACTCCAAAAAAAACAAGAACTCATGAAAAATAACAAATAGACAAATTGGTATTGATCCATTTTTAAATGGTCAGTTATCCAACTCATATTTAATGGGTCGCATTATGGTTACTTTCTTTTTAAATCATTTTGTTAGCCCTAACCTTAATAATGACATCTCTCCATTTCTTAACCTGCTAAGTACTATTTCCAACATGTTATACTTCAATCTATATAATACTTACAAAACCTCAAAAAAATAAAAACGCTAAATCAAGCGCTTGTGTAGCTACTGATTTTAGGTCCCATAACACTTCAGCTAGAATCAGGAGGAAGTGAACCCTCAGTTTCTCCTAGCCAAACAAAGAAACCTAACAGGCTGCCACTGTCTGATGTAGATGGATATGTAACATCTGAACTTAAACCACAAAATTACACATCCCATCTGATATAGTAGGTCATGCAGGAAAGAGAAGCTATACGCTACAAGACTAGTCAGAGACAATCCGCGTTCAGTATGTCGCCTTTCCTATATAAAGCTACAATAATTTCCAGACGGCAATTGAAACCAATTCACAGTTAAAACAGTGAAGCCACAGGCAGGTAACACCAACTGAACAAAGATATTGACAGGTCAGCAAACAGACCAGAACCCAAAAACGAACTCAAGAAGGCAGCACGACCTAAAATGGTAATATAATAAATCATTCAAGGATGGAGACTTTAGTGGTAGCACTTGCAAATCACAGAGAATAGATATCTTATTTATTTCTTTGTTGTGATAGAAATTTGAGGAGCAGGGCATACTGATATTGCATCTGACAGTAACAAAAACGAATGCAAGCTGTACTAAAAATCAAGCCACAATAATTTCCAGAAGGTAATTGTTAATTTGTTACTAATTTGGTATGTTCATCAAATGGTCATTCTCCTGAAATGGGTAATGTTGGAGGCTGGATATTAGAATATCGAGCCAAAAACAATTCTTTTAGCTGCTTCAGTTCTTTCATCTCATTTTCTACGGCAGACAAGCGATCCATCAAAGATTTGTTTTCCTCTCGAGTTGAATGTAACTCAGATACTAATTCAGCCTTTGAGGAAGCCCCACATGTAAGGTCTTTCTCGGTTTCTATGGCAGACAAGAGATCCATCAAAGATTGGTTTTCCTCTAGGGTTGAACGTAACTCAGATAGTAATTCAGCCTTTGAGGATGGGGCACCTTTCAAGTCTTTCGCTTTTACTCCACCCCCAAAGCCAAATACATGGCTACGAATTTGAGGTCCAAAGCATTTGTCCACTATCTCTATGCTAGGAAGAGATGGTTCGGACTGCACCAATTCTTGGATTTGAGCCTACAAATATATAGAGAAAGATTTCTGTCAGAACCATAATGACTTAAAGTTTTAATTGTTCAAAACCCCAAAATATTCTATTAACGAAACGCACATGCTGTTCAATTGCCACAGATTCAACAAGCTTGTTATCCTTCTTGAGGGTCTCAGAGAAAATAGTTGCCAAATCTGGTGGGTTGCCATTTTTCCCGCCCTTTACGTCAAAGTCAACATGTCAAATAACGCCTCTCAATATTTCAAAAACAAAGAATGGAGATTTTGTGACAACACCTTTTGATAAATAATCTCTCTAATAGGCTTGCTACCAATACGATGGAACATCTTCAACTTAGCTCTGTTTGCTGAGTTCCTGTTGCTTCTGGCCTATATTTGTGTAACAACATTAAGTTTAAGTATCACAAATAATTTCTCAATTAAAAGATCATAGTATGATAATGAAACTACATCACTAGGTATTATGTCAAACCTGAAAAGTTTCGGTAGAAAAATGTTCTTTTACCAACCACTTCCATTGTTTCTTGTCTACGCCCATTGGTTTATTCTTAAGAGCCTCTTGGATAGGCTTGCCTTTCACATACTTTCCATGTAATTGTCCTCTCCATTTGTTCCATAATTCTTTCATCCATCCCAAGATGTGATCCCGATGAATATCCATATCATCACTCTCAAATTTATCCTACAATAAATCAAATTATTTTTTTGGTTAAAATAAATGAAATATATTACTCCATTTCAATTTGTTTGTATGATTTTGACTTGGCACGGAGCTAAGTAAAGAAAACTTTTGAATCTTGTGGTCTTAAATTAAAGATATGTAGAATGTACCAAAATGTCATTTAATCCAGAACTCAAGTATGGTCTTAAATAATCCTTATGGAAAGTTGGAATTAGAAAGTTGCCAAAAAAAGGAAAGAGTCATTATTTTTTAAACAGAGTAAAAGGAAAGTAAGACAAACAAATTTAAACAGAGGGAGTACGAAACAAATAATACATACACAAAATAATTGTTGCATCCAGTACACAAAAAATAATTGGTGTATACGATAACAGAATCTTCAGAACTACAGAGATCATCTTTGTGCCAGTAAGATGAAAATCACCAAGTATGATGAAATTACAAGAGTAATTGATGCTCGCAACAGATGATTCCCCGCTGTTTCACTCACAGGGTCAACATAAATGATATGTAGACTAGTACATCATATATGATACTTGCAATATGCAACAACAACAACAGCATACTGAGTGTAATCCCACAAAGAGGGGGGCTGGGGAGGGTAGAGTGTGCGCAGACCTTTCCCCTACCTCATGAGGTAGAGAGGTTGTATCCAGAAGACCCTCGGCTCAAGTGCAGCAAATTAAAACAGTTACGAAAAGAAAGTATTGCAAAAAGAAAGCAAACAACTACCCATGTGCCACTTAACAAAGAGTCCAGTTTTCTGCTACTTAACAAAAAAATTGATTTTATCAAAGCACTGCTACAAAAATCAGATTAGAGTAAATCATTAGCTGAACCTCTACTTGCAAAAAGTAAAAAGAGGAAGAACCTTTTCAGGGATTAAGAGGACTATTGGACATTCCTTTTTCACTTATCATAACCTCTACTGTAAATTATCACGCAAGATCCATTTATCTTTCCATTTTTGGGCTTGCTGCTCCATATTAAGGAGGGTCCTGCTTCAAGCATAACCAGTTTAGGAAGGTGACTGAACCATAAACATGGGTAATAAGACAATTGATCAGCTCCTTGTTATATACCCCACTTTTTCTGAGATGGGGAAGATAAAGACAGTGTACTGCATTAGATCTTATTTTTTGTTTCAAGAAACTGAAATTAATAAGAGACATGGCGAGTTCTTGTTTACTGTATCTAATAGTTGCATATTACAACCAAGTAAAGAATACTAGTATAATCTTTTCCAAATAGCAACCTGTACAATGCCACTAACAAGAAGGTCAGTACGAATTTAAATGACATTTATGAATATGCAAACACAAAACTGAGATCCCAGATTAAGATTAAGAACAAGATTAGTTGCACACACAGCAGTCTGCTCTACCAATTTTTTTGAAATGGTAAAAGTTCTCTACCAAGCTACAGAGTCCTTGAAGCTTTCTTAATAAAGCTCTAAACTTAATCCATGGAACCATCAGATCTATTACACCAATTTGGCTTCTTATGGTTCCTAAAAACTGACAATTATGTTGTCCACATAAGCAAAAGGTGTTTTCAGGTAAGAAAAGAGCCATAAGCAAATTGAAACATTTGTTACCTCAACAGCTGCCCACATGTTATTTAACTTTTCTTCCTCAATGTCATCCCACGATGATACTTCTAAAGGACACATACTTTGGTCACGAACTAATTTTCCCAAGTGCCTGGAAAATATACTGCTATTCTTTCCAACAGTTCGATTATTATAAAATGTTACTTTCAGCTTCTGCCCGGCTTGAAGTGATGCAACTTCTTTGCACTTGTTCCTTCCTCGACCTTTTCTTACCTTTCCAGTAGTACATAAACCTACATTTGCATATAATTTAGAAATGTCTGAAATATTATACAAATAAATAAATTTATGATCATGTAAAAGCCAAATACATAAATTTATGATTATATCATATATTCTTTCCAACTTCATACTTGAAACCATGTTAGTAAAAACTTTAGCATTATAATTCAGTTATGCAAATCAGTAACAGAGTAGAGTTGCAAGATCATACTTGTTTCAACAGTTTGGGTGTATTGCGTAACTTGATCAGTAGATGGAGGCGATATAATATCAATTTGCATTTGCTCTTTGTCATGAACTGAGGGGTTTTCATCGGTTCTTTGCATTTCTTGACCAGCAGATATGGTAGGATCTGATCTTGTACCATTAGAATGTGATGGCATACTTTGACCAGAATAAGCAGATATGGCAGAATCTGAACTTGTACTATTAGAAGGTGTTCGCATACTTTGACCAGTATAAAGAGAATTATGGGGGAAGGATCCCACCTCATTTTCTAAGGCAGACAAACGATCAATCAAAGATTGGTTTTCCTCTCGGGTTGAACGTAACTCAGATAGTAATTCAGCCTTTGAGGATGGAGCACCTTTCAAGTCTTTCGCTTTTACTCCACCCCCAAATCCAAATACATGGCTACGAATTTGAGGTCCAAAGCATTTTTCCACTATCTCTATGCTAGGAAGAGATGGTTCGGACTGCACCAACTCTTGGATTTGAGCCTACAAATATATAGAGAAAGATTTCTGTCAGAACCATAATAACAAAAAGTAAGTTTTAACTGTTCTATTAACGAAACGCACATATTTTTCAATTGCCTCAGATTCAACAAGCTTGTCATCCTTCTTGCGAGTCTCAAAGAAGATAGTTGCCAAATCTGGTGGATTGCCATTTTTCCCGCCCTTTACGTCAAAGTCAACATGTCAAATAACGCCTCTCAATATTTCAAAAACAAAGAATGGAGATTTTATGACAACACCTTTTGATAAATAACCTCTCTAATAGGCTTGCTACCAATACGATGAAACATCTTCAACTTAGCTCTGTTTGCTGAGTTCCTGTTGCTTCTCGCCTATATTTGTGTAACAACATTAAATTTAAGAATCACAAATAATTTCTCATTTAAAAGATCATAGTACGGCAATGAAATTACATCACTAGGTATTATGCCAAACCTGAAAAGTTTCGGTAGAAAAATGTTCTTTTACCAACCACTCCCATTGTTTCTTGTCTACGCCCCTTGGTTTATTCTTAAGAGCCTCTTGGATAGGCTTGCCTTTCACATACTTTCCATGTAATTGTCCTCTCCATTTGTTCCATAATTCTTTCATCCATCCCAAGATGTGATCGCGATGAGTATCCATATCATCGCTCTCAAATTTATCCTACAATAAATCAAATATTATTTTGGTTAAAATAAATGTTTCATTTACTCCCTTCGTCCAAAAAGATTGTTTTAGTTTGACTTGACATAAAATTTAATTTTGACGAGAAACTTTTTCCAAATCCTTTAAATGTATATAAAATTTCCAATTATACCCTCAAGGGCCCACTGGCTAGCTTTTGAACGGAAAACACGTAAAGATAAAGGCATGGTCAAAAGGACCTGAAATGTCCCATCATCTCTCTCCGGTAACTTACTCACATCCTAGTGTAAAAGCCAAATCGCCCCAGGGGCACAGGCGAGTTGGTAAGTGGCAAGGTGATTGGGTACAACCACTCCGACGTCGCAGGTTCGAATCCGTGTGGTGACAGTCTTTGCTGAAATATTGCAAGGGTTGTTGCTGGGTTCGTGTTCCGTTGGTCCTCTCCCTTGCAGGGCTGCCACTCGTGCATATCCCTCGATTTACATCCCACCTGGCCAAGGGGCCTCTGGTACAGGTGGGGGGTTTCGCCTTCGGGACTTTCCCCTTCACAAAGTGTAAAAGCCAAATCTTATGGAAGAGGGCTGACACATAACCTTACTGTTTAACAATTGACTTTTCAACCTAATATAATAATCCCACATTGTTTACTTTATATTAGGCAAGGTCCTGTCAATTTTTATGAATAATTCATCGGTCCTAATTTATATGATACTCTTTCCTTTTCAATCAGTTTTAATGAAATGATTTCTAACACAAATTTATATGGATTGTTTTAGATCACAAATTTCAAAAGTATTCTTTTATTTCTTAAACTTTGTGTCAAGTCAAACACCTTCATATAAAATGGGACGAAGGTAGTAGCAGGGGAAGTAATGAAACTCAAAAGTAAAAGGATTACCAAATTTAGAAATGTGTCAATCTTTTTGGGACAAACTAATAAGAAAACTAAGACAATCTTTTTGGGACGGAGGGAGTACTAAGCAAATAATACATACACAAAATAATTGTTGCATACTGTACACAAAAAAAATTTGTCGTTGCGAAAAGAGAATCTTTAGAACTACAGAGATCGTCTTTGTTGGAGTATTAAGAATAATAGTTCTTAGTAAGATGAAAATCACCAAGTATTAAAATACTTATTAGTATAATAAAAATCACAAAGTATGATTAAAATACAAGAGTTATTGATGCTCACAACAGATTGTTTCACTCACAGGTTCAACATAAACGATATGTAGACTAGTGTCATATATGATACTTGCAATATGCGCAACTCCAAAAAGATTTTGATTTTATCTCCTATGTGACACTTAACAAAGAGTCCAGTTTTCTGCTACTGAACATATTTTTTTTATTTTATCTATGCACTACTCCAAAAAAACAGATCATTATAATAAACAAATGGCAGATATCTATTTTCCTAACATCAGATTAGAATAAGCCAAAATCAATAGCTGAACCTCTATTTGCAAAAAGTACAAACAGAACCTTTTCAGGGATTAAGACTATTGGACATTCCTATTTCACTTATCATAACCTCTACCGTAAATTATCATGCCCAATCATTTCCCTCACTACAAAATCCATTTGTCTTTCCAATTTGTGGCTTATTGCTCCATATTAAGGAGGGTCCTGCTTCAAGTATAACCAGTTTAGGAAGGTGATTTAACCAAAAATATGGACAATAAGAAAATCAATCAGCTCCTTGTTGTACCCCTTCTGAGATGAGAAAGAGAAAGACAGTGTACTGTATCAGAACTGCTTCTTTTTTGTTTCAAGAACTGTAATTATTAAAACGAAAAAGGTAAGAGGAAAAGCTGTCTTCTAGCCAGTCACAAGGTAATACAACCAGGACATTCTTTAAAGAGACATGGTGAGTTCTTGTTTATTGTGTCTAATAGTTGCATATTAACACCAAGTAAAGAATACTAGTATAATCTTTTCCAACTAGCAACTTGTACAATGCCACTAACAAGAAGGTTACTACAAATTTAAATGACATTTGTCAATATGCAAACACAAAATTGAGGTCCCGGATTAAGATTAAGATTAAGATTAAGATCAAGATCAGTCGCACAGTCTGCTCTACCAAACTACAGAGTCCTCGAACCTTTCTTAATAAAGCTCTAAACCTAACCCATGGAACCATCACATCTATTACACCAATTTGGCTACACAAGTTCCTAAAAACTGACAATTATGTTGTCCACATAAGCAAAAGGTGTTTTCAGGTAAGAAAAGAGCCATAAGCAAATTGAAACATTTGTTACCTCAACAGCTGCCCACATGCTATTTAACTTTTCTTCCTCAATGTCATCCCACGATGATACTCCTAAAGGACACATACTTTGGTCACGAACTAATTTTCCTAAGTGCCTGGAAAATATACTGCTATTCTTTCCAACAGTTCGATTATTATAAAATGTTACTTTCAGCTTCTGCCCGGCTTGAAGTGATGCAACTTCTTTGCACTTATTCCTTCCTCGACCTTTTCTTACCTTTCCAGTAGTACATAAACCTACATTTGCATATAATTTAGAAATGTCTGAAATATTATACAAATAAATAAATTTATGATCATATAAAAGCCAAATACATAAATTTATGATTATATCATATATTCTTTCCAACTTCATACTTGAAACCATGTTAGTAAAAACTTTAGCATTATAATTCAGTTATGCAAATCAGTAACAGAGTAGAGTTGCAAGATCATACTTGTTTCAACAGTTTGGGTGTATTGCATAACTTGATCAGTAGATGGAGGTGATTGAATATCAATTTGCATTTGCTCTTTCTCCTGAACCAAGGGATTTCTATTTGTTCTTTGCATTCCTTGACCAACAGATATGGTAGGATCTGAACTTGTACCATTAGAATTTGATGGCATACTTTGACCAGAATAATCAGATATTGTAGCATCTGAACTTGTACTATTACAAGGTGTTGGCATACTTTGACCAGAATAAAGAGAATTCTGATGGAAGGATCCCACCTCATTTCCAGACACCCCTAAAGAGCACAGAGATCTAACCCCTTGCTCTCTCCCTTGTCCGTTCCCTATAGCACCTGGTGAATCATTTCCAGACACCCCTAAAGAACACATAGATCTAAGACCTTGCTCTCGCCCTTGTCCATTCCCTGTAGCACCTGGTGAATCATTCCCAGCCACCCCTAAAGTATAATTTTGAATTATTCCATATACTTTCAAATGTGACTCGATTGTTTCACGTGTTCCTATAGTTGTGTAACAACATTTGACACATGGACATCGCATTTCATATAGTTCTTCTGTTATTCCAAAAGCATAATCCAAAGCCTTTTGCACCCCGATTAAGTAGGATTCATCATCTCTGTTATCAACAAGTTGCTCCCGTCGCTTATTAGGCGCCATAACCTTGGAGGATTCATCATCTCCATTATCAACAAGTTGCTTCCGTCGCTTATTAGGAGCCATAACCTTGGAGGGTACATAAAGACTAAATTAGAAAAAGATATAGCATAACAAAAAAAGTACTAGGATGCACATAATTATTATGAAAAATTATATACCTGAAATATAAGGGAGATTCTTCAAGGATCTAGGTGTGTTGAGCCGCAAGAAGTTATGAGTGTTTAGCCACAAGAAGCTGAGACTTTTGAGAAAATGAGTTAAGAGCTAATAATCATTGACTAATGACATTTTAGAAACTAAAACTAATGAACATACGTGAATTGCTATAAGAAACCAATAAATTGAAAAGATTAAATTTCTATATACCACAAGAGGCTGAGATTTTTGAGAAAATGGGTTAAGAGGGCGGAGCCACCATTAATGCTCCGAGTTCGCCAGACCAGTAGCTTTGGCTCAATACATGTATTTGTATTAAAAAAAATTATTTACTATATATAAATAATCTATCCCCACATTGTGGGATACTGGGTATGTTGTTGTTGTTGTAGTATAAATAATCTATCCAAAACTCAATAAGTAAAAAGGGATTATGATCCAGAACCCATAAACTAAAAATCTTGGCTCCACCTCTGAATAGGGTGGTCGAGAACCCTTTGAATCTTGTTTTGAAAAATGTAACAGAGCACCCTTTGAATATAAGACCATGATGGTGAAAATCCTCACCTTACAAACATGAACTTGTACATTGTAACCAAAGCAACTTAGAAGATGGTAGAAGACAATTCAATAAGATCAAGGTGAAGACATCAAACCAGAATGAACCAAACAAAAATCATCCAAGAGGACTTCAGATAGTTGACCATACACAGAAAATCAATCCCCAAATTTCACTATACTTGGACCAAACTTTATCTGTGTCAATTTCCTGCTATTTCAGCAGCAATGACCGAGTACTTTGATAACGTCGAACCATTGACTACAGAGACATAAGTGACCACTAGCAGAGGATAATCAATTACTTTGATAACATCTTCTATTCATCTCAAGCAACTCATGTTACAGTCTTAATATAAATAAACCATGATTTCTCTTTATACTTGTTGGTTACTTTATCAATTTGATGCAGAGAAATCATCAGTACCCTTATAATCATCAGTGCATCAACATTCATAAATAAGAAAGAAACTCCAATTATGCATGCATCACTACAGTTTTAAAACCAATAAAGTAGTCCCTCCGGATCAAAAAGAGTGTTCACTTAGCCTTTATTTTTTTGTTTAAAAAGTGTGTCCACTTACCAAATCAAGAAAGAATTAATCTTACTTTAACATATATACCCTTATTAAGTATTAGGTGATCAAATCCCAATACCTATTTAATTAGGGGCATTTTAGTCAAATTATCTATTTTTACATTGGAGTTAGTATTTTCTTAAGGGGTGTTCAAATGGCTAAGTGGACACTTTTTTTAACCGGAGGGAGTATAATTTAAGATAACTAGCTGCCAACATATTTAGGGACTATTTGGCCATGGATACAACATTGGAATCCAATATAATCCCACCAGGTGGGGTCTAGTGAGGGGAGAGTTTACGCAGACCTTACACCTACCTTTTGACGGATAGGAAGGCGTCCGGTGTTCAACTCCCGAATCATGTTTGGACACAGAACTGTTACAATTTTTCGGAATTTGAAAAACTCCAAATGCATGTTTTCACATTTTTAACTCCAAATCACACACAAGAATTCAACATTTTCCCAAGTTATATTCATGTCCAAACACAACTCCAATTTCCAAATACTTACCATTTTTCAACTATTTTTCAAATTTCACATATTTTTTATGTCCAAACGCGCACTTAGGAATACATAGATACAACTAACCGAAAGAAAACCTAATTCTCTGAATCAACGACAAAATAAATGAAATATTTCCCAATAACCTTTCTACGATCTAAAACATACTAAGTAGATGAATTAGTCAACAGTTAATTTCAAGTATGTGCATAAAAAATGTCCATATTAACATAGCCACCAAGTTCACCAATTAATCTGTGACGTAATATCCAGCAAACACCTAATAAGGAACGCAAAAACTTACATTTGAGAGTCGCCGCATAATGATTGTACAGCGTTTGAGAGAGCAATTTAAGAGACGATTAGTTTAGGAATATTAAGAGACGCAAAAATAGGGTTTTGATTTTAGAAGAAAAAAAAAGGGTTTATTAATTTGTCGCGCTCAATTTTTATAAATAGGGACCAGATATTGTTTTTTTCCTTGATAAGATTAGCTCTTCGGTAGTTTAAAAGATAAAAATGGAGATTTAAGCAGCAAAATGTAATCTGGTCCCTATAACTATAATAAATAGGCCCTCAAACTTGCTTCATTTTTTTACTATGTCCTCCAACTTTGGGGTGCACAAGTAGGCACTTCAATTTGTAAAAAATTGAATACGTAAATACAAATGATGACGTGATATATAAATTTTGGAGGTGTCTAGATGATTATTTTGTAAGATAAAGTGGAGACAAGTTGACATGTCTACTTGTGCACACCCAAGTTGAAAGGCAAACTTAAAAAATAAGACCAAGTTTGAAAGCTTATTTATGTATTATGCCTAACTATAATTTACCAAATTTTTAACTTGTCACTAAATGTTGATCAATTATTACCCTTTTTTCCTTTTAGTGAATTTTGGGGCATGAAAATCTAGTATACTTAAATAAGCATGTATAGTGTATTGATAACATACGAATATGGAATATCACACATGGCTGACACAAAAGTTGACACGTTGTAAGCCTCATCTAGCCAACACCAAGTCAACTAGGTCCACCTAGATTGAAGACAGGAAAATCACTCTAGAAGCTTATTTTGGATTAGCCATAATGTGACGACCCGTTTGATCGTTACCAAGTTTCCTCACCTCGTGTCCATATCATCCTTAACCAGTTGTGTCTGAAACTCGTACACGGGGAAATTTAGTTTAAGATGACCCGTAATCTAGTTAAGAAGGAATCAAAAATCGAATTAGGGCGACCTAACCCTATATCTCACCTGCGGTTCCGCCCCAGTGGGTCTTTCGTCTACCGCGGCGGAGGAAGTGTAATCTTCAAAGTTCGCCACTGCGGACAGAACTGCATCGCAACGGTCACTGCCCCCGCGAACAAAGTGCGCCCCAGCGAGAAAATGTTGGGCAAACCTAGTATTTAAAGTCCATTTCAGGATTTGACCTCATTTTCACCCAACACTCATTTCAAGCTGACTTTTAGGTCAAAAATGAGAAGAAGCCCCATGGGATCTTGGGAAAGTTAATTCCTAAACTTCAACTACTTCATTTGTTTTAATATTTCTTTTACTTATTAAGGTGGAATTCTATGGCTAAATAAATAGGGAGTTTTCTTGACTTGTAAAACCCTAGATTGAGAAAATAGGTTAAGTCTTGAGATTGGAATTGGGGGATTAAAGTTATTAATGACTTGTTGGGGTTGGAGGACCATAAATATTGGTTATTAATTATTGATGGAAACCTAGAAAACTAGTTATAGAAGATGGGTTTAATGGTTAGCCTACTACAACAACAACATACCCAGTGTAATCCCACACAATGGGGTCTGGGGAGGGTAAGATGTACGCAGACCTTACCTCTACCTTTGTGGTGTAGAGAAGTTGTTTCCGATAGACCCTTGGCTCAAAAGAACGTTGCCAATGCAGAAATTTAAGAAAAATAAGATATAAAGATAACAATAAAATAAATAAAGCAACACATAGGAATATACAAATAAAAGTATGGATCTACGTGAAACCTAAATAATACTACAAAGAAATGAAGAAAGAGTGAAGGAGAGGCTAACCCCCTACCCTTCTCACAAATAGTGCGACAAACTCGACTATCTACTAAATTTCTATCATAATCCTTGGCCTTCAAATCTTCCTGTCCAGGGTCATATCCTCAGCCAGCTGGAGTTGTGCCATGTATTGTCTAATTACCTCTCCTTAATTCTTCTTCGGCCTACCTCTACCTCTCCTAACTCTTGTTATCTCCAGTCTCTCACAACTCCTAACTGGTGCATCCTCACACCTCCTCTTCACATGTTCGAACCACCTCAGTCTCATTTCTCTCATCTTGTCCACCACAGAGGCCACTCCGACCTTGTCCCGTATAACTTTATTTCTAACCATGTCTCTTCTAGTATGACCACACATTCATCTAAGCATCCTCATCTCCATACCTTTATTTTTTGCACGTGAACGTTCTTGACTGGCCAAAATTCTGCCTCATACAACAACGTTGGTCTAACAACGACTCTGTAGAACTTACCTTTTAGCCTAGGCAACAACTTCTTATCACAAAGTACCCCGGAGGCGAGCCTCCATTTCATCCACCTTCTTCCAATACAGTGTGAGACATCATCGTCAATCTCTTTGTCTCCTTGTATTATGGATCTAAGATACTTGAAGCTTCTTCTTTTGAGTATATCTTGTGCCTCAATCTTCACTTTCACATCCGTCTCTAACGTCACGTCACTAAACTTACACTCCATATACTCCGTCATAGTCATGCTTAACCTGAATCCTTTAGATTCTAAGGCCCTCCTCCAAACTTCCAACCTATCGTTAACCCCGTTGCATGTGTCGTCAATCAGAACTATGTCATCTACAAATAACATACACCACTGCACCTTCTCTTGAATATGTCAGGCCAATTCATCCATCACTAAGGCAAATATAAATAGACTAAGGGTTGATCCCTGATGCAACTTCATCACAACTGGAAAGTATTCAGAGTCACCTCCTACAGTCCTAACCCTGGTCTTAGCACCCTCGTACATGTCCTTAATTGCCATGATGTAAGCCATCGGCATACCTCTGGATTCCAAATAACTCTAAAGAACCTCCCGAGGGACTTTATCATATGCCTTCTCTAGATCAATGAACACCATGTGTAGATCTCTTTTTTGTCCCTAGACTGCTCCATCAATCTCCTGACAAGATGAATAGCCTCTATGGTCGATCACCTCGGCATGAATCCAAACTAGTTCTCTGATATCAAAACATACATTCTCATCCTTATCTTGACCACCCTTTCTTAGACTTTTATAGTATGGTTTAACAGCTTAATACCCCTATAACTATTGCAATTCTGAATATCACCATTGTTCTTGTACAACGGGACCATTGTACTCCACCTCTATTCCTCTAGTACCGTCCTAAATATGACGTTAAACAATCTAGCCAGCCACTTCGTACCTGCCTCCCTCGCGATCTTCCAAAAGTATGTCGGTATCTCATTTGGCTTGGTCTCTCCTCCTTTCGTCATCTTAAGAATAGCCCCCCTAACCTCCGCAATCTTTATGCATCTATAATAGCCAAAGTTTCTATGACTCTCGGATTGCTCTAACTCTCCTAACACGATAGCCATGTCCCCTCATTTATTCAAAAGCTTATAGAAGTACGTCTGCCATATCCGTCTAATATGTGTCTTTTCTATCAACACTTCGCCATTCTCGTCATTGATGCACTTCATTTGATCCAAGTCGCGAGACTTTCTCCCTCATCTTGGCGAGCCTATACAGCTTCATATCTCCACCTTTGCATTTGAGCTCTTTATACAAGTGCTCAAAAACTGATGTTTTAGCAGTCGTGATCGCTAGTTTTGGTTCCTTCTTCGCTGCCTTATACCATTTTTTATTCCTCCTTTTGTCCTTCTCATCCACGCTTTCCACTAACGCCACATAGGCAATCTTCTTGGCTTCTAATTTTCCTTGGAACTCTCCATTCCATCACCAATCCCCTATATTTCCACTTGAGTTGCCCCTTGAGACCCCTAACATCTCTCTAGCAGCTTCCCTGATGCATTCGGCTATCCTAATTCACAAACTATATGCGTTCTCACTGCTCCCCCAAGCCCCATAGGCAACTTCGCCTTCATCTCCTAAGTTTTCACATCAGTCACGCCTCCTCATCTAATCATTGGTCTGTCTTCCCCAACTTTCCTCTTCTTCTGTCTCTTGACCTCTAAGTCCATAACCACGAGCTTATGCTGGGTCGTAAGATTCTCGCTCGGAATAACCTTGCAATCATTGCATACACCTCTATCCCTCTTCCTAAGGAGCAAGTAATTTATCTGCATTTTAGCCATCGCACTATGGTAGGTCACCAAGTGTTCCTCCCTTTTCGGAAGCTCGAGTTAGCTATGACCAACTCAAAAGCTTTCGCAAAGTCTAAAAGCGACACTCCACCCTCTTTTCTATCCCCAAAGCCGAAACCGTCATGCACATCATCATATACTCATATAGTACTTCCTATGTGACCATTAAAATCTCCTCATACATAATTTTCTCTGTCTGCGGGATACCCCTCACAACCTCATCCAATTCCTTCCAAAAACGCCTTTTTCCCTCTTCAGTCAAACCTGTCTGGGGCGCATATGCATTTATTATGCTAAAAGTTAACCCTCCAAAAACTAGCTTAATGACTATCATCCTATCATTCACCCTCTTAACCTTCACTACATGATCCCTGAGTTCCCTGTCCACTAAAATGCCTACGCCATTCCTACCCCTCAAGCGTCTTGAGTACCACAACTTAAACTTATTTACATCCAAAGCCTTAATTCCTACCCATTTAGTTTCCTGGACACAAACTACATTGATCTTCATTTTCTTAAGAATCTTCACTAACTCTATTGACTTCCCCGTCAATTTCCCTATGTTCCAAGACCCAATTCTTAGCCTAGAAACCCCCTTGGAACCCTTACCACCCCGCCCCTGACCTCACTCTCACTCCCAATCGAGGACACGACCTTAAACTAACATCATGCCCCGAAGCCACTAATGCAGGTTATGGAAATAATCAAATTTAAAATCTAGTGCAACTAACAAATAGGCAATATGAACAGTAACAGTGCAAGCAACTCACACAATAATGCTTCACTGGTCCTAATAGACAACAATACAATAACAGAGCAAACATTATACTACATCAAACAAAACAACAAATACAAAGCAAGAAAGGAAACTAACAAAAACTAGTAACACAGACAGAACAAATACTTCACTATGTGTACTAAAGTAGAGAATACATAACAAGAATTGTAAATGGCAACACCTACTAAAACAGCAAGGACAAAATCCACCAATAGACCTAATAGACAGAACAAATACGTAGTAAAATACCCAAATATAAATAATAGGGCAAAAAAGATAGAAGCAAGAATAATAGAATACCTAAATACAAATTGGGAAGTAGATTAGAACTTTTAAAATGATGGATTTCCTATTTCTCTAACAAATTACTGTTTTTCCCTTTTGCCATAGTTGGGTTGGATTCAAGGGATAGTCTAGTAGATTGGGTGTTGTTAGTTTCCGCTTCTGACTAGGATTTCATTATCAGCTAGACTACGAGTAGGACCAAGCTCCTCAGAAAGGCAAGGCTCTCAGTGTGTTCATTTGTGGCTCCCGCTCTGTATCTAGGTAGGTTACGACTTACCTTCTGGTTAGACTTCGGTTAGCGAAGCATATGTAGAGTTGGATATTGTCGGAGAAAGCATGTTATATCTTCGGGTATGAAGTTGGGCTAGATTACTTAGGTTTGGTATTATTGACTAGTTTGTGGGCCTGTCGCCAATTTGCTATGTTTTGTGACTTGTGTTTGCATTCACCTCTCTCTTGATGTCTCACTTATCATCGTAATTAGAAGGATAATGAATATGACTTAAAATTGCGAAGTGTACTTTATGACAAGTGTAATTGATATCATGCATGTCATACATCTTATTTATATGATGATTAGTTATGAACTATGATTGGAGATGATGATAGTGAGAGAGTGTAGCCTCCGAGGTCTTTGTCGGAGAGCATAAAAGAGAGATGAGTTTCTGATGCCCGAGGTCTTTGTCGGGATTATTTGAGTGTCCGATGTTCGAGGTCTTCTGCCAGAATCGGGGGAGTGGTACATAGACTTTGCAGGCCCTCCAGATGTCATGACTGCCGGGACATAGAGATATTCTACTCGAAGCATGTATTTACGGAGGTTACATTTTTCCAATGCATTGCATTGCATATTCACTCATCATTACATTCACATATTCTTGGATTCTGACTTGACTCTCTATACTTGGTGGTTATTTCAAACTGTGATAGTATTTGTACTTGATTGCGAGTATGTCTATTCTTCAGTTCCTTCCTTTATATATGTTAGCTAATTGTTGTCGGCATGTGATATCTACAGGTACATAGTATTTTTACTAATACTACCTTGCTGCATTTTTTACGAGTGCAGGGTACGTGACAATGTCTATTTTCCCTTCCCATGGTCTTGCTGGCGACCATCGAGGGTGAGTACATGGACAGATGTGCAACCTGGTGTTTCTTTTATTACTTGTCTCATTAGTTATTCCGAGATAGTATTTTATTTGTATTCATGTATTCATATTCAAATTTGTATTACATTTAGTTGTGACTCTTGTACTACCTTAGACCAGACTCATTGGGGATATTATTGTATTTTTGCACTTATGTTATTTACGACTGAATTTCCATTTATTCTGCTTGTTTTATTTTATTGTTGTTGGATTAATGATTACGGGATGAATTCTTCTACCGAGGTGGAAATTAGTAAGTGCCTGCACGACTAAGTGATTTTGGGTCGTGACACATAAGCTCATTCCGGTTTTGCCACACCAGAGATATATAACTCCAGCCTGGTGTAAACTACTCGGTTAGTCATCAACCAGTTAGGATAATCTCTCTCAATCTAACGGGCTCTGAAATATCTAGAATTCTCTATTAAAAATCACAACAGTTGTAAATCCACATGTGTAACATATAAATCATGATGATAATGCTTATGATGGGTGAGCGTGATGTTAGGGAGCGATTACTCTAGGGTTGTACTATCTATATATTCTCTTTTCCCCTACTTGTATCTCATTCTGACTCGACTACTCAGTTTGATTCTATACTAGAATTATTAGAACTATTCTCCTTTGGTTAGGGCGCAGGTGTACATCGGCAGGTAGGGCTGGTTGGGCGTAAGGCGTGTTAGGGCTCGCAATGGGTGCATGCGACACGACCGACTCGGGCGTCCTCGATATGAAACTTATCAAAAGCAATTCCAAACCTTTCTCATTCCAATTTTTTTGGTCACCTTAATGACTCCTGAAGAACTCTCTCCCACGAGTTTTCTCCTTCCATCCAAGGTAAGATTCCATGATTCTTTGGTTATTTCTTCACCCAACATGTGGATTAACACATGATATAAAATTAGATTCTAAAATCTCAAGAACACCCCTTTAAGAACTCAAGTGTGGAAATTAGCATTTTTCTTTACCAAGGTAAACATGAACCGTTTCTATAGTTTATGCAAGTCTCTAGTAATTATTTTTGTACGGATTTAAAGGTTAGAAAAGAGTTGGCTAATGGTGTTTAAAAAATTAAAAAATCATGATTTGTAAAGTTATTATAGGTTGAAGAATGAAAGAAATTGATGGATTTGAGCGGGTTGAGGATGTCCCAGAACAGTTGTTACGGTTCACTTTTACGCGGACATAAAAGCTACTATCATAACTTGACTTTTTATTGGTTTTAATAGAGTCGCCACCTAATTATTTATGGAAATTAAAAAAATTGTTTATTTTAAGGTTTGTTAATATTGAAAACCTTTTTGAAATGTTTACTAAAGTTCGGGTAAAGGTCTTGGTGATTCCTCGGGGAAGGTGTTAGGCAGCTTGGAAGGAATTCGCATAATGCGGTTGACCTACGAGTTTAAAAAATATGGCTAAAAAGTATATATTTGCTTAAAGTGTGTTTAAAGGGATATATATAAAGTAAAGGAAATTTAGTAAAGTTTTGTCCTTACTTGTTCATCCATGGTTGTTTCAAAGAAATACTTTGTGAAAATCATCTTGATTTTTTTTGGTAAAAATGGTTTAAATTTGGTTTAAGTAGCTTAAAAGAGTTTAACACTTTGTTTTACCCTTCTAGTTAAAAACACATCCAAGGTTTCCGAGTAGAGTTCTACTTGAAATTAGCCCAAAGCAACATAAATATTCTTTTATTGTGTTAACTCAAAAATGGTTTTGTTGTATCCCACTTGTTTATCAAAGTTATGATTTTTGTAAAATAAAAGCAAGACTCTACCAAAATCCCTTTTGTTTCAAACCGACATTTTGCAATCAGATTACTGGTATTTAAAGAAAAATGGGCGTTTTGGTACCTTTATTCAAACCTGGAAACTTAGTGGGCTTAGGCCCAAAATCATTTCCGTCGTGACGGGCATGCGCCCGAAAAACATTGCTTTTGCCACTTCATCCCATTTCATCGTAAATACACTTTGGATACCACAAATCAGTTCTTGTTCGCACTTATCAAAATGTTTTCTTGCTTTTGAAAGATTTTCTAAGGGCTTTGAACCATTTAAAAACACTTGTTTTCGAAGCATTTTCAAGAAGAAAACAGTTTTCACCATGAAAAGTTGGATTATGTCTTATTTAAAATGAGTTTTCTATTAGATTCATTTGCCTATTCGGAATCTCAATTAGGTCCTAAAGGTTCCAATAATACTATGTAGTTTTACAAATACATGTATATAAGTACATGAAGTTTAAAGTAAATGGGCTGGTGGATTTACTAAGCCCACCAGTGTAAATATTCACAATTTTCACCCATTGTTGGGCCTTTGATGCACGCCTGACTCGATCTATAATATATTGGGCCTGCGGCCCAACGGAATAATGCAGGGAGAGGAGATGGAATCTATTTGGGAATCCCAAACTGATTTATCATGCAAAGGGGAAAAAAAGAGAATGGTTAGAGGGCACCTAACGCATAAGAAGACCCAAAAATACAGCAATTAAAAATGATATATAGTGTGTATGTGTTCAATATGCAAACCAGGCAAGTAAAAATAGTTACTAAAAGAGGCCAAGGAGTACAATCTGATATACTAAGATATTAGAAAGTATATAGAAGGTTTACACCGATATACTCAAGATATACCTACTGTATACACTTCTGCACACTTGAGGAGAGATCTAGGTTGCTTATTCAAATTGTCTTAAGAGAAACAAAGAAGGCAGAAGCAGCAACAATCAAATGAACATGACAATGAGATCTGGTATACCTCACATACATATGAAACATGCATGGTATACACTTAAAGACAATGTAGGGTATGCATATCTTTGTATTCGCACTAGTATGTCACAATATATTAGTAAAGAAAAGAGGAGAAGAAGAGGTCCTGAACAGCCATATTCATCCACACACAAGACAGCCCATCACCTTCTGAATATACTTGGGATATACAATGGGCGTACATTATGTATACTCAAAGTATACTGAGTGTATACACCTCTGTATATCTGGAAGTATATTCATGTTATATTAAGTCACATATCTACTATTTTTTAATGGAAACTGAAGCAACAAGAGGACAGAGGTGAAGTAATATAATCATCCTATATTCAATACTCAGAAGACACACACAGCTTTATACATTTGACAGTGTCTCACAATATCCAGATATCCCATGTTAACATTCAGAAACATCATTAACTCATAGTAATAAGCACAACTCATGCAAATGAGGAGAAAAAACAAATATATTGTTACTTAAAACAAAGTAATAAGGAATATAGTAAAAACTGAAAAAGTAACTTGATATAATCTACCACTGCAATAGGCGTCCATAATAGTGCTGACATTAAAATTTTAATTGAATTGATCCATACAAAATTTGGATTAAATTCTAAGTTATGAACATGTTGATCAAGTTAAAATTTTGGTTAATAAAGTCGAAGTAATTATTTAAGTCAAAGTTACATGACTTGAATGAAATTCAAATTACATTTGGGTTAGTTCATTAAATTGGACCTCTACAAGATAAGTTCACCCACGTCTTTTTAGCCCAAAGGTTCACTAGAATTATTTGGAGACCAAAATACCCCAATCTCTAGCTCACACATAAATAAAGGAGTCACATATCCCCTTTTAAAGGGAGCTTGAAATTGGCATAACATCTTGACTAGAGGCAAAGGAGAGCAACGACATCTACATAAGTCTTCTTCAAAGGTACTCAACGAGAAGGAGAGTTCGAGAGACGCCTTTCCTCTGGAACAATCCCAAGTGTTGTTCAAAGTTTTTTCAAGATTCAAAACATCAACAGAAGTTCATCCTTCATTCGAGAAAGACGCTACATTGGCTATCGAATCAAAGCGAACAACACAGAGATTAGAATCAAGGGATACATCTAGAGTTATACTCACAAAATAATTAATGAAATAATTTTTCTCACATTTATTTTATGATTGCAGTTATTTATTTTATGGTAGCAAAATTCATCGCGAACAAATAGTTTTACAATGATTTTTTTCTTTTGTTCTCTTAGCTTCAATGATTTATAACTTGCATATATAACAATCATAAAAAACACCTTTTTGCTGGCATAATATGTGACCCTTCTCATTCGGTTTTAGAGTGCAATAGGATGCAATCCGATTGTTGCTCTCTCTCATATTAATCAGCATGCCTATAAGTTGTGATGATTTAATATTTTTAATACCAAATTTTGTCAATGCACGGCACGCCTCTTCCCTTCCATTTCAAATTAATTTAATTTTGAGACCAGATGCAGATGTCATTGGACCTAATGACCATCTAACTTATTGAGCCAAAATGTAACACTTTTTTAGGGCTCGTTTGGCTATGATTTTAAATGATGATTTAAAATTAAGTTCATTTGAAGTTGAAATTTTATTTGAATATGTAATTTGAATTTTAAAAGTTGTATTTTTTCTCATAAACATAAAAATTCCATAATTTGTAAAAACTATCAAAACCTCCTCAACTTTTACAATCTTATCAAATAAGCAAATCATAGTTTATAACAAGGTATCAGAATATTCTGAGGCACCACATTAAAGAATTGCATATCTCCATATTTTTTTCTAATAAATAAATGCTTGCGATTACATGATATTACAAACTTTCAAATACACATAATTTTAGAAAAATTCACTTGTCAATAAATCAACAATAATAGTAACTAACTATACTCTAATATAATTTTTCCACATGGTACAATCTCTTCACATCTAGCATGAGTTTTTTTTAGCAAAATTAAGAATTTTGGATCTTCTTTTATAAAATATAAACTTCTGGGTTAAATTTTTAATTTTAAAAAAAAAATCACAAACTTGGATCTTCTTTTGATGTTATTAACTCCATAAGTCGGGTGAAATTTTGTGGTGGCCATTGAAGATGGCTACAAGAGAGGGTGGGAAAAGAAAAAAAATGATTGTGGTGGTAGTGGCGGCTAGGACTGACGGAACAGGGGAAGAGAACCCTAGCTCTGATACCATAAAGGAAGGTAATGTCTTGCCCTTTATTGATTGAGAATCAACCATAATATATAGTGTACAAGGATGTTACTAGAACGTTTCGTTAGCCTAATTTCTAAGAGAATATTTGACTAATAATATACAATGATACTGTTAGCTCACTAATTTAGGATAATATTCAAACTACCTAATATACAAAACATTACATAAGATATGGTCAAGATTATAATCAAAGCTTATATTCTATCACAAATATTCTCGTTTCTTTTTTACTTGGACTTTACTGACTTGACACTCTTAATTAAATAATTACTATTTATTAAGAGTTTGTTTGATCAAATTACTCATATTAGTTATGTTTTAAAAATCTAAATATCATTACTAATACTTCATATACTCCCTTCCGACCAATTATGTGAATGTGTTTGATTGAGCACTTTAAAAAATAAATAATGACTTTAGAAATTTATGGTCTAAAATAAATTATAGATATTCTTGTGGTAATAGAATATCTCATTAAGGGTAAAATATGTATTTTAAAGTTAAATCATTACACTAAATATCATTCTTTTTTAGAATGACAAAAAAAAGAATGTTGCATAAAAGACGGATGAAGTAGTTATTTAATAATATAGGTAATATATAAAATATAATAATTTTTTCTTGATTTATTAAAATGAACAAGTAAAATGAAAATCTAATTTTCATATAAGGAACTACTTAATGTAATCACCAAATGTTGTGATGGGATGGATAAAATTTCTCCACTCTTAATTAGATATATTTCGGTTCGAGCGTTGAAAATAAAATTAAAAAAATCTGATAGGGAGTGTGTCGCCCTTTATGATTTGTGCAGAGTCAATCCAAATTAATCGGGACCCCAAAACGGATACGTGATAACGAATATAGAAAAGCATACTTTACGTAATCTTAATTTGTGTTCTCCCTTCATCTTCTATTTATTGCACGTACATTCTTCTTCACATACATATAATCTTCGATTTTCTTATATTTTTCTTGGATATAGATTTCATGGCTATCTCAACCAACTGCAATCAAGCTGAGGGTATACACTATTTTGAATACTACTATTTATCGTTTTACCTTTTTCAGAATTTGTTGTAGTGGCCAGAAACTGACATTATACATCAAATCGATGTAGGAATAATGGGAAATCATGAGCCAACCTCATTGGAAAAGCATGTCATGTTCTTTGACATCAATAATGATGGAATAATTTACCCTCATGAAATGTACCAAGTTTTTTCCTTCTTTTCTTTCATAATTAATACCGAGTTCACTTTTTTCATTTACTATTTTATAATATACTTTCATCTTTCTTTGTGAAAGGAAAAGTCCCGAAGACGAAACCCTCCACCTGTACCAGAGGCCCTTGACCAGGTGGGATGTAAATCGAGGGATATGCGCGAGTGGTAGCCCTGCAAGGGAGAGGACCAACGAGACACGAACCCAGCAACAACCCTTGCAATATTTCAGCAAAGACTGTCACCACACGGATTCAAACCCGCGACGTCGGAATGGTTGTACCCCAATCATCTTGCCACTTACCAACTCGCCTGTGCCCCTGGGGCATACTTTCATCTTTCTTGACTCGTCCTAATTATATTTCTGATTTTTAATTTTGTCAACTTTTAGAAAGCTGGGAAGTGATATTTTCCATTCTATGTTTATGGCTGTTCTCATTCATGTTGCTCTCAGTCACCAGACTTGACCGGTAATCAAAATGCTCGATTTATATCTACGAAGAGTTTAATTTTTGTGCACGTCAATATATAAACATTTTTACACTGTAAAATGCACAGCTTAATTTCCATATAAGTGGTTTTGCTTTATCTTTTGTTCTATGTGTGGGGGACATGCATATTTGGTTGAGGGAGGGGAAGTTTAATTTCACTATGGTATTACTGAACATAAAATTTTAAAACTACTTTTGTTATATTAAAGGAACTTAATTTTATCCATTATGATACTAAAGTCACCAAATTGTATTCATTATAACGGTAAATAATTAAGAAACACTGTATTTTTGTCCACTAAAGTAATTGAACTTTATTTAAAATTATTAAACTTGCTCACCATAATGAAAGAACCTAACCATCAAACTAACTTTGCTATCATAATTTCCACTAAAATTAGGTTCAGTCTCCTAGGAACTTCTACCACGAAACTCCATCCAAATGGGTCAAATTTTTAGCGAATAATTTCAAATTTTAATCACACCTTTAAAATGACATCTGGAGCGAACCTTAATCATCAATTTATAAAAAAAATCAACAAACAAAATTTATTTATGAGTTTTCAAGCTTTTAAAACCCAACAATGGAGTTTTTAACTTTTCACCATAATTTATTCAACAATGATTAACTCTGTGATGATAAACTTGAATATCACCCTCAATCAGTTTGTAGGCATCAAAAAAATGGAAATCATAATTACAAATTAATAAATTATTGTCTTTTCCTTAAGCATTTTTAATTATATACAAAATGGACTAAGTAAGGTAAGATCTAAAAATATGGACTAATTTTGATTACTCTCGTTGTCAAATTCATGTGATACATTTTACTTTTTAATTCGTCAAAAAAAAATATGATACATTTCCTTAATTGACAATAACTTAACTTTATACTTTACCTTTTACGCTTAACGAGATCATTTATAACCACACAAATATCTTTGATTTATTTTAGACCATAAGATTCAAAAGTATTATTTTATTTCTTAAATTTCATGTCCAGTCAAACAATATTTGGGTAGGATTTGCATTAATTTTCTCAACAATAGAGTTCATTCGAATTTTATGTGATACGAATGAAGACTAGAATCTTGAAAACAAGTAGTTTTTTATGCTTAGTGTTGCTTTTTATCAAGCAAGAAAGCAATTAACCTATCTTGCATGTGTCAAATGAATTTCTACTGGTTGCTGGAAATTGACAAGTAACAATGCATTTTTGTGTCACATATATAGGGAAAATTCCCGTCTTTGCTCTTCCCCATTGTGGTAGAAAATATCAAATATGCCATGCATGGCAGTGATACTGGTGCCTATGACTCTGAAGGGAGGTAAATTCATGACTACCTTGTAAATAAATGGACTTTTTCATTTTTAGTCCGTACGTATATATATATATATATATATATATATATATATATATATGTATGTATATGTACGTATGTATGTGTATTTATAAATAACATATGTTTATTATATATACTTTTTATACTTATTATTCAAAATATATTCATCCGGGAAAAATTACAGCCCAATGTCTTTGAGTGATCTAGTTTACAAAATATGATCAAATGCATTGATTTTGTATATTTATACATATAATATACATATAATATATATTCCTATATATATAATATACATATAATATATATTCCTATATATATAATATACATAATTAGTGTATTAATTTTGTATATTTTGGCCATATTGATAAATAAATTTGACCAAACTATACAATATTGGTAAGTTTCCCATTCATTTGCCGGCTATTACTTTTAGGGTGGCACAAAAGGTAAAGATCCCGAAATGAATTCTGGTCAGCTCTATCCAAAGTGACTATGCACGGTGTTACATTTGGTACAGTGACTAAATTGAATTGAGTTGCTACTGTTGAAGGTTTGTGCCAGAGAAGTTTGAGGAGATCTTTAAGAAACATACACATCAAAATGCAGATTCCTTAACATACAATGAAGTGAATGAATTGCTCAAGACTAACAGAGAACCGAAGGACTACTGGGGATGGTATCCACTCTTTCCCTGTTTCTTGTTAGTTGTTACTCCCTCCATCCCAACTTTTGTGGTGGTCTTTGATTAGGAACAAAATATAAGAAATAAAGAAAAAATAAGATTTTTAAAAATTTGTGGCAGTGTTTTATATAAAAGGCGAGGGTGTGAGATGGGACGTTTTGCTTAACATGAAGCAAGGCGTAAAGCCCCGAGGCATGGATCGTAAGTCTGTAGTAAAATAGTATAACAATACAAAAATTCTAAAAAAAACATAAATTATTTTTTAAAAAAATTAAAAACATGATTAAAGAAACTGATAGAAAACAAGACTTCTAACATGATATTATAAGTATAAATAATGCAATGAGATAGAGTTATTATGAGATGCAAATCAACTCTAACATCTTAACTTTCAAATATTAAAAGAATCACACTTTTTTAAAATATACTACTATCATACTGTGCAATTTACCTCCCTAAAAGAAAATAATCAATAAAATTTATCAGTATTATAATTAAAACATCACTCCTTCATGATTAAAAATAAAATTACTTTCAAATAGCAAAATAATAAAATATGATAATTTTGAGACATATGACAAAAAACGTGAAGACCAATGACAAGTGAAGGTGTAAAGTTTGGCTATGTATTTTCTAAAAAAATGTTAAGTGATATTCACCCTCACGGTGTTCTCAAATAGTTAATATGAAATATTACTACTTTTTTGAGTTACTCTAAATCTTCATATTTATATTGATGAAAAAATTAAAAATCATTAAGTATCATTCATTTGTTAAATAATGATGGTTAACAATGTTAACTAAGGAATTTGACACATAATTTGTGTAAGAATTGTTAGGCGATCCGAACGTTGGTCGTTAGGCGTGTTTAGGGTGTATAGTCGGGACTCACAAAACTAAGCCCACATGTGAGTCTTGAGGTGTTTTGCCAGTGCCCCGCTCCAGGGCAAGTCCCAAACCCGCCTTTTAAAATAATAATTTGTGGTCTAAAATAAGTTATAAACATTTGCTCTACTATAAACCATCTCATTAAATCTATAAAATGAGAAATGTATAGTCAAATAGTCTCTAAATAAGGAAGTATGGCATTTTTCTGCAACACGCTTAAAAAAAAGTACACCACATAAATTTAGACAAAGATATTACTTGTTTGTGTATAGTGTTTCTGTACATTATTGTCGTCTATTATTTTCTTGCAAAATTAGAAGTACTTCCCATGATTCTGATACAGAGTATGCTCATATCCACTGAGTAAGTAAATAACTATCAAGAACGAAGTAATCTTGGTTAAATTAGAAATCAAGTGTCTCATTTCAATGAATGATTGAAAGAACCACTTTAAGTAATGAATATTATTCAGATTTTGAGACGAAAGAACTCCTTTGCTATCAAAATATTCAATATTTTGAAAAAAATTCATTGATTACCCATAGTCAGGAATAGAATAATTGAGGGAAAGATATTACAATGATAAAAAAAATGACTGGCAAAAGAGAAATTGGCGAGTTCTCATTATTTAATTAAGAAATCCAATTGTTGGTCATTAAAGAATACAAAAGAAAAATTTCAAATTTATAAGATACGATCTATCTGGATCTAAAGTGTCAATTCCAACAAATATTGAACTAAATTTTTTTATTGATTTCGAAATGGTTTGCCGTTTTAGTCCTTGAAATATCGACAATTTCTTATTTCAATCACTATGATATTTAGTTAAATATATTTAACTATCAATTAATTGAAATGTGCACTTTTGATCATTTTGCTTATGAATATTCACAAACTTAACTATTTGCTAATTGACTATATATAAACCTATTTAACTACTTATCATATGTTATGTTAAATTTACATCGTTACTCCATATTTAAGGATAATGTAGTTTAAAAAATAAATTAAATATAACGTATTTCGTGAAGGGGGCTAAAACACACATTTTAATTAGTTAAAGGTTTAATATGTATAGTGAATATTACCAACACAAATATTAGAATTTACAAATGGATCAAAAGTGAAATTATCCTTATTTCCTTATTTATTTTTCTTTTAACTCATCTTTTCTATGTGTAGGGCAAATGCTTTTGTAGATTGGAAGTCTTTATATGATTTAGGCAACAAGGATGGAATATTGACGAAAGAAACCGTAAAAGCTGTGTATGATGGAAGCCTTTTCAAGCAAAAGGCAAAAGAGCATGCTTCAACGTAGTGACCCAATCGGCCAAGGTGTTAACTATCATTGTTTGATGTACAAGATGGTACTATTAATTAAATTATAGTCATATGCAGTTAGTGTTACTATTGTTGTTATTTTAATTCTTCTCATTATCTCAAATTTTGAGATAGGCAATGCAACATAATATGTATTTTTTATTTTATGAATTTGTAGTGTCCTTGAATTACTGACATAAAATATTGGACACCTTTGTCTCTTTCGTTCTCACCATGGGCTGAAATTTATTTTTTATATTCCCAGCTAGGCTAGGTGTAGGAAGATATTCCTTCATTATTATTCTCCCAAATATATAATATATACATGGATTAAAGAAAGACTATTCTATCTTATCTAATTTACAAGATCCTAATTACATTTACAATAATTAAAATAATTATAATATCAATTATAATAATGAGAGAGATGATTATGGGATCTTCCCATAATTACTCTAACAGTCCCATGCAATCTTAGCTGAAGGTTCTCGAATGTTGAAACTGTCCCTGAAATCATCAAGAAATACGCGCGAAAGACCTTTTGTAAAGATGGCAGCTATCTTATAACTGAACAACACATGGAGAACACAGACTTGATCACCGACAACTTTTTCTCGGACAAATAAGATACCCATTTCAATGTGCTTCGTGCGTTGATGCTGAACATGATTACCAGATAAATAGATCGCACTCACATTGTCACAATAGACTACTGTTTCCTTTTCAATCGGACAATGGTTCTCCAGTAGCAGATTACGGAGCCAACATGATTCATCAACAACATTTGCCACCCCTCGGTATTCCGCCTCTGCACTTGACCGAGATAGTGTGGACTGACGTTTGGAGGACCATGAGATGAGATTGTCACATAAGAACACACAATAGTCGGAAGTGGAACGATGTGTTTCTAGGCAGCCACCCCATTCCGCATCAGTGTAGGTAGAAAGATTCGATACGGATGACTTATACAGATGAAGTCCGAAATGTAGAGTACCCTTACCATACCGCAGAATCCTCTTGAGAGCCCCCATATGTTCTTCATTCGGATCATGCATGTGTAAACAAACTTGCTGGACGGCATAGAAAATATCAGGCCTCGTAAAGGTGAGATACTACAATGCACCCGCTAGGCTGCGGTAATGTGTGGGGTCGTTGTATGGAGTACCTGAAGTATTGCTCAGCTTCGCCTTCGTGTCCACAGGAGTATGAGAAGGTTTGCATGAAGACATCACTGCTTTGTCAAGTATCTCCCCGACATACTTCTTTTGACTGAGAAACAGACCACATGCATAGTGAGTGACAACAATGCCAAGAAAATAATTCAACGGACCTAAGTCCTTCATCGCAAATTCAGCTGCAAGAAGAGACTTATTGGACTGGTGAAGTGAGGTTGAGGATACAGTGAGGATAATATCATCAACATATAGAAGTATATAAGCCACATTAGTGCCTTTTTTTATAAATAAAGAAAGACTGATCAGACTTACTGTGAGAGAATCCCATTTTGGAAACAAATCCTGAAAACTTGTTATACCATGCCCGAGGAGCTTGCTTAAGACCATATAAGAATTTTCTCAACAGGCACACATGATATGGATGGGCAGGATCGCAGAATCCCAATGGCTGATGCATGTATACCGTTTCCTGTAAGTGGCTATGTAAAAATGCATTCTTGACATCCAACTGATGAATGGACCATGACTTGGACAGTGCCAGACTAAGAACAGTCCTGATAGTTGCAGGCTTGACTACCGGACTGAATGTTTCATCGCAATCGATTCCCACCTGCTGAGACCTGCCATCACCAACAAGACGAGCTTTGTATCTCGCAAAAGAACCATCAGAATTATTTTTATGATAAAAAAACCCACATGGACCGAATTATATTCACATTAGATGATCGTGGTACCAAATCTCACGTCTTATTTTGAATAAGAGCAGTAAATTCATCTAACATGGCAACCTTCTAATTCGGGTCTGAAAAGGCAGCTTTGGGATTTTTTGGTATTGGTGAGGGTTGGACTGAGGTGGTTAGGTTAAAATGGTGTTTAGGGCAAAAAATCATGTGCATTGCAGGTGTTTCCATGGTCTGTTTAGGTGTTGGGCTGTTGGATGGTTGGGTGGTGTTGGCATTTTGGGCCGAAACAATGGGTAGGGTGGTTTCGGTATTTTGGGCCAAGGTAGTGGGCCTGGTACTGGTCTGGGCCAGCATATTACCGGAAGAGGGTGGGGTGACGGGTTGAGTTGTAGGTGTTGGTGATGGCCCTAAATTGTTATTTTGAGAGTTTATATGATACCTTAAAATTGGATGAATTTCGTCGTCCAAAAAATTAGGGGTGATCGGGTCCGGGTTCCCTAACGTTTTGGAACTACCCGGAACCTACCAGGACCTTGCGGTTCCGGGTAGGCTCCCGGGTATCCGGAATCGGTGTTTCTTTGTGCAAAATAATGCCTTCGTATAACAGTTTTGGTTTAGGAATAAACTCGTCTGCTTATCCTCTGAAAGCCAGTGCCACAAAACCCATAAAGAATCCTTTCTGAGCAAATATCCCAAGAATGTTTCAAAGATTTGCTTTGGTTTTCGTTTCAACTTTCTTTTTCAATAACTTAAAGGAGTACATAGTTTAAAAATTCAATTTTTCAGTTTTCTACCGCTTTTGGCTTTTTCTCTGCTTATGATTGTCACTTTGTATTATTTGATTTGTTTCTTGATGGTGAAAATGATTGTTCTGCATTTGGTTTCCCCCCTTAAATGGTGTACTTTAGTATGACCTTTTTTTTATTAACTAAAAAATAATGAGATTAAAAAAGTAAAAATATTTAATATTTCATAGGTTTCGGATATCGGTTCCGGGTCCCGGTACCTTGTCTCTATTTGCCGGAACCGGACCCGACATTGATCGGTTCCTAATTTTACTACCCGAAACCTACCCGTTATTATAATATATCTACCAGAAACCTACCCGTTAGTGTCGGTTCCGGTCGGGTATCTGGGTATCTTGTACCCGTGCTCACCCTTACAAAAAATCATATGAAGGTGGGGATGCCGCTCGAGATGTAGCAAACGAGAATGTTGATTCATCAAAGATAACCTGATGGGAAATAATTATTTTTCCTGTTGACATATCAAAGCATTTCTATCCCCTATGATTTTATGGGTACCCCAAAAACACGCAAAGAGTAGACCGAGCTTGAAGTTTATGAATGGTGGTGGACGGAAATAAGGGATAACACAAACACCCAAAAACCCGTAAATGTGTAAACGAAGGGATACATTTGTACAATACCTGAGTAGGGGACACATTGAAGAGTAGTTTACTAGGACGAATATTTAAGAGATATGTAGCAATTTGAAGAGCATGATGCCACAAATTTAGTGGTGTGGACGAATGCATAGGGATAGAGCGAGTCATATTGTTGATTGTTCGAATCTTTCTTTCAGCTTTCCCATTTTGAGAAGATGTATGTGGACAAGAAATACGAACAGACATCTCGTTTTGGTGACAAAAATTCTGAAATTGAACATTTATAAATTTCCCCCCATTATCACATTGAAAACATTTAATGGTTTTGCCAAACTGAGTTTTGATAAACACACTAAATTGTTTCAAAATGTTATAGGTCTGTGATTTTTGTCCTAAGGAAAAGGTCCACAAAAAATTCGAAAAATCATCAAGAATGAGAAAATAGTACTTATGACATGTAGCACTTAATAATTAATACGAATGAAGTCCACAAATCACAATGCAAAATATCAAATGACATAACAGTATTAGTAGTAGATGCAGAAAATGGAAGTTTAATATGTTTACCAAACACACAGGTTTGACAAACAGAAGAGTCCAAACGTCCATTATAAGAAACCAAATTATTCTTCCTAAATTGGTTAAAAATCGGTGCTCCTGGGTGTCCCAACCTATTGTACCATATACTAGGAGAGATGGCCGCAAAGGTGGAAGGTTTGACCATGTGGTTGTTGGAGACAGAGGTGATGGGGTATAAGTCCCCCGTGCTATTACATCTCATGAGCTGCATCCCCGTCTAAAAATCATTCATAGAAAAACCAAACGGATCAAAATTCATAGAAACATTATTGTCAGTTGTAAAACGTCTAACAAAGACCAAGTTTTTAATTAATTTTGGTGCATGTAAGACATTTTTCAAACATAAAGGTGGGTGGGGAGAGGATAGTGTTACCTGACCAATACCACAAATTGGAATTTCCTACCCACTGCCGACAATAATATTTTTATTACCACTCGTATTAAAACAAGACGAAAGATTACCTTGAGATGCTGTCATGTGTGACGTAGCCCCTGTATCAATGTACCACGATTCATCTGGAATATTCGGATTCATGTGACTCGTGGCTTGTTCAATATCCGTGGGTGCATATCCGACAGAAGATGGTGCCTAAGCTGTAAACGCATGTTATGGACGAGATCCAAGAACCCCGGTTGGCCATTTGAAGGAGGAGGTCGGACCCACGAAGAGGTCGGGAATGGGCATGGCGTGGCAGCCCACTGTGGGGCCCAGACCCACGGTGGGTACTGCCCCCACTGCTCGCCACTATTGTTTGGAAACTACCCGCCACTGCCAGCCCGCCACTGCCCGGGTTGGCTGTCGCCGTTGGAGGTTTGTCCCCCGCCCCGTCCACGTCCTTTTCCACCATTATTTTTTCCTTTTTTGTTTCGCTTTGAACCCTATTTTTACCATTATTTTGACGAGTATTATGGCAACTCGAACCAGAATTTTGGGGCTCCAAATTAGTGGAAAAAGAGTTGGTAGAGACTAGAGTCGTTCTACCGGTGGTTGTGCCCGATGATGCATGCTTTTCCTTCCTCGTTTACTCGAGGATTAACCTCGAACGGGCCGCGTAAAATGGAGGTAACAAATTGCTTTGCTGAATGAACGCAACAACACCATCATATTGTTCATTCAACCCCGCAATCAATTGAAGGACTAACCTTTGATTCGTCACGGGCGAACCAACGTTGAATAGTTGGTCCGCAAGTACTTTTAATTATTGACAGTAGGCTGATATGTTAGAAAAATCATTCAATTTAATATTTGTAAATTGGTGTTCAAGATAAACGATCCTGGACATTTTGTTATCTTGAAAAATATTTTCTAATCTTTCCCACGCATGTTTAGCCGTAGAATTGGGTTCTAAGATGGTATGAGGAAGATCATTCGAAATTGTGCCATAAATTCATTGAAAGACAATAGCATCTAAGCGAGACCATAATTTCTTGTCCACCGTAGTGGTATCCGACGGTGACTCGGATGGAAGAATATGGTCAATCACCTCATAAGCACAGCAGTGAATTTTGAAAAGTTCTGCCCATGAGGTATACTGTCCTTTCTCCATTTCAAGAGTGATGGAGATGAAGTTCTTGACGTTATTGACGGCAAGAGCGGGATGAAAGGTTTGTTTTTCGTCCATAGGTTTCACTTAGAATCAAAAGAAAAGAAGAAGAAAGTTGTCTTTTTGATAGAAGTGGATGAAAAAACAAGAAAACCCTTAGGTTTTGGGATTGGATGTTGCTGAGGGGGTGGGTGGTACCAACAAAGAACTCGGCTAGGGTTTGGAGGAAGAAAGGTTTAGGGTTTCTTTTAAGTTAGGGTTTTGTGTTGGCCAAAAGTTAGTAGGACAAAAGGGATGGAAATCATGCGAGAAGAGAAAGAGATTAGGGCAAGGATATTTTGGCTCTTGATATCATGTAGAAAGATATTCATTCATTATTATTCTCCCAAATATACAATATATATACATGGATTAAAGGAAGACTATTCTAGAAAACTATTCTACCTTACCTAATTTACAAGATCCTAATTACAATTACAATAATTAAAATAATTACAATATCAATTATAATAATAAGAGAGATGATTATGGGATCTTCCCATAATCACTCTAAAACTAGGGCCATTCGCACAAATACCCTAATTTGGTTTATTTTTTTTGGCCCCGCAAATTTGTGGTTTTTAATTTTTGTCCTTCAGCTTTTTGGCGCGGCATAACTTAGATTTCGCTCGGCAAAGTGTGTGTTTAGTTTCAGCATATGTATCATAACATCTCACAAGTTATGTCGGACATGACAACACTTTCAACACTCAATATAATCTAAAAATGAAATAAGTTTAGATTTCGCTTGACAATATTTACACTTAGCTTCGACATATGTATCATAACATCCACACAAGTCATGCTATAAAAGGAAAAACTTTCAAAACTCAACATAATCTTAAAAGTACTACACAACTTATGTCGTTTAACTTAATTCCTACAGAATATGTGTTGAGAGGCAAACGTTCAGTTTTCGATGACAAATTTTGTACATAACTTATGTCGAGCGAGCATATCTGAATATTTTCATTAAATAAACCGTTGAGACAAAAACAAATTTTGTACATAACTTATGTCGAGCGAGCATATCTGAATATTTTCATTAAATAAACCGTTGAGACAAAAACTAAAGACCATAAATATGAGGGGGAAAAACTAAAGGCGTTTGAAGGGAAATCCGCACAAAAACTTAGCTAGCCTAGCGATTGGGGCAGCTATGGCGGTTTTTAGTTCAAGAATTCTGTACAACTCATATGGACCCAAGCAAAGAGCAGGAGAGTTATTTATAGGAAAAATTATGTAACTGAATATGCTTCATAATTACTATATTTTATAGTCGTACTTTTAAAGAATTACAAAACATAGCTGTATACATCTTATAGTAGATATATATTGATACACGTATTTCTAAATTGTAGACACAATTTTTGTATGAGCGCATATTGTGTATATGCTATCATGTAAATACAATATATCAGTGTATATACGTCATATATACAATAATATCAGTTTTCATACATTGTATATATAATGTATTAGATATATGTATTGATACTGTATGTGCGCGCATACAGTGTATATGCTACGTTTTGAAATAAAATTATTGTTACATTTTAAAACAAAATATAACATTTTTTACGAAAAAGGACACTTATCTCGCTATTTATGAAATATTCCCTTTATAGATATACTAGTAAATTTATCCGCACTTCACGTGATCGTTGTCTTTTTACTAGATTAACAACATGACGTCTTTGTAATGATTGAAAAATAATTTTGCAATAACTATAAATATCTTTAAATATAAAAAATAATCTACACATATAAGCTTATATTTATGATTTTTTTTAAAAGTAGTTGTAATTCAATTAAATTATTTTTAAAAAGTTGTTTCTTAAATTCCTCCAGAAATAATGGTGATAAGTCAATTACTCATCCTATCTTTGGCTAATTGTAGTCCATGCGTGTCTAACCTAACTTATGGAGTAAATTTCGGTACTAACTTAATTAAATTATATAAAACTTTAAACTAAAAGAAACCAAACAATCAGCAATATAGCTTATTGACCATGACAATGCATATAGGCAATATATAGAGAACGTGTCCTTACATACTTACATTTGTTTCAGTTGATTTTCCACGTTGCCTTGAGTAATAAGCAAAAAATTTAATCCACTAAAGCTTTGGCTGTTTTTATTTATTTACTAGTTTTGAGCACGCGCATTGCACGTGTGACCCGTGTGAATAAGTAGAAAAAAATTATAATGTATTCTTTAGAGGCTTGTAGACAGGTGTCATGTGTAGTAGTCTTGTGTGACCTTGGTATATGTATGTATATATATAAGTTGGTTATCTGATTTTACATAATCCTTTTTCGGCTTAGTCAGTGTTTAATTATGATTAGGTATTGATAGAGTGATTGGTGGTACCCGGCGGGTAAAATTCGGGTCCCCGTTGTGGCCCTCCGGTTTGGATCGTGACACCGACTGAGGGGGTGTATTAGCACGTGTGTACAACTATTGATTTATCATATTTAGGGTTATGTAATAATTATGGTAGAACTAGGATCCCTGTTATATAGGGATTCCACATTGTACACTTATATATATTTTGAATTAATGAGAAAGACTCTCCAAGGAAGATTAATACAATTCTACGTGGTATCAGATCCAGGCCCATTTCGATTCTTTGTTCACCGATGTTGGACCCCCAAATTATATTGTCCACGCTCCAGTTAACGAGGTCTGGGCGTGCGAGGAGTGTTAAGAGTCCCAGATAGGAAATGGAATGAGAACATGCACTCCTTATATGGACTTGGACAATCCTCACCCTACAAGCTAGTTTTTGGGGTTGAGTTAGGCCCAATATCCATTTTTTTTACAGCTTCCAACCTTTCGGGAACATGAGTACCGGTCATAGTATTTGGCCAGTCGTATTAGTTCCGTACAATTTGCCACCATGGGATTGCATGAAGAATTCATATTTCATGACGACACTTCTTATTCCAGGCCCCAAGTGTCCAGGTAATGATATAGATGTATACTTACAACCAATGATTGAAGAGTTAAAAGAATTATGGGACGAAGTGGAGACTTATGATGCACACTCACAATCTAATTTTATGATGCGTGCGGCTGTGATGTGGACAATCAATGACTTTCCTGCATATGGAAACCTCTCGGGCTGGTCAATCAAAGGTACGATTTCATGTCCGTGTTGCCATAAAGATACACAATCTAGTTCCTTACGTAATAAGTTGTGTTATATGGGTCATCGTCGCTTCCTTCCAATGGATCATCCATGGCGCAAAAATAAGAGGTTATTAAATTGGAAAGTGGAGATGGGGGTTGCACCTAATCCTTTAACAGGTGATGAAGCACTGGCACAATTACAAGGTTTGAGAATTGTGACTTATGGTAAAGGCCAAAAGCGAAGGCGTGATGTTCTCAAAGATGCTTATAACAGGAGGAAGAAAAGTATTTTTTTTCAATTACCTTATTGGGAGACTCTTTTGTTACGGCATAACCTTGATGTAATGCATATAGAAAGAAATGTATCTGACAACATTGTATCAACTGTGATGAATATAATTGGAAAGACAAAGGACACATTGAAAAGTAGATATGATTTGGTGGACCTTGGTATCAGGCAAGGGTTACATCCCATTGAGGATGGGAATAATGTTTTGTTGCCGGCAGCATGTTGAAGGTATGCAACTTCTTAGCAAATTTGAAGGTTCCTGATGCTTTTTCATCGAACATTTCAAGGTGTGTCAACATACATGAAAAAAAGATACATGGATTAAAATGTCATGATCATCATGTATTGTTACAAGACATTTTTCGAGTAGCAATATGAGGTTTGCTACCTAAGGAAGTGTCTGAACCAATTATAGAATTGGGCCAATTTTTCAAGAATTTATGCTCTAAGTGCCTGACAATTGAAGATCTTGATATTCTAGAGGCTCAAATTGCTATCACATTGTGTAAACTTGAAATTGTTTTTCCTCCGGCTTTCTTTGATGTCATGGTTCATTTGCCAATTCACCTGGTAAGAGAGGCAAAGCTTGGCGGACCAGTTCAATCTCGATGGATGTACCGTTTTGAAAGGTTATACGTTCTATAAATTTGAATGCTATAGTTTTAGAATGACACATTATATTAACAGTCATTTGGATACAGGTACTTACGGATACTTAAGTCATATGTTCGCAATTTAGCTCATCCTGAAGGTTGTATTGCAGAAGGTATTTTATCAGAAGAAAATCTCACATTTTTCTCACGATACTTGAAGAATATCCCAACTAAATTTAATAGATCAGCTAGGAATGATGACGAATCTTTGTCAAATGGTGATATGTTATATCTTTAAAAACAGTGGGCGACCAAAAGGTGGTTCAAATACTGTCGATTTACCTCATCATGAGTTCAAACAACTAGGCATGTATGTGCTTCAGAATTGTGAAGAGGTTTGGCCATTCATGGAGTAAGTTTTCAATTAATTCCAACATAGTTTCGAAGTTAAGTCAGTGCTTCCGTTTGGTTTGAGCTTTGGGCTTATCCCATCGACAAATGTTTCTCTTATTTTTCTTGAGACAGATGTTACTCTTATTTTTTTTCTCACTGTTTCATGGTTTTCAATTTTTTCCAAGTAATTTGCTAAATAATTGTCGCATAGTTTGCATCTTAGTTGGGTTTTGTTGTTCATTATCTTTTATCTGAAGCTCTATATACTACATTGATATATATTTTTATATATGCACAATTAATATCTACTATTAGCTATCATGTTAGATAAATTAATATTTATGTTAGGTACACTGTTAGAAATGGGTTCGAGAGTTCTTTTTCACCTAATGTTAAAAACTTTAGCTACTACTATTGTAGTGTTAGTCTTGTTTCTTGCTTTCTTTGTTGGATTAGATTTTGAAGGAAATTAACTGCATATTAGTTCTCTGCATCATGTAAGTTCCTGCTTGGCATAGTATTTTAAGATGTCATCATTTTTCAGTTGGTTGATATGCTTTACTTAGTCCAATTACATTGATTTAACTAACTTTATTACAAAAATGTAGGGAGCACAAGAAAGAGATTGAAAGACAAAGTTCAATGAGAGATGAAAGGCATACCAATGATTTTCCTGATTGGTTTTGTGCACGTTTAGGTTTCTAATCAAATGACATTAAATATAAAATGTAATTATCCAATGATAATATTAGTTATGAGGTGGTTGTTTGTATTTGCAGATCCTTCAACTGTCTGCACAAGGACATGCAAGTGACAACCTTTTAAGCTTAGCAGTTGGTCCAGGACCAGTGATGCTTCGATATTCTACATTGACGGTGAATGGATTTAGACTCCAGACAAAGGATCTTGAGTCGAGAAGAAAAACACAGAATTATGGAGTTCTTGTGAGAGGAGATGATTCAGACTCTAAAAAAGAGTATTATGGCGTAGTGGAGGACATTTACGAGTTTTCTTGTACGGGAAATAGGAAAGTTTACCTCTTCAGGTGTAATTGGTGGGATGTGGCTCACTTAGGAAAAGGATATAAGATTGACAAATATGGTTTCACAAGTGTGAACACTTGTGCCTTGCGTACAGATGAACCATTTGTGTTAGCACCTCAGTCTGAACAAGTCTTCTACTTGAATGATATGGTTGACAAAGAATGGCTTGTCGTCGTAAAAACAAATCCTCGCGAACTTTATAATATGCCTGAAAAGGATGATAGTTGTATAGAGGTTGAAGATGAAGTGTTACCGAATGGAGAAGCTTATCAACAAGAGGAAGTTGAAATTAATATGTTGCGTACTGATGATCAAGAAAATGATATCGTGGTGTCTTTACATAGGGGTGACGTTGAACCACAAAGCATTAACTATAATGATGCAAGTGAACTGGCTCAGAAAAGTGTCCATAATCAGGAAGATGAGTTCATTAATGACAATTATATAGATATGTCCGAGAATGAAGAAAACGAAGAGGACATTGACATAGAGGACAGTGATGTGGAGTGACCAAAGAAATAGCTTCCAATCAAGTCACAGTCATCCCAAATTTTTGCAGAAAGTGGACATCCCATTTTGGAGATTGAAAACAGTGGTCCAGGTTTGTTCTCTATTGAAATTTGATTATGATTTCAGTTGGTATTTCTTGAACAACATGAAAATGTAAGAAAAGACTACATGGGATTATGTATTCCTTTGTATTTTTGTATGCTTAGTTGTATATGTGTTGCATCCCCTTAGATTCTTCATTTAAGAAGTTATTTAGCTTCTGCATCTAAGAGTTATTACTTATAAAAGAAAATTGTAATTATGAGTACTTGGGCTATGAATTTCTTATGAGATATTTTTGTGTCTACCTTTTGTTGAGAGTGACAACTGGCTCACTTGATTGAGATGGATCCTTGAAAGAATATTCATATGGATGAATTGGTGAACAATATGCTAACTCATCTGGGAAGTCGTTAACAACTTGTTGTTCTAGACTTTCTTGAATTTTTTGCTTCCCACAGAGAGGGTTCACTGTGTTTAAGTTGTAGGAATGATGTTCTCTATTCATAAATAATGAAAAATAAATGGTTCTCTATTGCACTGTGTAAGTGGTGATGGTCATTTAGAACTTGCTTGGTTACAGTCACAGATGGAGCTAAACATTAGTGAACGTCGTGTTTTGTATAATTAACATAATTTCTTCTTCTCTTACGAACAATATAATTTATCTAAAATTTTAATTCTATATCTTTCACAAGTTAGTATAGTTCTTACCAATCAACATGACTATATTGTGATCTTGTGTTTTCTTATTTCTCTTATAGCAGGGACAAGGTTCATAAACAATCACAAATAAGGACGATCAAGGAGGAGTTTGAAGATACCTAGTGTTCTCCGTAAGATTGGAATAATTTCCCTTGAGAATTCCTTTCATTAAACACAATATATATAGTTGTACAGAGGTTGATTCAAACTACAATAAGAATCCTAAGTTACCTTAAATATACACCTATCATAATTACAAAATATTTCGGAGAATATTCGCTAATACTCCCCCGCAGTCGGAGCGGGAGGAGGCCGAACGCTAAGGCTGAATCTGAAGTCGGTGAAGAGCTGTCTCGGTAGTCCCTTTGTGACAATATCTGCATACTGATAGGAGGAAGGCACGTGTAATATTTTGACCTGAACAAGGGCGACCTTCTCACGCACAAAGTGAATATCCATCTCGATATGCTTGGTCCGCTGATATTGGACCGGATTGTGAGACATATAGATGACAGATAAGTTGTCACAGTAGACTATAGACGCCTTTCGCAGTGGGCACTGGAGCTCCAAAAGAAGATTTCGGAGCCAACATATCTCAGCAACGACATTAGCAACTCCGCGATACTCTGCTTCAGCACTTGAACGGGATAGCGTGGCCTGCCGCTTGGTGGACCAGGAGATAAGATTATCCCCAAGAAATACACAGTAGCCCGAGGTGAAGCGACGCGTGTCCAGGCAGCCTGCCCAATCTGCATCCGTGTAGGAGAGTAACTTGGTTGGTGCAGAGGGATAGAATAATAGCAGAGGAGGCAGTAAGAACAATGTCATCCACATATAATAGCAAATAAGTAGTGCTGCTACCTCGATGAAAAGTGAAGACAGAGTTATCACACCTGCTACATATAAATCCGATCTGCATAAGATACCTGACAAAGCGATCATACCAAGCGTGGGGTGCCTGTTTTAAGCCATACAATGACTTCCTGAGACGACATACAAACTGCGGGACTGCCGGATGAACAAAGCCAGGGGGCTGATACATGTACACAATTTCTTTCAAATCCCATGAAGAAATGCATTCTTGACATCAAGTTGATGAATCGGCCAATGCATGCGCATAACAATACTGAGAACAGTCCGAATAGTAGCCGGTTTAACAACCAGACTGAATGCCTCACCACAATCAATACCCTCCTGCTGATTAGTGCCATTAGCAACCAGTCTTGCCTTATACCGCTCCAAGTCACTACTGTCTCTGAACTTGTGACGAAATAGCCACATACACCGGATAACATTCACACCGTCCGGTCTAGGTACCAAATCCCAAGTGTTTTGCTTGGTTAAAGCATTAAATTCCTCGCACATGGCCTCATTCCAATTAGGGTCCAGTTTGGTTAGTTTTGGATTTTTTGGAATGGGTGATATGATTTGTGTGGAGAGGTTAAAATGGACCTTGGGTTTGAAAATCCCGTGTTGTGCATGAGTCTTCATACAGTGGATAGGCAGTGGTGGTTGGTCTGGGCTTTGTGGCTGCTGGCTTGCGGGTTCTGGAGGCAGCAATGGTCTGGTTGGGTAGGAGACACGGGTGGGTGGGTGGGTTGATCAGTGGGGTGTTCGACTGAGAGCTAGGAGGTTATTGAGTGGAGACAACGCTGGACAGTGGTGGGGACGGAGCTGCTGGTGCAGACTCCGTCGGAACAGTAAGCTGCCGGTGGCATATTGACTAGAGAACAGGGGACAGACTCGGCTCATCGAGAAAGGTGTAATCCGTGGTTTGAAATTTTTGGAGGTTTGAGAACGGAAAGGTATCTTTGGAATAAAATCCAGTTAGAAAAGGCCAATCGGATGTGGTATCGTATTTAATAGAAATGGCCTCCCCCGCCTTTCTCCGATTTGAGAAAGGGTATGGGGCACTAGTGACTTCTTTCAGGTCATTAACTAGAACTAACACGAGGTATCACAGTGGGGCCTGTCTTCTGTCCGGTTCAACATGCATTCCCATCGACGAAGGATAGAACGGAAAGAGAGCCTTACTAAGCTCGGCGGCTGGCTAGCTTAGCTCTCGTCCTGTAGCTGCTGCTTATCGACCACAGCAGGCCCCGCGAGTAGTCGAACAAATGAGAGGTTGTCGATGAAGGGGTTAAAGGTTGTCTAGACGTCGTAGAGAATTGAGAATTCGAAGTTTTTTGTCTGGTCGAGAAGGGAGGGGAACTGGACCTTTCACCCCTAGCCACAAGTCATCCCCGTATTTTTTCCTTTCTATCCCTTTCCTTTCTCGGGTCAAAAGAAGAATTTGATCCTGGCTCAGAAGGAACGCTAGCTACACCATCCCTTGAAGTAAGTAAAGGACGCAAAGATCTTATGATGATGGGTTAACATGAGGTTGCTGTTGCCCAAAACCAACAAAGGTTCTAAGAGTCAAGTAAATGGCTCGTCCCTAGTGCCTTTGAACGAACTGAAAGATAGATAAAAAGAGAAGAATTTTTGCTTTCTTCTCAATATTTAAGAGGTGGGTTGGTCAATCCATTTTTGCCATTGGAGCCGCGCCGGGCTATAAAATAAGATACAGTTCTTGTAGTCCAAGGAAATCAAAGGTCCGCTTCCACAAATGAAATCTATATGACAGACAAGGACTTGACTCATTGCCATCGGTGAAATGAATCAATTTGAATCTATCTGTCTTTCTTGGTATGTGTCCAGGTCGATTAGAGGTTCGGCTTCCTTCTCCCCCACCTTTTAGCCTTCTGGACCCCTGAAAAAAAAAAAAAAGCTGAACTCGTCAAATGTGACGTGACGTGAGACAATGATTTTATGAGTGGCTATGTCATAGCACAGGTAGTATCAGGTAACTCTAATCACTAAATTATCCTTGCACCAAAGTGTTGACACATTGGCCAATCAAGGTTAATTCTTGTCTTTTGCCTCACTATTTAAGCCATACAAGGAGGGTGATTACCAGTAGAATCCACACTTTAATTCATATAGAATTCCCTCCACCCTTTTACCACTGCCTTTTTCTTTTAGTAATTATCACACTTGACATTACTAAAACAAGATACACCCATCCTTTCCCACAACATGATACACCCCATTTACAGATCTCAGCAACAAACAGAAACAGCAGCACCAGAAAGCCCTGGAAGAAGTCTCTTATTTCTTGGCCAGAGAAAGTAAGATCCTTTTTTTCACAGTGAGTAATACATTCTCTCTGAGCCGAGAGTCTACCGGAAACAATCTCTCTACCTCCACAAAGGTGAGGTAAGGTCTGTGTACATCCTACCCTCCCCAGACTCCACTTGTGTAATCACACTGGGTTTGTTGTTGTTGTTTGAGTAATACCTTCTCTTTGTCAGGCGCTGCGCTTCTAGTTTGAATGCTCCTTTAAAATCCCCCAGCATTTTCTACCGATGACCAAAAATGTCTATGCATTTACAGCGTGCACGTACAGTCATCACTCAAGTTTCAATATCAGCAATGCTACTACTATCTCTTATTTGTGAAGAATATGAAGTTTCTGCACACATGACTCATATTCCATTATCCCTCAGTCAAATGTGTCAGACTTACAGTACAAATGGATCAGGGAAAAGAAATTCTGAATTGCACTAAAACTCTGTTAAGTAACAATAAAATAGGAGGTCCGGTTTTCCTTGCTTTCTCTATGGTTCCTTGATATTTCTTCCATCTTCTTTTCCATATTCTCTGTAAAACTTTGGAGAGTTGCTAATGTTGGGTTTTTTTAAGGTGTGAAGGGAAATGAGAAAAGACAGCTTTTGGAGTGCATCTCTCCATCTCACCCTTTCATTGTCTATAAATTCAGAGGCTTTGCCGCATATTTTAAAACACTGAAATATCAAATTCATGCAATCTTCTTCTGTATTTTTTTTCTTACAAAAAAAGTATTGTCTTTGTGTGGTTTGTGATTGTCTTTTAAGTTTGATGAAGTTATTGGCGTTTGAGGTACCGCTACTCCAATAACATATATACTCGTTCTATCATGGGAGGAAGTAATCCAACACTTCGGGTACAATAAGGGGATTAAATTCCTTAAGGACACAAAATGAATTCCGTGGGTTCGGATAATTAATTATATATTCAGGTTTACTATTTTGAACACAGGTTACTAACAGCCAATTTATAATTACACCATATATTATGTACAATGAGCTTATCCAATGCCAAAAAACTTGTGGAAACATCGAATACCCCCACGCGAGTTCCACAATGACACGGAAAAAGAATGAGACATATTAAGAAAGCAGACTAGGTACATATGTTGAAAACACTTGATGGAAGTTATGACGAATCTCTGCGTGAGGTTGATCAATATAATTGTTCATAGGCTTTGGAGGAGCGCCCTTTTGCAAGATGGAGGTTGCGTGCTTAGATAAGGGGATGCAGACTCAACTCCCAGTGTCTTCAATAGGAATTGCCTCTCCTGAAAAAAAATGGTACACAATTTATGTCAGTCTTGCATCTGAATTCACATGAAAAAGCTATGTTGAGGAGCATCAAACTAAGCTAGAAATATTAGGTTATCAGAACTTAAGAAACAATTTTGAGCTAGAAATGTAGCTCTAGTTGTACGATAGACAGTGTGATGTTATAGTTTTCGTAGAAGTCAATGAAACCGCTGAATAGAAACTATGCCTATAAGGATATTATGATATAGACTTGTCACAAATGTCTGTTGCTTATGCATTGTCTCACTTACACAAACATAACCTTTTGTTGATGGATTAAGTTATCTAGGAATACAAGTCCAACTTTTTATTTATTACCTCAATGCATTTCAACTTGAACTGTTTTGCTCCGAAGCATTACATCTTCTTAATATTAGTCCAAACCATAAAGCAATGATTTCTTACACTTTCAGAAAACTTTGGGCTGGGTATTGCTGCAGCTAATGATCTGAATTGTGGAGTTACTTGGAGAGGAGAACTGAAATCTGCCTTAGGATATTCACATTCAGTTGTTTCTGGTCCATGATTTGCTCTCATTTCATCACAAACAGTCGGAGTATCTGCTGCAATCAAAGTAACAATTTTTATAAGAACATAGCGATTCGGCATAGCTATATAGTACTCCAGCGGTCCCAATTTATGTGAAGGTGTTTGACTAGACATGAAGTTTAAAAGAAAAATGAACTTTTCAAACTTGTGGTCTAAAATAAGCAATAGAAATTTATGTGGCTAGAAATCATTTCATTAAGGGTAAAATGGGAAAGCTACAAGTTAAATTATACCCCGTCTGTCCCAATTTATATAACACACTTTTCTTTTTACTCAGTCCCAAAAAGAACGACACATTTCCTTATTTGACAATAATTTTACTTAAACTTTATCTTTTACATCTATAACCACACAAATATCTTTGGCTTATTTTAGACCACACGATTCAAAAATCTTCCTTTATTTCTTAAACTTCGTGCCCAGTCAAACTACACCATATAAATTGGGACGGAAGGAGTACTAAATATGAAAAAATGTCATTATATTTTTGGACTGACTAAAACAGAAGAAGTGTCTCATAAATTGGGACAGAGGGAGTATGTAATAAAATCCTGTAGTCATTTGCCCAAGATATGAAATTCGTCGTACCATGAGGAAGTGATAAATCGCAGAAAAATCCATTTTCCAATTCTTGAACTCCAGTTTGATCACCTATTTGAGAATTCTGCAATCCAGATTCAATGTCATGTGCACACGGCTCAACTTGACTTCCTTCTATTTTATCACCCAGTGCACGCGACAGCAGAGTTGATCCAGTACTGTACTCTGAACTGCCACCAGACTCTTCAGGTAAATCAGGTTGCCTGTATATCTAGATTTTAGATTGTGGTAAAGGATAAACCTGCAGTAGGAAAAATGAGCTTGTTCTGGTCAATACCTTTTAGATGGTCGGCTCCCTTCGTTACTACTTGAGTCCGTCATCAGGTCCTTATGAGTATCATGCCCGGAAATCATCTCAGGAAGCCGGAACTTGAGCATATCACCTTCCTTCGTTTGATGAAGAAAATCCTGAAGTACCTGCACAATATTCAAATATTGTCACGGGGCTGAACAATATTTTGCCATTGTCAAATATATAAATCATGCAAGTAGGTGGATCATGAGTCCTGCCTGACTACAGTAGAGAAAGTCTATGTAGGAGTAAGGTTTTATTTACAGCTTGTTGCTTCCTCAGCGAGATTACAACTTCTGCGGCCACTAATGTAAGAATAGCTTACCTAGTGATTAACCACAGGGATTATGCAATTATTATAAAAGGAGTGGAGTAGAATTAAAAGAAACTAGATTTAGGGTCTATATCCAAAAACTAGAAAATTATTACTAACTTTTTGGATACAGAAAAAGGAAAGAAAAAGAGCAACTATTGACCTCACCTTCCAAGCATTTTCAAGACTCTGGTTAGTGTGTTCCGAATTAACTTTGTGTGCCAGTGAGCTCAGTAATTCTGCTTGTTGCATCAATACATATATCTTTGGATCGTTCTTCTTAAGGAATGTTCCTTGACTTTTGTTAGCACTATCTGCTTGAAAATCCAGAAATAGTTACATATTTCTTTTGGCCAGTTGAAATAATCAATCGTATGCTGTTCCCTCATCTGATCTTCCACTGTCCCTTTTATATACGAAGTTTACTGTCAAAGATTGAAATATATTAGTTAATTACCGTTTTCAGATGTCTCTTTCATGTTGTTGACATGCTGATGAGATGCTGTATTTGCCCCAGCAATATGGAAATTCTGACCAAGCACTGCAAATGGACGTCTAAGCGGTTGGTTTTTATTCGCACAATCATCTAAAATATGTCTCTTCCTACATCAAGACAATTTCATATTATAATACATAACTTGGGTCTCTCTGCGACATAATTTAACCATGCTGTATTCATTTACCTCAACTTCTTCATAGGCTCGGAAACATTAGATATTCTGTCAATATCGAGCCTATCTGGAAAGATATTCCTCTTGTTATTTAGATTAATGTACGAAGTGCTGTTTTCTTTCGCCAAAGCTTCATGTTTTGCTTTCTTTTTGCAGAGTGTAGTGAACCGGTTCTTCACAGCATTATCCGTTCTGTATTAACATGCAGGAAAAAAAGTTCAAAACACAACTTTCCCAACTAAACACAAAAAATTCTAACAATAAGCATCAAATACAATGCTGCTTACCTGCCTGACACCACCTTGGCAATTTCGGTCCATCTGTTTCCAAAAATCTTCTGAGCCTGCAAGGGGCGAGTAATCTTTTTCTATCAGATATCGACATATCGACATTGTAATGACAATGCCTTTATCATCACAAAGCAATCTATCCAACTCCAAAATGACATTAATTGACATCAGACGAAACAGAAACACGACTTAAGAACAATGCTAAAATAAGTGATGATGATGAACGTTCGGAAAGGAAGCAATCATATATCAATTTTACCTCGCATAAAAGCATATCTTCTTCATGTGACCATCCACCTTTTTTGAAATCAGAGTTCAAATAAGTGAACCACCTGCAGATTTTTAAAACACAATCACTCAGGTTGACAAAAAAGAAAAAATGTATAGTACTCCCTCCATCCCAATTTATGTGACATTCCTTTCCTTTTTAGTCGGTCTAATGATACTTTTCTATATAGTAAGAATTTAATTTTAAAATATCTATTTTACCTTTAATAAGATGATTTATAGCTGCATATATATAAATGACTTATTTTAGAGTAGAAATTTTAAAAATCCGTATTTTCTTCTTAAAATATGTGTTCGGTCAAATAAGATGACATAAATTGGGATGGACACAATAGTAAAAGGTAAAGGGAAAAAGTCAAATACAGAGTGGTTGCCCTTATAAATTAAGGAGAAAAAAACGGAGAACATGTTGGACTAACCTTCTTCTGCATTGTCTAGTTGTTTTATCCTTAAAGTTTGAAGCTATCATCGTCCAACTACACAATGCATCATGACCAAAAATTTCTTTTTAGCTTATTAGATACCAAATATATGGTCTTTTTATGAATATTTTAAACAAAATCAAAAGGGGGAGAACTATACTTATCAGTTCCATTGATACGAATTTGCTCTCGTAGTATATCATCCTCCTGCAACTCAAAACAATCCATTTCATTTCAGAAAATCATCAATACACCAACACAACAACTCAAAAATTAAGGACCGAGAATCATGAGGTCTCAGGATTCTCTGTCTCAGGTTCAATTCTCAGTGGAGGCATAACATTTCCTATCTATCCAAGCCTTGATGGATAGAGTTACCTGTTAATTGTGTTGCTGGGAGGTAGCAAGTAACACGTAGAATTAATCTAGGTGCGCACAAGCTGCCCGAACACTAAAGTTATAAAAAATAAAAATAAAAAGAGTTGTTCTAGCAAAATCCCAATAAACGGATGCCAAAACACAAATTCAAATAAACCAATTAAGTACGTCTCAATTCCAAATTAGTTAGAGTCAAAACAAATTCAAAAAAACAAGAAAAAAAATACCAAATAACAGTAATTAGTACCTCTTGAGACCAAGAAACAATATGTCTTTCTTTTGGTTTAGCTCCATCACCATTATTTGCATTACTGTTAGCATTGGCTGCCTTCTTCTTCATACTCTGCATGTTTCTCAACCTATAGCTTGCATGCTATGATACAAAAGACCCTTTGATTTATATAACAAATGGCTAAGGGGACAGAAAAGTGGAAAAAACTGTTCCACTTTCTCCTAGGATTCGGACTTTCCACTCCACTTTGTTTTACCCCAGTAAGGTCCAGATAACATGCATGAAACACAACTTTGGATTCACTTGTTTATAGTATTGGAATTCTATGCATTCCAACACAAAATATATACTTCCTCCCTCTCATTTAAATTCATGAGAATCACACGAGTTCTTTTTAAATATTTGTTGCAATGTTGCGACATAGAATAATTTTTACTTTTTAATTTCTAAATATATAAATTTCATTTTAAAATTTTTACGTTCAAATTCACTTAGCCTTGTTTATGAGGAGAGATAAGGATAAATTTATAAAAATACACTTTTCAATTAATATGGGAGGGATGGAGCAGTTCCTCTAACTCAATTGTCGGCACCTTTCAGATTTGAGAATCACACCAGTTTTTCTTTTAGCACGATTATTTTCTATACTTTTTAAATATTTTGAATTGCTAATTATTGTAACTTGTAATAAGTTTTTACATAATTTCTAAATATATAATTTCATTTTAAAAAATTAAAAATTTATATCAAAAATAAAAAGTACTCTCAAAATTTCAATATCATATAAATTGAGACACAAAAAATATATTGTATATATTGCGTCGGGATTTGGTTTAGAGAAAGAAGTGAACTTGGGTTTACAGAGTATGCAGTAACGTACATCTAAAGATATATATGAAGCCTTAAAAATGATGTTTTTGAAGTGAAGTGTTCATGTTGCTTTCTCTGTCTGAAAGTTGATTATTTTCTTGAATTCTCTTTTTCCTTCAAAGTCGGGTTAGAATAATTAATGGATTTTTGCTTTTCAGAGCGGGTGTGAAGGGGAAAGTTTAAAAAATAACTCTGAAATCCACGAGACTATATTTAATGTTGGAGAAGACTAAAATATTTTTTCATTTTTTCTTCTTCACTTGTTCTAGTGTATGGAGTTTTTCCTGATTGTTTGTTAATGGTACTTGACAATATTCGTGATCCTACTGCTACGTATTATGAGATTTATCAGATCTCCGTATACATTTCTTCAATTCAAAATATTACTTGTTTGGATGGAGGGAGATGGAGGTTTATTTCTAGTTGATTGAATTAAAAGCGTCGCAACCCACGTGACTTAACAATGAGTGGGATAAATATGATCTTTTTTTTTTATTGAAATAATGATCAAAGACAGATTTGAAGTATCATTTTTCCGCGAAAGAAACAACTAATAGTTGAAGTGTGTTTTTAATACATATATAGACGATGAGATTTATTTCTAGTCCATAGTCTCTTAACACTTGGAAAAAGTTGAAAATGAGAGGTGAGAGCCTTCGACGTGCCCCAACAACTTCCGGCCGACTTTGTCCTGTGATCGTCTTGGGCTTCCACCCTTTTATTCAAAATGTTGGTTACAATGATGCAGGAAATGGAAATAAGTAACTGCTAAGTATTACAAGAAACTGAAATTACAATTGAACAATAAACTGGAATTACACTGAAGTTGAACAATAAACTGGAACAGTTTTTGGTATGCTGAGTCGAGTGTTTGCACTCTGTCTTTAAGACAATATTGCCCCGTATGTATCTTTTCTACGTCCTGGATAATTGTCTCCCAAGATAAAACAACAAATGAATAAATGAGCAAAGGAAATGATGCTGGAAGGTAGTAGGAAGAACTGATTTTCGTTTCTGTTTTTGTGTTGTGTGTAGCTCAACAATGGTGACAAAGGATCCTTTATATAGTGGAAGAAGAGGCTTACCAACTGCCCACATAATTGCCTGTTTATTGGCCAAGTAATGACAATTATGGAGGTAGTAATTCACCAAAATAAATGGTGAATTGATGTGCAACGGATTGACATTTAGGAAGAGTAATTCAGCCAAAATAAATATGGCTGAATTGAGTGTTGGTTGACGTTGTGTTCTCTGTCCAATCTGACTTTCTTGAAACTTCAGGGACCAAACTGTATATATAGCAAAGTTCTCTACCGAATTTGACTTTCTTAAAATTTCAGGGATCAAATTGTACATATGAAACAATTCTGGTCCAAAAAGATAATATCAGAAGAACCACGACCCGGACCCAGACCGGACGGGCGGCGTGCATGTGGGCTTTCCTCGAACCGAAACACATCTAGGTCCTCCCTCCTTTAAATACATGGGATACCCCTTGGGACCCCAAACTCCAAGCCAACCTTGAGACTTATAAACAAAACAATTCTTTCTTCCCCCACCGATGAGGGAGAATTGATCTCAATACCACACTTTTCCATGTTTCAAACACCTCACTTCGTGGACCAATATCTCTTTCATTTCTCAATGAAATTTGACGATCCTTGGCCCTACGGTCATCTACTTACTTAGTAGATTATGCACGTGTGAAGAACCGGATTCTCCAACATGCGGAACACTAGTGTCTAAGCCGTTAAAGTTGGTCGGACGCAACTCCCGTTAAAGACAAATTTTCAACACAAAACACTTCGACACTCATCCTGGTCTATCTAAATATTTTTTTAGCTTTATTACCGTCGGGTGATCCCCATATTTCTTGTGAGATTTTTGACGTGGAGGAGGAAGATGGTTTACCGACTTTGCCGTTTGGTGGAATAGTGGGGGCGAAGAAGAAGGAGATCGAAGAAAAAAATTTAAGAAAAGGAGAGGAAATCTTTTCACGTTCTTAAAATTAGTGTATTACGTACGCGTATTGTGCCATGTCATGTTGTGTGTCTAATGAACACAATTTGTTTTTAGGCTTAAGTGTCGAAGAGAGATGAAGAACAAGAGATATTTTTTCTTTAAGAAAAGCCTACTTAGATGCCTCTCACGCGGAAGGAGTTGTGGATGGTGATGGCAGCGGTGGCGGTGGCGGTGGCAAAATAGCAGCGGAGTGGTGTGGCGGTAAGGAGATAACACAATGAAGAAAGAGAACCTTTTTTGGGGCTAAATAATGCCCTTTCACGCGCTGACGTGTGTGCATTACATATATTTTGCCATGTCAACAAAATTTATTTAAGTGATTCAAATTTAAAATGGTAGAAATATTCGATAGGTACATATTTGAATTGGGGTGTCTAGTGAAATATGCAGACATATCACTTAAGCTTTGTTTTTATTTTAGGTATCAAAGGGTATTACTTTTTGTTTAGGCGTAAAATAAATACTCTTATATTTTTTGCTTTAAAATTTGAATAGACAATCTACTACTCTCCCGTCTCAATTTATATGACATCATTTATTTTTTAGTTTATCTAAAAACGAATGTCACATTTTCATATCTGACAATTATTAATGACACCATTCTTATTTTATCCTTGTTGGATCCTATATAATTTTGAAGATGTACTTATTATGAAGAAAAGTTAACAAAAATATGTACTAATGTAAGAGCAACTTGATAAACATAATAAAGTCTTCTTTTATTTCTTAAACTCTGTGTCCGGTTAAATAGTGTCACATAAATTGAGACGGATGGAGTATAATTCTACAAGTTTTCAAATACAAACTCACTTTTTCAAGTACCACCACTAGATAATTCAATTTTTTGACTGAAATGGTGTCCTTTGAGGGATATATACAACAATTGGGTTTGTCAGAATTTTCATAACCTAAATGATGAAAAGGCACCCCTGGTGGAGCACCATCAGTATACAATTTTCATGTCTAAAAATAGACGTCCCATTAAATATATTATACTGAAGGTGCTCTTCTATTCATGAGTCTTCAGTGTTGGAGAAAGGCTCATCCCCCTTTAAGAACCTTCAATGTAAACTTGAAATTCAGAGAATCTGCAAAAAAGTAATTTTTTTTGCTTTGATATGACAAGTAGGGCGGCTTTAATTTTTCAGACCTAAAAATTCATACATCCTAAGGCACCTTCAAAGAGGGCGCAACAAAATTCAAAGAGGGAGCATTTAGATTACATGGCACCCGATACCGTGTGTCGTATGATGTGTATGGGACAAAATTCATATAAGATAGATGTATGAATTATAATGAGACACATGGAGCATGGTGTTGAGTCAATTTCACGTCAGCTTGAGGCACTACCTATTAGGTAGAGTAATGTCGGGACCGTCATATGCATGGATTACACCGGTGACACAGAAGGTCAGGAGAAACCGTTTAAAATTGCAACGGTCAGCCGTTATTGAACCGGTTGCACGTCTTCCAATAGAGAATTGATGATATTTATTGAGACATTGATTGTCCAATTATTACAACATTTATTCTCCTGCTTAAATGGGAGCATATTTCATGGGGTTTGTATCGGGTAGCTCATGTATAAATAGTACACATTATTCCATTGTAAGGACATCAAATTCAAGTTATTACAATACACTTACTCATATTCTCTCGATCTTTGTACTTGCATACAAGTTGTTTAACTTTGCCCAAAAACTATCACAAGGCTCAGGCTAATCATTACTTTTTTAATCTTATTATTGCTTAAATAGGCACATTATTGCTTTATAGTTACCTGTAGCTGGTTTTCTGCTGATATGTGTCCTTTGGTGTACTCTGTTTAGCTTATTTACATGCGGTAGTTAATGCTTACTTTTTAAAAATGCGCTATCATGACTTATTCGCTTTTGATACCAGCATTTTCATACTGCTTTAAACTTTTCCAGACCGTTTCTCCTGCTTGCTTTACTTTTGCTTTGCTTGTGCTTATGCTCTGTCTTGAGCCGAGGGTCTCTCAGAAACACCCGCTCTACTGACCAAGGATAGAGGTAAGGTCTGCATACACTCTACCCTCCCCAGACCCCACGTTGTGGAATTTCACTGGGTATGTTGTTGTATTATTACTTAATTACAATGTATTTTATCTTGAACTATTATCAAATGTGTCACTTAAGATCAATGTGTCTTTGACCACATATACAAATTTAACTATACCATTTTACGAATAAATAGTTTGGCGCCCATCGTGGGGCTTGGACAATTGTGGTGTCATAAGTGACCCTCTACTAATCTAATCTTCCCTTTAAATTTAAATCTTATTCTTTGTACAGATCAAACAGATGACAGGAATAGTAGAACACGAAAGCAGTCGCAACATCAAATGTTAACGTCCAGCTAGGATCAAATGGTTTACTAATAGGAACCAAGGTACTAGAGTACCCGATATTTACGGATGGAACCACTTCCAAAGGCAGATAGACTCGACATGAGGATGTTCCCACTAATGAAACACCTGAAGAAGCCATACAGAATTTTAGGGCGCAAAATGCTGCTATGAGTGAGCAGTTGGAACGTCTGATGCAATTTCAAGTGAAGTATATGTTCAAGAATACTGACAGTACTCCAATAGATGAACTAGTGTCTCCACCAAATGCTAATGGAGAAATCAGTAATGACCAGGGTAGATTAAGAAATTATGGTTCAAAAAATATATTTAGTTGGCATATAAGCCAGAGGCTGCGCCCGAACTGATCCCTAAATGGTTCAAAATTCCTTTTGTAGCCAAATATGATGGAACTACTGATCCACAAGAGCACATAATGGCCTATACTTTGGCCGTAAAAGAAAATGATCTAAGGGAAGTAGAGATGCCCGAATGCCAGCTGGCCCTACGGGACCTGAAAACGTACCTATCTAGTCCTTCGCTCATGTCAAAGCCAAAAGATGATGAACAACTACTCGTATATCTAGCGATTTAGGAGGTTGCGGTAAGTGCAGTTCTGGTACGAGAGGAAAAAGTGATGGTAGTCTAAAAATACAGATTTCTAAGCTATATTTTGCCTTTTATTGACTACACTTTAATTGTATTTGAGCGATAATGTTAGAGTTTATGCTTATTACATGTGTTTCTTCTATAGGACTCGTTCTCCGAGAAAATGAGCACGTTTGGAGCTTAAATTGAGGGTGTAGGACTTTGAAATCTGAGTAGAAGTTCAACATACAAATCGGGATCAAGTTTGGGGTTCGAGGACCGGATATGCATGCTAACTTGAAGAAGAAAATGAATGAAACAAAGAAGAAAGAATGAGAGAATGTCAGGCTGCGCGCGATCGCGCACCTGGCACATCATTCGCGCACCACTTCGTGCGGATGAGGCAGTGTAGAGGAATTATCTTAATATATATCTGATTTAGCTCTTGACTAAATAATTCTATTGAGTAATCGAACGAGACTTTTCAATAATTTATCTTGGGTTATTAGCTGACGGTATTCGTGAGAAGTCGTCTGAAGATCTATTTCTATCCATAGTTCTTGAAAATTCTCAGGGATTGCATTAGTTTAATTTGTATAATCTGAATAAATAATCAGAAGAGTTTTATTAGATTGTTGTGTAAACTAATTACTTATTGATTTCGAAAGACTCAATAAAATTTAGAACAGAATAATAAAATGAATCAGAACTAATTAATGAAATCTTGCATCTGTCTTGTCTAAAACCCTGGCTTCTCATATTAATAGTAACTTTTGCTTTCGTTGTCAATTGTCTTTAATTATGTTTGTAGTAAATAATCATGGTTTATAACCACAACAAACTCAAGTTTTGATCACCTGAATAATACTAAACATGTTTTATTTGAGTAATTGTTTGTACCAATCACTGTGGAGATGATCTTGGACTATACTATTTTTTACTATCGAAGCGCTTACATTATATTTTGTTTTGCGCTCGTCAAAAGGGTACACAATTTCTTGTTGATTACGTAAGTAGAGTAATGTCATGGTCCGAGAGCCGTTACTCGAAAGGCTGGCTTTTGACTTAGTAATGTCGTCGCGAAAGCTTCGACCATATTTTCAATGCCACCCAATTGTCGTAGTAACTACATTTCCTCTTAAGAATGTGTTGCATAAGCCCGAACTTTCTGGGGGCTTGGCTAAATGGGCGGTAGAATTAAGTGAGTTTGATATTAAATATAGACCCCGGACTGCGATAAAGTCACAAGTCCTTGCAGACTTTGTGGCCGATTTCAGTTTGGGGGTAACCCCATAGGCCATAAAAAAGCTATCTTAGTCTCGGGGACTGCCCCCCGGATCTGGACACTTCATACAGATAATAGCTATTTTGCTTCACTTTCTTCTTTACAAATAAGAAATTGAAGATTTAGTTACGATTAGAAATCAACTTTCTATCTTCATCCATGGATCCTTGGTGCCTCCAACATCAAGGGGACTGGTTTGGAAGTGGTATTACTAACTCTCACCGGTGAAATTTTAAGGCAAACAATACATAGCACTATGTTGACTAACAATGAAGTCGAGTATGAGGCTTTGGTTATAGGTTTGGCACTAGCTCAGGGCCTAGGTTCTCAAATTATTGATGTCAAGTGTGACTCTCTGCTAGTAGTGAACCAAATTCACGGGGTATTCGAGGCCAATGAAAAACGCATGTTAATATGCCTCGAGAAGGCTCTGAAGCTTCTGTCCTATTTTTAAGAATGGATGGTGGTGCATATACCCCGGGAAGAAAACATAGAGGCAGATGCATTCACTAACTTAGGTTCCAGCAAAAATCCAAGGGTTCTAAAACCGAGTCAGTTGTTCTGCTGTTGCATTTGGCACTGGATCCCATCGGTACGATGAGGTAAATTCAACCAGCCTAACTTGGGACTGGAGGAATGAATTCTTGGACTATCTTGTGAACGAAAAGCTCTTGGAGGACCTGAAATAATCTAGAGCTTTGAGGACCAAAGTTACCCGGTACTGTGTCATAGACGGAAAACTTATCGAATGTGTTTCTATGGTCCTCTAGCTTGGTGTGTAAGACCCGATGAAGCTGATTACATGATGAGGGAACTCTATGAAGGCATTTGTGGAAATCATTCGGGAGCAGAATCCTTAACGATAAAGCTCATGAGGGCCGGTTACTATTGGCCCCGGATTGAAGAAGATACAAAAATGTTTGTAAAGACATGCGTTAAGTGTCAGCACCATGCACAGTTGTTACACCAATCGGGAGAAGAACTGCATCTGATAGTATCCCCGTGGTCGTTCATAAAGTGGGGGATGGACATAGTGGGACCCTTACCAGCGGCACCAGGGCAGGTATGTCAAATTTTATTTATGACTGACTATTTCTCTAAATGGGTTGAAGCTGCAACTTATACAAAGATTCGGGAGAAAGAGGTGAATGACTTCATTTGGCAACACATTATCGGTCGTTTTGGCATCCCAAACGAGATAGCATGTGACAACGGTTGTAATTTCATTGGGGACAAAGTCACAAAGTTCCTAGATAACTTGAATATCGAGAAGATCACCTCCACTCCCTATCATCCAGTGCGAGTGATCAGGCAGAGTCAACAAACAAGACTATAATCCAGAACTTGAAGATGCAAAAGAAAACTAGACGTCTATGCTACCAGAAATATTATGGGCATATAGAACCATGACAAAAGCGAGTACCGGAGAAACTCCTTTTTCCTTGGTATATGGTGCATAGGCCTTAATCCTGATTGAAGTGAAACTCTTAGTTTGAGATATCTCCGGCTGAGGACAAATCAAATGTGGAATCAATATACATGCACCTGAATTTGCTCGAGGAAACTTGGGACCTGGCATATATCCGTATGGTATCCCAGAAACAAAGAATGGAACGTTACTATAACTGGCACATAAATCTCCGACACTTCAAACTCGGGGACTTGGTGCTCCGGAGGGTAACCCAAAGTACCTGGGAGTCTAATGCAGGGAAATTAGGCGTAAATTGGGAAGGTCTATATACAGTCACAGGTATTGCCGGTAAAGGAGCTTATCAGCTAACAGACCAACAAGGAAACAAACTTCCTATTAATTGAAAGGTAAGCCACTTGAATAAGTACTATGTGTAGTGGGACAAAACATGCGCTACATATTTTCTCCCTTCGTTCGGTTTTTGTCCCAATTTATTTTTTCCGGCAAGGTTTTAATGAGGCAACACCATAAAATAAGCATGTTAATTATCTTACTACCGAGGAGATCTATCCAGTGTCCGAGTCTTCATAGTATGAACTCCCAGACACTGGGGTTATATATACCCGGAATAGAGTAAATTTTGCATAATTTTAGCGCTTCAAGGAAAGCAAATCACTTGATAATGGGGACTCCTCAGATGCTGGGGACTACTCAGATGTTCTAACTATATTTAACCGGACTGACCACACTAGATGACATTCAGATTATTCTTGCATTTGTCTTCACATTTGTAAGTCAAAGGAATCAATAAAAAATCCTTTTTTATGATTAATAAATCTTTGTCATCACGAGCATAAAACGTATGTTGTCTTAAACATATCAAAAACTTTGTGCCATAATGAACATGAGCCGTCCATTTCTATATCACCATTAAAAATAAGAGCCCTATCTTATTAAAGCCTTAACACAAAAGTTAAGGCTCCAAATACAAAAATTACTGGAGTTTTAAGTTGATCAGAACCAAGTCAGGTCTGAAACTAACTACAAAGGTCATGAGAAGCTCCGATCTAAGGTGAAAAGAAGACACGTCTTTTGGAGTAAAATTAAGATTGTTAGAAAGTTTTTAAACGTCCAAATCTTAGCATGTTAAGTAAATCTCAAAGGTTCTGATTCATAAAGAAAAGTAATTATAAACTTACAAATAAATTTTTGCTTCTAAAAGTAGATAAATGATGAAAACCTTATGCAGAATTGCAAAACGCAAAAGTTATTCATGCATATGTTCCAAATCGAAAGTGATCCGGTTACAAAGGATACTAACCGGGTCCAAAAGTGACTCGACAATAAAACAAAAGACAGAAATAAAAACCCACGTGAAAGGTTACGGCATGCCCCGCTCCATGGTCTGTCGGGGATGTTTCAAATGGTACTAACAAACACGAAATATCAAAAGATCAGATAGGGGGGGTCTCATCACCGTCATCACCAGCCTCTCTACCCGTTTTTTACATCTGAATCCTTCTTATCTCCTCGTAGAGCTTCTAACGATAGCTCAACATCATGGAGGTCAATTTTTGCGTCCAGGAGTTCAGAAGGGATATCAAACCCTATTTTGCTGGCCTCTACAAGGGTATCCATGCAGCTCTTCAAAACAACCAGATCTCTCCGAAGCTTCCATCTTTGGCATTTAGCCTGTATTTCAGTGATGGTGTGCTCGAAGGTGTTAAGCTGCCATTGGGCTTCTGCTAAATCTACTGCTAAACTTTATGTCCTCCCTTGAAGAGTCATGTATTAAGTGGTTAAGGTTTGAAGAGAATTCTCCCTGTCCATTTGAGAGTCGACAACATCCTGTAGGCATAACCGGAGGGAGGCTTGAAGAGAGCCCGAATCCCTGAGATTAGTTCTGAGGTTTTTAATTTCGGCTCTAAGGTGTAGGATTTCCTCATTCAATTTCTTTTCCTCTTGAGAAGGGCCCTTGCCTTAGCCAAATCTGTGGTGGAGAGAGCAATGACATGACCCTAGATGAAATAATTATGACCGGTGAGGAAGCATCTGAAGAGGAATTAAAAGGAAGAAGTATGTTTCCTGCAAAATCAAGTCCGCAAGAGAAGCCTCAAGAGTTGCGTTGGGGGATTTCCAGGGGAAAGAGGCAAATGTCCCGGCCTCAGTACCAAAAATAGGGATTGAGTTGTGATAAGAATGATCACCTGGAGAAGTCAAAACCCGAAGGAAGAATTTCTGCAGTAGTAGAGTGTAAGTCAATCTTCTGAGTTGTAGGGATAATGGGTTCTTTCCCCCAACGATGACTGGGAAGGTCATCATTGTTGTCTGGAGAACGAGAAGGAGAAGATTTGGTAGAAGACATTATGGAAGAAAAATTTAAGGGAGAAGGATTTTTTTTGAAAATTAAAGATTTGAGGAAGATTATAGTTGCCTTCTGTGTAGGATTTGGACTCCTATTTATGATAAAAAGGTATAATGTATGGAGATGGAAAGACGTGTATCATTATTGCCAAACTTCACGTCGATCAGTGCAAGTTATTCATTTGCCATCGTTTCAGAAGTATTAAATGGATGTGACATTTGACAAGTCTTGTAATCATTACGTTTTAAATTTCCCGTCCAATTGCAGGGTTCATTCGGTTCAAGGTTCAAATCCACTTCTCAGATGCACAAGAGTTACGCCCGGAAAGTGCGGGGACTATATGTATTGGGAAAAATTCATATAAGACAGTTGTACGAATTATAATGAGATACGTAGAGTACAGTGCTATGTTAAGTCCACGTTAGCCTGAGGCATTACCGATTAGGTACGAGTAGTACCGGGACCATCATATGCATGGTTGGCACCAGTGAAACAGAAGGTCAGGAGAAAGCTTTTAGAATTGCAACGGTCAGCTATTACCAAGGCTGGCCAACGGGGCGGATCAACCCGGTCCCGACACGAAACCGCCTCGGTCCCGCCCTTACCCCGCTATAAAAAAATAATCGGCAATGGGACTCGAACTGGGACGGGACCATGGCTCGTTTTGCTCGGGCCCGTCCCGCCCCAGTCCCAGTACGCCCGACCTGCCCCGATCCCTCCCCTTTGTAAAAATAATCATTGCACAACGACTATTTTTGGCGTCCCCCCAACCCCCTACCCCCTTAATATTTATTTTTAACCCCTAAGTTAATATATTTACACTTTAACCCAATTTCCCAACTATAAATATTTCATTTTCTCTTCATCTTTTCTCACAAATCTTCCTACAATCTTTCAATCTATCTCTCTACAAGTCTACATTATCTACTAAATATTAAATTTTATTTATTCATTTGTATAACTACGTCAAAGTTAAAAAATTGGGAGAGAAGTTGGCAACTAGCTTGAAAATCGTCCATCGAGTAAAGTTTCAATTTTCAACCTCGATTACACGTCGACGTTACGTCAGCGTTTGGTACATTCGTTCCTTCATTAAATTATTATTCTTTCTTTATTTTAATTACCGCACTTAATTTCATTATCTTTAACTATTTATTAACATAATTAAAATGGAAGGATTTAGAGGTATGTTTAAGGGTAAGGGTAAGACTTCTTCTAGTAGGGGTAACAAGGGCAGAGGTACTTCTTCTAGTCATCCTATTCCTAGACATGATGATTTGGTTGATTACACACATGAAACTGAATTTTTCCCGTAAAATACCATTAGATTTAGTCGACGAGATATTTTCTGCAACTCAACCAGACTTTAATATAGAAGATAATCTAGATAACACACCCACTAATCTAGATGACACACCCACTAGTGCACTTCTAACTGAAACGCCTCCTATTCCCCTTAGTATGAGACGAGACCCAATAAAATGAAAATTAAAATCAGATGCATAGATTTTTTTTATAGGGACGAAGAGAATCAAGTAGTTAGATGTCAAATTTATAAAAATGTTTATAAATTTAAAATGGGAAAAGGTCAGGGTGAGATGAGAGGTTTATTGAGACACATACAAAACTTTCACAAAGCTAGGTGGGACCAATACCTGGCTGAAAAATCTGGTGCGCCAATGCCCTCTCAAAATAGTATCAAATTAAAAAAATATTTTATTTCTGTTCTCATTATTTATATTATTAGCGCGGTATTAAATTCGACTATTAAAATAAACGGTTGTAAAGCACTAATTGAAACTATTTATGATTGTATAGCAGTACTTCCACTTCCAACTCCAAAAATCAAAATGACCCACCACCTATTGAACAAACTAAAGAAGAAGTGTTGTCTAGTATACAAGATGAATGCAAAAAAGTATATAGGCATTACCAAAAAGAAAGTGCTAGCAACCAACCTGCGTCGATACCATCTTCTTCTTCTTCTTCTTCTTCTTCTTCTTCAACACAACCTCAAAAAAGACATGCCGTTTCGACGGCTAGTATTGAAAGCCTTAGACATATAATGTATAGTGGTAACATTATTAACCAAGTTAGCGAGTTTGATATTTTTGTTTTGCAGGGTGTTGTACCGTACCAAGCAGTTCTCAATGAAGAAGAACGTAAAGACTTGATGAAATATTAGAGGGAGAATGAGAAGACATTTCCGACACTGTCAAAGATGGCGAGATGTGTTGAACATTCAAGCGTCATCAACAGCGTCTGAAAGCGATTTTTCTGCCGGTAGATTTCAAATAGGAGAGCACATGCACTCATTAGCGGGAGACAGCTTGGAGATTGCAGTATTATTCAGAGATTGGATACGTGCGAAGCGGAGAAGGTGCGGTCAACCGGAGATCAACGAAGAAGAAGACGAAAACTACAACTAAATCTTATCCGACAGAGGTGGAAGCGACGTCGAGCAATTTGACCAACAAATACCGATTCCAACCGAAGAACCACAAGAAATTATAAAGAAACTAGAAAATGTGTTTTTAAATATGTAATTTTTTAAATTGTAATTTTACTACGTTATTTGCAACTTTCAACACCACAAAGTTGCAAGTTTGACAATTGTATTACAAAAAATCATATTTCTATTAAATAATATAAGAGACACAAAAACAGTCTTGTGATGTTTTTATTGCACTATCTTATTCAATTATTGAGGTGTTTATATATATGTTATTTTTAAAAATTAAGTGCAAAAAAAAATCGCAAAAACCCGATCCTGACCCGACCCCGTCCCGATAATGCCTGTCCCCTTTTCCGACGGGATCGGGAATGGGACGGGACATCGGCGGATCCCGCCAGTCCCGCCCTACCCCCATCCCATTGGGTCTCGTCCTGCCGGGACCCGCCCCGCCCCGATGGCCACCCTTAGCTATTACTAAACCGGTTGCACGTCTTCCAATAGAGTATTGATGGCATTTATTGAGATACTAATTGTCCAATTATTACAACATTCATTCTCCTACTTTAATGGGAGAATATTTCATGGGGTTTGTACCCGTGTAGCTCATGTATAAATATGACACATTGTAAAGTACATCATAATCAAATTATTACAATACACTTACTCATATTCTCTCGATCTTTGTGCTTGCATATAAGATGTCGTAACTTTGTGCAGAAACTATCATAAGGCTTGGGCTAATCATTGATTTTCTTTATCTTATTATTGCTTAATTACATTGTATTTTATCTTGAATTATTATCAAACGTGTCACTTGATATCCACATATTCTTGACCATATATACAAATTCAACTGTACTGTTTTATGGGTAAACATGATGAATCTTGATTTGTTGGAGATGTATATTAAAACATATTCATCATATAATGCACTGTATCAGGTACCACCATAAAATCTTGCAAAGACTCATTGTCAAGTATGAAAATTTCATTATAACGAGCATTACCCTAAACTGTGGAAAATGGTCATCTACCCGAATAACAAGCCTTAACTCAATTGGATTAGTTTTCATTCTAATATGCAAGTGTTTTAATAACCAATCGTACTCAACATTTACTGGAGGTTTAACAACCACACAAGCACCATAACTATATCTAATTGTGTTATATTCATATTTATATCGCCGCCCCAATACAATGCAATAACACGACGTTCATTTGACCTTTTTAGACCTGCAAAAAAACGTCAGTTATTAGTAAGTTATTTACTCCATGGGGAGAGCAATATGCTAGGAAATATCACTAACGTTTTTTCTCCAAAAAAACTGTCAATGTACACTAATTTTGTGAACTTAGTGAATAGACACGACAATGTATAACATGTCCATATATAGAGGAATGGGAAAATAATACTGAAGACGCATTTATGGATAAGGTGCATTAGTAGGCATGAGCCTTTATGGTCTTAAAATGTTGCCTCATCGTCACATCACAGTAGAAAAATGTATTTTTTCAGATTCTCTGAATTTTGAAATTTACATTAAAGGTATTTTACTAAGGGTAAGCATTTCTTGGAAGTTTTAAATATTCACTGAAAGCTCATGAATAGCAGAGCACCCTTTTTTTATTGGTAACTAACTTTTTTCATTAATCACCAAAGTGAAGAAGTTTTACAACACCATAACTAGGCTACACACAACCAGTTATCCTATTGAAAGGCAAATTAAACTCAAGAGCAACAAAGAAAACTAGAATCTAAGTCTATTGACAACATGTCGAGTTTTAGCAGAAGCTCTAACACTACAGATTATTGCTATTTATCGAGCAATACCATCTCAATCTCGAGTCTTCTTCTCAAAGATCCTCGTGTTTCTTTCGATCCAGATTCCATACACATATTCAGCATACACCAATCTAAATAATTGGGCAGCTTGAGACTTTCCTTTTGATCTGGATGTGATGTGCTGGAAATATGAATTCCAATCGGCAGCTACTGACATTTGTGTTCGAGTCCATCCAAGCAGTCTTCTCCATACTATTTGTGCTTATTCACAGCTTCTGAACAAATGGTCTATTGTTTCATCATAGTCACCACATAATGAACGTTTGGTCTCCACTTTGATTCCCTATTTTGTAAGTCTATCTGCAGTTAAGAGTTTGCGTTGGACTTGCAACCACATTGTAAATTTGGCCTTTGGTCCGGCATCATTCTTGAACATAAATCATTTTCAGATCACCTTAGGCAGATCCCCTATTATCTGATGGTAGAACTGACTAATTAAACACTTCCCATCTTTGATTGGTCTTGTCAATTGATCCAAATTAAGACTTTCCTAATCATCCAACAGGCTTGCTGAGGAATAGTAGTAGTTTGAAATTGTTGATCTTTAATATAGTAGGAATGAATTCATTTGATCCATTACCTGTCTGTTTTATGTGAAAGATTCCAGCAAGTCTTGGTAATGGCTGCCTTGTTCCAGACTTGTAAATTGATGAGGTTCAAACTTGTAAAAACAAAGCACCTTCAGTGTAAATATATAACGACAATATGTTTTTAGATGTAAAAATTGTATGCTGAAGGGGCTCCACCAGGAGTGCATATTCACCGTTTAGATTACGAAAATTCTAACAAACTCATTTATTGATTTTGTCCAGACACCATTTAGGTAAAAAATTCACATAATTCTTTGTTATTCTAAATTTTGTACAAGGATGTCACGGAGGGTCCACTTTGTCCCCTTGTCCTTCAATCCCCAAAGCCAAAGAGAAGCCAAATGAAACATTGCTAACGACCTTATTCTTAAACAAAAGCAGCAGCACAGTGTCTTATAATATACACTAGCATTGATAAATATAACATCTGAATATAGTATAGTATAATACAAAATCATTCCATAGGTGACATTTATCTAACTCTTGTATGTTTGCTGTCATATGAAATCATCCAAGTGTCAAAAGTTATCTCCGCCAAAAAGGGGTCATGGCTTCAAGTTATAAGAACCCCAAAATTCATGTATAATCACTCAAATTTTACTTTTGTTATACCAAAGTGAATTATTTTTTGTAATGAAAAAATTACTCATATTTTTTAAGTATCACAAAAGGTTATTAAATTATTTTGCGTAACAAAAAATAACATGGTGTTCAACCCTTTCGAAGTAATAGATTTGAACCCTATCCTATCTAGCTACCCCTCTATGGCCTTTACTAAAATTGTAATCACTCACTATATATAATGACGTATCACACAATATCACTAAAAGACCACACATCTCCGTGATATACATGGTAAGTGTATATCACGGTTTTTACCACAATTAGTTGTAATATTTTGTACCACATTATTTGTAATTAATTAGCATTGTACTCTTACCATAATTATATGATTCTTGTACAAGTAGAATAAGCTTTTAGGAGTATAATAGGAATATAATTTTCCTATTATGGAAATTGTAAAATTGTATATATATTTTTTCATTAATGAAAATAATCAAGGGATTATTTATTTCAATCACCCGGAGGAAATAAAGAATCATGGTGAAAATTGACATAATATTATATTTGTGAGACTTATGCAACCTTTAAAGAAAATATACTCAATGATTTCTGTTGTACTTAGACAGATCGAGTGATATTTTTTAATATAAAAAGATAATTTGATAACTTTAATGAAATATAATAAAATTGAGTAATCACCCGTAAAATTAACTTGCAATGAGTACAATCTAGCTAGTAGCAACGTCCATGTCATTATCTTCCAAATTCTAATAAGCGCCAAAGGATATACTCCAATAATTATACAATCTACTATCATTTCTCCAGGAAAAGAAGAAGAAAATAAATATGTAAATGTACAAAACAATGTACAAAACACGCTTTCTAGAGAGGGAATCTATTTGCCAGGTGCATATAAAGGGAAAGATGGGGAAATATAAGGTTCGGTGGAACAGAGATAATGAATTCAAAAGGGGTGAAAACCTGATGGAACCCTAGGTAAAAGTTTCTAAGTTGAAAATTGATTTTAAGTTATTAATGTTCAAAAAAATATTTACACAACCAAATTGTTTATATTATAATTGTATGTTTTTAAGATATATAATTTTTTTTATAATTGTGGTATCTGAACCACCTTGTGCGCACCTCGACTAGTTTAACGGAATACCTGCAATTGACCTCCCACTAGCAACAAGTACCAGGTAACTTTGTCCATCAAGGTTAGGACATATGGGAAGAGAAATCACTAGTCTTTTGACTTTGCAATGATTTGAACTTAAAACCTAATAATTCTCTACTCACTTCATTGACTATTAGACCAATCCCTTGGATGCTAAGATATATAATTATTAATTGATAGTTTGATAATTAATTTGCTATAATTATCTAAGCTACACTAATAGTGCACCTATATATAACTTAAATCCGCTCGGGTATATCTCTATTACTTAACTTTGTAATGTTTTTCATTCTTGATTCATTTTGACAACATTAGTCCATGGTCTAAGGCCTTCACGTCTAACTCACTATTCTAGATTTTTCCCCTACCACTTTATATTTCTATATAGGGAGCGTATGTTGTATTGATAATTAAGCAACTCATAAGTTGCGTCAATTGCAAATTGAATGTGATGATAGCATTTAACTTTTTAGGATCATATGATAAGAGTTGATCTTGAAAGAATCTAATTCCAATGGAATATATTCAACCTAGAGCCGAATTTCTTAATGATGAGCTTGAATGGTTTTCATTATAGCATTCTTAGATTTTGAATTCAAGTGTAATTGACCACTTTTTACTCTATGGTCATAACTAAACCACAAATAAGGAGGATAGAAATTATGAACTCGAGTACTTTCATGAAACACATCACTCTTTTTTTTTTCTTTCACTTTGAGTATAATTTACTAAATACAAATAAAAGATGGATGAGTTCAAGTTTAGTGCATGAAGGGGTAAACAGTATTGGAACAATTAAATTACTCTAAAGGTAATATGTACCATATACATATCTATAATAAGCATTAATTGATAATATATATATATATATATATATATATATGTATATGTATATATGTGTGTGTGTGTGTGTGTGTGTGTGTAATATAAAGGACAACAAGTAGAGACTAATGGGAAAAAATGTAAACTTGCTCTAATCTCTTAAATATAAATCTGTTTACCTTCTTACATTAATGTTAAGAATATTTTAAGCTAATAAAGTGCATAATTATGGTGAAGAGAAGATGGTTAGTAGGAGATGGGAGATTGAGGTCCAAGTTCCAAAAAGAAATTGATTTTTATGACAAGAGTGGGGCTTTAAATTCTTAAATTTATGTCTCCTTTAGGTAAAGTATGTGATCTAATGATCAATGAAGTAGATTGAAAATTATGAGATTTCATATTTATATTTCGTTGAAGATAAAAATAGTATAATTTCTTTTCATCTGTCCAAGCAATCACAATTATAAACACAAATAAATAAAAGAAGGAATTTCATGTGGACCGATATATCAAACAGTATTGGACAAACATATTGCGTCCTAATCATCATTCAGTTCTCAATGTTCAATGAGCTTATTATGATAACTAATTACCTTTGATTAGACACTAACTGTTAAAAGTCTCACATCAAAAATGGATTAAGAACATGGACTTCTTATACGGACTTGGACAATCCTCAGCCTATAAGCTAGCTTTTGGGTTGAATTAGGCCCAAGATCCATTCTTTACATGTTAAGAGTCTCACGTCGGAAATGGAATGAGAACATTGACTTCTTATATGGACTTGGACAATCCTCACCCTACAAGCTAGCTTTTGGATTTGAATTAGGCCCAATATCCATTCTTTACATGATATCAGAGTCAGACCCATTCCAATTTTTTGTTCACCGATGTTGGGCTCCCAAATTATATTGTTCACGCTCCAGTTAATGAGGTCTGGGCGTATGAGGTAGTGTTAGAGTCCCACATCGAAAATGGAGTGAGAACATGGACTCTTTATATGGACTTGGACAATCCTCACCCTACAAGCTAGCTTTTGGGGTTAAGTTAGGCTCAAGATCCATTTTTTACACTAACGTTGACATGTTGAGATCTTTTATTTACTTTCATTGGGAGAGTTTGCCCATGTGTTTAATTTCTTTTTTCTTGCTATTATTTTTTTCCATTTTTCTGCGTATATATCGGATATAGCTAGCATTAAACGTGCTGCTTAATTAATCTCTTCACACTAAAAGGTGTGTTTTTGGTAGGAAGGAAGATATTTGAAAAAACAATAAAAACTAAATACTTACTCCTAGTATTAAAGAAGCTGGAAAATGCAAGTACTAGTACCATCGTTATAAACGAATCACGGTAATCATAAATAGCTTATGTGAGGAACGTTGATTTAGTTAAAATTTATCCTTATTCCTTTGACTCACTGTTTTTTCCAGAAAAGGAAAACAAATTATATGATCCAACTTTTATAGAAAAAACAACAGAAAGTATAGTTGGGAATAATTCCCCCTTAAAAACGTAAATATATTTATCTTGTTGTTTGTGCACTACATCATGTGCCTATTCGTAGAAAAAGTGGCAAATATTTAGCTTTTATTATGAGAAATGGGTCCTTGTAAAATCTTAGGCTAACGCTCCCCTTAACAACATTTTTCAACTAAAATAAAAGCTTCGATTTACATAAAGGTGGGCAAAGATAATGATGAAACGAAACGAAAATGATCTTCATTTTTACCCTACAAAATGAAGCTTAAAGGACTATTTATAGACTTAACAACTAATCAAATAGAGTACAATCACTTTTTTTTATTCATTTCTCTTTTCTTAGCTATAAAATGTAACGTTTGTGTACTTGGGATTCCTATATACTTGCGTGGCTTCACTTTATTTTTGCCACATTAAAAGTTAAACCACCTTTTAAGGTCATAAAAATTAGTTGATTGTTGATTTGCCTTTTCTTTTGTTTATGCTTATTTTTACCCTTCGTTTGGAGTAGGACTTTTTTTTTATCAAGCACGCTCTCCTAAAGAAAAAGTTTTCGTTTTTTGTTTCCAGAATCCTATGTCTTCGTCCGCCCTTTCCATGCATACAAAAATTTACTGTTACCTATATTTATACTAATAAACAAATGCATAATATGTATTTACATTAAAAAATTCTCACTTGATCATAATAAATTAATATATATTTTCACTTCCTTAAATTATATAATCATAATAAATTAATATAATTTGATATAAACACTCGATATGAATAAACTTTTACCACCCCTCAGACCTTTTGCTACTCCCCTTGTATTTTGTTTTCTTGTTTATTGTCAACTAAAATTTCTATAAGTGATCATAACCCTCGTGTGTATTTGACGTCAGCGGTATTTGAATTTAATTTAACTTTCACACAACTATTATATGTAATAATCCAGAAAAACTAAGTAGAAAATCAGAAGATAAAAGAGCACATATAACTTATTGAAATTGGTCATCCATGAAGAATATGAGAAATAACTTTTTTGAGTTTATATGATAACCAAAATCGAAGCTTCTATATAAACACAGGCATTCCATATCTTCAAATTTACTCTTTAACTTTGTGAAATTAATTATCATGCTTTAAAATTTTACTTCACAAGGACCTCGTCATTATCTATACATATATTTCTAACGAGCTTCAGCTAGCAATTTTTTCTGTACTTATAAGAAAAAGTTAACCAAGAGAAAATTTAATTTGAGATTTTTCATAAACTTAGTAGAAAGAGAAAGGCGAGTTGACTTGATTATTTTAAGGAAGAACAATAATAATTAATAATTTTCTGAAGGAATTTAATAAGCAAAGATAAATAATTGAAAAAGAGAGTGGAGAAAGGTGAGGACCGGGAAATAATTTTGGGATGTATACAAAGAAGAGCTAGAATTACATGAAAGAAAATTATCAAGATGGAAAACAATAGAAAAAAAAAGATAGAAATAAAAGGTAGATAAACAAGCAAAATAACAAAAAGGAAAAAAGAGAAATTTCAAAATGTCAAGAAGGTAATAGGTATATGATCAAATAATTTGTTTTTTTCTCTTAATTAAGTTCCTAAAAACGTGAAACCAAAATTTTAACTTAAAAATATCTAATACAAATTAATCTTTAGAAAATAATTAAGATGGCAAGGTTTGCCAGCTTTTGCTACATCAATGACATATGATTATTGTGACATATGAGATGGGAAGATCAAAGATAAGGAGAGTTATATGTGGGGTATTGTATTTGTTGAGATGAGTTTTCTTTTTTATTTAATATCAACCTTGAAAATATAATTAGAACAATATTTGGTGTTATAATTAGAGAATAGAGACGATAAAATCAATTAATGACAAAAGATTGATTTTTTTAATTAGAAGTTTTAATAATTATTATCTATCATAGTTTGATTTTTTTAATGACATTCGCAGACAAATTCACTTGTAGGGGCAGCCCGGTGCACTAAGCTCCCGCTATGCGCGGCGTTCAGGGAAGGGCCTGACCACAAGGTCTATTGTACGTAGCCTTACCTCACATTTTTACAAGAGATTTTTTTCAGAGAAAAATTCACTTGTATTGATATAAATTACACTATAACAGTAGAATACACTTCATATTGGATCTTTTATTTAATTCCAAAATGATGAGTCTCATATACTTATTAGTTTCGGATGTTTACACCAAATCAATGCAAATTACCATAAATGAAGTATATATATATATATATATATATATATATATATATATATATATATATATATATATAATAATAATAATAATTAAGTGATAGTCGTATATATACTAACACATGTCATATTTCATTGGTTTGGTGTAAACACTGTTAGGGTTTGCCCTGAATTTTCTATTTTATTTGAATTTTACCATAATTGTGTTTTACTTCAAAAATATTTTTCTTGATAGAAAATGTTTTCTTTGTAGAAAAGGATTCTACCATATTTATCCTTTTATTAGAGGAAAAGTTTTGGACTTCTATAAATAGAAGATCTTTTCTTCTCATATACAACACAATGTCATCCACAATGTAGTCCTCAAATGAAATTTTGTTTAGGGTGAGATTTTTCTCTTAATAGTTTTAGAATCTTTTTATATTAGGTTTATCATATGTAGGTCAATTGAGCAAACTCATATCATATCATAAGTTTTTTTTATAATTTTTTGTTGTTGTCTGATTTATCGTCATTCAAGGTTTGCAATTGTTAGCTTCCGCATGACGCCCTGATTATTTCGATCACAAAAAGTGGTATCAACGCCAATGGTTCAGCTAATGGTTCAACGATGTTGAAGATAGGTTCAAGGCATATTCATATCAAGTTGCAGCATATTGACGATAATAAAATTCTTTTTTATCAAATAAGAGAGAGAGAAAATTGAGCTACTACACGTGGAGAAAAAAATGTTTTAATGATATTTCCAACAATCCTGCAATATTTTTAAAAATCAAAAATTATTTTTAATCATACAAAGGGCTCAGTTTTAACCCTACAAATGACTCATTTTAACCATGCAAATGGCTCATTTTTAATCTGTAAGGGATCCAATACTTTTAACCCGAAAAGGCTCCAATACTTTTAACCCGCAAGGGCTCCATTTTAAAACATATCAAGCAATAGTGATGAAGATTATATGAAAATGGAGAGTCAAAATTATTTTGCCAGAAAATCTAGGCCAATGGGAGATTTGTTAGGGTTTGCCCTGAATTTTCTACCTTATTTGAATTTTACCATAATTGTGTTTTACTTCAAAAAGGTTTTCTTGGTGGAAAAATGTTTTCTTTGTAGAAAAGGATTCTAACATATTATCCTTTTCTGGGATGAGAAGTTTTGGACTTCTATAAATAAAAGATATTTTCTTCTCATAAACAACACAATATCATCCACAATGTAGTCCTCAAACAAAATGATATGATCCTAGGAAGCTCGAATGTGATTAGAAGAGCTACAATTCGTGGTAGGGCTCGACGTCAAGAAAATGATGATCCATGGAGCACATTCACCACATTTGAGAAGCACAGGATCAACTAAATGGGTTAAATAGGTCAAAATCGGAAGGTGACTATTTATGCAAGAGGTTATTCTTTAAATACAAGCCATCATCAATGAAGAAGACAACCAAACAAAGCCTTTACTTCATTAAGGATGTTTTTGTAATAGATAGTATTGTCTTCTTTAGCCTAGTAGTATAAATACTACATTTGTTATTTCATTACTTAGCTTTGATGAATTGAGATGACTACTCTAAATGAGTGTTGATTTATTTGGTAGGATTAGTGTAGTATTAATCTAGTGTTAGTGATAGTTAATTATGGTGGATTCCATTGTTGGCTATGAAACCCTTTTCCATTAATTTTCAATAGAGTTGTTCGTTAGTGGATTACTCTTTGTTGAATTTCAAATAGTATAGGTTCTATTAGGTTGATTCAATTGGGAGAGTTTAGATTTCATATATCCAAGTTTGCTCATAAATTCAATTTAATTGGGCCTTGCTTCTATCTCTCTCTTCTCATCTCCAATTTCTTCAATTCTCATCTTTGATTTCTTCCTATATTTCGATTCCGCATTTTGATCTTTATCATTTGGTATCGGATCTTAGGCTAAAGGATTGTATTTACAATTCTTAATCCTAGGTTCTTCTATTTGAAAATCTCCAGAAAATCAAACAATTTGAAATTCTTAAAATTCCCAAAAAAATTATTGTTGTTTTTGTGGATTTGTGGCCAAATTTGCGTTTCTTGATATCAAAAACTCATAGATTTCAAATTTCGTGGCATTTGCATTTGTATTGAAGATTCTACCAATGAAGGACCTTGCAGGTTTGACACTTGAAAGTGAGTTTTGTTGAAGGATGGTGATATTAGCTTCAAACATTGGTGGTTTTGTTCTACTTATCAAGGGCGCTTGGATATAAAATTTGGTGGCAATTGGAGGTCATTTGGACAAGTATTAAAGAATCCACCATTGAATGACCTTCAAGTTTTGAAGAACTTGAAAGTGGGTCTTGTTGAAGAAGGTGAAATTGGAACTTGAAACATATTGAGTTTTGTTCTCTACATCAAGGAGAGATTAGATTCAAAATTTGGTGAAATTCGAGGTTGATTTGAGGTGTGTTGGAAAATTGGTGTTCTTTATGTTCTTGAGTCATCTTCATAAATTCATGATGAAGAAGACACCAAAAAGGAGCTTTTGATCCAAAAATGTTCAAGTCAAGTGGTAAAAGGTGTTTGTATGGCCAAAAAAGAAAAGTTCTAGGTTTGGTGAGGCCTCACAAATAAGTAATTTTTAGAATTTTAAAAAATAATAAAATTTTCCACATCAACACTGTCACGTTAGCAGTGTCAGCCGAGTCAGCAAGCCACATCAGCAGAACATCTAGCGTGGCTGTCCAATCAGCGCGCCACATCGGCAGAAGTAGCAGACGCAACGCACAGCAGGCTGCCACATCAGCCCCCACGCGTCTGCTGCCTTCCCCACTTGCGCCTGCAGTGCTTGTAGTACACTTTCAGCTGGTTGAAACAATCCTGTTTCAACCCTATTTTGGGTGCTTTTCGGACCAGTTTTCACTCAAATTTCTTCCGGTTTTCGCTCAAATTTCTTCCGGTTTTCCCCCAAATTTCTCCCGGTTTGATTTCTTATTCTATTCCTAATACTTTAATACTTATTATTAGTTAACAACAAGTAATTAAACCTACTTGTTCGCTAATTAATTCTTGAGTTTCATTACTTTTCATCTCAAATTTTCAAAAATATTTCTAAGCGTTGAAAATTGATTTTTCTTCTTATTTATTTAATCCTCTAAGCTAATTAACAATTAGTAATTATTCTTACTATATTATTAACTAATTCTTGAGTCCGAATTTTCATTTTTTGCCAATTTCGTTTGTGTTTTTTCTTTATTTTCGTTGATACTTCATTGGCTCTTGTCTGTTTGCTTTGAGTCATTCGACTTTCAATTAACATGAATCTATTTTTTCATAAAAAAATTAACAACCTTGTGAATTTATTTGGATAAGAGGTTCGTTGCCAACTTTGGAAGGACACTAGAGTGTGGTAAGAATAAAGTGCAAATACGAGTGACGTTGGGAGCTTTTACTACTAACTTGTTTGCTCGTTTTGTAGGTACAAGAAGAGGAGTCATAAGGGAAAAAATACATTTTCTACTTCGAGAAATACAATGAATGGTGCTTCTTATCGTAGAACAAGTGTGCCATGTTCTCAATATGTCTATGATATTGAAGGTAGGATGGGAGTATCGATAGGCAATGGAAGTAGAAGAAATGCAATATTTCAAGGAGGAAATGCCCCGACGAGGCGAATTCTTGAAATAAAAGTTAATGTCTTTGATTGTGAGGGTTGTTATCTTGTGCTTGATGATGATTGTTACACAAACTTCATCACCCCTCATGCGGTTGAATGATTGAGGATACCTTGTGTGATGAGACATGATCCTTATTATGATGAGGGAGGTTATTGGGTTGATAGGAGAATGGAGATATTCATTACACATGGTGAGTACCAAGAAGAGGTTTGGTGTGATGTGCTTCCCATGGATACTTGTCATATATATTTGGGATATCCTTGATTCCAAGAATATGGCATTTCATATGAGCAAGAATGGTACAAGTATATAATGGACAATAAAAGGAGACTTCTCTTTTCACCCATAACCCCTAAACGAGAACTAATGCAAGTGCCCCACTTTCAAGAGTGAGTGATCTTGATCCTTCACTTTTTGAATGGATGGACAAAATATTCAAAAGGATGGAAGGACATATACACCGGATGATAGAATGCTTGACTAAAGCGCAACAAATGAAGGAGGAGAAGACCCTTCAAAGTGAAGGAAAAAGGAAAGAAGAAGTGAAGGGTTCACCAAATCCTTCTCAAGAAATTTTTAGCACTTGTTCCAACTCCCATGAAATTTAGAGAGAGAAAATTGAGAGGGGTAAGAGAGTGAAAAGTGATAACTCTAGAGTAGAAAAATGAGAGGAAGTGAGGAGTGTTGTGAGAGAGTTGTCACAACCTTTTCCTAACTTTTCTTTCTTCTCTAGTTGTGTTGATAATAGTGCAGGTATTCTTGGAAGCAAACTGAATGAGAAACCTCAAACTTTAGACAATCATGAGGTAATTGAAGGCTTTTCGAAGGAGCCAATGTATTCCAAAGATGAAACTCAAGGTAAAAAAGATGTTGTGTGTGAACTTTAAGGTAAAATAGCTAATCTTAACTCTCCTAATCATGCGAATGATCATCTTGTTGACTTGAGTATGAGTGATAACTTGTCCTTATGTGAGCTTAGTGAGTATTTACCATGTGTTAAGCATAATTCTATAATGATTATTGACAATGTTGTTGATATTGATGTTCCAACACTAGTTGATACTTTTGATGACCGAATTGATTCTTCCTATGATATCAATTTGTGTCCACCTAGTATTGATACGTGTGATAAGAGTGTTTGTGCATTGTCATGTGTTGAGATTTCTCACCCACTAGTTGATCATATTTATGACTAGATTGATTCTTCTAGCAAGATCGATTTGTGTCCAACTAGTGGATATTTGTGTTGATCAACTTGATTGTTATGATAACCTAATAATTGAGGTTTTTTTGTGAGGTGCTTAATAAACCTCAAATTTGTTATCATGTGAATAGTCATGAAAGGAAAAATGCTTTGAAAAATGACGTTTGTCTTTATGAGAGTGAAATTATATATTTTCAATCCTCATCATTTATTGATTGTTCTCTCTTTAAAAATAATGTCTTAACTGATAATGACATGACTAGTGAAAATGTGGTGCATAGTGGTATGTGTTGCAATGATGAACATGTAGCCACCTTTGGAGGCTATAAAGTATTTGGTAATCCATTATGGGAGCATGATGCCCTCCCCGATGATGGAAAGTCTTTTTTGAGGGTTTGTGGCCCACTTGATAGACCAACAATGTGTTTAGAAAAAGCTTTTGAAAGTGAAGAGTGCTCTTTAAATAAGGAGAGCGATTTAAAAGGAAAAGAGCATACTTTTTGGAAGGACTATGCTAGATCTTCTAACCTAAAGGGTGAGGATATGCTACTTAAAGTTTGGCATATGATCGATGAGTTTAAAGGTAAAACTCTATCTCTTGATGAACTTGATTATGTGATTAACTTATTTGTGAAGTTTCATCAAAGGAGGAGACTTGAAGAGGAATTTTGGAGGGAACCTCATTGGGAAACAACTTGGTATGATGTCACATCTTGTACTTCATTCGAGTAAGGTATGTATTCGTGGCTCATGCTTATTCTTGGGATTTCTAAAGCCATAGAGGTAACTTCTTTATGTGATGAATATGGTAGTAACACTTCTAGTCATTCATGTGATTCTTTACTAGTGTTATTACTTAATTTCATGTTGGGCTTGCACGGAGAATGTGAACAAAATAGTGTGGGGGATACCTTTGTATTTGACACCTGTGTTGACTTGATAGTGGATCCTTTCTTAGGATGGGCTAGTGTAATGATTAGACTCTTGACTTGGATTGATTTTGTTTGTGATGTTGCACTTAGCCGTGAGGGAGATCACTTGTTTCTTGAATTAAGGGAAGATATGTGCTTCTTGAATGCTAGGACCAATGAGAACTTGTATGTTTGTGTTCCTAAATGCATTGGTTATTTTGATTTACCCTTTTGTCAAAATGTATTGAATATCCAAGTGTCTTGGGCATTATTTGGATATACACCCTTTTTAGATCTTTGTGATGCTTGGTTATATCATAAAAGTATGTTGGTTACATGCTTTGCTTACTTTAGGTATTATCATTTGCCTTATGATGATTACCTTGTTTATTGTATGAGAGGATATGTACTCATTCTCTTCTATGTTTTTCATGGTTTGGATTCGAGGTCGAATCTTTTTCAAGAAGAGGAGGATGATATAATCCTAGAAAGCTCGAAGGTGATTAGGAGAGCTACAATTCATGGCGGGGCTCGACGTCAAGCCAGTGATGATCCATGGAGCATATTCACCATATTTGAGAAGCATGAGATCTGCTAAATGTGCTAAATGGGTCAAAATCGGAAGGTGGTTATATATGCAAGAGGCTATTCTTTAAAGACGAGCCATCATCAATGAAGAGGAAACCAAACAAGGCTCTTATTTCATTATGGATATTTTTGTAATAGATAGCCTTGTCTTCTTTAGCCTAGTAGTATAAATGCTATATTTGTTATTTCATTACTTAACTTTGATGAATTGAGATGACTACTCTAAATGAGTGTTAGTTTATTTGGTAGGATTAATGTAGTGTTAATCTAGTATTAGTGATAGTTAATCATGGTGGATTCCATTGTTGGCTATGAAATCCTTTTCCATTGATTTTTAATAGAGTTGTTCATTTGTGGATTTGTTTGTATTACTCTTTGTTGAATTTCAAATAGTATATTTTCTCTTAGGCTGATTCAATTGGGAGGGTTTGAATTTCATATATTCAAGTTTGGCCATAAATCCAATCTAATTTGGTCTTGCTTCTATTTCTCTCTTCTCGCCTCTAATTTCTTCAATTTTCATCTTTGATTTCTTTCTATCTTTCGATTCTGCATTTTGATCTTTATCACGAAGTCTTGTTTAGGGGGAGATTTTTCTCTCAATAGTTTAAGAATTTTTTTTATATTAGTTTTATCATATGTAGGTCAATTGATCAAACTCATATCATATCATAAGTCTTTTTTATAGTTTTTTCTTTGTTGTCTGATTTATCATCTTTCAAAGTATGCAATTGTTAGCTTCCGCATGACGCCTTGATTATTTCGGTCACAACAAACATCTGGTGCATGTAAGTTTTTACCATCCCACAAAACTACATATTTCCTTGTTATGAAAGAAAATTAGAGTATTATGTTTTTTCTGTTACCAATATTTGTATATTTTTACGGTATGAAACTTTTAGAAAACCTCTCCTAATGAATAATTAAAGCATAATCACATGAAGATAAGAGTTAAATGATAGCTAATTCAATGGTGATTAAATTCGTACTCCATTTCTCCTACCCTAAATGTTGCCCTTCAACAAAACTAATATTAGTAACTAACTCAGGATCCAAAATAGAAAAGAAACAAAAAATTCAGATCATGATGCAACCAACTAATTTAATTGCAATATATTCAGATCATGAGGCATTAAATGCAGACAGGGGTTACGTTGTACAGAGGATTTAAGAACATTAGAATTTAAATTAAAATATATTTTTTGGTTTAAAAATACCCTGTTGACTACGAGTGACCGGTCTATGACTTGGGGGAGAATTGGGTGAATTTTGGGAAATATCGGGACAAGGGACGGGCTGACCAGCAGGAAGTGGGCCTGCTGGCCCAACACGAGAACTGGAAACTGGAGCAGGACAAGGTGGGGACTGGGCTGGGACTATCGGCCCACTGGACATAATAGAAATAGGGGCAGAATTGGGCTGGTAAGGTGGCCCAATTATTGGATCCGTAACTGGAATAATGGGCAGAGGTGACGGTACGAAACTTCCAACGGGCAGTGGGCCCGATGGTGGATTTTAGGTATGGGATAAGTCCGAAATATGGTGGAAAATATACGGGGAGATATCGTCATCCAAAAAATTATACGAACTAGGCATGAGACTACTCACTTTAGCAAACGAAAATTTGGATTCATCAAAAATAACATGGCGACTAACGATGATTTGCTTAAGGCTAGGCGTATAGATAGGTTTCTGGATCTCGAGATTCGTTTCATTTCTCTGGCTATGAATAATTAAAAAAAAATAGGAATAGCTGATTCTAGATCAATATCAGTAAAACGCATGTGTTATTAGATGATAAATCAAAGCATTTGTAACCACGATGACTAGACGGATAGTCCAAAAACACACATGGTATAGACCGAGCCTGAAGTTTGTTAATTGTGGTGGATGGAAAGAGTGGATAACACAAGAACCAAAAGACCCTAAGATGGAAATACGAAGGAGTCTTATTATATAAGATATGAAGAGGAGAGGAATACATCCAACCTTTGATAGAAAATATGTTAAGGAGATATGTAGCCATTTGTAGAGTATGATGCCAAAAAGAAGGGGTACGGAAACATGAATTAATAAAGTTCGGACAATGTTATTAATGGTACGAATTTTGTGTTCGGCTTTCCCATTTTGTGAAGACGTATGAGGACAAGAAAAATAAAAATTAATCCCATTATTAGCACAAAACTTCCGAAACACCCCATTATCATATTCTTTTCCATTATCACATTGAATATTTTTTATTTTCCCTTCGAATTGGTTCTAATGAATGCTCTAAAGTTTAAGAAAGTGGAAAAAATGTAAGATTTTTTCGCTATTGGAAAAGTCCATAAAAATTAGATTAATCATCTAAAAATAGAACATAATAACTATGATCCAAAGAACTAAGAAAAGGAGATGTCCATAAATCGCTATGAATAATATCAAATGGCATTAAAGTACGAGAATTTGAGTCTGCAAACGGCAATCTAACAATTTTTCCTAAAGAACAAGATTGACAACTCGGAGTACTACGCAAATTCTTACAAGAAATAAAATTATTTTTATCTAAGGAAGACAAAATAGATGACCCGGATGACCTAGACGAGCATGCCACAAGGAAGGAGTAAGGGCCGCAAAAGTTGATGGCAAGGCTTGACTCGAGAGACCGGACGTTGACGTGATAGGATAAAGATCTCCCCTACTATCACACCTCATGAGAGAAATCACCGTCTTGAAATCCTTCACAGAAAACCCAAACGGATCAAATTCAACAGAAATAGAATTATCAATTGTGAATTTACGGACAAACACCAAATTTTTAATCAATTTAGGGGCATGAAGGGTATTTTCAAGATGAAAGGTGGATGGAGGGGGAGCCAGTTTTATGACCAAAACCATGAATCGGAATTGAACTATGATTACCAATAATTATGCCACGATTGTTGCTCAAATTGGAATAAGACGAGAGAGTACCTTGATCGGATGTCATGTGGGTAGTGGCTCAGGTGTCTATGTACCAATTTGGGTCCGGGGGAGTTAAACCAAGTGTGTGCATAGCGGCTTCAATGTCGGTCGGGGTGGGGCCCGTAGCATGATGGGCCTGTGGAGGCCGAGGCCCAAGCACACTTGCTTGCTGCCCCGACCTAGAATTATTTCAGAAACCATTGGGCTAGGCTGTATTGGGCCGAAACGAAGGCTGATTAGGCCTAGGCGCTGAAAACATAAGTGGATAGAGGCTGTTGGGCCACTGCCCATTGGCCCAGGCCCACTGCCACGAGGCCGATGGCTGGGACTAGTGGGATGGTAGCCCACTATTGCTGGGATGGGGTCCACTCCTAATACTACCACCACTGTCGGAACCATTGCGTTTGCCCCCACGATTTTTGCCATTATTTTTGCGATTATTTTTTAGAACTGTTTTGGCCCGAATTATCACCAAAACTCTGAGAATTAGGGGAGGACGTCATCATGACCACAGGACTTGCACTCGTAGCCGCCTTTTTTGCCAAGCCGACTTCTTCCAAAGTAAGCATGGATCGGGCTTGATAGAACTTCGGGAGAGGATTACTTTGATGAAGGAGTGTTCCAACGCCGCTATAGGCCTCGGATAGGCTACATCTGGAGAACAAGACGATCTTCGCTAACGAGCGCACCAACTTTGCGGAGTTGGTCCGCCAATTCCTTCAACCTTTTGCAGTAAGCTGAAACATTCGGGAAGTCTTCCATGTTGACATGGGAGAAATCCTGCTCAAAGATAACAGCTCTGGAATTTCGATTATCTTGGAATATGTCACGCAACCTATTCCACGCAGCCATCACTGTAGCGTCTAACTCAATAATCGTTTACAACAGGTTGGTAGAGATAGTGGAGTAAATCCACTGAAGGACGGTTGCATCAAGAGTTGTCCATAACTTAGGATTATCCTCCCGTTTAGGGACCTCCGTATTCTCAGGAGCTGCGAGGATATGTGATGGATGACTTGATGCGAGCGAGCGTGAATTTTGAATGGTTCGGCCCACTTCGCGTATTGGACGTTTTCTATTTCAAGAATAAGAAGGATATGATTCTTGATGTTAGAAATAACAAGGATAGGGTGAAACGTGTTCTTTGACGTCGACATAACGAAAGAACAATAGGTGATTGAGGTGTTTAGAAGAGAGAAGGGAGGATTGGAAATTGCACAGAAACCGAGGGGAGGAGCTCGGAACCGACGGAAAATTTGGAGAATAAATTTTCAACTTAGACTTCTGATACTATGAAAGAAATAATCCCTTGATTATTTTCATTAATGAAAGAGTATATATACAATTTACAATTTCCATAATAGGAAAATCATATTCCTATTCTACTCCCAAAACCCTATTCTACTTAAGTATGGTAAGTATACAATTCTAATTATGGTACAATTACACTAAATTGGTACACTAAACCGTGTGGTACAAAATTATGGTAAGTGCTACAAACCGTGATATACATGGTTGTATATCACGGTATATTTAACAGATGTCTCACAAGCATAATTCAAAAGTGTGTCAAGAACTGCTGCAGAAAGTGCTGTATTAATTCAAATCAATGTAATAGTATCACACTGAATTCATAATTTATAATCTTCCTGATCTTTCGAGGGACATGGTATTTTTTCCTCTACAATGGATAGAAGGTTATGACTTTTCAAAACTGTGACAAAAACCTTCTTCCAAGTAAGGTAATTAACATATGTCAATTCAATAGGGACTAAACCTTTGATATTAGAAATTGTTGGAGGGGAAGTGGGAAGACCAAGAGAAGATTAATTCATGTTTTGTTGAGTGGATGAGGAGGAGGAGATTTCTGGGGCCATTAAAAAAAGATCGTATATGGCTCTTGATACCCAGATGAAAGACAAAGACTGAAGGGTTAAAATGTAAGTTTGCTCACCCTTAGGATTTATATTTATAATACAAAGTTAACGCATAGGTGTAGATAAGTATAATACAGAATAACCACAAATAGAATCCTACTACAACTAATATACATAAGGCTAAACTCTAACAATTATGAAGAAAACCGAAACTTTCGATCAAATGAATACTCCACCAGGGGCGGAGCTACAGTGTTAAAAGGTGTTTTGGGCGAACTCAATAGCTTTTGCGTTATACTAGAAAATTTTAGTAAGCATAGATTTCGTATACTTGCGGATCCACATATAGAAGTAAGCTGATGGCTCATTGGTAAAGATGGGGCTAACAAATCTCTCTCTTTCCTGAGACATTTGTTCGAACCTCACTACTGCAATATTTTTTCAATTTTTGCTAAGCAAGATTCTCTTCTTAAAATTGGAAGAAAATACGTTCAGTTCTTTTTCATTGGTAACTTTTTCCCTTTTTTCTATTATACACGTTGGTTTTGCGAATGTTATACATTAGCTTGAGGTCGTTGTCTTGTCTTACAATTTTGAACCCCCAAACCTCAAATTATGGCTTCGCCTCTGAACTCCACTTCCGTATAACTATGACAATTAGTGAATTATTAGCATCTAGCTTGTTTACCCATAAAACAATACAGTTGAATTTATGTATGTGGTCAAGAACATGTGGATCTCAAGTGACACGTTAGATAGAAATTCTAGATGAATTATACTGAAAATGAATAATAACAAGACAAGATAAAGTAATGCTTAGCCTAAGCCTTATGACAACTTCTGCGCAAAGTGATGGTAACTTGTATGAAAGCAAAGAAATCAAGAGAATAACAATAAGTATTTTGTAAATGCTAGAATCTGATGAGTTACAATGGAATGAAGTATTCTATTTATACATGAGCTACACGAGTACAAAGTACCCGAAATATGCCCTCATTAATACAGAAGAACAAATATTGTAATAATTGGACAATCAATCTCTCAATAAATGTTATTAAAAGGTTTTTGAAAGTCGTATGATCGGTTTTAGTAACAGTCATCTGTTACGATGCAAATGGCTCTTAGTCTTCTTTATTATCGGTACCGGCCTTGCATGTGTCACTCCCGGTACCATGCGTATCAAACCAGTAGCGTTGCAACCTGACGTGGGTCTGACTCAGCATCACACTCCACGTGTCACATCATAATTCAGTCCCCGCACTTTTCGGTCATGACTTTTGTGCACCCGGGAATGGATTTGACATAACCAATCGACGCTTCATGCATTAGCAGAAAATTTGAACAATAATGATTACAGAACCTGTCAAACGTCACATCCATTTACTACTTTTGAAACGGCAACCACTGTACCATCTCTTTGATCAACGTGAACTGCTGTAATGATAGTTCACGTCCTTTCACATCCAAAAATGTTATATATTTTTTATCATAAATAGGAGGTCAAATCTTTCACATAAGGCAACCACATATTTTGCCGATTTTCTTAAGAACTTTTCCTTCTTTCTTTCAAACTTTCCCAACAATGTCTTCTACTAAATCTTCTCATTCCCACTCTTCTTCCGGTAATGAAAACCCACTCAGCCATCGCCATGGGAAAGAACCTGTTTCCCCTACAACCCAAAAAGTGGATATGCACTCTATTGCTGCCGAAATACTTCCTCCAGGCTTCATTTTCTCAGGAGACCTCCGTGTTCAAACCAACTACAAACATGTTGAGAACTTTGAGTCAAAAATAACAGTCAAGTTTCTTCCTACTGTTATAAAGGATTGTGTTTTTTCTCCTGACATAGTTGTCAGAATTAGGGATGGCAATTGGGCGGGGTGGGTGCGGGTACCCCCTCCCCCGCACCCGTACCCGCCAAAATTTTTTATACCCGCCACCCGTGGTGGGTACAATTTTCAACATCCATACCCGCCTAGGTGGGTATATTCCTAAATCCACACCCGCCTAGGCGGGTATATTTCTAAATCCACACCCGCTCTACCACCCAAGTGGATATCCGTCACCCGCCAATACCCGCCTGTACCCGCCTGCCATATTTTATAATTAATTCATTTTTGATCAATTAGTGATCAACATGATCCCAAAAATTCAAATTCCAAAAATTATCCCAAAATTTTGGGTCAAGAATCAATACTGTCACGGTCTCATTTTCTTTGGAAGAGAGGGAGGAGAATTCCAGATTTTTTCACCATCAGAATTCTCCATTTTTTCACCTCTTCCCCCTTGCACAACAAAGAATCAAGAAAACAAAATTTCCAAGAAAACCCAAAAATTATCCACCCAAATAGCTATATATTACAAATGTAGATAAAATCCAGATATTATTTCAGCTATATAAGCTAGGCGGGTAGGCGGGCGGGTGGGAGGGTGGGCGGGTAGGCGGGTATTCCTACCCGTGACGGGTGTATTTTCAATACCCATACCCGCCTACTACCCGCCAAAGTTATACCCATACCCGCCCCAATTGGGGCGGGTGCGGTGCGGAATCCGCAAAATTATACCCACCTACCATCCCTAGTCAGAATGGTTGATCTTGTCGATCGTGTGCATTACCATATCGAATGATTTACTATGACGTACACACATCCATTCACCATTGGTTTCAAACTCCCCATCCCAAATATTATTGAGGATTTTTACCGGTGGTATAAGGTTTGCTTAGGCTAAGTGGCTACGCAGATTTGGAGACTTGTCTTCTACATTCAGATGTTAGCCAACACTGCCGATGCTCCATTTACTATCGACCACCTCCTCCTTATGTATTACCCTAGGATTTTACGAGCCAAAATTATTGCCCTGTACCCCCGAGAAATTCGTAGCCTAAATAATGCAGAGGATAATCATGATCGTGGTTGGCAGACCTGTTACATTCTGATGAGGACTGATCAAATTCACCAGCCTTCTTCATGTTCTTTCTCGAAAGAGTTAAATTCCCCCGTGAGTATTTTATTTTTTCTCCCTTACATGCTTATTTGCATGGTTATCCAAACAAAAGATAATTTTTCTCTAAAAACTTTTGGATTTTTTTCAACTGTTCTCGTAATGGGGAGTTTGAAGAGTATCACCTCAAAATGGAAGAGTATGAGAAATGGTAGTACTCAAGGCAACCAAAGTTGCAGTGGTGGTAATCAAAGCAACCAAGATTGAAATGGTAGTACTCAAGGCAATCGATGCGGGGGTTCTTCCCAACAGTATAACCAAAGATTCTACCAACAACCTCAATACAACAATCAAGGACAATCATCAGATGATCTAGAGATAAGAAGTTTAATGGAAAGGATGATTAAGAATTAAGAGCAATTCGACAAGGAAAGCCAAGAAATGAATCAAGTGGTGATCTCTCATACCACATCAATCAAGCAAATTGAAACTCAATTGGAAAAAATCTCATCTAAGTTGAAAGTCAGACCATATGACGCTCTACCAAGTGACTCAATTGCTAATCCGAAAGGAGATGAGGACCTAAAACATGTTTATGCCGTCACCACAAAGAGTGTTAGAATTCTCAAGAAAAGGCCCGTGGTGATTGATGATGATGATGAAGGTGAAGAGATGCCTCATAGAGTTGATGAAAAACCCAAGGTGATTGAATTTACCATGGATGACAAGCTTCATGTTATTGATGGATTAATAGGAAAATCCGTTGAGGGTGAAAAGCAGCACCAATCTCCAAGTACTTCTCTTAATGCTAATGAAACAATTTTAAGGAGAGAGCTAGTCAAGGAGGAAAATATGGAGACTCATAAAGCATACAAGCCAATACCGAGGCCACCTCCCCCATTTCAACAAAGGTTTGTTAAGAAATAATAAACTAGTCAAATACAAATTTCTTGTGATATGTTGAATCAAATAATCATCACTGTGATTTTTTTGGAAGCTCTTGAAAAGATGACGGACTATTCTAAGTTCATGAAGGACTTAGTAACCAAGAACAAAAATATGAACTTTAAAACCGTCAGGATAAATGTAGTGCAATTATCTCACAAATCGAGGTTAAAAAGATCAACGATCGGAGGACATTCACCATTCCTTGTTCTATTGGGTTGACAATCTTTGCAAAAGCTTTGTGTGATTTGGGAGCAAGTAGCAATTTGATGCCCTATTCCATATTAAAGAAGTTGGGTTCAGGTGATCCTAGACCAACTACTATGAAGTTGCTAATGGCAGATCACACTTTGAAGAAACCATTGGGTGTCATTGATGATGTTCCTATTAAGGTGGATTATTTCTACTTTTCGTCCGACTTTGTTATTTTAGATTGTGAAGTGGATATTAAAATCTCAATCATTCTTGGCAGGCCTTTCTTGACAACCGGGCGAGCTATTTATGATGTGGAAGTGGGAGATCTTAAGTTTAGATTAAATGACGAATAAGTGATCTTCCACATTCAAAAGTTAATGAAACAACCACATGATTATAATATAATATCCATAATTGATAAGGTAGATGAGGTGGTGGTTGATGACATGGAAGACTATTGCATGGATGAAGCTCTACAAGTGGTTCTCAGCAGTTCAAACAATGATGTCACGAAAGGTTATTTTGAAGCCTTCATGGATTTGGAGGGACTTTTTATAAGCCAGTAAAGTTGTCCCTTGATTTGGAGAATCGGGTAACTCCTCCTACTAAATCGTTCATCATTGAGCCACAAAATCTTGAGTTGACGTCTTTGCCTTAAAATTTGAGGTATGAGTTTCTCGATCCTAATGAGTCCTTACCAGTTATTATCTCATCTTCTTTGTCAAGTGTGCATGTTTCTCTAGTTTTCAATGTGCTTAAAAATTGTAAGTTGGCGTTGGAATGAACTATTGGGGACATCTGAGGAATTAGTCCATTTTTCATGAACAAAATCAACTTTGAGAAATGATATAAGACAAGTGTGGAACACCAATGGAGACTCAATCCTCTTATGCAAGAAGTGGTCAAAAAGGAAACAATCAAGTGGGTAAACGTTGGGGTAGTGTATCCAATCTTAGATAGCTCTTTGGTGGTGTGGTCTTGTAACCAGGGATGTTTTCTCCTCCTTCACTATGCTTTGCTTTATTGTATCGCATTAAGGACACTGCTAATTTTTAAGTTGGGGGAGGGGTTATAAGACTGTTTATGATGATTTGCATGATTGTGATGTGATTTTAGGTAATTGGATAGTGATGTTTCTTGGATAATTGACTATTTTGGTAGATTAGTAATAACCTCCTTGATTTTTCTGGCTATGATGCTTTTTTCTAGGAAGTAACTTTTGGAACCTAGCATTTTTAGCACTTTGTTAGTATTTTAGTAATGAATAAAATCTTAGTGATTCTCTTGAAAAGTTTTTGTGGCTTGTTTGGTAGCAATAAAAATTTAAACTTTGGCTTATGCGTTATGATTTAGAAATGAAAAAAAGAGAGATTAAAGTGATGATTCATGTTGTGACTTTAAGCTTCAATTTTTAATTCTTTATTCACTAAGTAGTTTCGAGGTTAGATGTGGCTTTTTCAGTCATGTGTTTCAATTGAGCTTTCAATACATACTCTACTTGAGTTTTGCATGTGCCATGTGTGGTAAGATTATTTGTTAAGTTCATTTATCTCTCTTGTAGTCTAGAACTTGCCCTAAGTGTGCTTCAAGGCGAAATCCTAAGTTGCAGTTGGTTTGAAATATTACTTTAGGCTTTCCTTGGAACACTTAAATTTTTATTGTCGCCACAAATTCATATCGCTGAAACTTCATAAAAAAGACAGAACTGATTAATTTACCAGAACTAGATGACGATTGTGACATCAATATGATTGACATTGTTATTCATCAACCATAACACACGGATCACAACATCATCATTACTGATCCGCTCAAACAAGCACTTGAAGTTGACCACATTTATATTAACAAAATCACATTAATCGTTGTTGTGCGGCAATACTCAATATAAGATAAATTTGAATATCAAACTAAAAAATCATATAATAGAAGGTTTGTACCTAATACCATGATATCATCATGGTATATCCATAAACTGAGATGGTATTATGAAGGACTAGGTGTAGTTCATCAATGAGACACTTTTCAGTCCACATATGATACCATCATGGTATATCCATTTACTGAGATGGTATCATGAAGGACTAGGTGCAGTTCATCAATGAGACACTTTTCAGTCCACATATGATACCATCATGGTATATTCATATACTGAGATGGTATCATGAATGACTCATCAATGAGACACTCCCTTAGTCCACACATGATACCATCATAGTATATCCATTTACTGAGATGAGATTATGAAAGACTAGGTGAAATCCACCAATGAGACACTCATTCAGTCCACATATGATACCATCATGGTATATTCATATACTGAGATGGTATCATGAAGGACTGGGAGCAGTCCATCAAAAGGGGACTCCCTTAGTCCACACATGATACCATCATAATATATTCATAAACTGAGATAGTATCATGAAGGACTGGGTGCAGTCCATAAAAAAGGAACTCCCTCAGTCCACACATAATACCATTATGGTATATCCATTTACTGAGATGGTATCATGAAGGACTGGGTGAAGTCCACACGTGATACCATCATGATATATCCATATATTGATATGGTATCATAAAGGACTAGGTGAAGTTATTCACCTATGTACACCTCTTGTTTTGCTTTAAAAAATATTCGCATGTTTCAACCAATATATGCAGGTATTATGTTGCTTGTGTCAAAGAAGGATACACATGGACTCTTAAATAAGGAAGTGTACGAAATCAAACATGTTTCGACTGACATTTTTCAATAACGTCCACAACTGCCCAAAGAAGGACATAAATTGCTCAGAAAGAAATGCCACCATGATATTTGTTAATGGTATCATACAAGAAAAGCTTATTTATCCAAAAACAGTATACACACTATCAGATATCTAGTGAGATGTCAAAAATGCATATGGTATCAACTTGTCGTACATAAAAGAATGGCGCGCGAAGGAAAGGGCCATTGAAACTTTAAGAGGAAGCCCAAAAGATTCATACAAACAATTACCAACCTATTTGTACATATTGGAGTATGAGAACCTGAGGATAGTTACAAGACTAGACACAGAACAAGATGACTCTTTCTTGTATGTCTTTGTAGCATTAAATGCATCAATTCAAGGTTGGAAGTCCTGCAAACCTATAGTGGTAGTCAATGATACATTCCTAAAGGCAACATACAGAGGGAGCATGCTCACAGTTGCCACACAAGATGCAGAAGGTAAGTGTACCCCATGCCTTGCCTGTAATACTTAAAAAGTACATCCACTGATATGTGATACCAACATGGTATAAAAATATATTGCATAGATATCATGTGGGGACTACTTCAATTCCTTACTAAGAAATATCATTTTCATGAATTCATTTTTTATCTCTCATAGTGACATTACAATATTTGTTCATACAGAATAAATTTTACCGCTTGCGTATGGAATTGTTGATTAAGAGAATGATGCCTTTTTAGAGTATTTCTTCACACGTTCAAAATGGTTTATGGGGATATGCATTTAATGTGTATTATCTCAAATAGACACGACAACATAACTAAGGTGACTACAACTGTTTATCCAGCAGTCTGTCACTGTATCTGTATGTGGGACTTGACGAACAACGTCAAAGGAAACTTCAAAAAAGACAAAAAACTGATTAAAGTCATTTACTTTGCATTGTCGAGAGCATACACAATTCAAGAGTTCAACACCCTTATGACAGAATTAAATGATACTGATCCCCGAGTAAAATCCTACTTGCAAGAAGTTGAATACCACAAATGGTCCCGGACACATTGCACAGCTAACCAAACAACAACAATGATATCAAATAGCGTAGAATTAATAAATTCAGCAAACAGGCACACAAGAGAGCTCCCAATTACAGATTTGCTTGACTATATGACAAACTTGGTGCGAAAATGGAATTACAAAAATGATGCTACTGCCAAATATGTAAATACTACACCGAGCAACAAGTATGAAGATGTATTGACTGTAAACATCAAAACATCACAAACAATGTCGGTGAGATATATTTTTAAAGCTTATCCACCACTAATAACATTTACTCACAAAACAATACATGTCGTGTCTTCAACACAGTTTGTCCACTTAGTAATTCATGGTTGAATGAAATGGTTGAATGAAACACATTGTGTCTTTACAACAGAAAAGTTGTGCATGTCGCATGTTCCAATTGGATGAGCTGCCATGTCCACACACAATGACAGTTGTGACAAAATTCTACCTCCAAAAGTACAAATACTGATCTCCATACTGTACCAGAGATTTTCTAATCAAAACATATGAGATGTCAGTACATTCTCTATCGCACCAGACTATGTGCGAGATTCCACAACACGTCTCTACTCGTACAATACTTTCACCAAATGCAAGAATTAGACCAGGAAGGTCAATTTGTTAATCTAAAATGTTTGGTCTTCATTCAAAAACATACTTAATAAGAACAAAACACTATCAGAGTTTCATATACTTTGATGCTACATTCATATAATGAGATGGAATCAATGAGGAATGCTACAGTCCATCAATGATTCTCTTAAGCATACTTGCATGATACCATCATGGTATATGAATATACTAAAATGGTATCATGTAGAACTGCTTCAGTCCATCAATGGAATCTTCAGCAGTCCTCCATAATAACATCATACTATATGCATATACTCATATGATATCATTAAGGACTGATTCAATCCATCAATGAGGGGCTCTTCATCAGTACTCCATGATATTATATGCATATTCTGAGATGGTATAAGCAGACTGCTGAATGTCCATCAATGATTCTCTTCAACAGAGCTGAATGATACCATCATGGTATATGAATATACTAAGATGATATCATATTGAACTTCTTCAGTCATTCAAAGAGATTCCTACGTAATACCATCATGGTATATATCATATACTCAAAAGGTATCATTAAGAACTGTTGAAGTCCTTGAATGAAATAGTCCATAGTCCTCCATGATACTATTATGGTACAAAAATATATTGATATAGTATCATGAATGAATTCTTGAGTCCTTCACATGTATCAATACTCTTGTATGATACCATCATGATATATACCATATACTACGATGGTATCATGGAGGACTGTTACAGTAATTCAAATAGTCCTTCATGATACCATCATGGTATATGCATATAATGAGATGGTATCATGAAGGACCACTTCAGTCATTCAAAGTGAATCTTCATGATACCATTATAGTATATGCATATACTGAGATGGTATCATGAAGGACTGCTTTCATATCTTCAAATGACATTCATCAATCATCCATGATACCATCATGGTATACCACATGCTTAGACATGTGTTATTTAAGGACTACATCATCCATTCACATAAAATAAATTCCCAAGTTCATTCAATGTTGAACCCCTTTTAAAGAAAATCTAAAAAAACATACAGACTCTTATCACATGAAAATACATCATAACAATCAAACACATACAATACGTACTAAAAATGAAAGGAAGGTTCAGGCCTTCAAAACATAACACATAAGTAAAAAGTCATAAAATAAACATGTTCGCCTCCCCCAATTACTACATCTTTAAACAATGAAAGTTTTCACATCACTACAAAAACCAACACACATAGAACTAAGTTTTCTTCTTCGTCTTTTCACGTTTCTGTTTTCTCCACCGCCCAGGATTCTCAGAATCGCTGCATTCACCATTAACCTGCTTCTGTCTCCCATAATGCCACAACAATATCCCATATCTGCTTCGAATACCATCAATATCCAAATTATCAACTAGGATTTAATGTTTTCAATAAAATACTCAGCAAAACAAGCAGTGAACACTCCACAATCACTGCATAAAAAAGATATATGATTATAATGTGTACAATAAAAAATGAATAAAGAAAGGAAAAATATCAAATCATTAAAATCATGTGTTGCTTTTTATAGGCAGATTTTGAACCATTTCAAATTCAAATGGATCGGTTAACTTTTGACCTAGGTGAAGACCATCTACGAGTACAATATCCTTTCTAGCCGAATAAAAGTCAATTGTTCCCAAAAAGAGGGGCAACAACACACGGTATGGATATACCGCCTTTAGAGTAGCTAAGGAGTATTGAGGAGTTCACATAGAATCATATACAAAGAAACGCCTTTTATGGATGGATAGACAGCCCATTACCCAATGCCACTTGCTTGCCATGTACATAGGGAATAATATATAATCAACCTCAGTCCATGGAGTGTTACAGAACAAACGATACCCATACATATACTTCATAATATTTGCTAACTTATCTATCAAGTGATTCTGTTTTCCACCGGACACAAACTTTGCAAACAACTTGGTAATGGTGTTATGAAAACAATAATTTGTTGTTGTCACCCTAATTGGCATTGACCCATATTTTGCTTTCTTCCTCAAGTAATAAAAAATAACATCCTAGTGCGAAAAAATTAACACCAAAAAATGCATAAGTACCCACTAGTTCAAACTCATACAAAAAATGAAAAACTAGACATTCATATATACATACATCAAATGATATTGGTCTGTCAACATAGTTTAACATGTGAAACCACGTCTTAGACCGAACTATGAAAACTTCAAACTCGTAGCATGGGTTCAGATAGTCAACCTCCAGAGAATAAATGTAAGCACGCCCTTACAAAAACACAACATACAAAAAAACATTTTAAAACAACACAAAACTATAAGAAAAAAACCATAACCAAAACAACTACGTGATCATATATTTATCACAAAAAGCTGAGAACTCCTGTATAAGTTCGTAATCAACAGGGATTGTTATACTCGACATCAATGGGGACCTCCTTTGATAGCCTTAACGGGTGTATCACCCAAAGCACTAAGACCAGACCCACCCACAAATGGCGATTGTTTTCCCTAGCAAGATGTCTTAGCCTAGCCTTCTGAGGAGCTAAATGTGTTGTTTCATCATCACCTATCTCCACTACTGCCATAACTGTTGGAATCAAAAACTCAGGCGGTTCATCTTTAAAATCACAAACTCCAACTCTTTTCTCAGATGAACAAACTTTAGAATCTTTAACACCACCAGTTGCATTGGCAGGAACCTCCTATGCCACCTGACCAGCTTCAATCCACATAATATCATCTGTTGGTTGCAGCGTTACCTTGGCAGGAATATCATTTTCTGGTGGCGGGGGAACTACATACTCTATAACCTCACTCCGTGCTCCCAACACAACATCTACAGACAAGTTACTACCCTCAGTAACTACATCTCCTCCTTGAGGTAATGCATCTTATCTAGCTTGGTCATTCACAGCTGCATTAACGTTAATGGTCTCAAGCGTGGAATCTTTTGTAGCTTGCTCATCTTCTTCACCTTTAGTTGATGCAGCACCAACTTTTGCAGCTTGTGTAACCGATGCTATAGCAGAATCGCTCAAATTCACAAAAAAAATCATCATCCAACAAATTCCATGGATTTGATGACTTCAAGTTAGGTACCTTCTCATTTTTTTTTCTTATTGATATGATAATTTTGTGTAATGACAGCAATAGTCGACTGGCTCATGGAGTCAAAAACAAAGTCACCTTGAGAATCATTTTGTTCACCAACCACCTCCTTCATACTCTCGCCACCACATACACCAACATTCACATTGACATCCTTAATTGTATCATCACTAGCATGAACATCACCCCATCTTGCTTGTCATCCATATTAAAAACTAGATATGGGCCATCATAGTTAGCAAAATCATCATTCTTCTTATCTTGAGATAATTGTGTATAAAATGGGCAATTATGAACACAAGTTTTAGAAAAGGGACTGACATTAAAAACACTACTAAAAATATAATATGATACTCTGGCAGTATATAAGCTATACTATGTGAGTATCACATGTGAACCTTTATCCTAAATGATATATTGTTAGTATATTTATATATCATATGAGTATGAGGGAGGATAAAGGTTCAATCCTCACAAAATCCTACTATGATACCCACATGGTATATAAATATACTGATAAAGAATATCATAGAGGAACAAGGTTCAAGCATCACTACTTATTAGACATACATAACATAAAATAGCTTCAAGTGTATCTCACATACTAGCCAAGAAAAAAGAAGAGGAAAAAAGAATGAACCATACCGGTAAATCACATTTTTCATCTACTTTCTTCGCCAAATCCCCAATGGCTTGAAGGATCTCTCCAAACTTTGAATCGACATGAAGCCAAAATGACTCAAACTCTTTTTTCATATCAGCATTGCTGGGTTCGTTGTCACCATGACTACTCTGACCTATATCCCCCTTTGGCACTTGTGTGCAGAAGAATCCATCACTCATGCGCTGACTTTGAGAAGCCTTAGTGGCAGTTTCAAACGTTAAACTTTCTAAATCTAACACCACCATCTCATCGTCAGTTGGGAAGACATTCCTCAGCTGCAATTACAGTTAACAAAAGTTTAAAAGATTATAGAAAAATATAGTGTCAAAAGTAACAAACACTAATATGTAAAAAGACCAAATGATATACCTGATCAGATTCTAATCTAAGCATTCACAAACAAACATAATCATGGCCTAATTTTTTATATGTCTTCCAGTTTAGAATACGTGGGTTAGGCCAGAAACATGTTCAGCAATATGATCTTCCAACGTTGGACATCACTCATACAACCAAATCTGTAGCGCCAAAGGAAATTCACCATGTTGATAAAACGTGGGCTTTGTCTTGTACTTGTCCGTACACGCTTCAACAGTCGCATTAGACACGTCTATCCACCATGAATAGGTATTGACCTCACTACTCTCAACCAAATCAAAGTGCTCCATGTCAATATATTTTTTCTTCAATGAAGCAAACAAGAAAGTGTTTACAAAGTAAAAAATTGTAATATTCACGGCATCAACATCTAACCTCCATCTTGTATAAATAAAATAGTCTTCAAGCTGGGCCCACGTCACAGTTTCAACCCACTTATTGAGTAATAATTTTACCGTAATAGAAGTCCCGCCTTTACATTTCAACCCAGTAACAAGAGCAAACTCACCTAACCCGAAAAATAGTCTGGCCCCACTCAGCACAAAATGCAATGCAATGCACCCGCCTCATCAACAAATTGTGCAAAACACGTCCTTACACCATAATTGAAGGCATGTCCAAAAAATAACCAAAACAAGTACTTCTGACCATTTTAAGTTGCTTTTTCGACAACTTTGAATGCAACTCACTAATAATATTGCAGTTGGTGTTGCATTCAAATTTCGATTTATAGTTAATGTCCATCTTGATATAAAAATCTCCAACCTGAAGACACAAATGATACTCAATTAGTATATCTCATATAATACTCTAAGATGCCCACATAGTATATATATATATATGTTTCATCACTTCAAAACACACAAACCATTACTTCATGAACACGAAATAAGTTACCTTCGTATTGATAAGTTCATCGGGTGTTGCAGGTGATGTATCGGGTACTATTTCAGGGATTGATTCACAAGAAATATCATGTGATTCAACTGTAGTTTTTCGTTTCTTTCTCGAATTCTCATAATGTGAACTATCCGCTACCGTTTTCCCTTTCCCTTTTATTTTCACATTGTCAAGTCTTTTTCCACCACTGCTTCAACAACATCCCCTGATTGTTGATTTTTTGGGTCTCCCCAAATGTTTGGACTACCAACAGAAACTGATGGCGACGCATCAACATGCAATGAAAAATTTGGGTCCGACATCAAAATTTACACAACAGACTCTTCTTGTGTACCTATACCTTTGTCTATAAGATGATTCATGTTAGTATCATCCACCCAGTCTCGAGGACGATGACCCCACCATCTATCCTCAACATGATGCTTATAAACCCATATATAAAAAAATATAACCAACAAAAATCCAAAAAAACACGCACTACTAATACCTAAGCAAAAACACACACAGAGAACTACAAAATTTTGTACAATCTACTAGCAAAAAACTATGTAAAAGTTCAAAAATATATGAAACAAGCTACAAAGTTATATCAAAACAAAATATTAAATCTAACAAAGAAGAAGGATAAAATCATGTACCTATTGAAATGGATGTTATTTGAAGATGGAAGTTGTCTTTTTCAATGTCAAAAAACCCGCAAAGATGAAGATGAAGACGTGAGAAGAATACGTGCTAATGGGAAAGGGGTTAGGGCTTGGACTTCACAAAATGTGGGCCGGGGGAAGGGGCGAAATTGGCCCTATTTGGGAGAGGGGATAGGGCAGGTAAATAATTTAGTTTGGGCTGGACATAACCGGAAATATTTGGAAAAGGGGCACGCTCGCGTAATATTTTTGGTTTGGGCGGGCAATTGGGGTTTGTTTTCCCAAATTTGAATTACTACTACACAAACAAAGTTTGGGCCGGCCCAAGTCGTTACTTCAGAATTCATTCAAAGGCCCATTAGGGTTAGATGAGTGTATAAGATTATTCTTTTGTCTGTATGACCTTCTCTGTATTTGCGATCACTTGACAAACAAACATGGTGCACGTCAATTTTTACCGCAACTGTAAGTCTTACAATATGTATAATCTTTTTTTATTGGAGAATTTTATTCGATTAAATGCAAATTATTGTTAAGTTCCAGTGTTGAACCTACTTTTGTATCATTGAATACGTGGTAATTGTCCCGGTTTATATAAGTTTATTTTCCATTAGGTGTTTCATTTATTAAACGTTATGATCAGCTGGTTTGGAATGTAAATTTCAATTGTATTGCTTGAATTTGAAATTGGGTGACTTTTCATTTTGACTAGCCTCTATTTGTTTTTTTTTTATAGAAAATCTATTTACCTTAATGACAATAATACACCAGTATTCGGATTGTTTTAGTTGACGGCAACTGATGTGTGATCGATTGATATTTTTGTAGAACACCATCCGTTCTAAGCTGGTAAGCATATGACCTACATTGATAAGTTCTTAAGCCTTGTAGTCTGTATCTGCAATTTTGCTGTGATATATACGGTGTGTTCGGTACGAAGGATAATGTTTTCTAGGAAATAAGTAGGTTCCTTACTTATCCTTAAAACATTTATATATAATCTAGACAAATACTAATGGGGATGGGGTGGGGGTGGGGGTGGGGGGGGGGGCTACAGGGGTGGGGTGAAGACGTGGTGTGTTGGAGGGTGGGGAGGACACAAAAATGCGGAATGTAGAACTTGTTTTCCCTACTTCTACTAGCAAGTCATTTTCTTCATTTTTAAAGTACCTGTTTTCCGGGAGAAAATGTTTTTCGAAAGTTTTGACCAACCTAACATGGAAAAATTAGAAAACATTAGAATGGCTTCCCCCCACAAGTTCTGGGGTAAACCAGAACTTATTAACAGGGCATTCATCATTTCTTTCAGGGTTCTATTTTTCCTTTCCGCAATTCCGTTTGATTGTGGCGAGTAAGGCGATTGTTTGATGAATAATGCCATATTCCAAACATATTTGTTCAAAAGGAGATTCATATTCACCGCCCCTATCACTCCTTATCATTTTAATCTTTTTGTTAAGTTGAGTCTCAACTTCACTTTTGTATTGCCCGAATGCTTCAATTGCTTCATCTTTACTATTAAGTAAACAAACGTAGCAATACCGCTGTACTATCGTCAATAAAAGTTATGAAATACTTCTTCCCACCACGAGATGGGATTGACTTCATGTCACAAATATCTGTATGGATTAAGTCTAAAGGACTCAATTCCTTTCAAGCTGACTTATAAGGATGTTTAACATACTTAGACTCAACATATATTTGACATTTTGATTGATTGCATTCAAACTTAGGCAATACTTCCAAACTAATCATTTTTCGCAAGGTTCTATAATTGACATGTCCTAAACGTGAATGCCATAAATTATCGAATCGAATCAGCTTTTGACAAAGAATAATTATAATACACAACGGTGAAGATTTTATTTCTTCAAACCGAATCAAGGTTACACAAACAGATTTAAAATACTTGAAACGAAATGCAAGAATTGTATGTTGTATACTTGATGAAGTTTTTATATCTTCAAATCAAGTACCCAAATGAGTAGAGAGTTATGAAAACTTTAATCTCAACTGAGTAGAAAATCAAGATTTTAGTCCCCAAACAACATATAAGTTCCTTGCACGGAAACAACAAACATCTTTTTTTTTTCTTGTAAATTGTATGTTGTATACTTGATGAAGTTTTTATATCTTCAAATCAAGTACCCAAAGGAGTAGAAAGTTATGGAAACTTTAATCTCAACCGGAGTAGAAAATCCGGAGATTTTAGTCTCCAAACAACATACAAGTTCGTTACACCGAAACAACAAACACTTTTTTTTCCTTTTTTTTTCCCAGTAAATTGTATGTTGTATACTTGATGAAGTTTTTATATCTTCAAATCAAGTACCCAAAGGAGTAGAAAGTTATGGAAACTTTAATCTCAACCGGAGTAGAAAATCCGAAGATTTTCATCTCCAAACAACATACAAGTTCGTTACATCGAAACAACAAACATACACCTTTTTTTTTTCCGACAATGTTCTCAGAATTGTTAAACAAGAACAAATGAACACAGAAATAATGTTTAAATTCCTTAAGCTTGTTGTTGTGCCTGTGTTCAAAAATCAGAAAACAGAAACCAAACGGAAAGACAAAAACGGAAAAATGTAAACTGGAAAAATAATACAGAAGTAAGAAAATATCCGAGACCACAGAATTCACTGTGTGTCCTTAAGGAATTTAATCCCCTCACTGTACCCGAGGTTATAGATTACTTCCTCCCAGGATAAAACGGATATACCTGTCGCAGGAGTAGCGGTACGTCAAACGCCTTCGACTTCGACGAACTCAAAGTTGGCAACGAAACACAGTAAGACTCGATAGTTTTATTTGTGAAAAAAGAATGCAGAATTTCAGATGCAGAAATTTTTGGTTTTTTTTGGTATCTTTAAAATGAGGCATTGCCTTAGTTTATATAGCTTTGAAGGTGCCTCTTCGGAATAGGTTGGTGACTGTTCGGAAAGGTTGCCTTCCATTTCTCATTCACACCAACTTGGCTAGTTTTATTCATTAACTAGCTTTAACATCATTCACCCAGTCTCGAGGACGATGACCCCACCATGTATCCTCAACATGATGCTTTTAAACCCAAATATAAAAAAATATAACCAACAAAAATCCAAAAAAAAACACGCACTACTAAGACCTAAGCAAAAACACACACAGAGAACTACAAAATTTTGTACAATCTACTAGCAAAAAACTATGTAAAAGTTCAAAAATATATGAAACAAGCTACAAAGTTATATCAAAACAAAATATTAAATCTAACAAAGAAGAAGGATAAAATCATGTACCTATTGAAATGGATGTTATTTGAAGATGGAAGTTGTCTTTTTCAATGTCAAAAAACCCGCAAAGATGAAGATGAAGACGAAGACGTGCTAATGGGAAAGGGGTTAGGGCTTGGACTTCACAAAATGTGGGCCGGGGGAAGGGGCGAAATTGGCCCTATTTGGGAGAGGGGATAGGGCGGGTAAATAATTTAGTTTGGGCTGGAATAACCGGAAATATTTGGAAAAGGGGCACGCTCGCGTAATATTTTTGGTTTGGGTGGCAATTGGGGTTGTTTTCCCAAATTTGAATTACTACTACACAAACAAAGTTTGTGCCGGCCCAAGTCGTTACTTCAGAATTCATTCAAAGGCCCATTAGGGTTAGATGAGTGTATAAGATTATTCTTTTGTCTATATGACCTTCTCTGTATTTGCGATCACTTGACAAACAAACATGGTGCACGTCAATTTTTACCGCAACTGTAAGTCTTACAATATGTATAATCTTTTTTTGTTGGAGAATTTTATTCGATTAAATGCAAATTATTGTTAAGTTCCAGTGTTGAACCTACTTTTGTATCATTGAATACGTGGTAATTGTCCCGGTTTATATAAGTTTATTTTCCATTAGGTGTTTCATTTATTAAACGTTATGATCAGCTGGTTTGGAATGTAAATTTCAATTGTATTGCTTGAATTTGAAATTGGGTGACTTTTCATTTTGACTAGCCTCTATTTGTTTTTTTTTTTATAGAAAATCTATTTACCTTAATGACAATAATATACCAGTATTCGGATTGTTTTAGTTGACGGCAACTGATGTGTGATCGATTGATATTTTTGTAGAACACCATCCGTTCTAAGCTGGTAAGCATATGACCTACATTGATAAGTTCTTAAGCCTTGTAGTCTGTATCTGCAATTTTGCTGTGATACATACGGTGTGTTCGGTACGAAGGATAATGTTTTCTAGGAAATAAGTAGGTTCCTTACTTATCCTAAAAACATTTATATATAATCTAGACAAATACTAATGGGGATGGGGTGGGGGCTACAGGGGTGGGGTGAAGACGTGGTGTGTTGGAGGGTGGGGAGGACACAAAAATGCGGAATGTAGAACTTGTTTTCCCTACTTCTACTAGCAAGTCATTTTCTTCATTTTTAAAGTACCTGTTTTCCGGGAGAAAATGTTTTTCAAAGACCAACCTAACATGGAAAAATTAGAAAACATTTTCTGGAAAATGATTTCCTCCATACCAAACACACCCATAGTCTGTATCTGCAATATTGCTGTGATATGCTTAGCTCATAACTTCATACTATGTATGGTATATTCACATGTTTATATAATTGTTGTATGTAATTCAGATGGGAAGACCTTTAAGAAGCCTCGAAGGCCGTACGAGAAGGAGCGATTGGATGCAGAGTTGAAGCTTGTAGGAGAATATGGACTTAGGTGCAAGAGGGAACTTTGGAGAGTTCAGTATGCTTTGAGCCGTATCAGGAATGCTGCTAGAATGCTTCTTACACTGGATGAGAAGGACCCACGCCGTATTTTTGAAGGTGAAGCTCTCTTGAGGAGGATGAATAGGTATGGTTTATTGGATGAGAGCCAAAACAAGCTCGATTATGTCTTGGCACTCACCGTGGAGAACTTTCTTGAGCGTCGTCTCCAAACACTTGTGTTCAAGACTGGCATGGCTAAGTCCATTCATCACGCCAGAGTACTCATCAGGCAAAGGCATATCAGGTACAAATTAGTTGCTTTAATGGAAAATGCAAAGAAATAGTTGATTTTCCCCCCTGCTGTGCATAAGGTCTGTGCTGGATTTGTGAATAACGTAATTTACTAATATCACCTTTGTTGACACCATAACATTTGTCACTTGTAATGTTTTTGATGGTCCAACATTCTTATTTTGGGAAGTCCTAAAGAGTAGAAGGAAAAGAGACAAAAGGGAGATTTTTTTTATTCTGAAAAGAACTTCACCTATATATTATGTTTGGGAAAAAATGTTCTTGAAGTCTGTAAGAAGTAGTCATTCTTTGGTTTAACCACTTTTTTCTTTTTTTCAAAATCTTCCCGAGTTATTGGCATTTCTAAATTTCCCTGTTTATCGTAGATACGTGCTTTTACACCAGATGTTTAGACAATTCTGCAAATGCTACAAAGATCCATCAATTATTTAACAAGAGTTTTTTTGTCACATTGTCGAACTAGATCAAATTTCATATTTTGAAGATTGTTTGGTCAATCAAATAATTCTTTTTAATTTTTTGTCAATCAATATTAGCTGAATGATTGCCATTTCCGTGCAAATAGATTGTACTAATGTAGTGAATTTATGATGACGTACAATACATGGCATGAGAATAATGTCTGCTGCATGATTAGTCTTTTCTTTTATTTATCAGAAGAAAAAGGTCTGTTGCACTTGGCACTAGCTTTGTTTACACAAGCAGAATCCTCTGTGAATGTACTAAAGAAGCATGTATACAACGCATCCCCAGGGTAGTGTGCGAGTTTTTTTTTCAAGTGTCTTCCTGTGTGTAATTAGGGCTGGCAAAATAGTAAAAAAAACTAGTAACCATCCCATCCAACCCATTAGACATCGGTTGGATAACTGACTTTTTAAAATGGATATCCATATTATCAATACCCATTTGTCTACATGTTATTTTCATGAGTTCTTTATTTTTGGGATTCTAAGTTTATTTTGGCATTTATTGTGTTCACTTGACTATTCGTAAAATTATTTAAATATGGTCGGGTTGGTTATTTTATCTGGTTTTGTTTAATCCGTTTTTGACCTGGCCATATCCAATTCGACCTGCCTGTTTGCCACTCCCTATAGTAATAGACCTACTTTTTATTTGGTGCCCTGGCATTTGAATCTCAATTTTGATTCATGATATCTTTCCATTGCAGAGTTGGGAGGCAGGTGGTGAATGTTCCTTCCTTTATGGTGAGAGTCGACTCCCAGAAGCACATTGACTTCTCTCTGACTAGTCCATTTGGTGGTGGACGTCCCGGAAGAGTCAAGCGAAAGAACCAAAAGGCTGCAGCCAAGAAGGCTTCTGGTGGTGATGGAGATGAAGAGGATGAAGAATGAGCAACTATCGTAGTGTTTGGAGTATTGGGCTATACTACCGGCTGATCTTATTTTTCTGCAATTTTGTGGTTACCTTCATGTAGTAGAAAGAATTGTGTTAAACAGGAATTGGAGGAAGTTTTTAATTTTGGATTTTGCGCTGTTTAAACATTTTGACTAAATGTGTCCTTCCTTTCCTTCCAAATCTTTCCTGAGTAAAAAGATTAAAAGAACATCTTAGTCCTCACCATGTAAGGAACGAATATCCCTTCAAACTTGACTCCATACTCTCTCCACTATATGCCCAACACACAATTTGGTAACTGCAATACCTCTTTATATTGATCCCAGCTCTAAATACTTACGTGAAGCTAACTCTGAAATTCTGTTATGACTTGCATCCTCAAGCATTTTCTCACGGCACACAATGGAAATCTCTCCTGCGTGACTATGGATTCATGTCAAATCCAGTACTCTTTCTAAACTTCAGTTTGTGGTCACGCCAAAACCAACTCATGATCATCATGTTTTAGCTCTCTTTCATTTCTGTTGACAATATAATCAAATATTAAAAGTGTATTTTATCGAATAGCTTAAGATTTTAGATCAGATGGTCACACACTTCAATATGGTATCAGAGCAGGTCAAAGATCTTGGGATCGAATCTCACCGCCACTCATTCTCAAAAAGATTTCACGTGCTTAGACCATGAAAAAAAATCAGGTCAACACGTGAGGGGCCGTGTTGAAAATATAATCAAATATTAAAAGTGTGTACTATCTAACAGCTTAAGATTTTTTAGATTGATGGTCACACACTTCAATAATTTCTCATCTTAAATCAATCAAATACCTCTATGAAGAGCAGCTTAGCTTTGTCAAGAAACCCTCTAGATGACGATAAGATTGCTCTATGCTTCTTCAACGGTCTTCCGTAAGAATTCAAAAGTTTAACTGACTCTTTGTTCCAGAGATAATCTTCTTCTCCTTTGAAGAAATCCATGCCAAGTTGGTATATTATGAGATAACCCTCCGTGAAGGACCACCAATATTCACCCCTATCACAGGTCACAACCAACTTTACTACACATGCTATGTCCTCTAAATGGGCGAAGTATTAGTGCCCTAAGTTACACATTCGGCCGGGCAGCAAAAAATAATTATGTTTACTAGCCAAATATAAAAAAATATACACTATTATGTATAAAATGTGTATACAAAAAAAAGATATACACTACTCGTTGGACTGATCCTCAAATCCAACAAGAACCACAAATCTCATGGAATCCAATCTAAAAATCAACAATATTTATCTTAGTCACGTCAAGCCATTATGATTTACTCCGTACAAAAGATTTGAAGCGATTATGCATCATTTTTTTTTAGCAAAATAATGAATATTGTACATTTCTAGTTATGTATAAATTGCATTTATACAAGAGGATGATTTGCCGTTAGAAACCGAAGTTCTTTTCAACGAAATTTCAAATAGCTATGTCATCTACATATGGGAAAAAAAAAAAGAAGAACAAATCATCTTGATCTAGGGGATAACATAGCTAAAGCTAACTGGAAATATAACCAGTGCATGGGAATTTATACCGTTTAGTAGGGGTGAGCGGGTTCGGGTACCCTAACGTTTTTGAACTACCCGGACCCTACCCGGTAAAAGATCGGTTCCTAAATTTACTATCCAGAACCTATCCGTAGCAATCATTACTCGGAACCTACCCGGACCCTGCGGTTCCAGATAGGTTCCCGGGTACCCTGTAAATAAAAAAACACAGATTAAGCAACAGTTTTTTAGTCTATGAGAATAAAAAAGAGTTCTAAAATAATTTCATCCAGTAGTTTTTTAGCCTGCAATCAGAGTTTTTAGTACCCTTATAAGAAGTTTTAGAAAACTTATTCATTGTAGAAAAGCTAATTCTGTAACCAAAACCTAAAATTGCAAACCAAATTTGACACTCAATTAATTGAACGCGTTGATTTCAAAATAAATTTGGAAATATCCAAATTAAATTTATTTTCGTGTTCATAAGCTATTCGATAAAAAAGAAAAGCTTTATTATACTAGTAAATCCCTAAATTTCATCTTCACAGCTACAAAAATATACACAAATTTTAAAAATAGATTTACATTTCAAATAAAAAAGCAATACAGATTGAAGATGAGTATCGCCTGAAATAGAACAGAAGCATAGGTTATTAAAATGAAATTGAAGAGTTAGCTATGAACTCAGATGCATTTTATGAACGACGTTAACACAACCAAGGGAGAGAAAGAGGCAAAGGTGAAGCTTCAATGACAACAACGATGAAAGTACTTGAGAGAAAGCTTCAACGACGACGACAATGAAGCTCGGTGGTTTAGCTAAAATGTCATTGTTATTGAGAGAGTTTTGAGTGTTTTCTCTTAGGTCACAAAGAGCATTCTAGAATAAAGGGGTGAAAAAGCTGAAATATTTGCGTCTTGGGGTGGGGAAAATCAATGTGCAGGCGTGCAACAAACAATTTTGGAGAAAGTTAAAAATGGTCCAAATGTTTCTCAAAAAAATAAAAATATTTAATATTTTATAGGTTTCGGGTATCGGTTCCGGGTCCAGGTACCTTGTCTCTATTTGCCGGAACCGGAACCGGACCCGACATTGATCGGTTCCTAATTTTACTACCCGGACCCTACCCGTTATTATAATATATCTATCCGGAATCTACCCGTTAGTGTCGGTTCCGGTCGGGTATCTGGGTACCCTGTACCCGTGCTCATCCCTACCGTTTAGACCTCTATCAGTGGCAGAGTCAGAAATTTTGTCAAGGTTGTTCGAATTTTGAAGAAGTAATATATAATATATATGTTAAGGGTGTTCAATATGCAATATATATGTGGCTTCGCCACTAACCTCCACACACATATATGCAATATATATATATATATAGAGAGAGAGAGAGAGGGGTGTAATTAAGGTTTTAAATGGAAAACGAGTACTCTAAGAACTGATGCAACAATATTGAAATATTTAGTATATGAAGCCATAATCTGATAGATATATGTAGAATATACTGAAAGCGGCCAAATATATCCCTGTATTATCGAAAAAGGCCAAATATACCCCTCGTTATACTGTGGGTCCAAATATACCCTTACCGTTATACTATTGGTTCAAATATACCCGTCCTCATTTAAAGTTGTCCAAGATAACATTCAATCCTACATGGCACTAACATTTGATGATGTGGATGTCACGTGACATGCCACTTCAACACCCCTAATCCATTTTACCCCTCCCCTCTATTTGTTATTCCACCACTAAAATTTCCTTTCCCTCCTCTGCTATTGCCACCATTGCTTCAAACATCAAAGCAACAATGGTTGGTTCCAGTTTGTTGAGTCGGGTCCCCCAGAAACAGCCGCTCTACCTACCAAGGTGAAGATAAGGTCTGTGTACACTCTACCCTTTCAGATCTCACTGTGTGGGATTTCAATGGGTATGTTGTTGTTGGTAAATAGCGAATGCGGGTAAGGCGAGGGGCTCACTCTGATCTGGTGGACTTTAAGATATCACATCCCCTTTGAACAATCCAATTTGTCCTCATTCCTAAAGCTCCCAAGTACTAACAGCAAATATATACTCAGTTTAAATCAAAGTCTAATTTATGCCTGATATATAGGATCAACAGCTTGTCAAATAATCGCCGAAAAATGAAATAGGATTTAAATTTTTTAGAAGAAGGGAGTGTACTTAATTTCAGTGAGAATTATACAGTTTCGATATATCCCAAATAACCTCCATCAAATAAACAGTGAACTAGTTAGTTGGAACGTCAATTGTCATCACTACTGAAAGTTGGCAAAATATTTCATCCATATTCGACCTGCGTTTTAACAAATCAATTGGGCACTTAGTCGAATACCTTGAAAAATATAATCTCTTAATTATTTTTATTAATGAATGAGTATGTATATAATTTACACTTTCCATAATATGAAAAATTCTATTCTTATTCTATTCCTAAAACCCTATTATATTTGTACAAGAATACTATAATTATGATAAGTGTACAATGCTTAATTAATTACAACTAACATATTACAATTATGGGTATACACGGTTTATGGGTATACACGGTTTCGCTTGTCAATCCGTGATATACACGGTATACACAAGGCAGTGTATATACCGTGTATATCACGGGTATATTTATCACACCCCGCAGTCATAGCGTGCGGTCTTCGTACGTTGTGATTGTCCCTAAAATCTTTAAAGAGAACCGAGGGAAGACCTTTAGTAAAGATGTCTTTGATAACTGGAAGGGACATGGCAGACGCGTACTTGTCCACGAGCTACCTTTTCTCGAACAAAGTGGATATCCATCTCGATGTGTTTTGTGCGCTGGTGTTGAACCGGATTACCAGAAAGATAGATGACACTAATATTATCACAATAAACCAATGTAGCTTTCTGAATGGGACAATGAAGTTCTAAGAGAAGATTATGTAACCAACATGATTCAGAGATCACATTGGCTACCCACGATACTAGGCATCCGCACTAGAGCGTGACAATGTAGACTGTCGCTTCGCAGACCATGAGACCAAGTTATTTCCAAGAAACATACAATAGCCAGACGTTGAGCGTCTGGTATCTGGACAACCACCCCAAACAACATCCGTATACGAGACAAGTGTAGAAGCCGACGACGGATAAAGATACAAGTCATAGTCAAGTGTTCCCTGGATGTAGCGGATAATGTGTTTGAGCGCATTCATGTGCTCAATCTTAGGATCATGCATAAACAAATATACCTGTTATACTACATATGTAATATCCGATCTTGTGAAAGTAAGATACTGAAGAGCTCCGGCAAAACTGCGATAGTGGGTAGGATCCTCGTAAGGTGAGCCAGCCGCAGCACCCAGCTTGGGTTTAGTATCAACTAAAGTGGAGGTAGACTTTACACGAGGACATACCATCCCTCTCAATTATCTCAGCGGCATACTTTCGTTGTGATAAGAATAACCACCTGCATGACGAGTGACAACAATTCCGAAGAAGTAACTCAAGGGCCCTAAGTCTTTCATAACAAACTCAGAACCAAGTAGCGTCATGATAGACTTGCACAAAACATCAGACGAGGAAATCAAGATAATATCATCCACATATAATAGAATATAAGTCAGGGAAGTACCACGACGATATATGAATAATGAATTATCAGACCTGCTGTGAAAAAACCCAATCGACGAAACAAAGTATGCAAATCTCTTATACCAAGCCCGTAGGGCCTGCTTAAGCCCATATAAGGACTTCTTCAATAAACAGACATGATGAGGATATTTGGGGTCTCGAAAACCCAAGGGTTGATGCATGTAAATGGTCTTCATAAGATCACCAAGTAAGAAAGCATTCTTTACATTCAACTGATGAATGGGTCATACCTTTGAAAGAGCCAGACTGAGAACAATGCGAATGGTAGCCGGTTTGACCACCGGACTAAATGTCTCATCACAATCCACGCCAACCTACTGAATCTTACCACTACATACAAGACGAGCCTTATGTCTCGCAAAAGAGCCATTAGAACTATCTTTATGAATAAAAATCCACATAGACCGAATAATATTAACACACCAGAAGGACGGGGGACCAACTCCTACGTCTTATTTTCAATAAGAGCATTATATTCGTCGGTCATAGCCAATTTCCAATTCGGGTCATTTAAGGCAGACACGGGGTTACGTGGTAGAGGGGATTTAGAGATATTAGAATTGAGATTAAAATGTTGTTTTGATTTAAAAATACCTCTTTGACTGCGAGTGACTGGTTCATGACTCAAGGAGGAAGCGGGTGGATTTTTGGCATTGGTTGGGCTGGTGACGGATTGGCCAGCATGCAGTGGGTCCGATGGTGGATAGTGGGTGCGAGACAAATCCGATAAATGGTGGATAATATACGGGGAGACCTCGTCATCTAAAAAATTATACGAACTAGACCCGGGACTACTCACTTTAGCAAACGGAAATTGGGTTTCATAAAAAATAACATGGAGACTAATTATGATTTTATTGGACGATAAATCAAAACATTTGTAACCATAATGATTCGATGGATAACCCAAAACACACAAGAGGTAGAACGGGCTTGAAGTTTGTTAATTGTAGTTGACGGAAATAGTGGATAACATAAGCACCCAAAGATCATATGAAAATACGAAGGAGTCTTATTATAGAGGAATTTAAGAGGGGATGAATATGTCAATCCTTTGGTAGGAAGTATGTTAAGAAGATAAGTAGCCATTTGTAGAGCATGATGCCAAAAGAAAGGGGGTACGGAAGCATGGACCAATAAAGTTCGGATAATATTATTAATAGTATGATTTTTTCATTCGGCCTTCCCATTTTGTGTGGACGTATGAGTACAAGAGAAACGAAAATTTATGCCATTAGCATCACAAAAATTCCGAAACAACCCATTATCATATTCTTTGTCATTATCACATTGAATATTTTTTATTTCCCGTTCGAATTAGGTACAGATGAATGCTCCAAATTGTAAGAATGTGGAAAAAATAAAATGATGCCCCACAGAACTTAAAACATGAGAGGTCCATAAATCGCTATGAATAATATCAAATGACATCAAAGTACGAGAAGTAGAAACTACAAATGACAATCTAACATGTTTTCCTAAAGGACAGGAATGACAAATTGGAGTACTATGCGTACCCTTACAAGAAATAAAATTATTGTATGCAAAGACGAAATAATAGACGACCCAGGGTGACCCAAACGTGCATGCCATAAGGAAGGAGGTAGAGCAGCAAACGTAGATGTCAAGGCTAGACTCGAGAGACTGGATGTGGCATGATAGGATAGAGATCTCCCCTACTATTACATCTTATGAGAGGTATCCCCGTCTTGAAATCCTTCACAGAAAACCCAAAAGGATAAAAATCAACAAAAACCCAATTATCAGTGGTGAATTTACGGACATACACCAAATTTTTAATTAAGTTAGGGGCATGAAGGGGGTTTTTGAAAAAAAGAGGTGGATGTGTGGGAGACAAAGTTGTATTACCGTAACCGCGAATTGGAATTGAGTTGTGATTACCAACAATTATGCCACGATTTTTGCTCAAATTGGAATAAGACGAGAGAGTACCTTGGTCGGACGTCATGTGAGAAGTGGTGTCGGTGTCCATGTACCAATTCGTGTCTGGAGGATTTAATCCAAGTGTATGCATGACGGCCCCAATATCTGTCGGAGTCGGGATCAGATTCGGGCCCGTAGCATGGAAAGCCTGCGGGGGCCGAGGCCCAAGCAGGACTTCCCGCTGTCCAGACCCAGCAGTGTGTCAAAATCCACTGGGATGTGAAACATTGGGCCTGAAAGGCGGCTGAGAAGCCCACTGCCCTTGGTACACTGAAGCAGGAAAATATGGGTTGTTGGGCCACTGCCCACTGGCCCAGCCCCACTGCCAGGGGGCCCATGGCTGGGACTAGTTGGGATGCGGCCCACCCCCACCGTGTCGAGGCCCAGCGCCACTGTTTTGGTCATCTCCACCACCGCCAGTACTACCACTATTGCCACTGCGATTTTTGCCATTATTTTTCCGATTATTCTTGCCTCCACCGTGAGTACGGTTTTGGCCCGAATTATCAACAAAATCTTGAGAACTATTGGAGGACGTCATCATCACCACGGGACTAGCGCCGGTAGCCGTCTTTTTTGCCAAGCTGACTTCTTCTAACGTGAGCATTGAACGGGCTTGATAAAAAGGTGGAAGTTGATTACTTTGACGGAGGAGAGTCCCAACGCCATTATAGGCCTCAGATAGGCATGCAACCATTTGTAAAATAAGATGATTATTGGTAACAAGAGCTCCGACATTACGGAGTTGGTCTGCTAATTCCTTGAGTCGTTTACAATAAGTCGAAACATTCGGGAAATCTTCCATGATGACTTGGGAAAATTCCTGCTCAAGGGTGATAGTACGAGAGATTGTAGGTGAATATTTTCCAGAGGTTTGCTCATCTAAATTAGAATCATCATATATTATATCGTCTACCTCAGGAAAGTCATCAACTTTTTGATCATTTTCCTCTAAAAAAATGTTAAACTGGTTTTGCTTCATCATTACGCTCTCCTTCACCATCTGATGCTACCCATTCTTCATCATCACTTATGTTTACTACTTCATTCATCGCTACTAAATCGTCGTTATAGGGGTCTAAACTGCTAGAATTTTCATTTGAGTCATCGTGCACTTGTTGGGGGAAAGGAACTATATCAACACTATAAACAATGATATGTATAACTTTATGATTTGCATAAATATTGAACACATGCTTCAGATCTTCATCACAAATCACATCCATACTGAAATGAGTGTTTGAAATTTCACACTTCATATAGTTATCAAACTACTCAAGTTTTCAGGAAAATCATAAAGTTCATACTCACGTGCAGCTTTCAAAAGATTGGAATAATTTGATGGATGCACACCAAAGATCTTGTATTCACGGCTATTATAGTAAAAATTATATTATGATAGCCACCTAAAACTGACATCCTACAGAAAATACAACCCAAAGAAAAAGATGAACAACAACAATAACAAAAATTAGTCTATCATATATACATATAAAACACATTGCATTAAATTCTTGTAAGATAAAGAACGACTAGTCCAGAAATTAAATGATTTTTTTGATAAAAAGACATTCTTTAAACTAATGAGGAAGTATGAAAATCTTAACCTCTTAATCCCAATTTGTCAAATCTCAGTCAATCAGAATACTTAATTTCTAGAAGCAAAAACATGAGGAGCACTTTGACATATTTACTTACAAGAAGGATTACAAGCAAATTACCTTTATTTCCTGAAGACACACTCATTAAAAAATGATTGTTTTTGCAGAATATATGATGAGAACAGTGGAGACGCTTGAACAGGAATAGGAAAAGAGAACCCTGGATGCTGAGATGACTGGAGAGCAATTTGACTTATTTTATTTTCAGTTTACGAGAAGGGAGATATTGACAAAAATAATAATTAATTAAAAAAGCATGATCTTAGAAAGGACAAATTAGTTCAGATATTTTTCTTATTAGTAATAAAAGAATAAAATAATTGTTACAAAAAGTTGAAATAAGGGAGGTAGCTGTAATATTGCATATATGGGGAGGTTACTGAAACGAAGCAAAACGTGAGGAAGGTCTCTAAAATTTTCCCTAAATTTTATGCAAAAATTAGAGTTCGAGAACTAAATATATGCCTTCAGTTGAGGTGAATTTCAATTTAGTAATGAAGGAAAATACAAAAAGAAAACTTGTCCAGCATAACCCACTTAATTTCGTTAACGGGTAAGGGCTGTGTCGAACCTCTTTTCTCTCAAAAGGTCGGTCTCAACTTGGCAGTCGCCCATTTCAGGACCGATAGGGCTCACCCCAAATGGGTCGGGTTTGACCTTGCTCGGTTGATATCCATACTAGTATCGAATATTCATAATATTATACCCCATACTTTTGACGTCAATTGCATTGCTAGTTAACTAACATAAGCTCGGAGAAGCTAATATCCCTCTAAAAGGTTAAGAGAGGTTTATTGGACTGTTAAGTAAGTTTTGGAAAAAAATTAGACTAATCGGATCAAAAAAAAGTTTCGACAAAGTTTATCGAAAGAAGTAGATCGTAATAGCATGTACTTCTGGAATAAGGCTAGGAGTTCATAATATGATAAGAAGATATTGTTATGAGTTATTAGATCATAAATTGGTTGTATGTTAAGCCTTAAGGTCAAGAAAGTTGTAAATCAAAAGTTAGCAAAAGCCACTGCAAGTTATGCTAAGAAATTTGCTGAAATTTAGGTTAGATGTCACAATAATTTTCTCTAAATCTAATAAGAATTACGGGGTGATCCACCAGGCCAACGAGTCTGATTTGCAACGCAACAAACCGTTTGTCGATACGACATCGGAGTTAAAAGATAGTCACATTTGCGTCAGACTATGTAACTCCCGGCAAACTGGTCAAGGGATCCATAGTAAGGTGATATCTCGCCCTGGGTTTCGCCCAGCAAGCCAGGGAGCCAAAAGTGAGGCGCTGGACATTAATTTAAATGCCCAATTTGACCCTTACACCATTTGATACCATTTCCCAAACCCTAAATGCTCTTAATAGCTCTCTAAAGAGTTCCCATGGCCTCCAAGTGAAAATCTCTAAGTATATTACATGATACTCTCATTGGAAAGATCGTGATACTAGTTCTGCTTCCGTTCTTCTTGTTGCTACTATTGTTGTAGAGTTCCCAAAGAAAAGAGGGTGTGCCTCAAGGCTGGAACTAAGTGTTGAAGGTGAGAATCTCCCTCTTCTTATTGTGTATGAGTTGTTTAAACTCTTGGAGTATCGATTACTAAAAACTAACAAGACGATAGTCGAGAATCGTAGAGTTGTATTTTGTATTATTGTTGGGGCTGTTTTGTTGAGATTATGTATTGGTACATGTGTGGAATCTTGTTAGTATGTATTATGAAGCTAAGGAAAGGAATTTTTGAAAGTTGTTGTGTTGATGTATCTATAGGTTTCCATGGTTGAGAAGTTTAAGAACGTATGTTCACAAGATGTTTGACAAAATGTCTAAGTGAAGATTTCGTTTAGCTATTGAATCGATCTTGATTCCAAATCGTTCATATAATGTAGATTATCATTCGTAGAGCGTTCAGGATCTTGTGAACTATAAATACAAGGTATGTAAGGCTATCCTTTTCTTTCAACAGCATGAATCCAAATAGTTATAATTTCTGAAAAGAAACGTCAAAAGCTTCATTCTATTGTATATTAAAATCTCTTGTCGAGAAATATTCATTGATTATTCTTATTCTCATAACCATTTTTGTTGGTTACTGGTTTATCTTATCATAAGTCTTCAGAAAGAAGCGTTCTAAAGAGTCAATCGTCGAGTCGACCATGAGTCGTGTCAAGACTAAGTGAAAGAGTTTATGAGTTTCAAAAGAGGCCAAGGAGCCAATGTTATCACAGTTTGTTGTCCACACCCTAGAATCCCATTAGTATTGATATATGTTTCATTGTCATTTGATATCATGCATACCATCATGATCATATATTGGATCGGGTTGCAACATATACATATATTGGATCGGGTTGCACGTTCCGCAACACATACATATATTGGATCGGGTTGCACGTTCCGCAACACATACATATAATGGATCGGGTTGCACGTTCCGCAATATATACATATAATGGATCGGGTTGCACGTTCCGCAATATATACATATAATGGATCGGGTTGCGCATTCTGCAACTCATGCATAAATCGGTGTGCACATTGCATTGCATATCCATACATACACCTTAAAGTATACCTAAGGGTAGTGACATGGTATACATCTCACACTATAAACGAGGGTCGTTTATACAGTAGAGGCCTATCCAGACAGGTTGTACTTGAGTTTCAGAGTTTCATTATTCGCCTCATATGGCATTCAGGTTGCTTATGCCTTCATTTACAGCTTATCGCTTCATATTGCGATTATGCCTTTCCTTACACTTTACAAATTCATATTGTTATTCATGTTTTACATACTCGGTCCATTATTTGGACGGGAGAATATTAAATATAGAAAGATATCATTATTTTTAAAACAAATAAAAAAAAGTCACATAAATTGAGACAAAGACAGAAGATCAAAAGGAATAAAGACATTTCTTTCTAAGTGCTTTAGGGAGTATTAAATATAGAAAGGTACTCCCTCCGTCTCAAGTTATCTGTTGTGATTTTTTTTACACGTCCCTTAAAAATATTAATTAGTAAGAGTTTTTAACTATTATACCTTTCATTGGTATTTGAACAATGATAACATCACCATATAATTGATTGTATACAAGATCCGTGTGTATGGTTATGACAATCTCATCTTTAGAAGTGAATGCATTATTCCTAAATCGTCCTTAGTTCTTTTTCTTGACTTGGAAGGTTTAGTAGGTGTTTCTACTAAACTTCTCGTGTCCACATTGCCTTCTATATTTGTTAATTGAATCCTTGCTCTATTACAAATCAAATAATTAATCATGTTAGGCGCGCATCGCACCGGCATACATTGCTAGTAACATCAATAAGTATGATGTTTTGCTTCTGTATATTATTTAACACAATTCAAAATCTTAAAGGTGAGATGTTTAATTGTATGCAAATTAAAGAATAGTGAAACATGCTCGATCTGCAAAAGGTCCATCTATTGATATGAAAACCTCCCACCTGTTGATTTGAATGATTTCTTAAAGGATATCATTTATTTATTGAAATGACACTTGGCATATAAAAGGTGACGTTCATGTGTTTAATTAATTGATTCCTTAATAGGACACTTGTTATGTAGAAGTACTTTATCCTTATTTAATTAAGTTAATACAAATGAGTTGCAATTTGTTTTCTTCTGATAAATGCTAAAGATGTCTTGTCTACTCTGCTTTGATTGATTGTAATAGCAATCTTTTGCAGCTCATTTAAATACGTTATCATAGAATATATTTTTTGGTAAGTGCATTGAGGTTAGGGTAATATTTCAAATGATAGTTGTGCCACGAGCGTAGAGCAAATCAAGATTTTGCAGCTCATTTACGTATACTGCTTTAAATTGTGAGAAAATTTAGAAGGCAAGTTTTAATCTTCCAGTAGTTGTTTAATTTTGTTACTTTTAGGGGACTATTAAAAAGAGGACTGTGGAGCTAGAAATTCTAATAAGGAAATTAAAGAAAAATGACAGAATGTCACAATTGCAATTCAAAGCTCAAGCTAAAGCAATTTTCGTGCAACTTCTACTATTCTCTATATTATAAATTTAGGAATTAGGTTGTTCTTTGGGTCACCCAAGAAGCATGATTTTACTTTAAACATCTTCTTGTATTTCATATCCTGGCAGCCAAGCGAAGAGCCAACCTCTAGCCTTTGATACTGCCATTATGGTCATGTAAGCACAAATAAAAATATTGCTTGATTAAATATCTTTTAAATATTGAATGATAATTTATATACTTAATAAGCTCTAATCCTATTTTTTTTAGCATATTTCATAAACCTAAAAACCTAAAAGAATACTAGAAATATTGCTTTTGGGACATACTTAATAATGGAGTAATATTGATGTAGATTATTATGAAGAAGGGTTAGATGAAGGATTTGTCTAAACGTGAATTGAAGTTGGAGAAGGAATTTACGTGACCAAATACTTTTATAGTCGGGTCCCTTTATAGTCTACCATTATAAATAAAAAAAAAAGAACTTAATAATGATAAGACACAAAAGTGCAGTTGCAGGGTTTCCCCATCTTTGGTTCAATGACTCAATCAAACATAACAACCTTTGTCCTAAGTAACTTGGGGACTTCTAGATAACCTTATTCATGACTGACAATTGAATGTTCAATGTTTAATGTACTAAATCATAGTCCTTGGACATGCTTGACAATGTAAAACCTATTCTTTCTGAAGGGGAAAGTCCCGAAGGCGAAACCCCCCACCTGTATCAGAGGCTCCTTGGCCAGGTACTAATTCCATGTTCGTTGACAATGTAAAACCTGTTCTTATCTCATTGTTTATGTAGAAACTAATTCCATGTTCGTATTGGTGTTTTTTTCTAAATTAAGGCAGATGACAAAATACTATACAACAACCAATCTACTAAGTATAACTTCCAAACTAAGTTACATCAACATTGAAGCACATAAATCATAACGACACTAAAATAACAAGATAGGAAAATACAAGCTTTTACTTGAATACTCAAATTCCAGGGACATGAGTGTCAGTTCAGATTTAAAGCTTGTGTATTTTTTTGTTTCCTTTTAATCACATAGCCACCTAGTAAATATAAAAGTCCTAAAATCTTGCTTCCTTTATCCTTGCGGTTTTTTTTTACCTTTCCCACATTTTTTTGTTACCACTTACTTTTCCGGCTTTCTGACTTTTATGATTTAGAAATCAGAAATAGACAATTTCAGTTTTCTACTTACATTTTATTTCATAAATCAAATCCTTGTGGTCCAACCTTTCTCTTTTATGATTTTTGATTTAGTGCATCGGGATACCCTTTCTTTTTAGAACGGATAGATGTCCAACTAATGTTCACACATGCAGGCCTTTTCTTTAACTCACCCTCTAGAAAATTGAATGTTTCTGTAGACACCTTCTTTAATATAGTGTTTTGTACATTATTCTTTTACCTTTTAAAGACAAAAAATTACCATTCTTTATCCCAGCCGAACAAACCAAAGTTATCAAATCGAAATCAGAATAAGAAAACCCAAAATATGCCGATTTTAATTTGGTATGATATAGCATTTTTTGAAATTGAATACCAAAAATACCATAACTGAAATGTCAAAAACCTACCAAGAGCATGTTTGGTCCATTTGGTTCATTTATAGTCTTACTACTAGCTATCCCCATAACTCATCAAGTACGAGTTTAGCCGAAATAGACCTAAACTAATAGGTCTTAAATCATTAGCTTTGCAGAACAGAATATAAGGGAAGCGAACATTACCAACTATTTAATAATTAAACTACTTATCCGTGCAGAATCCGAGATTCGAAAATACAAATTTTCTTTACAAGGCAAACTATTTAGTTTCATAATAAAATGAACTTAGATAGAGCAAACTAAGTATCGAGAATTCAAATGCACTGAAGGCAAACCTAAAATCACATGTAAGAAAGTTATCTTGAATGAATCTATAATCTCTAAGAATCTAAACAAACTTAGCAAAAGATGCACCAATAAAAAAAAGATTTATATAGACGACACCCATTAATTGAAGTGTTTTATACATGTTAACACGTTTACTATAGGTCCTATATTTTCTAGAAATAGTTTAGCCTTTAAGAGATTTATACATTTAGAAGATATATAGAACTTCTATTAGAGTACTTGTTTTTTAAACTTGCATAATATTGGCATGCCATAAACTATTTAGTAACATGTTCAGGTTCATACAGCCGACTTCAAAGTTTGGAACTAAGACATAGTTGTTGAATTTACAACAATCAATACACATGTCAAATGAATAGGGTAGCATTTATAATTTAACAATACGTCACAAGTAGCTAGATAAATAGCTGATACAGAAATGGTATAACAACAAATACTGCCAGTATGAGTTACACCCCTATGACCTTTTCACTACCATACTTCCACTGATCAAACTGCAAATCTATTCTTTCCTTTCTCCTTTAACCATTCTTTATTTACAACATATTCTGCTAAGATGATTAAGGAGAAAAAAACACAACTATGAGTCTATGACCTATGTTGCTCAAACTCTCAAAAACTGTTGCCACGCCCATGTCGGATCCTCCAAAAAATGCACTACTTTTAAAAGATCCGACACACACCTGAGTTCGAGCAACATAGACTATGACAGCCTGTTGTAACTTAGGGTGAGGAGTTTCCCAGGTTTTGCATTCTTTCATTAACAAAAACACTAAAAGAAGCCCCAAACGGTAAGGAGTGTCAGGCTATTTTTCTAATTTTTGGTATCAGCAAAGGAGGTGGAATATTTAGGCTAAGGACAAATTTTAAATAGACAAAAGAAAGTCCAAACACTTGAGACACATTTTCATTTCAGAAAATAAAAAGATGTGTGCAACAGTTGGAGAACACTTGATTTTGCTCTGAACCAAGTTATACAATTCCACAAGATTTTAGGATTCATAATACACATGTACACGTATATCCACTTCACCATAACCATAAGTCTAACTACTGCCAACTCGAACCAAGAGTTAAATCGACATCACTAGTCCTATGTTGCCTGGACTCTTCAAAAAACTATTGGGTGCATGTTGGATCCTCCAAAAATAGTGCATTTTTTATGATCCAACACGGGTGCGACAACAGTTTTGGAGAGTCCAAGCAACATAGAGGACTAATCTAAGAGAGATAATCTACACTTGTGAAACATCTTTTTGAGGATCTCACACAAGCATATGTTACCTACCAACATGTTTATATCAAACGCCCTTCCGTGAAAGATATTCAAATGATGCCCTCCCTATCATCTTAAGTTTTTCACATGTACCCATCTTTGCTGGTGACGGCATATATCATGTCTTTTTTTTGGTATCAAATGGGTAATACGTTTGTTTTTCACATATAGGCATTCAAATTTGCATCCTCATTACCTATCTATCCATTTTACGACTTGAACAGGCAAGTATAGCCGAACTTTGAAACATGAAAGTCGAATCCGCGCAGAAGGCTATGTTCCCTGCTAATCATAAATGAATCTAGACAGCAACTAGGTAAGCTTAAATGACAACTATGCACCAACTGTTAGCCAGCTTGTCATTCAAATTCCAAATCAAGTTAACGTTCGATAAAAGCTGGTCTACCATCTATGAATCCATAATAATTGTCAAAAACTACGTGAATGGTGCACAGATCTTTTCTCCAATTACTTCTTTCACAGATCAAAACATGTAAACTATCATGTAAGCATCAGATAATGAACAAACATGCCTTTAATGCACTATCTATCACAATAAAACGAATAAAGCTCGAAATAACACAAACGGAAACTGAAAGAAGGAAACACACAAATGCTAAAGGTACCAATTATTCAAAAGTAATCTCAATCTGTAGCCTGTCAACAAGAATAAATGTATTGAGTACATAACCTGAGATGTCAAATGAACATCACGACAGAACCTTATTTCTCTTCCTCAACAGTGTCAAGAAAAATAAGGATCACATGAAAACCAAAACGATTGCCTTCTATGATTTTTCCAGAGAAGCTTTAGGAAAACCAAAAATCTATCACTGTATTGCTCCCATCTTCAAGTTATTATTTTACCTCTGCTACTTTGATGGCCACCTTTGGAGTTTTATGCAGTTGAAATGGGAGAAGAAAGTTCAGTTGAAAGGAACTACCAGTTGAAGTTTAAAAGTGGAATAAAATTGTACTCGAGACCTTCTAAAGAACATAATTCTGTTGAATATTGGGTATAGTTTGGTAATCCTCCACTAAAAAAAAAAAAAAGAGTTAAAAAGAGAAAAGGTTACCAATTGGCAAGAATCTTGTTGCCCCAGAAAACAATTCTGTATCTATTAGCAAAAATCGCTGCTATAGTACACACGGGGTTGGAAACTCAGCAACCCATGACAGCACAATTATACACAAAGCTACCTGATCGCTTTCGTCCAAGCAAGTTCCACTGAGGCGGTCCTTCGCTTGGGACCCATGAATTCACTTCGATATGCCCTTCGCCCATGGCTCTAGGCCCTCCGATTACAATTAGCTTATCACCACAAGCTCTAAAAGCCAAACCCCAACCATTCATTGAAGCTGCTCTTTCGGGCAACCTTCCTATGGTATCCCATGCTTTATTTTGCTTGTCGTACTTTCTCACCTCCATGTCGGCATAATCAGCAGCATACAAATCATTATTTACAACTGCCACCAAAGGAGGTGCTTCACCAGCTGCACCAGCTCGGACAGGAGACATGTTCGGGATTTCAGTCCATTCTCCTGTTTCCAGATTATATTCCTCTCCACAGGTCAATAGTTTTGACTCAGTTCCTCCGATGCCTCCGATTACATAGAACTTTCTGTCCATGAATACCGCAGAACACATCTTACGCGGCTTGTTCATGCTTGGTAAAGTGTTCCACGTTCCGCTCTCGGAGTTGTAAAGTTCTGCTGAGCTAAGGATATTGCCCTGTGAGTCACAACCGCCAGCTAGAATGGCAATTTCCCCAAGGCTGGCAGAGCCAAACAAACACCTCGGTGCATTCATTTGCATTCCAGATGACCAAGTGTTTGTCAGTATACTGTAACGATAAATGACATGCGACAAAATCTCCTTTCCAAACACGAGCAGTTCCGTGCCAACTGCCAAAGACTCCTTATCCGAGAAAACAAAGCATTCATTGGGGTTCATTGATGGTAGATGCATCCAACGGCAACGACTGGGATCAAAAGCTTCCCATTCAAGTAGCTGGCAAGAAAAATAAACCCAATGCTCAACCACACCATATGGCCGCCGCAATCTGTAAAGCTCCCCACTCCTAATTAATGAGCGAAAGCTAGTATTCAAAGATGCAATAGCGCCATAATCAGATCTGGAGCAATGAATGAGACAGCTGATGGAGTTGTCTCGGCCAATGGCAGGAATAAGAGAACTTGAATCCAAATTATCTGCAGCATGACGCTGATTACCAGCATGGTCATCTGGTAAGGATAAAGCAACTTCTCCGTTGAGAGAATCAGACCGCTTTGGCAACTTGCGTTGCGAAACTTCATTCTCCGGATTATTTTCCAATGGCCTTTTACCGCGCTGAACTTCAATCCTATCAAGGCTGTAATTCATGCAAGCTGCCCAGTTGCTTTCTCTTGGAAAATCCCTCGGAACCAAACAAGACCGGTCTTCCAACATATCGTCCGGGTTCAACCTGGATAGAAGAACCAGTACCACGGCCTAAGTTTGATCTGAATTCTCACCAGCTGATACCCGCTGAAAGAAATTGAAATGCGAATCAGAGAATTACCAATAAGAAATTGTCTAAACACAGATAGAAACCTATTGAATTCTAAGAGACTGAAGAGAGAACTGAACAACAAAATTCTCCCTCATCAAAGCACAAGAAAAGAAATCTCTAACTGTATTTCCATCCACATCAATTTAATCACAAAATAAAGCAATCCCACTAAGGGCAATATCTTACAACAAATAACGCAAATAGAAAGAATAGTCATGAGAGGAAAATATAAAGTAAATCTATGACCACACACTCATTTAAGGATAGGGAATAACAATCCGGATAAAGTGACCTTTACAAAGATTTGATTCTTCAATACATATCATAACTGCAGAAGCCAGTATTCCCTCAAAAGGCAATCAAATTATCCAGAAATAACAAATACAGAGAATCAGAAACACCTCAAAGAACCAAAAACTGAAGATTCTCAATCAAATGAGCATGCAAGAACAAAGATTTAACAATCCAGATTAAGTGACTTCTTATAAAGATTCATTTTTCAATATATACAATAACTGAAGAATGTCCATAGACCCTTGAATTCGCCAGACCTAGAATCAAAAGAGCCTCAAGCGCCCTAAAAATTGAATCTTTCGATCATATGAGCACGCAAGAACAAAGAATAGCAATCCAGATTAAGTGACTTCTTATAAAGATTCATTTTTTCAATACATACAATAACTGAAGAATGTCAAGAGACCCCCAAATACAATTGAATTCGCTAGAAATTACATACTTTGAATCAAAAGAACCTCAAAACACCCTAAAAATTGAATCTTTCAATCAAAGGAGCAAGAAAGAACAAAACATTACAATCCAGATAAGTGACTCCCACAAAGATTCAATTTTTCGATACATATTAAATTCGCCAGAAATGACAGATACCCAGAGCCATAAAAACTGAAACTTTGGATCAAATGAGCATGCAAGAACAAAGAACAACAATCCAAATAAGTGATTCCCACAAAGATTCGCCAGAAATGACAGATACCCATAATCACAAACCAGTGTTCAATAAAGCGAGCGCAGCGAACGATGCGACCCAGTCTCGCTCCAACAAGCTGAAGCGTTGCGAGTGAAAGGTAGCGATCGATTCAGGGCATGAAGCGTGAAACGCGATGAAGCGAGAAGCACGTTGCTGCGGTCTCTTCATGTAGTGGGCTTTTTAAAAGGCATATTTTAATTAAAAAACAAGTCCAAACCTTATTTCCCAATAGCGATCAGAATTTCCCAACCTTCTGAAGCTCGGCTAGGGTTCTGAAGCTCTCTTCAGGTAATTTCTTTCTCTTTTCATTTTCCTCTTTCTTCTTTCTTCTTCTGATGAAGCTCGGCTAGGGTTTTTTTACTTCTTTCTTCTTTCTTCTTCCTTCTTCCTTCTTCCTTCTTTCTTATTCTTCTGAAGCTTGCGAATTCTAGGGGTTTTTTTTCCTGTTTTTTGCTCAACTTTGGCTCAGTTTTTTTCTGGACTTATGCTCTGTTTTTTTCTACTTCTCTTTTTTTTCTGTTTTTTTGCTCTGATTCCATTTGAGCAGTTCTGCTCTGTTTTTCATTTTTGCTCTGGTTTGAGCAGTAGCTCTATTTACAATACTAATGTTGTTTTTTGGCTTGCTGAACAGTGCTTAAAAATGTCCGACCCAGCTTGGAAATATAGTACAAGAGCTAGTGCGCCAATAAGATCAAAGTTACATGTGTTTTTTGTAACAATACATTTAGCGGCAGAATTTGGCACCAAAAACCTCATCTTATTGGTACTTATAGCGACATCCAATGCTGTTTAAAATGCCTGGAGGTTGTGAGGGAAGAAATAAAAAAACATGTGGAGGAAAAAAAGGAGCTAAAACGTCAAATGTTACATCAACTAAATGTGACTAATCTTGATGATGATGACGATGAAATGGAAGAAGATGAAGCTGCTGATTTGTACCTTACTTCAAAATCACAAAAATGGGCAAACAATGTCTTCAAGTTATGGATCAACCGGTGCGAAAGGTCCTTTAGATTGTTACTATCCACAGACGCCAAATGATAATGCAGGGACAATTGGTAAAAAAAGTTTGAAAGACACCGCCAAGGGTATTTTGAGGGATCGTGCAGTTGCGGCTTTTTCACGATGGATGTACGGTGCAGGGCTCCCCTTCAATTGTGTCAACTATACCGATACTTTTGGAGACTTCATTGATGTTGTAGGCCATTATGGTGCAGGAATGAAGCCGCCCGCTTATCATGAAGTTAGTAACTCATAACTAGCAGGTTCTATGTTGAAGGGAGTGTTCCCGCACATATATTGGACTCCATGTGCAGCTCATTGCATAAATTTGATGTTCGGGGATATTTTCAAGGAAAGGCCCTTCTCAAGAGTTTTCACTAAGGCAGTTAAGGTACATTCCTACATTATTCAAAGGCCTTTGTTGTTGAACATGATGAGGAGATTCACAAAACAAAAAAACTTGGTGAAACCTGGCAAGACTAGATTTGCTACTGCTTTCTTGACCTTGCATCATATGCCCACGCAAAAGGCCAATTTGAGAAGCTTGTTCATTTCAAATGAATGGAACAATAGTAAATTTGCAAAAGAAGTTATAGGGAAAGAAGTTGCACGCGTAATGATGTCTTATACTTTTTGGAATAATGTTGTTCATGCTCTTAAAATTGGTGGGCCGTTGATTAAAGTACTTCGTTTGGTGGATGAGGAACAAAAACCACCCATGGGTTACTTTTTTGAAGCTATGGATAGGGTTAAGGAGTCTATTCGAAAATCATTTAGTGACCCGCATAAGTATGCAAAGGTCTTTGAGATCATTGATAAAAGGTGGGCGGGTCAACTTCATCAATCTTTGCATGCCGCTGGGAATTTGTTGAACCCATCAACCTTTTATGATAACAATGAGACATGATTAATAAACGCAAAAGTGTCGAAGGGATTCTATGAGAGTGTTGCTAAGTTGGTTCCGGAAGTAGTTGAGAAAGATAAAATAGGGGAACAACTAAGTGATTAAACTAATTCTGAAGGAACCTTTGGATTTGCAATGGCTATAAGATAAAGAAAGAAGAAGTCACCGGGTGAGCCAATTCATCAATATTTTTTATAGTTCAACTTTTAAGTTATTTCTGTATACTTATTAATTCTTCAAAATTTGTTCTACTTTAATAGTTGAATGGTGGAGCCTTTATGGTGGAGACACTCCAAAATTACAAAAGTTTGCCATCAAAGTTCTAGGTCTAACTTGTAGATCATCCGGATGTGAGAGAAACTGGAACGTGTTTGAACATGTAAGAACTAAGAAAGATTTAGCATATTGAGATAACTAATTATATCTCAATTGTCCTAACTCCTACTAATTACTTGCCACAACTTATTTGTGGATTCATAGCAAGAAGAGGAATAGACTAACCCTAAAGCGCCTCAATGACCTAGTGTTCATAAAATGCAATAGAACATTGAGGCGTCGTTACAATGCTCGCAATGTAATTGATCCAATTGCTTTGGACAATATTGATAATGCCAATGAATGGCTCACCGAAGCTGAGAATGCTGAAGATGAAGCAATTTTTGAGGGAGATTCTGATTTCACTTTCGGTGTTGTTGCCGAGGCAATGGGGGTTGAGGAAAACCACTATGGTTTAAGGGGGAATACTTCAAGAAAACCTAGGAGGGGAAAAGAAGTAGCTACAAGTCATTCCCTAGTTGATGAAGTTGAAGAAGATGATGATGGAATTGAAGAAGATGATGAGCAATATGATGATGCAGGAATACAAGATTTTGACAATCTTGTAGAAGAATAAGAATTAGATGTTGAAGCATTAATAGCTTTAACTTTGTTTGTCCTATCACCTATAGTCTATGGAGTATTTTTTGATATCTACTTTAGTTTTTAATTTGAACTCTTGCTTCTATATATCTTCTATTTATTTTGCTCTTTTTAAAAAAAATTGTGCTTCACCTCAATGAAGTGAGCGCTTCGCTTAAAGCTTGAAGCGGAGCCAGAACGCTTTTTCCGCTTCACGCTTTCCTGAACACTGTCACAAACACCCAAAAGAGCCATAAAAATTGAATCTTTAGATCAAATGAACATGCAAGAACAAAGAACAACAATCCAAATAAGTGACTTTTTCCCAAAGATCCAATTTTTCCATACAAAAATAATTAAATTCACCAGAAATGACAGATACCCATAATCAGAAACACTCAAAAGAGCCATAAAAACTGAAACTTTAGATCAAATAAGCATGCAAGAATTATCAAATTAACTACCCAGATCTCTTATTTCAGATCAGAAAAAATACTCATTAACTCAAATTCTCCAAACGCCATTAATTAAAACCAAAAAAACTCCAATCTTGCATTGATTTCTATCACAGTAATTCCATTAGATCTCTTTATCTAATAAAAGGCATCAGTAGGGATCAAATAGCTAGGTTTATAAAGGTTCTAATTCCCACGTTGTAATCCCTCTCCATTTCCCCTTCCCCTACTCCATGTATTACAAAAAAAAAAAGGCATCATCACTTATAACATACTAAAAAATAGTCCAAAATAGAACAGATTTCAAACATATTAAAAGGGGTTGTTACTTATGAATTGGATAAGAAAAAAGGAGTACCTGATTGAATTTATGTGAAAACAACAATCTTTTCTCTATGTATACATCTTGAAGTTAAAATTCTACTGTGTGTGTGTGTTTTGTGTTTTGTGATTTGGGATTTTGGTTTTGAAATATTAGTTTGTTTCTGTGGACTCTGTAAATCAAAGTAGACTTTGGCTTCTGCTTTGGGGCATAATTTTGGAGGACCCTTTTATCCCTATTTTACGTCAACTACTAAATAAATATATATAGTAAAATAATAAATACTGTTCATTTTAGCATAACAGTTATTTACATACTTAGATATAGACAGCTGGATATGTGTGTATGTATATGTTTTTTTTACTATTAATATGTGTATAAAAAAGAGATTATATAAAGAAAGGGGTAGAAGGATAAGTGTGGAGGAAGAAGGTTGTGGACCCCTACAGCTTAGGTCCTAGAGACGTGTATTATTTCATTAAAACACCCTAAAAAGAGATATATCTTAACTTACTTCAACCTAACTCCCCTAAATACTTTAAACACATTCAACATTTAAATAATAGTATCAATCTAAATAATTCGCAATTGAACTCCGTCAATTTAGATTCCAAAAATTCCACATAACCCATTTTAGGGATCACAATTGGGTCAAGCCATCCAAGTCTCTTCTATTTAATTACTCTCATAATTATAAATTATTTCCCATACATGGTATTTACTACTCATCGGGGTTCTAATTACCTAACTCAATCTTTAGTCCTAAGTCACTAATCATTTTCTTCCTCACAAACACCTCTTTTAAGGTTACTGTAGCAATTCGCACATTTATTCATGCTCCGTAGATAATCATATTTGAACCTTCAAATTGAAGGGGGAGAAACAATTTTTACCTCGGTTGGAAAATCCGGAATCTCCTCTTTTTTTGGTGTTATTGAAAACTGTTTAAATATATTGATTGAAAACTATGAAAGTTTGGGAAAGAGGCGTGGAGATGAGAGTAAGAAAATGCGTGTCTATCTCCGAAAATCAGTTTGGATTCATGATGGGGCGTTTGACTACAGAAGTTATTAATCTTATTAGGAGGTTGGTGGAGCAGTATAAGGAGACAAAGAGAGACCTACATATGATTTTCATCGACCTCGAAAAGGCATACGACAAAGTCCCTAGGGAGGTTCTATGGAGATATTTGGAGGTTAGAGGTGTACATGTGGCATACACTAGGGCAATCAAGATAGAATACTTAGAGTGCAAGTTCATTAACGGGAGCGACCTTGAGACAAGCATGGAGGTAAGGCTTGGACTTAGATCATTACAAAGAAATGGAGCTTCAAATACCTCGGGTCTATTATCCAAGGGAATGGAGAGATTGATGATGATGTCACACATCGTATTGGGGCAGGGTGGATGAAATGGAGGCTCGCATCTGGAGTCTTGTGCGATAAAAAGGTGCCACTAAAACTTAAAGACAAGTTCTATAGGGTGGTGGTTAGACCGACTATGTCGTATGAGACAGAATATTGGTCAGTCAATACTTCGCACACCTAAAAGATGAAAGTTGCGGAGATGAGAATACTAAGATGGATGTGTGGGCATACAAGGAGGGATAAAATTAGAAATGATGATATCCGAGACAGAGTGGGAGTGGCCTCGGTGGACACCAAGTTATTAATTAGAAACATACAATAGCCAGACGTAGACCGTCTGGTGTCCGGACAGCCACCCCAATCAGCATCTGTATACGAGACAAGTGTCGACGTGGATGAAGGATATAAATGCAAGTCATAGTCAAGCGTACCCTGAATATACCGAAGGATACGTTTGAGCGCATTCATATGCTCAACTATGGGATCATGCATAAACAAACACACATGTTGTACGGCACGTAATATCAGGTCTCGTGAATGTAAGATACTGAAGGGCCCTTGCAAGACTACGATAGCGGGTCGGATCCTCGTATGGTACGTTGGCCGCGGCACTAAGCTTGGGCTTAGTATCAACTGGAGTGGAAGTGGACTTACAGGATGACATCCTAGCTCTCTCAATGATCTCAGCTGCATACTTCCTTTGGGATAAGAACAATCCACCGGTATGACGAGTGACAACAATCCCCAGAAAATAACTTAAGGGCCCCAAGTCTTTCATAGCAAACTCAGAGCTAAGCATTGTCATGATAGACTGGCGTAAGGCATCGGAAGAGGCAGTCAAAATAATATCATCCACATATAACAGAATATAGGCCAAGGACGAACCACGACGGTAGATGAACAATGAATTATCCGACCTGCTGTGAGTGAACCCAATAGTCAAAACATAGTCGGCAAACCGCGTATACCAGGCCCGTAGATACTGCTTAAGCCCATATAAGGATTTATTCAACAAACAAACATGATGAGGATGTTTGGGATCCCTAAATCCCAAAGGCTGATGCATATAGACTGTTTCCTTGAGATCACCATGTACGAAAGCATTCTTTACATCTAACTGATGAATAGGCCATGCTTTCGAAAGAGCCAAGCTAAGCACAGTGCGAATGGTAGCCGACTTGACCACCGGACTAAATGTCTCACCACAATCCACACCAACCTGCTGAGTCTTACCATCACCCACAAGCCGCGCCTTATGTCGGGCAAATGAACCATTCGAATTGTCCTTATGAGCAAAAATTCACATAGACCTAATAATATTAATTTACCAGATGGACGGGGTACTAATTCTCACGTCTTATTATCAATAAGAGCATTATATTCATCGGTCATAGCAATTTTCCAATTCGGGTCATTTAATGCAGACACGGAATTATGGGGTAAGGGTGATTTAAGAACATTAAAATGTAAATTAAAATGTCTTTTTGGTTTAAAAATACCTTATTGACTACGAGTGACCGGTCTATGACTCGAGAAAGAATTGGGCGGATTTTGAGAATTTTCTGGACTCGGGATGGACTGGCCAGCAGGCAATGGGCCTGCTGGCCCATTACGGTAAACATGTGTAAGAACTGGACCAGTTTCAGAATTGGGCTGGACTGGCCTAGTGACTATACTGGGTATTGTAGCTCGTGACGGGGCAGTGGGGCCAGCGGGCAGTGGGCCCGCTGGAGATTTTTGGGTGCGGGAGACGTCTGAAAAATGGTGAATAATATACATGGATATACCATCATCCAAAAAATTATACTAACTAGGCACGGGAGTACTAACCTTAGCAAATGAGAATTGGGATTCATAAAAAATTACATGACGACTAATGATAATTTTATTAGAAGATAAATCAAAACATTTGTAACCACAATGATTGGACGGATAACCCAAGAACACAGAGGGGGTAGAACGGGCCTGAAGTTTGTTAATTGTGGTGGACGAAAAGAATGGATAACACAAGCACCCAAAGACCCTAAGATGGGAATACGAAGAAGTCTTATTATATAAAATTTGAAGGGGAGACGAATATGTCAAACCTTTGGAAGGAATAATGTTAAGAAGATATGTAGCCTAGAACATGATGCCAAAAAGACGGGGGTATGGAATCATGAATTAGTAAAGTGCGGACAATATTATTAATAGTACGAATTTTACGTTCGGCTTTCCCATTTGGTGAAGATGTATGAGGGCAAGAAAAAATGAAAATTGATCCCATTATTTTCACAAAATTCCCGAAACACCCCATTGTCATATTCTTTGCCATTATCACATTGGATATTTTTTATTTCACGTTCGAATTGAGTTCTAATGAATGCTCTAAATTTTAAGAAGATGGAAAAAACTTGAGATTTTTTTGCTATTGGAAAAGTCCACAAAAATTTAGAATAATCATCCAAAAAGAGAACATAATACCGATGACCCAAAGAACTAAGAACAGGAGACATCCATAGATCACTATGAATAATATCAAATGACATTAAAGTATGAGAATTAGAGTCTACAAATGGCAACTTAACTATTTTTCCTAAAGAACAAGATTGACAATTCGGAGTGCTACGCTCACCCTTACAAGAAATAAAATTATTTTTCTCTAAGGAAGACAAAATAGACGATCCCGGATGACCTAGACGGGCATGCCACAAGGAAGGAACAATGGCTACAAACGCTGACGGCAAGGCTTGACTCGATGGACCGGAACATGGCGTGATAGGATAAAGATCTCCCCTACTATCACACCTCATGAGATGACTCCCCGTTTTGAAATTCTTCACAGAGAATCCAAATGGATCAAATTCTATGGACACGGAATTATCAGTGGTGAATTTTCGGACAGACACCAAATTTTTAATCAATTTTGGAGCGTGAAGGGTATTTTTTAAAATAAGGGGTGGATGAGGGGGAGACAATGTTTTATGACCATAACCACAAATTGGAATTGAATTACCATTACCAACAATTATACCACGATTGTTGCTCAAATTGGAATAAGACGAGAGAGTACCTGAATCGGATGTCATGTGAGTAGTGGTGCCGGTATCCATGTACTAATTTGGGTCCGAAGAATTTATTCCAAGCGTGTGCATCGCGGCTTCGATGTCGGTAGAAGTGGGGCCCGCTCCCTGCTGACCCGGTACCCCACTCGGTACCCCACTCTATCATCTATGGATATATATATATATATACAACTTGATAACTACTAGCTAACTTCTCATATAACAAATAACTAATTATTGGATAAGCAGTTAACTAATTAACTAGGCAGTTAAACTGCTTTCTAACAGAATTAACTAACTCTAGGAAATGCACTGTTTCATTGTTGTGCACTGCATTTCTTCAATGTCTTCTTTTCTTCAACACTCGGACGTGTTTCCACCTCCTATGCTCTCAACCCTATGCTTCCCAAATAATAGATTCCTCTCTTTTCTTGACATCAACTTTATATTTATAGTCTAGGCGTCATGTGGTACTCATGTAGCGCATGAGTATCGAATGACGTGTCTCCATCATCCAATGCTCTTAACCCTTTTTCCAAATAATTAATTTCTTTCTCCCTGATATCAACTTTATATTTTTAGTCTAGGCCTCATGTAGTACTCATGTGGTGCATTAGTATCACATGGACGTAATTGAAACTCCGAAACTCTTCATCCGACTCATGCTCATGCATTGTTACATAATCACTCAGGCCTTTCATGCTATGTGCTATGGGCATGCGGCGCATGCCCTATGGTTGGTTCTAGAGTGGTGCACATGCGATGGAGAGGTTAACTGATCTTCCTCCACTCAGATCAGCTCATGAAAATGCCTAAGTCCCATCATGCGGCATATGCACAAGGCATGACCTAGAACCTGGACTCTTATTTTCCAACTTTTATATTTTGGTTCCGTTTGCTCTTCCACCCTTCGAAATGACTACTTCCAAACTGTGCCAATCACGTATCTCAATGATGTCACCATCCTCGTGTGGGCCGGGATACATCTCGGTCATTTTAAACGTTTCGTTAAGATATTAATTAGTCCGTAAAGTGTCCAAAATCTATGGGGCTTTATAAATCAGTATGTCATATGATCCATTACTAATATGTGTGGTATCTGACCAATGGGTAGGAGTTCAAGCTCTCTCAATATGTCATGCATACCGTTTTGTGACTTCCCAATATATAAGTAGTAGTTTATTGACTTACGTACTACTTTCTTCGTCCTATTTTAAATGTTTTATTTTCCTTTTTAGTCTGTCTCAAAAATAGTGTCTTTTTTCTTATTTATTAAGTTGACGATTCAAAGATCCTACATGACAAGTTTATAACCACAAGATTAAAGGATATTTTAGTACATTATACACATCTTTAATTTAAGACCACAAGATTCAAAAGTCTTTTCTTATTTTTTAAACTTTATGTCTAGTCAAACAAAGACACTTAAAATGAAACGGAATGATTTTAAAAAGTACGTGATAAATATTGTGTATTTATTTGGAAAGAAACTTATGCATATACATTTAGATAATCAAAGCATGTCTTAGAAAGATTGCTTGTAAAAAGAATCATGGTCCACTTATTACTCTCGGGCTGTGAGAGTCATTTCTTCTCACGGTTTTGTCACTAATGGTTTTTACTTTTTAACAATTGGATTGAAATCCGATCATGTACTTTTAAAGTTGGAGCTTTTAGTGATCGGTGATGACCTAATTTTTCATTGACTTTTAGCAATCGGATTATGACTTTTAGCAGCCGAATTGCGAGCGCCACATAATCTGTGGTTGCCATTTATTATATTTCCTTGTATTGAAGTATTGAACTACTCCATAATCTAAACGCTTAATTATTTCACAAGACTTTTAGTATGAACTAAGTGGATGTTGGTTTGTTTCTTAATGTGTGATTTTTGTTTAGATATATGAATGAAGCTGCTAGTATGTATTGTGCGAGGAGCCATTGGCTACTACAACTTAATAAGATATTATTGTGCTTGAAAACTATTATAAGTACATTGTTGGGACATTATATCGTCGATTCAAAATAGGATCATGCATGACAATTTGTTTATCACTAAGAAATTTACTTTTTTTCTCGATCACAAAATAGATAACACGTGAAAGTATATTCCAATTAGCATAGTAAATAAAATAAGATATCATTAAAGGAAAGAAATAATCCCTTGATTATTTTCATTAATAAAGAGAGGTATATATACAAATACACAATTCCTAACTATGAAAAATAACTCTACCTTTTCCTACTTTAATTCTAATAGATTTTTCTAATACAAGACTAATACCATATTTATAATTGTACAATAATTCTAGAATTTATGAAATAAATTCGGACCATGATATACACGGTCGGTCTTTCATTAAACTTTACAAATCACAAGTAGAAAACAAAACAATCACGTCATTTCTTGAACTTATCCTACTTTATGAAAAACATTACTCATTGTAAAGGTAGAGATAGAGTGGAATTTCAGTTAGGTCCATTTGTTTTCCTTTAAAGATTAAGATACATAAACTTCATTTCTTGTGAGTATACTTATTACTGGATAATTAATCAATTAATTATCTTGTCAATATGAAAAAAATCATAATTCACATGCGTTGTAAATGTTTTTCGAGGCTCGATCGTGTCGAGTGTTTCTGTCAATTGACTCGACTTTTTTCATCTATACCAGTCTTTCAATTTGTATGGTAGATGCTCATCTTTCATCTTCTTTATATTTCTCTTGTTATGAAGAAGCTAAGTTCTATGGTGATCAATTATCAATTTCGTACTATGATCCTCCTTTGTTTTACAAATGAGGATAAGAAATTGAAGTTGACCACGGTAGTTGGCTGCTGACGGTGGTGGCTGTATAGTGAAAATGGACACAGTAGGAGGAGATAACGATGTTGCAGTTGGTGGTTGATGATGATGATTATATAATAAAAATGGATAAATGAATTGTAAAGAAAATAAATCAAATGCACATAACAATTTAAAATTTTCATTATGTTCAAACAAGTGGCCGGTCTTTAATTCAGTTATTAAAGCTCTAGATTCGGGATAAAATTGAGGTGGGAACAAAATTTTACTGAGATGACAAATGTTGCCAAGGAGTGTGTGTGTGTGTGTTTTTAGCCTAACAATTTCTTCTCTCTCTCGATCTCGAGTTTGCGTGTGGGGCTTTTTTTTTTGGTCTAAAACATTTCATTTGCTTTAAACTGTGGCTAGATTCTCCAATAATCATTTCATTATGTTCAAACAACTTTCGATTTTTTACACTTTAATCATCATCCCCGCCTACTTGTGTCTTTTTGGTGGCTCCCTTTTTTTTAAATTATTTTTCTTCTTAAGATTCACACTAACTTTTCAATTAAAGAAAAAACTCCAAGAATTTGGTTATCAAAAAAAAGTAGCTAAGTTGCCCTACTGCAATAGGAGTTCTCCCGATCTCTTTTTTTTTTGTTGACGAAGGAACCCGCAGCCGCTACTCTTTCGAGTGCGCACAGGGTAAACCCCGGACTGACGCAATAGCCTGCAAACCACGTTAGCCGATTAACCACACTTGGCAAGCTATGTGTGACAGGCTCAATCAAGAAGGTTTATGCAGGGGATCGAACTCGTGACCTTGCGGTCCTGCGCTCTACTGCTACACCAACTTGGCTACCCTTGCGGGTGAGTTCTCCCGATCTTTGATAATTATATAAAGGGTGCTTATCCGGTATATCCGTCAATTAAAATAATAATCAAATAATATGTATTTTTATATATGGAAAACATTATCATTGCAATGTAGAGACAGAGTAGAACTTCATTTGGGTCCATTTGTTTAAAGGGTAAAAAATACTCTCTAACTATTGAAAATGAGTCAATTTTACCATTCGTTTGTAAATGGAGTCAAATATACTCCCGCCGTTAATAAATTAGATCATATCTACCCTTAAAAACTAACGGATCTCCATATCATTCTTTGACCCATTAAAAATTTATTTAATTGATTACATGAACTGCGACATGGCAATAAAACTTACCTCACCCTTCTTTTTTATATCTCACGACTTTTCTCCATCTAAAAAGACCCTCACTATTTTTTTGCCTCAAAAATCGCCCAATTGTTCTTTCTGGCGTTTTGAATTTATACCTACCCTTATAAAACTTAAGGGTAAATTTGGCCCAATTTATTAACGGCAGGGGTATATTTGACTTCATTTGCAAACGAATAATAAAATTGGCCCATTTTCAATAGTTGAGGGGTATTTTTTATCATTTTTCCCTTTAAAGATTAATGTACATAAACTTCATTTCTTGTGAGCATAAATCTAAGGGAAAATGGTCAAATATCCCTATACTTTATTTTATTAGCCAATCTTATCATTCGTTAGTGAAAGTGACCAAATATATTCATGTTGTTAACAAAGTTTACACCTGTACCCTATTTGGATGGAAAAATTCAAATAAAATTAAATTATCCGATTTCTTTCATGCCCCGCCCTGATTTCATCTTCTTCTCCAAAAAAAAAATGCTCAAAAAAATTGAGCCAATCTCCCTCAATTCTCAATCAAATGAGCTCAGATTTGAAATGTAACTTCATCAAAATTCAGTGAACAAATTTCAACCACCAATTTCTTCAAACAAAACATTGAATCAACAATGAAAAAAACTTGGATGGCTTGATTTGCTGGCAGCTCAAGTAAAGCAGTGAAATAATTTCCACCATTTTCATTGTGGGGGTGTTATATATATGCATTCATGAACTACATACATAAATGGTGATTACTATTTACTTATGAAATCTGATGCATAATTGATTATACCCTTTTCGTTTGAAGACCTATTTTAAGTGAATTCTACGGCAGAGCAGTTTTAGGACCTCCCCTTTTCTTTTTTCCTTTTGTTATTTAGTACAGATTATATATGGGATTAGGTGAAAGGGAAGCTGGTATGGACACTATTGTTATAAAAAATATTTGTGAAATTTGTAGTTTGAGTAAAGAAAGAGCTAATATTCACGTTGGAGAAGAAGTTGAAATCGGGGCTGGGTCCGGGCGGGAAGGAATTGAGTAATTTACTAAATCGGATAATTTAATTTGATTTGGAATTTTTCATTCAAATAGGGGTATAGATGTAAACTTTGTTGACGGTAGACATATATTTATTCACTTTCACTAATCGAGGATAAATTTGACTAATAAAATAAAGTAAAGGGGTATATTTGATCCTTTTCCCTAAATCTAACTACTGGATAATTAATTAAATTTTTAAAAATATCTTGTCAACAAAATATGAAAGAAAATCTTAATGCACATGCATTGTAAATGTTTTTTGAGGCTCGTGTCGAGTGTTTTTGTTAATTAATTGGATTTCTCGTCACTGCACGCCTTTCAATTAGTGTGGTAGATGCACATCTTTCATCTTCAATATATTTCTCTTATTAGGAAATTATATGGTGATCAATTATCAATTTCGTACTCCGATCCTCCTTTGTTGAGCAAATGAGAATAAGAAATTGGAATTGACAACCATGATGGTAGTTGGCTGCTGATGGCCGATGGTGCCTCTATAGTGAAAATGGACATAGTAGGAGGTGATAATGATGTCGTAGTTGGTGGTTGATAGTGATGATTGTATAGTAAAAGTCGATAAATGGATAGTAAAGAATTTTTTTTTAAATGCACTTAACATTCTAAAATATGAATGATTCAAATTTAATTTTCATTAACTTCAAATAATTAGTGGTCTAATTCAATTATTTAATGAGATGAGAAATTTTGTCTAACAATTTTTTTTCTATCTCTCAATCTCGAGTTTGCGTGTGGTTTTTTTTTTTTTTTTTTGGTCTAACAAATTTCCTTTGCTTTAAACTGTGGATATATCAAATAACCATTTCAACTTTTGATTATTTACACTTTTAAAATGCTTATAGGTGCCGCTTTGTGGAATAATCATCACCCCCATTCCCCGCCTACTTATGTCTTTTTGGTGACTTCCTTTTTTAATTTTTCTTCTTAAGATTGACACTAATATAATTTTTCAATTAAAAGAAAAGACTCCAAGAATTTGGTTATCATAAAAAAGTAGCTAAGTTTCCCTATTGCAATAGGAGTTCTCCCCATCTCTGATAATTATATAAAAGGGTTTTTACACTGTATATCCTTCAATCAAAATAATAATCGAATAGTATGTATTATTTTTATATATTACTCCATATAATATATAAAATATTATATTTTTTGGTATATTTAATTAGTGGATGTAATTATTTTTAGCCGATGTGTAACTTTAGTAATATTTTTTAGTATTCATCTAGTATATTATTATTCAATTTTCACGATTACCAATTGCTTCATTTTGCTCTACTTATCTTGCAATTTTGCTATCGTTATTTCTCCTTTCAATCCTATTTTATTTTACACTTTTTATGAGCCGAAGATTTATGGAAAATAACCTCTCTACTTCAAAAATAGAGATAAAGTGTGTACATTTTATCCTCCCTAAATTCCACGCACCTAATCGTTAAATTGATCAAAGGTGTAACTTGCCCATTATAATTGACACTTCAGATACGATCATGTTTTTGCGCCCCTTAACCAAAAGAGCAACTTTTCTAGGTCCAAACTTTCCTTTTCACTCTTTCACCAACCACGCCTCACCAAATTTCTCAAATTTGAAAACTTTGAAACACCATTATCCTGTGCGTCTTTATCAGTGTCGTCCTAATTTGACTATATTTAAATTGATCATTAATTCATGCAACTTCTCTTTTATTCGAATTGGAAAAGATTACCTTTGTGAAATTCACGAACCGAAGTTATTTGTTACCTCCGTTCTGTATCTTAAAGTTATTGTACCATATTTCTAAAAAATCTACATTAGTGATCATCAGAGGGTTGCTAATATGGTAAGCGCCCTCCACTTTCAACTCGAAGGTTGCGAGCTTGAATCACCAAGGGAACAAAGAGAGAGCTCCCGGGGAGGGATTAAAAAATAACAAAAAACAAAGAAAAGTTTTTAAAATTAGTGATCTAAAACAAGTTAGACATTTGTTTCTCTATGGATATAAATCATTTCAGTATGACATTTTTTAGGATAAACTAAAACAAAAAATATGCCATATAAATTGGGACGTAAAAACTGTTAAAAATCCTTTATACAGTCAAACCTCTCTATAACAACGTTCTACCTATAACATCAATGACATTCATTATAGCGGAACACTCTTTATAAAACTATCTTTCTATAACAGTCATACTCAAATATTGTGTAATAATATTTATAAGAAGTATATATGTATAAAAAAATAAAATATAAAAATATTTATGATAATCATCATTAATGTCATGCAGATTATAAATTTCAAGTATGATTTTCTAAAAGGAAAAAAATAAGACTCTTGCTCAAATGCCGGAAAGTGGACGTAAGAAAGACAAATCTAGAATTACCGTGATATTAACATGCAATGCTCTGGGTAAGATATTTTTTTCCTAAAACATATTTGATTTTTTGAATTTTTTTAAAGATCAAATGCTTTATTTTAGTTGATTTTTCTTATACAAAAAAACTTAAATTAAATTTTCTTATACAAAAAAAAAAACTTAAATTAAATTTTCTTATGCGCACTTTATTCGCAGGGACAGAGAAATAAAATCTTTGATTATTGGATCGGTTGCTAAACCTCGTTGTTATAAATTATAAACATGTTGATATGGCCTCTCTTCCCCACATCAATTATTTCTTTAACAAGAAAGCATGGATGACTCCTGACATTTTTAAACAATACATGATTGATCTTAATGTTAAATTTGAAGATGAAAATCATAAGATTAAAATAATCGCTAACAAGAATTTGGTTCTTTTTACGAACTTGGAATACAAAGATCGACTAACACATATGAAGGTGATTTATGTAGATTTGATTATATTTTTTTAATGATAATATTATGCTAACATCTAGTTATTCAGGTTCATTATCTTCCACCTAATACAATATCACATCTTCAGCCCGTAGATGTTGGCATAATTGCAAATTTTAAGGTCAAGTATAAAAGTCATTTAATCAAGCATTTGATTGATGAATATGAGCGCAATGGAAGCCACACACTATCTGATGACAACAAGTTCAATTTACGACAAGCAATTAACACTCTTGTAGAATAATGGAATTATGTTAATGAAAGTATATTTATGTCCTAGAGACAATCTGTATTAGGACAAATGTACTTCATACACATTCACATTATTATTAATGGAGATTAATATTTTGGCATTTGTAATTATTGAATTATTAGTTGATTGTTTGTAATATTCTATAATATGCATCCCTGGAGGTTACACTGTTATTAATAGTGTGAGATATTAATATTATAACGTAATTCTTTAAATAGCCTCGACTAATGATCATCGAGAATGGGATATCGATGATATGTGATAAGTCGACATGTGGTCTGCATCACATCCTTGGAGAATGTAGTATGTCTCACCTGCTATGAGTAATGGCTACTCGTGATGGACACATGTATACTTTGGAAGTATTGGTATACCCTGCTGATATACTGTTTGTTATAGTTGTCTAAAGTATGATCAGCGTGTGGATGATAGAAGTCCTTAGACTTGAGGACAATACACGTCTTGTCTACAAAGTAATGTACTTTGATCCCGTCCTAAACTAAAATGCCTTTTAGGTTGAGATACGGCTTGTATTGGGTACATTACGATGTGGATTAAAGGTGGTAGTTGAGCCAAGATTAAGATTCGTTCCTCGAATGTATATTCGAGAGAACACTCGGATTCTCAGTGATATTAGGTTGACTAAGTCGTTGGTCAACGCAATAGACGTATTTAGAATATGGTCTAGTTGTCAACTAATATAGATGAGATACAATGATTAATCCATTTGGATAGACACTTGACAAATCCTAAGCTTTATCGGATGTGTCGAGAATGAAAGAATTTTATCTTACCACATAAAGGTTAAGTTTACTGGATTCACGTAAACGTACTACACATATTGAGTTCGTCTTTCGGCCCCGTCTAGGAGTTCCGCGTAGACCTTAATTTGATTAATGTTGATATGAGAAGGCATGTAGGGTCACACTATGTCGATTGTCCTATGTATTGAGAGAGTAATTAAATGTTCGATTTAGAATCGAGATATTTAAATAAATAATGATTATTTTAATTAAGTCAAAATTGGATTTTGGATTTAATTAAGAATGCGCAGAAAATTAATCGAGACAATGCAGAAACACGTCGAGCGCCGCGACGCCCATACACTAGGGCCGCGACACCTATGCCTCGATTTTTGGGCCAGGCCCATGGCCAAACCCTAATCCGGTTTGACCTAATTTCAACTATAAATAGAGACATTCTCTTCATTATTCAAACACCAATTTCAGATTATCATTCTAAGCCTTAGAGAGTTAGAATTAAAACTCTCTCGAACCTCTGCCGAATTTCCTAGCTTTCCAAAAGAGAAATACATTGAAGTTTGGAGCTTGCAATCAGAAGGGCAACCGCGTGTCCACCTTACAGTAGATAAAGACTCCAGATATTCTAACATGTAAGTTTATGCTTTATGTTATAGGTTTGATTGTTGTATAACCATACCAGAAATGTTGTTGGGGTAAGTAAGAAACAAAATTTTAAACTTCCGCTATGCCTTACTTATATGCTTTGTACCCAACAAAACACTACAGTGGTATCAAAGCCCAGGCTGGTTCAATGGTTATATAACAATTGAATAGAATAATAATATGGGTTAAACATAAAATTAGATTAAAATGAGGTTTCTTGAAATCCTACATATCTTGAACGAATGTTGACCTTTTGATATCACCCTAAATTATCTCCTACGCTAACTCGAGGAAGTCATTCCGCTCTAACTCGAACTAAGCCAAAAATATGTTGTCTGGCTCATTGCACGGTGCACGGCTAAGAACGAGTAAGAATGGATGATGGTCGATATGTGCGTTATTGATAATGGTGGGTGATGATAAAGGACCTGTGATTTGATCTCTAAATTGGATTTAGGGCTCGAACGATTTTGAGAATCAACACAGAAACGTTTTTCAGGACATGAGCGTCGCATCTCTATGGTAGGGCATCGCAGCGCTTGCTAGGGTTTCAAGGTGGCGTCGCGGATCCATAGTGGAACGTCGCGGCGCTAATGCATTGACAAAAGCAGAAATGTTTCTGCCTCTGCAGCGCCGCGACGCTAAGGCAATTGCAGAAGCAGAAATGTTTTTGCCCTTGCAGCGTCGCGAATCCATGGTGGAGCGCCGCGACGTTAATGCATTTTTCAGAAACCGAAAGGCTTCTGCCTCAGTGGCTCCACGACTCTAATGATTAGCGTCGCGGCCCCACCTATCCAGAAACAAAAAACAAAAAAACTAAAATTTCAGAGTTCAGAATGTTTAACCCAGGATTATTATTATTATACGGTATATTATTTGATAAGTATACTATTTATGTGCTAAATGTCAAAATGTTTGTCATTTACATTTCTAGAATAGTGTCCGCTATAACTATCTGGGCAGGCGGCGCCCAGTATTTGATTAAACCATCTTATGTCATGCATATTGAGTTGACGGTTCCCAACTATATATGTCATTAATTTTGCATGATATTAAGATGTCATATTGGATATGACGTAAAAGAGTTGATCTTGGTTAAAACTCTGAATTAAAATATTCCCTAAAAATTTAATACAAGTCTTATTTAAAATGAATGCGTCGTCCGCTATAATTGATTGTAGTGCAAAATCCTTTTCGGCAAGATGAGTATTTATGCCACAACATTTGCTTTAAGTCTACGAGGACTCAGACTCTTTCATAGATGCATGTTAAATGTAGAAGTGGGTGATAAGCCTTCATGAGTATTTACACCAGAGTGTTTGCTCTATAAGGCAAAACTCACTTAGATACATAAATGCAGTCACATAATGGGGTTGACTTGCTAGGCTGTCTTGGCGCCACAGTGTCGGACAAGCCGAGAGACGCAGATTGATTATTTAGAACATTCGGTCAAACATGAGTTATGAATTGTTTGTAATTGGTTTAGAGACCTACCATGTTGTGCTGTTGAAGTTATCTTCCACAGCAAATGTGGAGATAGCATGAACCTGGATCATGGCCAATTATGACCATATTTAATATGAGTTCGTATTCTTTCATAGTGTCAACGAGTATGTTAAAATAGTGGGAGCTAATTAAACTAAAGGTCATGTTAATTAGTTAACGAATGTGTACAATAGAAATTATATTCGAATTTAATTTTAATTATATTTGTTTCTTTAGTCGTATAAAATGTCGAATCTATCACTAAAAATGTTGGTCGAAAAAACAAGTTGACTGGATCAAATTACCATGACTGGTTAAGAAATATGTGATTGGTGTTAAGACTAGAAATAATTGAGTATGTGTTAGACATAATATTCCCCACAGTCCATGCTGAAAACTATGATGAGTATGCCATGTTTGACAAGGTGGCTTATCAGAAACGTTTGAACGATGCTACTTTGGCAAAATGTATAATGTTGTCTTCCATGACTATAGAGTTACAGAGGCAACATGAAAACATGGGCCCCAATGAAATGCTAGAACACTTGAAGAGTCTCTATGAAAAACAGTCTCAAACAATGGTGTATGAACTGGTGAGAGACCCTTTCAAATGTAAGTTGAACGAAAGGGGACAAGTGTAAGCGCATGTTCTAAAGAAGGACTACACATCTCAAAGATGAGGCAAAGCACTAGGTGCTTCTACCTCTACTGGACAAGGTATGTTTGTTATTGAAATAAATGTCTATAAGTAACTCCCACTGCTGGGTATTGGATACCGCTTGTGGCTCGCACATTTGTAGTAATGTGCTTGGCCTAATTAACAGCAGAAAGGTTGGACCTTGGGAGGTTGACCTTCGCGTTGGAAATGGAGCACGAGTAGATGCTGAACGTGTGAAAACTTATAGACTAGATTTACCTTCAGGCTTTTGTTTAGAACTAAATAATTGTTATTTTGTTCCCTCATTAATGAGGAATATCATTTCTATCCCAATGTTAGACATTGAGGGGTTTTCCTTATTTATTTCCAATGACAGTTATGTACTGTCTTTTAATCTCTTTATTTGTGGAAATGCTCCGCTTGTGGATGGATTGTATATTTAAAACTGTAGTCGTGAAATTTTCAATGTGCAAAATAAATGAGCTAAGATAAGTAATCCAAGAAACCCCACCTACTTATGGCACTGTAGACTTGGTCACATCAATGAATCAAGGATAGAAAGATTAAGAAAGTTAGACTATCTTGAACCATTTGACTTGGAGTCCTATGGTAACTGTGAATCTTGCTTGAGAGGAAAGATGACCAACAAACCACTTTCTGGGAAAGAGGTGCGAGCCAGAGAGGTACTTGAGTTGGTCCATACTGATGTATGTGGGCCATTTTCAACTCAAACTAAGGGAGGCTTCCCTTACTTCATCACTTTTACAGACGATTTCACAAGGTTTGGGCATGTGTATCTTATGAAACATAAGTCCGAAGCCTTTGAGAAATTCAAGGAGTACAAGTCAGAAGTAGAGAAGCAACTTGAAACAAGTATCAAGACACTTCGATCGGATCGAGGAGGTGAATACTTAAGTAAAGAATTTCTGGATTATTTGAAGCTTCATGGAGTCCAATCACAATGGACACCTCCTGGACGCCACAGATGAATGGTGTTGCTGAAAGGAGAAATCGAATCCTATTATATATGGTTAGATCCATGATGAGTTTCTCAGCTCTACCAACATACCTTTGGGGGTATGCATTACAACACTCAATTTATATTCTAAACAGGGTTCCTTCAAAGTCAGTAGAGAAAACTCCATATGAGATATGGAACGGCAAGAAGCTAGAACTTAAACACATGCGACCCTGGGGGTGCCCGACATATGCAAAGAAGATGTTTACTGACAAGTTGGAATCTAAAAGTGAGCAATATTATCTGATCACAACAAGTTCAATTTACGATAAGCAATTAACACTCTTGTAGAATAATGGAATGATATTAATGAAAGTATATTTATGTCCTAGAGACAATCTGTATTAGGAAAAATGTACTTCATACACATTCGCATTATTATTAATGGAGATTAATATTTTGGCATTTGCAATTATTAAATTATTAATTGATTGTTTGTAATATTCTATAATATGCATCCTTGGAGGTTACGCTGTTATTAATAGTGTGAAATATTAATATTATAACGTAACTCTTAAAATAACCTCGACTAATGATCATCGAGAATGGAATATCGATGATATGTGATAAGTCGACATGTGGTCTGCATCACATCCTTGGAGGATGTACTATGTCTCACCTGCTACGAGTAATGGCTACTCGTGATGGACACATGTATACTTTGGAAGTATTGGTATACCCTGCTGATATACTGTTTGTTATAGTTGTCTAAAATATGATCAGCGTGTGGAAGATATAAGTCCTTAGACTTGAGGACAATACACGTCTTGTCTACAAAGTAATGTACTTTGATCCCGTCCTAAGCTAAAATGCCTTATAGGTTGAGATACGGCTTGTATTGGGTACATTACGATGTGGATTAAAGGTGGTAGTTGAGCCAAGATTAAGATTCGTTCCTCGAATGTATATTCGAGAGAACACTCAGATTCTCAGTGATATTAGGTTGACTAAGTCGTTGGCCAACGCAATAGACGTATTTAGAATATGGTCTAGTTGTCAACTAATATAGATGAGATACAATGATTAAGCCATTTGGATAGACACTTGACAAATCCTAAGCTTTATCGGATGTGTCGTGAATGAAAGAATTTTATCTTACCACATAAATGTTAAGTTTACTGGATTCACGTAAACGTACTTCACATATTGAGTTCGTCTTTCGACGCCGTCTAGGAGTTCCGCGTAGACCTTAATTTGATTAATGTCGATATGAGAAGGCATGTAGGGTCACACTATGTCAATTTTCCTTTCGATCTAAGGATGTATTGAGAGAGTAATTAAATGTTCGATTTAGAATCGAGATATTTAAATGTATAATGATCATTTTAACTAAGTCAAAATTGGATTTTGGATTTAAATAAGAATGGACAGAAAATTAATCGAGACAATGCAAAAACACGTCGAGCGCCGCGATGCCCCAACCTCAATTTTTGGGCCAGGCCTAAGGTCAAACCCTAATCCGGTTTGACCTATTTTCAACTATAAATAGAGGCATTCTCTTCATTATTCAAACACCAATTTCAGATTATCATTCTAAGCCTTAGAGACTTAGAATTAAAACTCTCTCGAACCTCTGCCGAATTTCCTAGCTTTCCGAAAGAGAAATACATTGAAGTTTGGAGCTTGAAATCGGAAGGACAACCGTGTGTCCACCTTACAGTAGATAAAGACTCCAGATATTCTAACTTGTAAGTTTATGCTTTATGTTACAGCTTTGATTGTTGTATAACCATACCAGAAATGTTGTTGGGGTAAGTAACAAACAAAGTTTTAAACTTCCGTTGTACCTTACTTATATGCTTTGTACCCAACAAAACACTACAGTTAAGACCCCTACTATTCTCCATTGTTGGAGAAATACGAAAATTCTACCTACAGATGCAAACCTTAACATTAATAGTGAAAATTTAGAACTTGTTGAGGATGTTGGTAGTGTGTCATCACTTATAGCCCAAATACCATCTCATAACACCAATCAAGAAATGGATGCTACCACTTATATGGAGTTTGACGCAACTCTTCCAATTCTTGAAATTTACACTGATGAAGAGATTATTGCACAAGTGATGTGAATGGAAGAACAAGAGACAACATATATAGAAGGTGACACCAAAAGTATTGATGAAGAGCCTCAACCTATTGCTACTTGGGGTGAGATAGAATAGTTAACTGTTAAGCTCTTAGACAACCTTCAAGGGAAAACTATTGAATTTCTATTTGCTGAAAGTTTGGAAGAAATTCTTCGTCAGTTCAAGCGTTATATTATCGCTAAGACACTGGAATTTACGAAACAACCTACAATAGTAAAATTTTTATGTCAAACTTGAAATTGTATTTAAATTCCCAATTAATTTTAAATGCATATGTTCATTAGATTTTAATTAATTATCGGTATGGTACAACTAGTCATGAATTTATTTATAATTTATTAGTCTTTTTAATTTTTTTTATTAATGAGATATGAAAATCAATTGAGATTTTAAAATTAACAAGTATATTATTTTCGTTTATAGCATAAAAATTACAGAAAAATAATTCTTTGCATACTTTTGTTTATAACGGCTAAGTGAGATCTAAACATCAAATGCCAATATACATATATAACAACACCTCACTATAGCGGCCATGAAATTTTCGAACAAACGCTGTCATTATAGAGAAGTTTTACTGTATTTAAACTATTAGTCTAAGCTAACTTATCTTTCTTTTAAACATTTCGCTAATTGCACTAATTGAAATAGTAAGAGGCAATTTAGAAAAATATAATAAATATGTTGAAACATATTCAATGTATTAAAACGACAAATAATTACGGTATATAAGAATAAATATTATTGCCGACAAAAAATAAACTACCAATAGCAATCCCCAAATGATGAATTGATAATTATGCATCAACTTTAGGGATTTCTTTGTTATTATGAGAATTTAAACCTTTTGATTTGAGTCATTATCTCTCGATTGTGAAAATGACCATTATCCAACTTCAAGATGATCCTTCTACCAATGAACCAAACATCGAATGATAGAAAAGAGATGGTAGGGTCAATGAATGTAGTTCTAAACCATATTCTTTGTTTCCTTGTTGTTTGTGGTCCTATTTCTTTTTTTTTTCAACTCAATGTTGAATATTTGTATTAGAATTCGATTACATTTGGATTCATCCTATATTATTCAGTATCTACATTATGATCCGACTAAATTTAGATTCGTCCTATATTAAGCATAAAAATACTCCCTAATAAAGGTAATTCTATAGCCATCAAGATTTGAAACATAAGGCTTTAGTTATAAATAAAGAAATACTCATCACTTTACCAACTATGATTAATTTGTGGTCCCTTTCTACTTCCTCGTTCAATGTATTGATAATCTCATCTAACGTCCACGGATCAGTAGTGTTTATTTTATTCTTTTATTCTTTTTATTTTATATTATTCTTTTACGAGATTTTTGAATATATGTGAGACTCCTTTTGAAAATAACTTTACACGTTTTATATGCATACTTGTATAAGTCAAACTTATACTTTGTTTCATGTTTTCAACTTTAGTTCCTAGATTAGGTTTCTTTGAATTTTTCTCCTTTGCAGTTTGTTGTTATCTTCTTAAACGCCATGATAACCTTCCTTAAACTTTGACTAGCATTTAATACGTGATTGACTTCGGCTCTATCTTTACTTTCCAAACAAAAGAACTTGTATTGGGTGAGAACGCCTCCGGGTGGATTAGCGCATCCGAGTATCCCAACGGCTTCGAGTCTTCACACAATTATCTTCCACTCTCAACAATTCTCATCTCATCAATCCTCCTATATTAGAGCGCTACAACGCGCATGAGTTCAATGATATCAATACGCTCACGTCGTCATGACTTTAGGGGGTATATTAGTCTAATTTTGTCTTATATATGTAAGACTTAGAAGGGAAGGAAGGACACATTGTATTCTCTAAGCTCACACTTGTAACCAAAATTCCATTCTCTTTTAGAGCAATATACTAAAAGAAGCACTTGTCCATTATTTTCCGCTACTAGTTTCGAATCAAAGCTTGTTCATATTATTTATTTATTTATTTACTTATTTACTTATTCATTACCTATCATATAATACCGGACTCCTTGAGGGGTTCTACGGATCGGATAGAACTCACTTGTCATTAAACTCTAAAATACAATCTCTAACTCTGTTTTTTGTTAGAACTAATTTCACCGAAAAACAGTTTGGTGCCATCTGTGGAGATAGACAATTGTGGTGTTGTCTTGATTTGTTGCTCAAAACTCTCATACATACAAGCAAAATCAGTCTATCAAACAAAATCTAGGTTATGGCCAACCAAACCAGCAACGTATTTGGAAGCAATGTCCTGTCCAAAACTAAAGACTTGCACGGGACAAAACCAACAGACTTATGGAGCTCTAATAGGGAAAACCAGCCGAAGCTGAAGACACAACATTTAAGGAAGGAGACGATAGCACTCCCGAAAGAGGCCCTCAACAAACCCTTGGTTGAGGAAGACTCATGAAGCCACTCGGCGGAGAGCAAAGAGGTATGGCGAAAAAAGAGGTACCCCAAGAAAAGAAAGAGACACCCGCACTCCAAGGCAGAAGGGATGTTTAAAGGAATGGGTCCCCCTCGGAGGTGGCCCTATCCATAATCTTGGCATCAAACAATGCCATAATGGAGAGCATGGAAAAAATTCTTCAACTCGTTATCCGAGGCAGTGCCGGGTAGCCGCCTGACAGACAACCCAGAGGTCGTTGAAGTACCTGGGACTTTTGCAGCAGACGCATAGAATACGAAGCCTATAGCATTAGAAGCATACTTTGCAAGGCTCACCCCGCTAGACAAAGAGCTCCACGAGTGGATGAGTCAAATACCAGGGGCCCCTATGTTAAAAGGGGTCGAGGCAAAAAAGTATGGGAAGATACCTTACAGGGAGGATGCGACTCTTGAGATTATCCCGAAGAAATTCAAGATTCCTGACATACCTAAGTAAGATGGCACCACAGACAACAACGAGCACATCACGACCTTCAAGGCCGCTGTCACCGGACATGACTTGTAACAACACTAGATTGAGTTCGTCATACTAAAGAAATTCAGCCAAACGCTCATAAAGAGGCACTCTCTTTGTACAGTTTATTACCTAAAAGTTCTATTGATTCCTTTCTGCTCTCGCAGATGCATTCGTAAAAGCTCTTGAAGGGGATTAGAGGGTCGATACCGCAAAGAGGGAACCTTCACCATCAACAGAGGAATGACGAGTTGCTCTGCAGCTTTGTGGAACAGTTTCCACAATAGAGAATGTTGTTGCCCATAATTTCTGAAGATTGGGCTGCTGCAGTATTTAACGATGGCCTGAATGTCAACAATTCAGACTCATCGAGGAAATTAAAGGAAAGTTTAAGGGAGTTCCCGGCTAAGTCCTGGAATGAAGTGAATAATAGATGCACTGCCAACATAAGAATAGAGGGTGACCACCGGACTTATATCCAAATAGAAGGAGGATAACAAATAAAGTCTCGGAACATTCCCCCATACAGATAAAGTGACCCTAGAGGTTGACATGAACCCTACTAACCTCGACTACCACCTAGGCATGAAAAGAGGTCGAATAAGCCAAGGTATGATCATGGGTAGCCTAGGAGAGACAGAGGGATGACGCAGAAAAAGTCTACGAATGACTCAAGACCACCGAACGTAGCATCTTAGAACTTTAATGTAGTGGTCGTGGATCTGGTCATGGCGATGAAAAATATTGAGGAAGCTCGTTTCCCGGTGGCAACATGGTCCAACCCAAATAAATGAGGGGTAGACATGGAGTTTTAGTGTGAGTTCCACAGAATTCCTGTCCATTCAACAGAGGATTGCAAGCACTTGCGATATGAGGTGGCAGAACAGCTGAGGAGGGGCACCTGAAAGAATTCTTTAGTACACGGTCCAAGTATGCTTAAGAAAAGGGAATTGGGACTTCAATGGAACGCCTAGCGCAGTAAGGAGCGATCAACATGATCGCTGAAGGAGAAATAATTTGGGCAGTGTCTCAAAGGATGCGAAATGAGGAACCATCCCCATCCAGAAAAAGAAGAAGGGACGAGCCTGAAGACCCAATCACATTCAACAGAAGGGGAAGAAGCAGCATAGAGTACCCATACGTCGATGCTTTGGTAATCTCTAGTGTATGCTTGATTACCCAGGTAGCGCTGTGAATGTAGTGCAACTCCTCGTAATCATCGATATGTAGTTTATTGAGCAGATCAACCTATTTAGCGAAGCAACTCGACGGCAGATTGAGCTAATTATGCATGTAAATGGAGTTTGGCTGAAATCCTTATTTGACGTCCTCGAAGGAGGAATTCCTTATAATATGGTAATTGGGAGGCCTTGGCTGAATGCCGTGAAGGCAGTTCCATCTACCTTTCACCAAGTCATGAAATTCCCGACACCTTGGGGGATAACTGAAGTATAAAGACACGCAGAACTAGGTGGAATGGAGATTACTTTGGTCGTTAAGAAAGACAGACTGACAGAGATTAACAAAGAGAAATCACAGATGCTCGGTTTTAAGGCTACTTCAAAACTCGTAAGGAGGAACTAGCGGAAGGTTTCTGCCCAGAGAACCCGATGAATTAGGTACCACTAGGATTTGTCGCACCGAAAAAATTAGACGCAAGAAGATCCACGAATGAGGACCTTGATCTAGCCTCATGTCATCCAGACCTCCCAAAGAACATGTATACCTGGGCTAAGGTCTAAACCCTAAGTTCCAGGAAGACTTGGCTAAATTTTTAAATAACAACATAAGTAGCTTCACTTGGTCGAAGTTTGATTTTATAGGTGTGCCCCCGGAATTGGCCATTCACAAAGGTATCATCAACTCAGACTATCAGCCCATTAAACAGAAAAGACATCTGATGTCAGCAGAACATATTATTTTTGTCAAGGAGGAAGTGGCTCATCTTGTTGAATTAGGAGCAATTCGAGAGGTAAAATACCAGACTGATTAGTAAACGTGGTGGTACTCCCTAAGAAACCTAATATTTTTCAAATGTTATTAAATTTAAAAGATTTAAACAAAGCATGCTTAAGAAAATCATACCCAATGCCCCGTATGGAGAACATTATCGACGCGGTGGCCAGACATGAGTTTCTCAGTTTTTTGGATGTTTACACGGGGTTCGACCAAATACAATTAGACCCAGCAGACCAAGAAAAAACTTCATTCATAACGAAGCACATGACTTACTGTTATAATGTCATCCCGTTCGGCTTACAGAACGTAGGGACCACTTTCCATAAATTGACTCAACGTATGTTCGAACATCAGTTGGGTCAAAGTATGGAGATTTATTTATACATAATTGTTAAGTCCCTGGAAACAAAGGAACACATTAGACATTTCCAGAAAATATATGATATTCTCCGCAAGTACAACCTCAAGCTAAATCCAGAGAAATGTACCTTTGGGGTAGGCTCGGGGAAGTTCTTTGGTTTCATAGTATCAAACAGGGGCATTGAGGCCAACCTAGACTATATCCGAGCAATTGAACAAATATCGGACGTTCTTAGCAATGCTCGAGAAGTACAACAATTAATGAGGAGGATAACTACGCTCGGGAGGTTCATATCGAGATCGTCCGAGAGATGTCAAAAGTTCTTCAGCCGGTTGAAAAAAAAGAAAGACTTCCAATGGACCCTGGAATGCCAGCAGACATTGAAGGACTTGAAAAATATCTAACAAATCCACCTCTGCTCATGAGACCAGAGGAAGGAGAACTCTTGCAGATTTATCTTTCTGTGTCTGAAACCGTTGTAAGTGTTGTGCTCGTTCGAGAAGAAAAAGATACGCAATCTCCCATTTATTATACTAGCAAAGCCTTGAGTGAGGATGAAAACCGCTATCCTCCTCTTGAGAAGTTGGCTTTGGCCCTGGTGGTTGCGTCTCGCAAACTAAGGCCATACTTTCGATGTCATCCCATATGTGTGATCATAACCTTCCCTCTAAGAAATATTTTGCACAAACGATTCAAACTTAGTTTTGCAGAATCTCTAGGTATTAACACGGTGGAGAATAAAAAAAATTCTACCTCTAATGGCTGGCTCTTACGGTTCAAACAACGACATGGCATCAAGTCTTACCATTTTCATGGTGAAGCTAAGAGTGCTCCCATCCAAGACCTTCCTACTTTGCGCACTAACATCAAGAAGTAATAAAATATTATGGTCTTAGAGATGTCTTTAATTGTGATGAGACTGGACTTTCTTCCGTATGTCTTCAAATTAGACTCTTGCTCAAATGCCAGAAAGTGGACGTAAGAAAGAAAAATCTCGAATTACCGTGATGTTTACATGCAATGCTCTGGGTAAGATATCTTTTTCCTAAAAATATTTGATTTTTTGAAATTTTTAGTGCTTAAATACTATATTTTAGTTGATTTTTCTTATAGAAAAAAACTTAAATTAAATTTTCTTATGCGCACTTTATTCGCAGGGACAGAAAATAAAACCTTTGGTTATTGGATCGGTTGGTAAACCTCGTTGTTATAAACATGTTGATATGGCCTCTCTTCCTCACATCAATTATTTCTTTAACAAGAAAGCAGGGATGACTCGTGACATTTTTAAATAATACATGCTTGGTCTTAATGCTAAATTTGAAGATGAAAATCGTAAGATTCTGTTGTTGATGGACAATGCTACTCCTCATGACATCGAGGAATACGAAGATCGGCTAACACATACTAAGGTGATTTATGTAGCTTTGATTATATATTTTTAATGATAATATTGTGCTAACATCTAGTTATTCAGGTTCATTATCAATTTGGTACTAGGAGGATAAGAAATTGGAGTTGACGATGGTAGTTGGTTGCTGGCGGTGGTGGTTGTATAGTGAAAATAGACATAGTAGGAGGTGATAACGATGTTGCACTTGGTGGTTGATGGTGATGATTGTATAATAGAAGTGGATAAATGATTTAGGTAGACGTAATCATTTTATGATAATCATCATTAATGCCATGCACATAATAAATTTCAAGTATGATTATCTAAAAGGAAAAAAAAACATTTCTCATAGTGATTTGATTTAGACTTGAATATCCAAGTTTCTAATGGATCAAAGTCAAAAAATTAATTTTAGTCGGGGATCGCCCGCACGCATAAAAATCAGTGAGGATTTTTATAAACCTAGATGGGAACCATTTAGAAAATAGTATTTTTGAAACTTTTGATAACATTGAACGATTAGTACTTCAAGAGGAATTTTATAAAGATCTCTCTCAAGCTAACAAAATTATATCTTTTGTTCCCTAGTTTACGACTAATTATGTGAGAGATTATATCTCTGTTTTAGAAAGAGATTACAAACTATCTAGTGGGGAAGTCGTTCATACTGTTTTCCCTCCACAACAACATTTCTAAATTGAAAAGGATAATAAAATTCTTGATTTTGCTGCCTTTTCAAAATTATTTGATGATAATACTGCTTTGGTTACAACTTTGCATATTAATAGAATGCTCAAACAGAATAACTACACAAATGTTTTTATGAACATATTGGGTGAACTAATTATTCTTTTACATAATAGAGTAGAGAAATTAACTTCGAAATTCTGAAGTCGATTCCTTTTTCTATCCGTCATACACCTGCAACTACTCCTAGTGTACAACCTCCGCCTGAAATTAAAGATTTCAAGTTAAGAGCATACTCAGAGCTTGAGCAATTACTAGATGATAAGTTTAAGGGTTTACGAATCAGCCCTTTAACAAAAGATTACGAGTTGGACATTTTTGGAGATGATTATAAGCAGAGGATGTCTAATGAGATTAATAACCTAGAAAATTGTCCTAGGAAGCCAGTGCAAATGATGCACTACTATCCCAGACCTACTCCTCAGGATGTTTTTTTTGAGGAGCAAGAGATTATGGATAACAATAGTTATAGTGGAAAGAGTATATATGAATGGAACATAGATGGTTATACGGAAAGACAATTTTATACGGCGGTTCACAGGATGCTTATGTATAGCACAATCTGCAAAGATAATAGTAACTCTGCCAAAACTGTTGCAAAAATAATGATATCAGGATTTACTGGTCAATTGAAAGGCTGGTGGGATCATTATTTAACCCAAGACAACATAATAGTATTATTGGGGCAGTAAAAAACCTATGCAGAATGCGGTATATACCTTAGAGATTAATATTATAGAGCATTTTACTGGAAGATGGTCAGATGATAGTGAAAACATTATAACATTACTCCAGAACCTAAGATGCAAAACCCTTACCTCATTTAGGTGTTATAAGGATGTTTCTTAGCAGAGTCATGTAATTACCTGAGTGTAATAGCCCTCACTGGAAGTCTAAATTTATAGATGGATTACCAGCCCCCTTCGCAGAAAGAGTTAGAAAATCTCTTAGAAAAGGGGGAATTACCATCAATTATGACGTTTATACTTATGGAAGCCTAATATGTACATGTATACAAGAAGGCTTAGCCTTGTGTAACGAAATCAAGATGAATCAGCAGATCAAAAGTCAGAACCTCAATGAAAGACAACAGTTAGAGGAGTTTTGTGGTCAGTTTGGAATGGAAATACCCAAAGCCAAGGTGTCTTATAGACGAAAAGCAAAAAATTAGGAAAGTTTCCAAAAATGGAAAGCAAAACGTCTGGATAAGAAGGCGAGAAGAAAGAGTTTAAAACTCGCAAGAATTTTATAAATTCAAAGAATCCAAAGGCATGTTGGAAATGTGGCAGGACAAACCATTATTATAAGGATTGTAAAGTTATGAAAAAAATTAAGGCCCTTAACATTGGAGATGATTTAAAGGATACATTATCCAAGCTATTGCTTAACTCGGACCCAGGCGATTTAGGTTTCGAAACTGATGAAGCAAAGGATTCCTCCTCAGATGAGGAAATAGAGTTCTTAATAACGAAGATTATATTGCATCGGAAGAAGAATGCTTACCCTATCAAATCGGACAACCTTGTTCTAACAAATAAAATAAGGAGGATGATGAGTTCTATAATATATTTGCTCAATTCCAGTAAATGAACATTAATGTTCTCAAAGGTGATAACCTTATGGAGTTATTAAAATTGATTAAGGATCCAAGTATGAGATCACCGATTATAGATCAACTCTAGGATACTCCCGAACCTTCACAAGGAAGGAAAACTCTAGAACAATCAAACGCTTATACCATGTCAGAATTAAAAAAAAAAACAAATGAGGGAGAAACAAGGAATTACAAGTATTCCCAGAGATTTGGAAAAGGAGATTAATAATCTCAAGCAAGAAATCTTGGCATTAAAAAGGAGTAATAATATGTTTGACGCACGAATTTCCAATATTGAAGGAAAAGGTAGAGATTATAAATCCGGACACAGTATATGATATTTCTGCTTTAGATAATCTATTGATTACAGGTACTAGTGATGAGGCAGGGAACTTTGTACAAACCCTGAAATTAATCACTTCACAAAAGTTTTATATAAAAATAAGTTTTTTAATTGATTATAATTTCAAAAGAGAATTCACTGCTCTTGTTGATAGCGGGGCCAGATATAAATTGTATACATGAAGGACTTATTCCTTCTACATATTTTCATAAAACCACTCATAGTGTTAGATCTGCTAATGGGCAGAAATTACAAATTACCTTCAAATTATCAAAGGCATATTATATCTGCAATAATAAAACTTGTATAGCAAAAAGTTTTGTTTTGGTAAAAGATATTTCTAGCCAAATTATATTGGGCACACCTTTTATACAAAAAACTATTTCCAATTACTAATATTGATAAAAAAAAAAAAGGTATCATAGGAACCTTCAATGGAAAGTCCATTACATTTCAATTTATAACTAAACCATTTTTAAGGGTGTTAAATGAACTCAAAGATAGGCTGATACATAAACACCAGCAAATCAGTTTTCTACCTTCAATCAATGAAAGTAAAATTTCACAAAATAAGAAAATCCTAAGAACAAACAAAAATTTAATATCAGTGAGTATTTGTAAATTATAACTCGTTTGTGACCAACACCTTTATCAACGGTGTGACTATAAAGTTAACTTGATTTTTTAAGATAAAATAGTTCTCACAAAAATCTGCAGAATAGTTTTCTCCATACGAAACTCACCCAAATTAATAAGATGGAGCACTTGAAAGTTGAGAAATATATTCTCTTTTGTGAAAATGAGTCAAGAGCTGTTATCTAATATAATAAATCATAGTAAGTACTAAGCAATGCCACACATCAAAAATCTATGTTTTCATTGACTTTCATAATTTTCTCATAAGATAAATATTGGACGAGAAGATTTGCTGCCGACATTTATGAGTAATGAGAAGATCTACCGACGACATTTAGGAGTAGGGAGATACTCAACAAAAACTATATATCTTTCCTTCACAAGACTTCCCACCGGATTGTATCTCTCATATTCGAAGTGCTTACCGAATGAATATTTTGATTTCTTTCAAACTACTTGTTAAATTACTTCTCTTCCATGTTGGCTAGTTTTGTTGCCATTTTTTTAATACGTCTTTAATATAATGTTTTTCATGACTCCGCATTGTTATCCTTCAAAACCTAGCTTGGCAATATATGTTCACCAAGTATGCATGTGTCATCTCCAACTCTTTCTTAACAAAAGGTACCCCCATACGGGAAAAAAATTTAGAGATAAAATCACTTAAAAGAAGTCTCAAAAATAGTGATCTCAAAGTGCAAAAAATCAACTGAAATATGTTTTCGCCACAACTATCAGTTCATTAATATTTGAATATGCGAATTCATCCCATATATTAGTGACATCGCGAAAGGATACCATTTTAGACGAATGAATATCAATTCTTCACATAATGTCAGCTAACAATATATGTCAATTAATAGGTTACAATTAATTTGGCATGAGAATAACTAATTGTAATTTGAACATAATGACACATATCGTTTGATTTAGATTATTAAAATGAATCACACAAATATATGTATAGCGAAAAATATAGTATATTAAATAATCGGGTTTAACAAAAATGGAGCCTTAACTTTGACAAAAGTTTGGCAAGGGGGTATTATTTTTTCAGGAATAAATTAAAAGATAGCGAGAAAGGACATTTAGCAATCATATGCAACAACGATATATAACCTTTAAACATATGTATGCCTTATATTTTTCTGTTAAACAAGGAAATATTTATGTGATATACACTAAATATACAGAAGTGTATATCACAGGAATACAGTGGACTGACCCAGCTCTCGGCAGTGGCCCATCACGGACAACAGTCTCCCGAGCCCATCACGGACAAGACCATCACGGACAGATTGTAGAAATTGCAATCTTGTATATATGGTATATATATTTGTAGTATATTGTAGTGTAAATGTTACCTTAATTAGTGTTATACATTTACCATAATTGTATAGTTAGAATTATGGTAGAATAAGGTTTTAGGAATAGGATTCTCCTATTTTGTAACTTGTATAAATACCTTTCAATTAATGAAAATAATGAAGGAGATTATTTCTTTCATGGTATCAAGAGACTAGGTCTAACAAAGTTTTCTCTCTCAAAACTTTGTACCTCTCGGCCAAAACCCCCCTCCCCCCTCGGGTTTCTCTCCCAAATTTTCGTCTTCCACTCTCCAAAATCACTATTAAATTTCCCCTCCTTCTTTGTTCTTTCAATATGTCTAAGAACAATTATCATAATGCCCTCATGGTTTCTAACGTCAAGAACAGTATCCCTATTGTGCTTGAGATGGAAAACGTCCAATATGCGACGTGGGCAGAATTGTTTAAAATTCACGCTATCTCCCATCAAGTTATCCATCACATAATTCATCCTTCTACACCTCTTCCCGCGGAGGATCCTCAGTTATGGATTACTCTTGATGCTATAGTTCTCCAGTGGATCTATTCCACTATTTCGGTTGACCTTTCACATACGATTATTGAGCCGGATACCACGACTATGGCTGCCTGGAATAGATTGCGTGACATATTCCAAGATAACCAACATTCACGTGTCGTCACACTCCAGCAGAAATTCTCTCTAGTTCGCATGGAAGAATTTCCAAACGTCTCTGCATATTGCAAGAAACTCAAGGAGTTGGCGGATCAACTCCGTAATGTTGGCGCACCTGTAATAAATAATCGTCTGGTTCTACAATTGGTTGTCGGCCTTTCGGAGGCCTATAATGGTGTTGGAACTCTCCTTCATCAAAGCAACCCTCTTCCCGCCTTTTATCAAGCCCGCTCCATGCTTACTTTGAAAGAAGCCGGTTTGGCTAAAAAGGCGGCTACCGGAGCAAGCCCCGTCGTCATGATGGCGTCCTCCCCAAATTCTTCGGGTTTTGTTGATAATTTGGGCCAAAACCATAATCATGGTGCCGGCAAAAATAATCGTAAGAATAATAACAAAAACCGCGGGGGCAAACACGGCGGTTCCGGTGGTCAGCAAGCAGGCAGTGGGCCCCGTCCAGTGAACAGTGGCCCACCACCCCCTTGTCCTATCAGTGGGTACCTTGGCAGTGGGGCTGGGGCAGTGGGTTGTTGGCCAGCAGCCCCTACTATCCAACAACTCCCGCCAGCTAGTGGGCTGGCCAGCCCTTCAGGCCCAATAATCAGCAGTGGTGGCCCACTGGCCATTGGCCTAGTAACTCCAGTTCCAGCAGCTACGACCCAGTTCAGTCCCGTCCCGGAGTACTTGGGCCCCGACCTCCGCAAGCCCATCACGCAGCAGGCCCCACTCAAACCGATATCGAGGCCATAATGCACAAATTGGGTTTGACTCAACCGGACCCAAATTGGTATATGGACATCGGTGCCACCACCCACATGACTTCCGATTCAGGTACTCTCTCATATTATTCCAATTTGAGCAACCCTCGGGGTATAATTATTGGATGTCAACTCTATTCCAATTCTAGGTTATGGTCAGAAAATGTTGTGTCCCCCCAATCCACCCCTTATCTTGAAAAGTACTTTACATGCCTCCAAATTGATTAAAAACTTAGTGTCTGTCCGAAAGTTCACCACTGATAATTCCATTTCTGTTGAATTTGATCCGTTTGGTTTCTCAGTGAAGGATTTCAAGACCGGGAGTCATCTCATGAGGTGTGATAGTAGGGGGGATCTGTATCCTATCATGCCCGGTTTCAGTCCATCGAGTCAAGCCTTGCCATCAACCTTTGCAACCATTTCTCCTTCCTTGTGGCATGCTCGTCTTGGTCATCCGGGATCCTCTATTTTATCAGCTTTAGATAAAAATAGTTTTATTTCGTGTAAGGGTACGAGTCGTACTCCAATTTTTCAATCTTGTTAATTAGGAAAAATTGTTAAGTTGTCATTTGTAGATTCAAATTCTCATACTTCAATGCCATTTGATATTATTCATAGCGACCTATGGACGTCTCATGTTCTTAGTTCGGTAGGTCATCGATATTATGTTCTCTTTTTAGATGATTATTCTAAATTTTTGTGGACGTTTCCAATTGCGAATAAATCACAAGTGTTTTCAGTCTTCGTAAAATTTAGAGCGTTCATTCGTACTCAATTCGAAAGAGAAATAAAAAAAATATTCAACGTGATAATGTGAAAGAGTATGACAATAGGGAGTTTCGGGAGTTCTGTGCTAATAATGGGATCAATTTTCATTTTTCATGTCCTCATACATGTTCACAAAATGGGAAAGCCGAACGCAAAATTCGTTCCATAAATAACATTGTTCGAACTCTCTTACTTCATGCTTCTATACCCCCATATTTTTGGCATCATGCGCTACAAATGGCCACATATCTCCTTAACATAATTCCTTCCAAAGGTCTGATGTATTCTTCCCCTCTCCAAATCTTATATAATAAGAACCCGTCTTATTCTCATCTTCGGGTCTTTGGGTGCTTGTGTTATCCGTTATTCCCATCCACCACAATTAACAAACTTCAGGCTAGGTCTACTTCGTGTGTGTTTTTGGGTTTATCCGTCTAATCATCAGGGTTACAAATGCTTTGATTTATCCTCCAAGAAAATCGTAATTAATCGCCATGTGATTTTTGATGAAACCCAATTTCCATTTACGAAAGTTCAGACTCCCGAGCCTAGTTCATATATTTTTTTGGATGATGATATATCCCCGTGTATTACTCACCATTTTTCGGACATATCCCGCACCCAATATTCTCCAATGGCCCATCGCCTACCGGGCCCCATCAAGCTGAAGTCTAGTTTCCGTCGCTGAGCAGTTCAGCAATTGGGCGACCCAACCCACCTCGAACCGGTCGATTTAAGCCCCAGATTACCGATTTGGGCCAAACAGGCCCACTGCCTGCTGGCCAGTCCGTCCCGAGCCCAGCAAATTCCTAAAATTCACTAAATTCTTCCTCGAGTCATAGACCGGTCACTCGTAGTCAGCGGGGTATTTTTACACCTAAGAGACATTTTAATTTACACTCTAATGTCTCTAAATCCCCCTTGCCCCTTAATCCTGTGTCCGCCTTAAACGACCCGAATTGGAAAATTGCTATGACCGATGAATATAATGCTCTTATTGATAATAAGATGTGGGAGTTGGTGCCCCGTCCATCTGGTATTAATGTTATCAGTTCTATGTGGATTTTTGCTCATAAAGAGAATTCAGATGGGTCATTTGCTCGGCATAAGGCTCGGCTTGTGGGTGATGGTAAGACTCAGCAGGTTGGGATAGATTGTGGTGAGACGTTTAGTCTGGTGGTCAAACCGGGTACCATTCGCATTGTGCTTAGCTTGGCTCTTTCAATGACCTGGCCTATTCATCAGTTGGATGTCAAGAATGCTTTCCTACATGGGGATCTCAAGGAAACAATCTATATGCATCAGCCGTTGGGTTTCAGGGATCCCAACCATCCTCATCATGTCTGTTTGTTGAAAAAGTCCTTATATAGGCTTAAGCAGTCTCCACGGGCCTGGTATACAAGGTTTGCTGACTATGTTTCAACCATTGGGTTCACTCACAGCAGGTCAGACAATTCTTTGTTCATCTACCGACGTGGTTCATCCTTGGCCTACATCCTGTTGTATGTGGATGATATCATTTTGACTGCCTCTTCCGATGCCTTACGTCAGTCTATCTTGATCATGCTCAGCTCTGAGTTTGCTATGAAAGACTTAGGGCCTTTGAGTTACTTTTTGGGGATTGTTGTCAGGAGTCATTCAAATGGATTGTTTTTGTCTCAATGAAAGTATGCTGTTGAGATCATAGAGAGGGCTGGGATGCCATCTTGTAAGTCCACTTCCACTCCAGTTGATGCAAAACCCAAGCTTAGTGCCGCGGCAGGTGCACCATATGAGGACCCGACCAGCTATCGCAGTCTTGCAGGGGCCCTCCAGTATCTTACATTTACCAGACCGGATATTACGTATGCTGTTCAGTAGGTGTGTTTATTCATGCATGATCCCAGAGTTGAGCACATGAATGAAATCAAACGCATCATTCGGTATATTCATGGGACACTGGACTATGATTTGCACTTGCATCCTTCATCTACATCCACACTTGTCTCGTACACAGATGTTGATTGGGGTGGTTGTCCCAACACCAGACGGTCGACGTCTGGCTATTGTATGTTCCTTGGCAACAACTTGGTCTCCTGATCGGTAAAGCGTCAGGCAACTCTATCATGTTCAAGTGCAGAGGCCGAATATCGAGGGGTAGCGAATGTGGTCTCCGAATCATGTTGGCTACGTAATTTGCTTTTGGAGCTTCATTGTCCCATTCAGAAGGCAACCTTGGTATATTGCGATAACATTAGTGCCATCTACTTTTCAGGTAACCCGGATCAGTACCAACGCACTAAGCATATCGAAATGGGCATTCACTTTGTCCGTGAAAAGGTTGCTAGGGGTCACGTTCGCGTATGACATGTCCCGTCTCGTTATCAAGTTGCAGACATATTTACAAAGGGTCTACCCACGGTTCTTTTTGAAGATTTTAGGGACAGTCTCAGCGTCCGAAGACTGCCCGTTATGACTGCGGGGGTGTGTTAAACAAGAAAATATTTCTGTGATATACCCTAAATATACAGAAGTGTATATCACAAGAATACAGTGGACTGGCCCAGCTCTCGGCAGTGGCCCATCACGGACAGCAGTCTCCCGAGCCCATCACGGACAGATTGTAGACATTGCAATCTTGTATATATGGTATATATATTTGTAATATATTGTAGTGCAAAGGTTACCTTAATTAGTGTTATACACTTACCATAATTGTATAGTTAGAATTATGGTAGAATAAGGTTTTAGGAATAGAATAGGAATAGGATTCTCCTATTTTGTAACTTGTATAAATACCTTTCAATTAATGAAAATAATGAAGGGGATTATTTCTTTCATTTTCAAATTATCACATAATGAACATCTACCTTAATATATACTCCTTCCGTCCCAATTTATGTGATACTTTTTGCTTTTCGAGAGTCACTTTAACTAAACTTTAAAGCTAAATTGGATTAGGTTAATTCAATATTTTAATATTAAAATTTATATATTTGAAAATTACATAAAAAGTACTGTAAGTTATAAATTTTTCATATCAATTTGATGAAAAAATACTTCTTAAAATGTTGGTCAAAATTTATACAGTTTGAATCTCGTGAAACAAAAAGTATCACATAACGGGGACAAAGGGAGTAGTGGAAATTGAATTTCATATAGGGTAGAAAATTAAGAATTAGAAAAGCAAAATAGAACCAGATTTTTTGCCACCCTCTTTTTGATATAAAGGATTGAAAAGAGGACGTGTGTTGCCTAGCTTACATTACCTTCTCCATAATTTTTCAAAGTAAAATCACCAGGACTTTTTATTTTTGACTTTCTTTGTCAACTGACATATAAACAATCTGAGAAGGATCACCGATCATGATCCAAGCTGTAACGCTGCAAATACACTTTTTCAAATCCTTGGAGAATCTAAAAAGTCACCAGGTTCAACAGTGCAAGATTTTTTGGTGGTTTTGGAAAAAAGATGAAATATATTGTTTCTTCTTTGATCACCAAATTTTAAATTGCATGTGTTGTGTAGTACTGCAAAAATTGTTTTGAACTTGTGACCATTACTCTTGTCCCAAATAATATGGTATTTTTCGGCGTTTCCGGCCGTAAAAAAGAACCATGATGCTAATGTGTGTAATTTCAAAGTTGATGATTGTAGCCCTTGATAAATTTGAAGGTTGTGCTTTTCCCTTTCCTGTCGCGGCCACCGATTTTACTTGCTAGAAAAAATGGTGTTGGTTTTCATTTTTTGGAATCCTTATAAGTTTCAATGTTAGATGATTTGATTTTTTCTTTTGACTCATGGGTCTGACTTTAACTTCGTCATTAACATAAGAATATAAGTTTGTGACTGGAAAGGTTGTGTCTGTTAATGAAGGAGTTTGAAGGATGACTTCAGGATTGTTTGTAGGTATATTGTTTTTTATTTTATTTTATATCAGTAGGATATTTAGTTATCTTGAAGGGTAGTTATGTCTTTTAATTTTTTAATTTTAGGAAATGCTGCCTTCGAACTTAATTTTGTTTCCAATTCGGCGTTTCGTGAAACGGCACTGTGACTTTTGTATAATGCTAGGACATCGATCATTTGCAATGTTGAAGGCACGTATTACATATTTGTCAATGACCATGTATTAGATTCCAAATTAATCCAAAAGTCACAACTGTTGTCATTTTATATATTCTTGTTTTTGTTTTTTATAAATAAGATATTTCGGTAAATAAGAAGGATATGTTTTAAGTTTTGGAGTTCATATTTTTAATATATATATATATATATATAGTGTCCAAAGCCATGGAGCTGAAGTTATTTGTTGAATAAAACTGAGGATATTGTATTCGGTCATTACATCTATGTTCCAATCATAAATGGAAGAGGCATTGAAACAAGATTGAACTAGGGGTTTTACTATTCCTAGATCTGGGGCAGGAATAATCTATAATTGTTGTTGTTGTACCTGTTGTATTGGTCTTTGCCAATCCATATGGTTAACAAAGGGTTTTTTATTTTGGATTTGTTCTAGAGTATCAATGTCGTCGGCATCATTCGTTAGAGTTGTGATTTTATTGGATGATTGTGGGGTATCTAGAACAACGTGTTCTGTATTAGAACAATTGGATGTCCCAATTTTACTCAATTGATCTTGTATAGCCTGAATAAATTCAGACTTATTTTGCTGGATGTTTTTTACACCATCTTTGGACACCTGAAAGGGTTTAAAGATAAGGCTTTTCAATTTCGTATCCTTAGTCGTTCCTGGGGAATCTATGGTGACTAAGGGGCGGTCTTTCATGTGTTTTTCCACTTTATCGAGTTGTTTTCCTAGGGTATTTAAACTGATATTGGTGAAATTATTTTGTGCAAGAATATTCTTTGTATTTGTTTTTTCATCCTCTGCTGGATTCTTAAGAGGAATCGCGTCTACAAAGCAGCCACGAGTGTTTAGCCTAATACCTTGTAGAGGAGGGTGGCTGGACTAGACCATCCTAGAATCAGCTAGGGTTTCCCACTCCGGTGTTTTGTTCCTAGTCGTAACGGGATTTACCATTTTAGAAAAAGGATATTCTATGGAATTTTCGGAGGAATAATAATCGAACCAGTCAAAGAATAGGATGTTTATCCTATGTTCATTAACAAAATCGTAGAATTTTTCCTATATTTGTGTCCTAGTACTTGAAAAGGTTTTGAGGAACCAAATTCATTTTTCTAGGTTGTATTTTTCATAAAAATCATTTTGTAGGAATTTCTTATCTATTTGGAATTCTTTTTGTAAAACACCAATTTCGTTTACTATGTTCTCTGTAAAAGAGAAAAAAATCGGACTAGTAGGTTCTTGGTCCTTTATCTTTTCTCTAACAGTGGAATTTTTATAAACGGGTCTCGGTATTTTGTTGAAGTAGTCTACGTCTCTTAGATTGGATAAATCTAACGTAGAATGTCTAGGTTTTGTTTTGTAAGGAGTATTTATGACTGAAGAAATATGTGAGACTCTTCCTAAGTCTAGGGTTTCTACGGAACTAGAATCATCGTATCTACTACTCGTAGATTTTCTATGGAACGATAGACTAACTCTACCATCCTGGTATTGGGTTATTTCTCTAAGACGGGTATTTAGTTGGGAAGCCTCTATAGGTTCATGTTTAACTATACCTTCCAGGATCCATTCGTCTGGTAGGGTAATGTCCTTCCACCTAATAGGTCTTGGTATTACAGTGTTATATCTGGAAAGATCTGTTTGTAAAAGAAGGGTTCCGCCTTTCTTACTATGGTATCTGACTTTTGTAGCAAAAGTTGAAGTCATAGCTTTGTAATGCATTCTAAAAATTATAGTTACATGAATTGATCCTTCAAGCATTTGGTAATTGCGTGTCTTTATTTGTAAGACAAGGGATTTTTGGATATTTTTGTCATTTAAAGAAACTGAGAAATTTGGGTAACAGTCAAAAGATATTGGTCATGTGCAGAGACTAGACTCAATAGAACTCAATAGAGAATCTTCAAAATTTGTGAATATGACATCTCGTAAGATAGCAAGGATTGATGTGTTTAATCCTTCCTTAGTAAGTGGTTTTATCCCTACTTGGACTAATCCAATATGGATGTATTTGTAATTCCTTTATTTGTGTTTCCTCAAGAAATTTTGAGAAAGTAATTAGATTATTTCAAAAGGTTCAGATAATTGAATATCTTTTTTATCTGTTTTGATAGTGGAATCAGTTTTGAAAAACTGGTATTTGGATTTTTTGTAAATCTGATCTCGATTTACTCTCGGTATTTCCCAATTATCAATATATTTTTCAAAATCTTGTATCAAGATTTCTTCGGTGTTTATTATCTTCTTTGAATCCATGGAAGAAGATGAACCAAAATCACAAGAAGTAGATCTGTTGAGAAACGGATCCATGTTATAAAACTCCTATAACATAGCACCTGGACTCTTCCTACAATCAAAGGTGTTTCACGGAGTATAACTGCCTACGTTCGTTGAGGACGGAGTATAACGTTCGGGGATAGTAAGTCCTCAACGAACGTAGGCAGTTATACTCCGTGAAACGCCTTTGATTGTAGGAAGAGTCCTTGTGCTATGTTATAGGAGTTTTATAACATGGATTCGTTTCTCAACAGATCTACTTCTTGTGATTTTGGTTCATCTTCTTCCATGGATTCAAAAAAGAAAATAAACACCGAAGAAATCTTGATACAAGATTTTGAAACAATCCAATTACTTTCTCAAAATTCCTCGAGGAAACACAAAGAAAGGAATTACAAATACATCCATATTGGATTAGTCCAAGTAGGGATAAAACCACTTATTAAGGAATGATTAAACACATCAATCCTTGCTATCTTACGAGATGCCAGATTCACAAATTTTGAAGATTCCCTATTGAGTTCTGTTGAGTCTAGTCTGTGCACACGACTAATATCTTTTGACTGTTACCCAAATTTCTCAATTTCTTTAAATGACAAAAATATTCAAAAATCCCTTGTCTTACAAATAAAGACACACAATTACCAAATGCTTGAAGGATCAATTCCTGTAGCTATAATTTTTAGAATCCATTACAAAGCTATGACTTCAACTTTTGCTACAAAAGTCAGATACCATAGTAAGAAAGGAGAAATCCTTATTTTACTAACACATCTTTCCAGATCTAACACCGTAATACCAAGACCTATTAGGTGGAAGGACATTACCATACCAGACGAATGGATCCTGGAAGGTATAGTTAAATATCATACCTATAGAGACTTCCCAACCAAATACCAGTCTTAGAGAAATAACCCAATACCAGGATGGTAGAGTTAGTCTATCATTCCATAGAAAATCTACGAGTAGTAGATACGATGATTTTAGTCCCGTAGAAATCCTAGACTTAGGAAGAGTCTCACAAATTTCTTCAGTCATAAATACTCCTTACAAAACAAAACCTAGACATTCTACATCAGATTTACCCATTCTAAGAGATGTAGACTACTCCAACGAAATACCGAGATCCGTTAATGAAAAATCCATTGTTAGAGAAAAGATAGAGGACCAAGAACCTATTAGTCCGACTTTTTTCTCGATTATAGAGAACATAGTAAACAAAATTGGTGTTTTACAAAAAGAATTCCAAATAGATAAGAAATTCATACAAAATGATTTTTTATGAAAAATACAACCTAGAAAAAAGAATTTGGTTCCTCAAAACCTTTTCAAGTACTAGGACGCAAATACAGGAAAACTTCTACGATTTTGTTAATGAACATAGGATAAACATCCTATTCTTTGACTGGTTCGATTATTATTCCTCTGAAAATTCCATAGAATATCTCTTTTCTAAAATGGTAAAATCTCGTTACGATTAGGAATAAAACACTGTAGTGGGAAACCCTAGCTAATTCTATGATGGTCCAGTCCAACCACCCTTCTCTACAAGGCATTAGACTAAACATTCATGGATGCCCTATAGACGTGATTCCTCTTAAGAATCCAGCAGAGGATGAAAAAACAAATACAAAGAATATTTTCGCACAAAACAATTTCACCAATATCAGCTTAAATACCCTAGGAAAACAACTCGATAGAGTGGAAAAACACATGAAAGACCGCCCCTTAGTCACCATAGATTCCCCAGGAATGACCTCATAGATACATATAGAATTCTGCGGAAAGCCGTATTCGATGAAAGTTGTATGTACGGCTTGGAGGGAGATCTTTCATATCTTTCGAGGATACGAAATTGAAAAGAGCCTATCTTTAAACCCTTTCAAGTGTCCAAAGATGGTGTCAAAAACATCCAGCAAAATAAGTCTGAATTTATTCAGGCTATACAAGATCAATTGAGTAGAATTGGGACATCCAACAGTTCTAATACAGAACACGTTGTTCCAGATACCCTACAATCATCCAATAAAATCACAACTCTAACGAATGATTCCGACGATAGTGATACTCTAGAACAAATCCAAAACAACCAATACAACAGGTACAACAACAACAATTACATATTATTCTTGCCCTAGATCTAGGAATAGTAAAACCCCTAGCTCAATCCCATTTCAATGCCTCTTCCATTTATGATTGGAACATAGATGGGATGACCGAATACAATATCTTCAGTTTTCTCCAACAAATGACCATGGCCGCAAATTCCTACAAAATTCAAAATGGTACACAAGACAAGACTATTGTAGAACTGCTCATCACAGGATTCTCTAGTCAATTGAAAGGTTGGTGGAATAATTATCTCACTGATCAACAAAAGGAAGATATCATCAATTCCATCAAAACTGATGAAGAAGGAATATCAATCCTTGATGAACAAGGTGAACCCCTACAAGATGCAGTATCAATCTTGATACTCACAATATCTTTAAATTTCATTGAAGATTCTTCGCATCTGAAAGATAAAAATGCCGAGTTACTTTCTAACCTTAAATACAAAAAACTCAGTGATTTTCAATGGTACAAAAATATTTTCTTAACCAGAGTTATGCTCATGGAAGATTCTAAACAGCCATTTTGGAAAGAGAAAATCATGGCCGGACTACCTATCCTTTTAGGAGAAAATGTTAGGAACAAAATCAAAGAGAATTATGGTAAACAGATTATACCCTACAGTGAGTTTACATATGGACAACTAGTCAGTATAACTCAACAGGAAGGTCTAAAGATCTGTCAAGACCTGAAATTACAAAAAACACCTCAAATTGGAGCTAAAGAGAACTAGGTGCAAACTTGGTACTTTTTGCAAACAGTTTGATACTAATTTCACAAAACCTTCTCCGAGTTGTATAGGACAGTGTAGCAAGACTCATAAATCCATTACGAGTACATCGAGAGGTTACAAAAAGAGGGATTTCAGCAAGACTAACGAAGAGTATTACAAAAATCCTTACAAAAATATTTGTTATTCCAAAAATAGACCAAATCCCAAAAAAACCGATTCCAAGTACAAAGATATTACGTGTTACAAATGCCACAAACAAGGTCATACTTCGAGATACTGTAAAATGAATACAAAACTTCAAGAATTAAAACTCGGCGATGAAGTGACCAAAAACATTTCCAATCTTCTCATTGATTCCTCCGATTCAAACGCCGAGTCAGAACCTGACTATTTTTCTCTGTCTTCTGAAGACAACAAAGCCCTCCAAATAGATGAATTGCTCACGACCAGTTCATCTGAAAAATCTGATAAGGGAAAACATGTTTATGGTTTAACCAAAGACCAAGAATTCATGGTAGAAATGGTTAAACACGTAGATGTTCAACACCAAAAGGATTATTTGAATAGACTCCTCAAATCCTTTACAGATGAGAAAAAAGACATACACAACTCCTTCATCTTAGGAACACCGTTCATAAATCTTATCACTCCTTATAAGGTAGTTAATGATTTCATATCTTTTGATTCCAATAATAAAAATCTAAAATTCCCTTTTCTAAACAAACCATAAATCAAAGGTTTTGCGGGAATTTAAATATATATATATTACATATATTACATATATAATTTAATTATAAATTTACCTAATATAATGGTAAATGAATTGTCCATAGAAAAAACTACGTGTTTGAAATGACTCCAATCAAAGGTACTCCCTATCTATGAGGAGACATCCAATTTCATTCAACATTTACTTCGTCAATCTGATTGCTTGCATTGTGGTTCATTGAACAATTTGATGATTCATGATTCTAGTTTAATTTGATGAACCCATATACAAAGAGGATTCAACATGGAATAGGACGAATTATTTGGGACAGACTGTAGGCTATGTAATTATTTGGACCATCTATGAGACATTGATAAAAGAAACTGAAATATGATCTCCAAAATGGAGGAAATAATGCACAGAGAGGAAGTACATGTTAATGCAATTGTTGGGTGAGGAAAAAAAATAAAGAGGGGTTTTTATAGTTACTCTGAGTGAGACATGCCATAGTTGAAAAAAATTCAAAGTTATGAAATAAGGGAAGATCGACAATAACTTGCTATATTGATTTACAATTAGATTTCAGAAATTTAAAATTATACCTAACTTAACTTAAAAATCTTCCAATTAGATTTTAGAAATTTAAATTTAGATCTAATCTAACCTAACTTAAAAACCTTTCAAAACGTTATTTTTACTTTATCAAAAAATAAATTACCAAAACATAAATTTAATTTAGAAAGTGAAATTACATGGTTTCTTTTATTTATCCTGTTAAAAATATATAAACATTAAATTAATTTCCTTATCGATCTGCACATGCATTCATTTATGAATCAAACTTGCTCTACTTTCTAGTCTGTAACAAGACTCACTTCTTGCTTTAGTTTTTTCTTTTATCATTTCTTTGTATAGAGTAGTCCTTTTATGATTGTGATTTTACTTCTTCAAAGAAATGATTCGGTTATAAATAAAATAAAGAGTCAAAATAATTTAAACTATTAGATTATTAATATTATAAACTGTAAGGTATGTATTTAGTCGTTAACTATGCAGAGACGAGAACACAACTTTAAGATATTTAATTGTTGACTAGTAAATATAGAAATAATAATAATAAATTACTTAACCGTTCTATGATATTGCTTTTCTTTTACTAAGATTATGTTTTTGGTAAGTTTTTAACATTGATAGATTTTGGTCTAATTTTGATTTCAGATCAAATCTAATGTAAACCAATATAGAAGATTATTTACAAGATTTCTAAACTTTATCTTGTAAAAACACTTCACACCACCTATAAAAAACCTTCTTTTGTTCCTTTATTTTTCACTCCTGAATCGCATTCTAGTTCTCTCCATGTAGTTTTCTCTGTTTTCGAATATTATAGTTCAGCTTTAATTTATTATATGGGTGTTTTAAACCAATCTTTTTAAACCATATATAGTATACATAAAGTAAGTTGATAATCTCTATTGATGTTTTAGATAATACATATTTTCCTCTAGTGAAGCTAGAGTAATACTTTGTTTCGACCCCTCTTGCCCTGCCAAGGATCGGAAAAAGATGGACAAAGTCCCAGTTGAGAGCCTTTTCTACGAGCAGATGCATGCCTCCTCCAGGGTAAGTCCCCGGTCTTTTGGGCTATTTTTAGGTTCACTTTCTTATTTCTCCTATGAATGCCTCCTTTTTGTCACTTTTCTTAGGCGGTCGAGTTGGCATCTGAGTGCCTTCGAAAGTATCTTCAGGAGAAGGAGCAGAGCCAGAGAGAGCTAGAGGCAGAAAAGCAAAAGTCTTTGGATCTGACGGAGAAACTAGAACGCGCAGTCCGCCAAAAGGAGTCTACGTTGGCGAAGCAAGTCCGGGTACACCAGGCTGATTTAGCCAAGAAGGATGCCAAGATGGTCAAACTCGAGATTGCCCTAGTCACGGCCCAAAACAAGGCCAAGGAACAGGAGGAGAATATAGCCCTCCTTCGAGCCGCCCTCCAAGCCGTACAAGATGTAAATAAGATGCTTGAGGAGAAGTATGAAGAGGCCCACGAAAAACTTGTCAAGATGGAGGCCGAAATGGTGCTGGACAGAAACTTCCATATTTGGCGCACCCGGAAGGTGACTCTCAAAGAAGCTCGAGACGACAATCTGAATTACGAGGCTCTAAATTTGGAGGAGCAGACTCAGGAGGTAGATGTCGGTAGGTCTTCGGGAGTTGGATCTAGGTTAGGCGAACCTGCTGACGACAGGGAAAGAGAGATAGATGATTATGAATCACTCCCTTCTTCCCTGGTCACTGATACGGCGGTGTCTGCATCAGTCCCCAACGTCTAGGTCATTCCTAATAATCTGGATGTCTCTATTGTCGCCAATACCTCCTGGATAAAAATAAAAAAGGATGCTCCTCCTCGTGATGCCTCAGTTGTTGCTGCCATTCCTCCTTTGATCTTGTGATCTCACAACCCCTCTCCTTTTGTTTTGTGTTTCTTGCTGTTGTGGTTTGTGGACTAGACTATTGGAAATTCGATCCAAGTGTTTTGTCTTTGTCTATGTTTGTGTTTTTGCTCCCGTTGCTTTTAAATTGAATGAATAAGCTTTTTGTTACTTTGCTTATGATTTTTTTATGTTTTATGTTTGTTCTTTCTGTTGAATCTAAAGGATTTAAGATGCCAGGCTGGGGCTTGTACACAAACCTTTACTCGGGTTTTATGAAATAATTAGATAATTTACCTGAGGTTCATGCGGTAATGAATAATCTACCAAGCTTATGAATGATCATTCTTTAATATCAGAATGTTAAAAATAATGAAAATGTAGATTCTTGTTAACATTTTTCAACATAAAATAGATGTTTGGTATTATCACATATATACAATAATAATATACTCCGTGAAATTCCAAGTGGGTTATCATCACATATATGAAGAACCTAAATGATTGCAAAATTCTTACTCTTTTATCAATTGATTCCAAAAGTTAATTGTTTAGTTAAGTATAAATACCCTTCCCTTGTCAGTGAATTAAAAAATTTATTAACACCATAACAAAAAGTCAAACAGTAGAACGGCATAAGCCCTATACTATATCTATAGAATATCAAAAAACTTCCACACACAATCAAAGTGTAAAAATCTAACACGAAGAAGACCTCTGAATTAAGAAGATAATTCACACCTTTAATTTATCCTTATGAGGATAGCAAGATAGCAAGAATCGTAATTATCAATGCTGCCATAATATAATAAGAGATATAACAACCCTCTCAATTCTACGCTTAATAGAAGAGTAAATATCAATAAAATGTTAAAGGGCAAAGGGCAGCCCAGTGTACTAAGTTCCCACTATGCGCGGGATCTGGAGAAAAAACGGATCACATGAGTCTATTGTACGCAGCCTTACCTCACATATCTGCAAGATGATGTTTCAACGGCTTGAACTCATGACCTCCTGATCACATGGACTTATCAAAACTAACCAACTCCAAAATAAAAGCTACTATTCAAAAACTTGTTGCGGTCATAAGTCAAACTAACCAAATCAGGGGAAGCTTAGCAACTGATCTCTTTAGCAATAAAAGTTCCTTGAATATAATTGGCTTCTCAATATTGAACAATTTTTCATGAAATAATCAGTTTTAACTTTCTCTATTTTGTGTACATGAGAAGTATAAAATATTCAATTTTGTGGCGTATACTACACTTATTCTCAAGCCTCTAGCAGCAAGTTTTCCTTGCTCTTCCATGGCATTGTCCATAAGCACTCGTAAATGTGCCATAATAAATCTCTCATGAGAAAGATAATTAGCTCCTCGTACTTTCAAATGCGCGTTCTTGAGTTCTCCTCATGGTCATTGACTCAATCTGGCAACAATAATGGACTATTCTAATTAATGAGTTAAGGGTTAATGAAATGGAGCATGAGAAAAGTATGTAAGTATTTGATGTAAGAATCATATTCAATACATAGGAGATTATACTCATCCAATAATAAGAAAGTGCCTTCTTTGAAGAGTTTCCCTCGCAACAGGTACCTAACACTTCTGAAATGGGCATTACCTTTAACAATGGAAGATAATATATATAAAGTCCAAGTTGATTCTCTGATTCAAAAACAGGACAATCAACTATCTTACACCTTATGTACATGGCAAACGAATAAGAGAGGACGTCAAGTAAAAAGAAAAACGGCCTAGAGAAATAGGAATGATTAAAAATGCGATAAATGTAGAATCTGGCAAGCTCGTAAGACCTGCTAATTAAACAATATTACTAAAATATTAATGCAATTTACCTTGACAATTATTCGAAGAAATTTGATGTGCATGATCTATAATATTTTTATCCATTATAGAAATCCTATATGATAAAAAAAAGAAAACTTAAGAGAGAAAAAACAAAAGCAAAAAAAAAAAAAAAAAAAAAAAGGAAAAGAAGTTAAATTTGATGTGCATGATCTATAATTACTTTAGAGAGGACATGAAACACATTTGGTTGATAAAAGAAAGCATAGCTAAATGCATTCGCTCTTGAAGCAGAACACAAAAGAGTAGAATGGATAAAAAAACGGAGCAGGACCAATATGCTATCATACCATGAATTTTATATAGTCAAAAGAAAATAAAAATTAAACAGGTTGATAAAGTGCAATTTGAACTCCCAGATCAAAGCATGGCAATTTGTTACTAATCCAGAGCAATCTCCCAAATGAAATATCTTTTTGACACAACATGCAAATATCTGTATGAATTGAATGCTTGCAGATGAAACACCTAACACGAAGCAAATCAACTATATGCAATGACTAATCTCTATAGCACAAACGAAACACCTTAGTGAAGTTACTCTCAATCCGATCTCATATCAAGTGAAGGACCCTCAACTAAAAGATCATAAGTTTCGTTTTAGATATTGCAAACTCGACCAAAACTAAATAGATATTACAGTTGAAGTTAAAAAAACAGAAGAAGTAAAGAACACAAGGATGGCCAAAGAGAATACAAATACTGAGTTTTAGTTATGACACGTCACCGTGCCTATGTCCCTGGATTATATAGATATATAGACTAGGTAAGCATATTCCGACCTTATTCGAACACTTAACCAGTTTTTACGAATGTTTTTGCTTTAACTCCATTCCAGAACTACGTTCCTTTTTTTAGCAACCGGGTAAACGACATCCGGACTCGGCCTGTGACTTCGCTGGTTTTCAAGGATTTTACCATTTCTTTTATTATTTTATCGAAGCCAAGTGCTAGTGCAGCCTAGGTAAACGACCATGCTCGGGTATTAACTTCTGATGTAAGAGAAAGAACCTCGAAAGGGTCATCCGTTTTTTTATAAAAGAGGGCCTTTTATGTTTGGTGCTTACGAAGAGACGTCTCGAATTCACCTAGGCACAATTACTTGAGATTCATGATTCTAACCTACTTTAAAGTGTGAAAGAACACTTACGTAAGTTGGTCGGGTTTTGCTGAATTTGTTAATTAGACAAAGATAAAATTTAATGTATGCATTTTATTTCATTTTCGAAGGAGGTCTACAACCTGAATAATACACAACTAGCTTGCAACTTTTGCTAGACTGAAACTTTTATAAGGAAAGAGAAGAAAAACAAATACATTGAAGTGAGCTCTTGACCGGGTCCGATTCTCTCAGCTTTTGTTTCTCTCTATCAGGACTCTCCATGCAGTCTCAGTCCGACTTGAACTCTTTTTGTTCGGTGTTGTAAATTTTCCAGGATGTCTTTTTTAATACAACAACAACATACCCAGTGAAATCCCACAACATTGGGTCTGGGAAGGGTAGAGTGTACACAGACCTTACCTCTACCTTGATAGGTAGAGCAACTGTTTCCAAGAGACCCTCGGCTCAAGACAAAGCATAAGCACCAGCAAAGCAAAAGCAAAGGCAAAGGCAAAGCAAGAGAAACGGTCAGACCCGGTCAGAAAAAATTTAAAGCAGTATGAAAATGCTGGTATCAAATGCGACTAAGCCATGATTGCGCATTCCGAAAATGTAAGAAATAACTAGAGCAGGTAAATAAGTTAAACAGAGTACACTAAATGACACATAGCAGCAGAAATCAAACTACATGCTAAGCGGACTATAAAGAAAGGGACTATAGTATGATAGGCTAAGCGGGCCTCCAATACTAACACTACCACTACCACTACCGATTTGCAAGCGTAAGTAGGATTACGCTCGACTACCTACTACCCTTCTACCCTAATCCATGTTCTCCACAACCCCCTAACTAAGGTCATGTCCTCAGTAAGTTGCACCAGCGTCATATCCCGCCTAATAACCTCTCCCCAATACTTCTTTGGCCTACCTCTACCCCTCCTTAACCTGTCCAAAGCCAACCTCTCATACCTCCGCACTGAGGCATTTGTGTCTCTCCTCTACACATGCCCAAACCATCTCAACCTCATTTTCCGCATATTATCCTCCACCGAGGCCACTCTCACTCTGTCCCCGAGATCATCATTTCTAATCCTGTCACTCCGTGTAATCCCGCACATCCATCTCAGCATCCTCATCTCTGCAACTTTCATCTTTTGAACGTGCGAAGTCTTGACTGGCCAACACTCCACCCCATACATTATAGTCAATCTAACCACCACCCTATAGAACTTGTCTTTAAGTTTTGGTGGCACTTTTTTGTCGCCTAAGACTCCAGATGCAAGCCTCCATTTCATCCACCTTGCCCCAATACGATGTGTGACATCGTTATCAATCTCTTTATCCCCTTGGATAATAGACCCGAGGTACTTGAAGCTTTCTTTCTTTGGAATGACCTGAGTACCAAGCCTCACTTCCACGTCTCTCTCAAGGTAGCTCCCGTTACTAAACTTGCACTCCAAGTATTATGTCTTGGTTCTACTCAGCCTGAACCCTTTATATTCTAGAGTCTATCTTCAAACCTCCAGCTTAACATTCACTCCACTGCGAGTCTCATCAATAAGGACTATGTCGTCTGCGAATAACATACGCCATGACACCTCTCCTTGGATTTGTCGCGTCAGTCCATCCATCACAAGGGCAAATAAGAATGGGCTAAGAACTGATCTCTGGTGCAGCCCCATCATCACTGGAAAGTGCTCCGAATCTCCTCTTACTGTTCGTACCCTGGTCTTGGCTCTAGCATACATATCCTTGATCACCCTAGTGTACACCACCAGTACACCTCTAACCTCTAAACATCTCCATAGAACCTCCTTAGAAACTTTATCGTATGCCTTCTCGAAGTCGATGAAAACCATATGTAAGTCTCTCTTCCTCTCCCTATACTGCTCCACCAACCTCCTAATAAGATGAATGGCTTATATGGTCGAACGCCCCGACATGAATCCAAACTGGTTCTCAGGACTAGACATGCCTCTTCTCACCCTCATCTCCATGACCCTTTCCCAAACATTCATAGTGTGGTTTAGCAACTTGATACCCCTATAGTTGTTGCAACTCTAGATATCACCTTTCTTCTTGTAAAAAGGGATCATTTTACTCCACCTTCATTCTTCGAGCATTCTCATCGTCTTAAAAATGACGTTAAATAACACAGTCAGCCACTCCAAACCTACCTGCCTGCCCTCTTCAAAAATTCAACTGGGATCTCATCAGGCCCGATCGCTCATCCTCTGCGCATCTTATGAATATCTCCTTTAACCTCCTCAACCTTAATGGTTCTACAATGCCCAAAATCCCGATACCTACCAGATTTCTCCAGATCTCCCGGCACAATGTCTCTATCTTCTTTTTCGTTTAAGAGTTTATGGAAGTAAGACTTCTACCTCCGCCTAATATGTGCATCTTCCACTAGTACTTTTTCGTCCTCGTCCTTGATGCACCCACGTGATCCTAGTCCTGGGCCCTCCTCTTCCTTGCCTTGGCTAGTATGTGAAACTTCTTATCCCGTCTTTCTCCTCTAATTCCATATACAGGCGTTCAAAAGCTGCCATTTTCGCCGCCGTAACTACAAGTTTTGCCTCCTTGCTCGCCATCTTATATAGTTCCCTATTCGTCTACTTCTACACATTATCCTTGATTTCTACCAATTTTCCATGTGCCACTTTCTTCGTTTCCACATTCTCTTAAACTTTACCATTCCACCACCTGATGAAAATAAGGCCGTGAACTTAAGTTTCCAACATGAGCCGCAAGGTGATTTGCTAGGAGTGCCAAAGATTTCTAACCATCCTATGGTGACATGCCTAACGTGGAATGGAGTATAGAGTGGAATTGAAGAAAAGACTTGAATATCCAAGCGAAGTGACATTAATTTTTGGCTTTTATGTAGGTCTTGGCCGAGACCAACTTTTAACTTATTTTAATTCCTAGATTAATTTCCTTTTAACTTAATCACTATGCCATGTAATATGATGAGATGACTAGGCCGAGAACCATCTAGAATGAGAAGCTTCCAACGTGCCCCAATGAGGTAATTTATGAACTAGCTAGTTCATGCACTTATCTACATGGATGAAATAAAAGGGTGGCCTAGAGAACATGAAAAGTTTGGCCTTTTCCCTTCTCCCAAACCGGTCGAACACCTTCCCCTTTCCCATTCGGTCGAGTGCCATGTTTGTGTCTTTCTTGTTTCCTCTTCTATAAGGTATAGAACTAGTATAAATAGGAGATGTAATTGATGTAAGGAGACATTGAAGTTTTTTGAAATATATTTGAGTTTACTCAAACATACTAAGTTTTCAACTTTGGTGTTGTTATCTTAGTCGGACCTTTTGTGGTCCAACCCTTGGTCCTTTTGTGGTCCAAACCCTAGTCCTTTTGTGGGCCACCCCTTGAACCTTTTGTGGTCCAAACCCTCAGTGTAAGTCTAGTTAGAACTTTTATGATCTAACTATACCCAAGTCAAGGTTTTATCCGGTTACTTGTTACAAACACATTGAAGGTCTTCTCGGCCTACATTACCTTACCCGTACATGAATTTGTTTATCAATTTCGTGCCCCATACTTGTCCAAACTGTTTAATTCTTTGCACCCAAATACACACCAACACTTCCCCAACTCACACCCAAAAGGTCGTCAATCGACTCCTCCTACAAACACCTGAAACCCCTAACCAATTCCCAATCATCCCGATCGCACCCCTATTCTGCCAACCTTACCGTCTCGACCAATTTCTGCTACCTTACCACCACCCAAACACCAAATACCAACCACCAACATAACCTACAACGTGTCTAGTTCATCCTCTCCAAATGCCTTAGCCCAACACCCTCTAAATAAACACACCTCCCACCAAACACACACTGCCCAGAAACCCGCCAACCTCCATTTAACCCCTATTTTCGTATCCACCCGGTCCCAATCCAACTCTAACCCACCTAACCATACAATTCCCTCCATATATACCTCAGTTTCGTATCAGAGCCAGGTTTTCCCATCCCACGCATTGACGCTATGGCTAACATAAATGAAGAACTACGGAGGTCATAAGTGACCTATTTGCAAAAGAATTTGTGGGGCATGCCGCGAGCAATAATGCCGAGTCTGGGGTTCAACATACCAGCCCAAGGCATGAAAGTGAAGAATATCAAGAGTTTACGGATTCCTTTGTTATCGAGGAACCGAAGTCAAGGAGGCCCTAGAGGAAGATGTTGATCTTGCGAAGGAGGGTGAAAGTTTAGTACTCCGACGTGTGTTGACTGTTCAACTTGAAGAACAGGAGGAGACACAAAGATAGCAACTATTTTACACTCTATGCAAGGTAAAATACAAGGTATGTAATATGATCGTTGATAGAGGAAGTTGTACCAACATGGCCTCTGTAGAAATGGTGGACAAATTGAAATTGCCTACCTGCAACCATCCTAAACCATATGCTTTCCAATGGGTGAACGAAGATGAAAGGATAATGGTAATGAAACAAGCTCTTGTTAGTTTTCGGGTTAGTAAGTATGAAGATGAGATATGGTGTGACATCCTACCTATGGATGCTTGTCATATTTTATTGGGTCGGCCATGGAAATTTGATAGGAAAGTGCAAGATGATAGAGAAAAGAATGTCTATTCTTTTCAAAAGGATGGTAAGAAGATCCGATTGGTACCATTTTCACCTAGTGATGTGAAGAAAATGAAGATCCAAATTTCCAAGAACCGTAAGGAGAAATCTGAGATCCTGTTGCTTGATGCGCGGGAGATCGAAGAGGAGTTGAAGAAGGGGAGTCCCATATATGCATTGAAGTGCAAGGATAAGAAGAGTCTTGTGGGAGATGCGGTTGAGGATGCCGAATTTAAAGAACTCTTGAAGAACTTTAAAGATGTATTTTCGGAAGACCTTGCACCCGGATTACCACCAATAAGAGGTATTGAACATGCTATTGATTTTATTCCAAGAAGTTCATTACCTAATCGTCTAGCCTATAGATGCAATCCGAAAGAGGCCAAGGAATTTCAAAGACAAGTGCAAGAATTATTAGACAAAGGCTTTATCCGAGAAAGCCGTAGTCCATGTGTGGTACCCGCCCTGTTGGTGCTAAAGAAAGATGGAACTTGGCGCATGTGTATCGATAGTCGAGTAGTCAATAACATCACCGTGAAGTATAGGTTTCCTATGCCGAGATTGGATGATCTTTTGGATGAATTGAGTGGGGCCAAGTTATTCTCCAAGATAGACTTAAGGAGTGGCTTCCATCAAATGAGGATACGAGAGGGCGATGAATGGAAGACGACTTTCAAAACTAAGTATGGCTTGTACGAGTGACTTGTGATGCCATTTGGATTGTGTAATGCTCCCAGCTTTTTCATGAGGGTCATGCACGAGGTGTTACGACCGTTCATGGGTAAATTTGTTATGGTTTACTTAGATGATATCTTGATTTATAGTCAAGATAGGGAATATCACTTGCCGCATCTAGAAGTTAAGCGAAGTAAAGTTGTATGGCAAGTTAGAGAAGTGTGCATTTATGATTACTAGTGTCCCATTCGTAGGGTACATAGTATCATCCGAGGGCATTCACGTGGACCCATCCAAGGTGGAAGCTATCCAGAGTTGGCCCGAGCCTACGAATGTAAGTGAGGTAAGAAGTTTCCATGGTTTGACGTCTTTCTATCATCGTTCATTCGAGATTTGAGTACATTTGCTGCTCCTATCACTAAACTAATGAAGAAGGGTGAGTTTAAATGTCCCAAGGAGCACAAAGAGCTTTTGAAACCTTGTAGGGAAGGTTGTGTGAATCACTGGTCCTAGCTATTCCGAACTTTGAGAAACTATTTGAGGTTGAATGTGATGCTAGTGGAGTTGGTGTTGGTGCCATCTTGATTCAAGATAAGCGACCTATTGCTTTCTCTAATGAAAAATTGGGTGGTGGACAACTCAATTATTCTACTTATGACAAGGAATTTTATGCTATTGTGAGATCCTTGGTCCAATGGGAACATTATTTGACGCCAAAACATTTTTTCTTATATTCGGATCATGAATCCTTGAAGTATTTACATGGGCAAAGAAAGTTGAATCCAAGGCATGCTAAGTGGGTGTAATACTTGCAAACTTTCACATTCTCTACACGGAACAAAGATGGCAAGTCCAACATAGTGGTGGATGCACTTTCCCGGAGGCACGTAATGCTGACCATGCTTGAACAAAAACTTGTGGGATTTGAAGTGCTAAAGGAATTCTATGAACGAGATCCCGAGTTCAAAGACGTAATGATAGAATGTAATAATGGAGTTCATGGTTCTTATTCCATAGTGGAAGGTTTACTTTTCAAAGGAAACAAATTATGTGTGCCTAAATGTTCCATGAGAGAATTACTTGTACATGAAGTGCATTCGGGTGGACTAGTTGGACATTATGAGGTAGTGAAGACTTTGGAGATTCTACAAGAATACTTTTACTGGCCACAAATGGATAAAGATGTAAATGGAGTGATTAGTAGGTGTTCCACTTGTCAAAATGCTAAAAGTTTCTTCCACAAAGGATTGTATACTCCTTTACCGGTTCCGGAGCGACCATGGGAAGGTGTGAGCTTGGATTTCATCCTCGGCTTACTAAAAACACAACGGGACAATGACTCTATCATGGTGGTTATAGATATATTCTTGAAAATGGCTCATTTCATTGCTTGTCACAAGACCGATGGCGACTTCACTAGAAATAAACCTAGGTTATAACCATAAGAGTTCTGATACTACATGCTTTTTAAAATGATATAAATTGCTTATGTGTTTAAATACCGCAATTATAACTGTCATTCATGCATTCATCTTCCGCCAGTTGGCATGCACACACACTTGCATTAGTGCACAAAGGTGATTATGCGGATTTCGCAATCACCATCCAGTATAAAACCAAAAACCTTTCCTTGGAACACGTTGAAGACGAAGTTGGTATGCGGTCGTTCCAACAGTCGACAATGGTTCACCCTGGGTTGTCCGCTCGGCTCCCAAAAGTCATTTGCTAAACCACTCTAGTATAACTAGGATAGAGAGAATCCAAATCCTTTGAACTAGAGCATACTGACTTAGACAGGTTCGGGTATCTCAGACCTACCTAGACTTGACAGGCTGACTCCCTCGTGTCTTGACGGTCGCTGACCTGATGGCACTGCATCCAACTACTTGCTATGTGGAAGCATTTAGCGTGCCTTATATAATGAATCATTGCTCCATAGGGTGGGGTGGGAGAAAAAACTAATTGTGTTCTGTTTTGTAGATGCCTGCAAACTTAAAATTCGACATGGTTACCGGAGCACCCGAGATGCTGAAAATTTGGTGGTCATGTCTAAGCGCCCCACAACAAAAGGAAGTAACAAACTATCTAGGACTCCTACCCTCTCGTATGACCATAAAAGGCAATACCGACCTTCTAGATGTCCTTACCGAGTATCGGAATACCGAGAGAATGGTTTGTAGGTTCGGTGACTTTGAGATAACCCCGACCCTATAAGAGATCCGAGACTACATAGACAATGTAGGTATATGTATGAGGTAGAGAAAGAAACCAAACCGCAACCTTCTAATGCCCCATATGCCGACTCCTTGTGAGATCCTTAAGATATTGTCCTTAGTTAGCGTCGATTGGATATTCAGCCCAACTGTAGCCTTTAGGGACCTCCATACCAGGTTTGGGTCTACCCTGGGTTACATAGAGCACTCTGTAGAGTTTCACTCCTTCACCGCTTGTGAAGCTACCCAACCCCTAGCCTTCGCCATATGTCTCCTAGGAACCATGGTGTTTCCCAAAGACTGTTACCAAGCCACAGCTACCCCAGTCATCTTTGTCACTCATACTATCTTTCATAGCATACCCACTAATGGGAAAACCAAGTACTATGACCTAGTCCTAGTCATCCTGGCCGACATCTACTGAGCCTTATGTCAATGTCGTAACCTGCAAAGATACTTCCAAGGTTGCAACCTCTTAGTCCAATAGTGGATCATTAAGCACCTCCACAAAACTGAGGCTCCATCATACTGACACCCTGTGCGTAAAAAAAAGTGACCTCCTAGTCACTTATCCAAATTTCGGGACCTAATCCAAAGAGGGGTGGGCTTTCATCCTTTCTAGACTCCGCGAGGATTGTATTCAATGGAGATTTCCTAACTTCATATCCGAGACCATATCTGTGATAGGTAGAAAATGCCCTTTCCTACCACTTATGGGGATCCAGAAAATCCGACCATACGCACCTCTTAGGGTTATGAGACAGTTTGGAAAGGAACGGGTAATCCCCTCAAATATGGAATATGTGGTTAACTACGAAGGCGACAAGATCCGTAGAGTTGCCAATAATATTCGAGAGTGGAAAGGCCGAATCAGGTAGGGTCCAGGGACCTTAGCCGATAATCATATTCGCCCGAGTCGTGATAAAGACTACATAGACTGGTTGAGAGCACATTTGCAGGGTACACTAGAACTGGGGCCCAACCTCTACAAGTCCAGACGAGATCGGGATTCAAAGGTCGAGATATAATCCCACCGCATTCAGAGACAAGCGGATGATCGAGATGCCAAATATTTAGAAAAGATATAGTATGATCAGACTGTCATAGCCAGCTTGACCGAGGAGGTAGGCTTTACTCACGAGTATGATCTGACTTATACACCAGCTAAATATGTCTTATTGTATCCGGTCCTTTGATTACAGGTGTGGCCCCCAATATTTGATTTAAGCGGTGCCAGAACTCCTTGACATTTTTCTATGCCTTCTTTGCGTGGTATCCACTTTGTTTGTCATATCTTTCATAAATTTCAAAACCTGCTCCTGTAATGGATTTTCAGGAACTATTTCACTTCATGAAGAGTCATCAAGTCTTGGCCTATCCTGATTGTTCCTCGCAACAGCCGGGCATTTGCCAGTGGTGTTATTGTGGCTGCTGGTGTGCTTCCAGCATTGTTGGACACAAATGTGGAGAAAAATCACATCAGGTTGTCCAATTTCCCGCTCATCGCGACATTCTACGCCCTCAAGGTTTACATGGCTTCCTCGGAAGTCTCATAATTGGGAACCGTCGGATCCTCTAGCACCTGGTCTACTATCGGTGGGCCATCTGATCCGTTTGGGAGATTTTTAGCATTATCCCCGGTATTGCGGTTGGCTACGAGTTCTTTCATTCATGTCAGTTGTTTGCTCTAATAAAAAAAAACTTAAAGAAAATATTATATTATTGAAAAAAGGGGATCACTTGTGACATTACAATTGCCCAGGCCCCACGGTGGGCGCCAAATTATTTACACGTAAAATGTTAAAGTTGAATTTGTACATGTGGTCAAGGACACATAGGTCTCAAGTGACTTATTTGGCAAAAGTGTTGAATAATATATAATGCAAATAAGTAATATTAAGACAAAGTTAAGAGATAGATAGCCTGAGCCTTGTAGAAGTTATTTTTTAAGGCTTCATAACCGAGTACACTGCTAGTGTGAAAACAAAAATATTGAGACAAAGAATAGTATTGATAAGTGTATTGTAATAACTTGCATATGATGTTTTACAATGGGATAATGTGTCCTATTTATACTTGAGCTCATGGGTACACAACCCACGGTATACACCCATATTAATACAAGAGAATGAATGTTGTAATAATTGGACAATTAGTGACTCCATAGTCATTAATGCTCCTTTGGAAGATGTGGAATCGGACAAGTAACGGCCGTCCGTTGGAATTCATACCGTTTACCTGATCTTCTCGATTATCAGTACCTCGCATCCTTCTAATGCCCCCGAATCTGACTCATTATCACCTGCCACGTGTCATAACATAATTCACCCAGCTATATTATACGAATTGTGTCATACACATTCTAATATTTATAATATATAATATAAGATGATGATGGACACGTATTTGCATATTATTTCATGTCTCATGAATATGAAGCCATGCATACAGGGATAAACTATTGGAAATTTGCCTATGGATGAGTTGCGTCCGACCAACTTTAACGGCTTAAACACTAGTGTTACACATGTTGGAGAATCCGGTTCTTCACACGTACATAATCTACTAAGTAAGTAGATAACCGTAGGGCCAAGGATCATCGAATTTCGTTGAGAAATGAAAGAGATATTGGTCCACGAAGTGAGGTGTTTGAAGCATGGAAAAGTGTGGTATTGAGATCAATTCTCCCTCATCGGTGGAGGAAGAAAGAATTATTTTGTTTATAAGTCTTAAAGTTGGCTTGGGGTTTGGGACCCCAAGGGGTATCCCATGTGTTTAAAGGAGGGAGGACCTAGATGTGCTTCGGTTCGAGGAAAGCCCACACGCGCGCCGCAGCCGCCCGCCCGTCTCGTCCGGTCCGGGTTTTCGGGTCTCGGGTCGTGGGCTGTGGGCTGTGCTTCTTCTGATATTATCTTTTTGGACCAGAATTCCTTCATATGTACAGTTTGGACCAGAATTCTTTCGTATATACAGGACATTGCACCATTGTTGACACACAGAAAAATAGACAAAAAAACAGAAACAAAGAATCAGTTCTTCCTACTACCTTCCAGCATCATTTCATTACTCAAAATTATTCACGGTAACACTTGAGTTTCCTTTGCTCATTTGTTCACTTGCTGTTTTATCTTGGGAGACAATTGTCCAGGACGTAGAAAGGATACATACGGGGCAATATTGTCTTAAAGACAGAGTGCAAACACTCGACTCAGCATACCACAAACAGTTCCAGTTTATTCTTCAACTTCTTTGTAATTTCAGTTTATTCTTCAATTGTAATTTCAGTTCTTGTAAGACTTTGCAGTTACTTGTAATTTCCCTTTCCTGCACCTTTGTAACCAACATATACTTATAGCATCTTCCTTATGTGATGTTTTTCACTTATAGAGAGTTAATATCACTTATCTTCAAAGCTAAAATGTGAATGTTAGAATAATTTCCCTTGGGGATTCCTTTCATTATTCACAATATATATAGCTGTACAAAGGTTGATTCCTAATATGGTACGAATCCTAACTTACCTTACAAAGGTTGATTCCTAATACAATTAGAATCCTAAGTTACCTTAAATATACATCTATCATAATTACAAAATATACAGAGAATATTCGGAGAATATTCGCTAATACTCCCCTTCAGACGGAGCGGGAGGAGGCCGAACGCTAAGGCTGGATCGGAAGTCGGTGAAGAGCTGTCGCGGTAGTCCCTTTGTGAAGATGTCTGCATACTGATAAGAGAAAGGCACGTGTAAAATTTTGACCTGACCACGGGCAACCTTCTCTCGCACAAAGTGGATATCCATCTCAATATGCTTAGTCCGCTGATGTTGGACCGGATTATGAGACATATAGATGACAGATATGTTGTCACAATAGACTATAGACGCCTTGCGGAGTGGACACTGGAGCTCTAAAAGAAGATTTCGGAGCCAACAGATCTCAGCAACTACATTAGCAACACCGCGATATTCTGCTTCAGCACTCGAACGGGATAGTGTGGCCTGCCTCTTGGCGGACCATGAGATAAGATTATCCCCAAGAAATACACAGTACCCTGAGGTGGAGCGACGTGTGTCTGGGCATCCTGCCCAATCTGCATCCGTATAGGCAAGTAACTTGGTTGGGGCAGAGGGGTATAAGTGTAATCCAAAGTCTAGTGTGCCCTTAACGTATCTGATAATACGTTTGAGGGCGGCAAAATGGGACTCTCGGGGGTCGTGCATGAACAGACACACCTGCTGAACGACATATGTAATATCAGGCCTAGTGAATGTAAGATACTGAAGAGCACCTGCTAGACTCCGATATAGAGTGGGATCAGAAACTGGCGCACCGTCATTGGCACTAAGCTTGGATTTGGAGTCCACCGGAGTTGGCATAATTTTACAATTTGTCATCTTGGCCCTGTACACTATCTCTTCTGCATACTTACGCTGACATAAGAACATAGTGGCTGCAGATCTGGTTACCGATATACCCAAAAAATAACTTAGCTTGCCCAAGTCAGTCATAGCAAATTCAGTTTTGAGTAGAGCAATGATTTCATTCTTCAAACCGTCAGATGAGGCAGTAAGAACAATGTCATCGACATATAATAGCAAATATGCAGTGCTGCTACCTCGGTGAAAAGTGAAGAGAGAGTTATCACACCTGCTACATACAAAACCAATCTGCAAAAGATACCTGGCAAAACGATCATACCAAGCGCGGGGTGCCTGTTTCAGTCCATACAATGACTTTCTGAGACGACACACAAACTGCGGAGCTGCCGGATGAACAAAGCCAGGAGGCTGATGCATGTACACAGTCTCTTTCAAATCCCCATGAAGGAATGCATTCTTGACATCAAGCTGATGAATCGGCCAATGCATGCCCATAGCAATACTGAGAACAGTCCGAATAGTGGCCGGTTTAACAACCGGACTGAATGTCTCACCACAATCAATACCCTCCTGCTGATTAGTGCCATTGGCGACTAGTCTTGCCTTATACCTCTCTAAGTCACCACTGTCTCTGAACTTGTGCCGAAATAGCCACATACACCGGATAATATTCACACCTTCGGGTCTAGGTACCAAATCCCAAGTGTTCTGCTTGGTTAAAGCGTTAAATTCCTCGCACATGGCCGCATTCCAATTTGGGTCCAGTTTTGCTAGTTTGGATTTTTTGGAATGAGTGATAAGGTTTGTGTGGAGAGATTGAAGTGAACCTTGGGTTTGAAGATCCCGTGTTGTGCATGAGTCTCCACATCTGATGAGGCAGGCGGTGGCGGTGGGTGAGGGAGGTTCTTTGGTCACAGTTACGGACGAGTGGGTAGCGGTTCAATTTGGGTGGTTTACGGTGACTCATTGAGCTGTAGGGGTGAGCATGGGATTTGTTGGGGTGGTCTTGGGACGATGGCGAGGCTGTCGGAACAATAAATTTCTTTGTTGGTATAGATTTTGGATGATCGGTGACAGACTTGGTTTATCGAGAAAGATGTAATCGGTGGTCTGAAATTTCCGGAGATTGGAAAAAGGAAAGGTTGTTTCATCAAAGGTAACGTGACGGGAGACGATGATTTTGCAAGTAGCAATGTCATAGCACAAGTAGCCCCGATGATTAGGAGATAGACCAAGGAAGACACATGGCAGAGTGTGAGGTGCAAGTTTGTGAGGTGCAGTGGAGGCCATGTTGGGGTAGCATAAGCATCCAAAAATACGTAGGTGATTATATGATGGTAGCCTACGGTATAAGATTTCGGTAGGGGTCTTGTTTTGGAGTGTGCTAGTTGGTAAAATATTAAGAAGGGATTCTACCATTTTGACAGCATAGACCCAAAAAGGCGGTGGTAGGCAGGCATGAAACAGAAGTGTGCGAACCATGTTATTGATGGTACGTATAATTCTTTCATCCTTTCCGTTTTGGGAAGAAGTACAGGGACAAGAAAAACGGAAAACCATGCCTTGTTTAGAACAGAAATTGTGAAATGTCGAGTTATTAAATTCACGTCCATTATCACATTGGAATGATTTGATAGATTTTTCAAATTGTGTTTTAATGAATTTGTGAAACTCGAGGAATTTTGTAAAAACTTGATTTGAATTTGATGGGTAAATCCAGACAAAATGTGAAAAATCATCCAAGAATACTAGATAGAATTTATGACCCAAAGAGCTAACAATCGGAGATGTCCACAAATCAGCATGAACAATATCAAAGGGAGAAAAAGTAACACTGTTTGATGACATAAATGGAAGACGAGTATGTTTGCCTAGTGGACAAGAAAAACAGTGTTGGGCAATTTTTCCATTATTACATTGAATACGCTTAGAAGTCCTAAGAAAAGTAAAAACTGGGTCTCCGGGGTGTCCGAGTCTATTGTGCCAAGTGGAGGGAGAGATTGCCGCAAGGGATAGAGGTGCTTGCGGTCTGACAGCGGAAGATTGAGTGAATGGGTAGAGGTCTCCCACACTATTGTGGCGTGTAAGAATTTTCCCCGTATTGAGTTCTTTCACAGAAAAACCAAAAGGGTCAAATTCGACAAACACAGAATTATTGCTAGTGAATTTTCTAACAGAGATTAAGTTTTTAATGATGTTAGGTGTGTATAGGACGTGGTTTAGGGAGAAAGGCGGGTGTGTATGTTTGGTGTGTGTGTTACCGTAACCTTCAATTGGAATGCGATGGCCATTGCCGACAGTAATAAATTGAGGACACTTTAACCGACGTAGTTGAGATAGGTTACCTGACGACCGGGTGAGGTGAGATCTGGCTTCGGTGTCCATGTACCAATTGTCGTCGGGCTGTTGAAGGTTCACGGTGGTGTAGGCCTGGCCCAAATCAGTCGGGGACAGGCCACTGGCTTCTTTGCGATTATTCTTCTTGTTGTTCTTTGCGATTCTTTATACTTGCTGCTTCTTCGCTGCCGCAGTCTTCTTCTTCTTCTGCCGCAGTCTTCTTCTTCCGCCGCAGTCTTCTTCTTCTTCTTTGGATCGCAACCAGTCTTTGCTTCTTCTTCTTCTTTGGACATGCTATGATGGCTGGTTGCTGCTGGCCGCAGGTGTTGCCATCCCGTCAACGGCTAACGCCTTTTGATTATGTTCCTCTTGTTTAGCATGTCTAGTTTCTTCCAACAATAGTTGTGAACGTGCCTTGTGGAAACTTGGGAGAGGGTCGGCTTGTTGAATCATTGTTGCGAGTGTGTCATATTCACCTTTCGGTAAACCCGCAACAAGTTGAAGCACCATCTTGGTTTCTGAAACAGAAGTCCCGACGTTGGATAGTTGATCGGTTATGAGTTTCAGTTGCTTACAATATTCGGACATGTTGTTAAAATTCTCGAGGCGGGTATTGTTGAATTGCTCTTCCAAATACACAGCCCGAGTATTTTTATTGTCCTGAAAGATTTCTTCTAGCCGGACCCAAAGTTCACGTGCCATAGCACCTATTTTCATGATAGTGCATAACAGATCTTTGGAGATGGTGCCGTAGATCCATTGTTTGACGATGGCGTCAAGACGACACCAGATTGAGTCTGTAACATCGGTGGGACGAGGAACAGATTCGTCAATGTGATCGAGCACGTTGTATGCACATGCATGAATGTAGAATAGTTCCATCCACATGGAATATTGACAGTCTTCTTGGTCAAGAATTATAGGGATAAAATTCTTGATGTTGTTAACGGCGAATGCCGGATGAAAAGAAGATACTGAACATTGAGAGGGGTTTTCAAGTGTGTCAGTGGATGAAACGGAATTTGTGGGGGATGACATGGTTGCCGCCTGTCGAGGGAAGGGAATTTTCTGGTTTGGCCGAAATATGGAGGAAGAAACCAGATTTTTTTTTTTTTTTGTGAAAGCCGGAAAAAAAAATCTGATTTCGGCCGGGAATGAGGATTTAGGTTTTAGGCTCTTGATACCATGAAAGTTAGAATAATTTCCCTTGGGGATTCCTTTCATTATTCACAATATATATAGCTGTACAAAGGTTGATTCCTAATATGGTACGAATCCTAACTTACCTTACAAAGGTTGATTCCTAATACAATTAGAATCCTAAGTTACCTTAAATATACATCTATCATAATTACAAAATATACAGAGAATATTCGGAGAATATTCGCTAATAAAATGGATTAGATCACCTCAACATTTTAAAATAAAAATTCTAACTTAGATATGAAAAACCAATACAAAAAGTACTATAAATTGAAATTCTTCTTATGTTCAATATAATTAAAAAAAAATGAAATGTTGATCAAAATTCATATTAATTTGAATCTTAAAAAGTGAAAAGTTTCACATAAATTGAATTCTGATGAGTAAATAGTTCAAATGTCTAAACGTATAATTGTTTTTACGCATAAGAGCATGCGTTAAAATGGATCATAAGATCATCTAGCTAGTATTTACAAAATGATACTAGTAAAATTGCTTTAAACTGCCCAGCTTATCTCTTCTTAGATGCCTTTTAATCTAGAATTTTTTTCAAAGACGTTTAATCAGATTTGTTGCTATAACGCTAACTCTTTTTGTTGTTTGAGTCTAGGGGGGCTAATGGTTCGGTTCTGATTGTTATTTTAAGAAATTTATATCATACAAATTTTTTGATTAATTTATTGTGTTTAATTAAATATAGACTTTTTGAGCCACTTTAATCATCTCGGTTTCAATTTGATTTGGTCAATTTTTTGGTATTTTAACAACAAAATAAATCGCAAGAATCTCATGTACTTTTTCTAGTCTCATTTGTTATAGCACAAGATGACAAATATTAATATATCTCAAAACTTATACAATCCTAATTAGAAATTTTCTTTAATAAAATAAGTACTACGTGATATTAATATTAAATAATTTTTAAATGCTGGTTGAACATTAAAAAGAGGACAAAAAGTGGCCAGTCCACCTAATTTTCACATTAATATTGATATACTGGACTTTACCTTCCTTCCTAGAATGCAACAAAATACTTCGGCGCACTGGGCTAGATTTTGGTTGGGCCAACATGTACACATCTCTTCATCTTACCGCCCAGATTTTGAAGCAATTACATAGTTGATTACTAGGGATGGCAGGTGGGTATAATTTTGTAGATTTCACACCGCACCCGTCTCAGTTGGGGCGGGTATGGGTATAACTTTGACGGGTAGTAGGCGGGTATGGATATTGAAAATGTACCCGTCACGGGTAGCCGGGTAGGTGGTGGATTTGCAGTCATATCCGCCTACCCGCCCGCCTCAAACCCGCCCCAAGCCCAAAATATTAGCAGCCCGTAAGTCGTGCCTTCAGCCCATAAGTCACGACAAGTCTCTCATTCTCCAATAAAACTCAAAACCCTATGCCTCTTCAGTCCTTCACGCCTTCACGCCTCCCTCTCTCTCGTTCCCCTTCACGCCGTCTCTCCTCCCTCTCTCATTCTCGAAGTCTCTGCCTTTTTCTTTAAAGGAGATGTTGATCGGGAAATATTGGGAAATATTGTTGTCTTTCCTTTGTGCTTTGGGGTTGTCTTGGTGAGGTCAATTTTTGTGCATTTGTTAAGTTTTACCTATTGGGTTTGTGGAGTTCAATTGAAAAAGTTGAAAAAATTTAGCTTATATAGCTGAAATAATATCTGGGTTTTGTCTACATTTGTAATATATAGCTATTTGGGTGGATAATTTTTGGGTTTTCTTGGAAATTTTGTTTTCTTGATTCTTTGCTGTGCAAGGGGGAAGAGGTGAAAAATGGGGAATTTTGAGCGTGAAAAAATCCGGAATTCTCCTCCCTCTCTCCCAAAGAAAATGAGATTGTGACAGTATTGACTCTTGACTCAAAAGTTTGGGATAATTTTTGGAATTTGAATTTTTGGGATCATGTTGATCACTAATTGATCACAAATGAATTGATTACAAAATATGGCAGGCGGGTATTGGCGGGTGACAGATATCCACTTGGATGGTGGAGCGGGTGTGGATTTAGGAATATACCCGCGTATTCGAGTATGGACGTGGCGGGTATAAAATTTTCTGGCGGGTACGGGTGCGGGGGAGGGGGTACCCGCACCCGCCCCGCCCAATTGCCATCCCTATTGGTTACCCGTAGTTGATTCCATTGGGTATTAATTCTCTTACTAGTATGGTGATGTTAAATATTTATCAAAAACAACAATAAGAACATACCCAATGAAATCCCACAATGTGGGGTCTGGAGAGGGTAGAATGTATGAAGACCTTACCTCTACCTTGGTAGGTAGAGCGGCTGTTTTCGATAGACCCTCGGCTCAAGACAAAGCACAAGCCCAAGAAAAGCAAGACAAACAAAGTGAGTAAGTCATGATAGCGGATTCTGAAAAGTAAAGGTAGCAATAAGAAGCAATAACTAATGCAAGTAAATAAGACAGACAATATACACATAGCACCATAAATCAAGCGACAAGGGACTATAAGGCAATATTGTGCCTACTAGTATGATAGGCTAAGCAAGTCTACAATAATAATACTACAACTATCAGTTTGTAAGCGAAGGTAGGACTACGCTGGACTACCTGCTACCCTTCTACCCTAATACGTGTCCTCCATAACCCCCTATCTAAGGTCATGTCCTCAGTGAGTTGCACCTGCGTCATATCCCGTCTAATCACCTTTCCCCAATACTTCCTCGTCCTACCTCTACCCCTCTTGTACCCATCCATAACCAACCTCTCACACCTACGCACTGGGGAATTTGTGTCTCTCCTCTGCACGTGCCCGAACCATCTCAACCTCACTTCCCGCATCTTATCCTCCACCGAGGCCACTCCCACTCTGTCGCGAATATCATCATTTCTAATTGTATCCCTCCTTCTATGCCCACACATCCATCTTAGCATTCTCATCTCCGCAATTTTTATCTTTTAGGTGTGCTAAGTCTTGACCGACCAACACTCTGCCCCATACATCATAGTCGGTCTAACCACCACCCTATAGAACTTGCCTTTAAGTTTCAGTGGCACCTTTTTATCACACAAGACTCTAGATGCGAGCTTTTATTTCATCCACCCTGCCCCAATACGATTTGTGACATCGTCATCAATCTCCCCATTCCCTTGGATAATAGACTCGAGGTCTTGAAGCTCCCTTTCTTTGGAATGACCTGAGTACCAAGCCTCACATCCATGTATGTCTCAAGGTCGCTCCCATTACTGAACTTGAACTCCAAGTATTCTGTCTTGGTCCTACTCATCTTGAAACCTTTAGATTCCAGAGTCTGTCTCCAAACCTCCAGTTTAGCGTTCACTCCGCTGCGAGTCTCATCAATCAGGACTATGTCATCTGCGAATAACATACACCATGACACCTCCCCTTGTATTTGTTGCGTCAGTCTATCCATCACCAAGGCAAATAGGAATGGGCTAAGAGCTGATCCCTGGTGTAGCCCCATCATCAATGGGAAGTGCTCCGAGTCTCCTCCTCATTTCTGTACCCTGGTCTTGAATCCATCATACATATCCTTGATTGCCCTAGTGTATCCCATAGGTACACCTCTAACCTCCAAACATCTCCATAGAACCTCCCTATGTAATTTGTCGTATGCCTTCTCTAGGTCAATGAAAACCATATGTAAGTCTCTATTCCTCTCCCTATACTGCTCCACCAACCTCCTAAAAAGATGAATGGTTTTTGTAGTTGAACGCCCCAGAATGAATCCAAACTAATTCTCGGAGATAGACACACCTCTTCTCACCCTCATCTCCACGACTCTTTCCCAAACTTTCATAGTGTGGTTTAACAACTTGATACCCCTATAGTTGTTGGAACTTTGGATATCACCTTTGTTCTTGTAGAGATGAATCATTGTACTCCACCTTCATTCTTCGGGAGCTATTAATTAATCGTAAGAATACCTTTTTGTACTTTGTGGATAATAATACACTGTTCGCTTCAATTTATTTGTCTTTAGTTTGACTGAGCATAAAATTCAAGAATAAAAAAAACATTTGAATCTTGTGGTCTTAAACTAAGAGTATGCATAATGTACCAAAATATTCTTCAATATTATGGTCTTAAATATGCTATGTGTATGTTGAAGTTAAAGTATTGTCAAACTAGGAAAGAGACATACTTTTCTAAAAAGACTAAAAAAGAAACTAAGACAAACAAATTAAAACGTAATTGCATATTTTAGTAGTTTGGTGGAATAGTTAAATATAGTTTTAATTAACTCAAATTTATCCAAGAAGTTAATTAAGGGTTAGCAGGAATTATTAAGGAAATTCTTTCACCATTCATCTTGGTTTTGTATTTTCTTCAAAGTTTTCTGATCCATTTGAATTTGTGACAATAAGATCTATGTTCCAAAAGAAAGTTAGAAAAAGTTTAATGAGAACCTTCTTACTAGTTTTCTTGTGAAGTGTAATTATATCAGAGAAAGAGAAAATTCCGCCGATTTTCAATACTGTAAGATTGTATTAATCTCCCTTAGGGAGTCTTTTCCATTTATATAAATATATATGTGTGTACAAGGTGGAACCCTAATACAAAAAGGATTATATATCTACCATAATTATACAACACTAAATATTACAAAATATATGGAGTATATTTTATTAATATACGTTAATACACCCCTTCAGTTGGAGAGGGAGGTGGTCGGACGCTAAGACTGCATCTGAAGTCGAGGAATAGCTGTCTATGAAGACCTTTCGTGAAGATATCCGCATACGGATACGAAGAAGGCACATGCAACACTTTAACATGACTGATAGCAACCTTCTCACGAACAAAGTGTATATCCATCTCTATGTGCTTGGTTCGCTGATACTGAACCAGATTATGAGATAAATATACGGTGGATATGTTATCACAGTAAACCAAAGACGCCTTACGCAAGGGACACTGAAGCTCCAAAATAAGGTTTCAGAGCTAGCAGATCTCAGCAACAACATTTGCAACGCCTTTGTACTCTACTTCTGCACTCGAACGAGATAATGTGGCTTGTCTCTTGGCAGACCAAGAAATTAGATTATCCCCTAATAACACACAGTATCCGGAGGTGGAGCGTCGCGTATCCAGACAACCTTCCTAATCAGCATCCATATATGATAACAACTTGGTCGGTGCTGAGGGGTATAGATGAAATCCATAATAAAGTGTGCCCTTAACATATCGAATGATACGCTTAAGGGCAGTAAAATGAGGTTCTCTGGAGGCATGCACGAATAAGCATACCTGTTGAACAACATACACAATATCAGGCCTGGTGAAATTAAGCTACTGTAGTGCATCTGAAAGACTCCTGTAAAGGGTAGGATCAGACACTGGTATCAACGACACTAAGCTTTGATTTTGAGTCAACTGAAGTGGACATTATCTTGCAGTTCGCCATTTTAGCCCTGTATACGATCTCTTCTTCATATTTGCGTTGACACAAAAACATAGTATCTGTAGATCTAGTCACTGATATCCCCAAAAAATAACTCATTTTCCCCAAGTCAGTCATAACAATTTTGGATTTAAGCAATGCAATGATCTCATTTTTCAACATATCAGGGGAGGCAGTGAGCACAATGTCATCCATATATAACAACAAATAAGCAATGCCACTGCCTCTATGAAAAATAAATAGAGAATTATTATACTTGCTGCATACAAACTCAATCCGCATAATATATTGTGCAATGTGATCATACCACGCTCTAGGGGCCTATTGTAAACCATAATGTGACTTACGGAGACGACATACATAGTGAGGGGCTGCAGGATGGACAAAACCTGGTGGCTGGTGTATATAAATAATTTCTTTCAAGTCCCCATGTAAAAATGCATTCTTCACATCAAGCTGATGAATCGGCCAATGCTTACCCATGACAATACCCAGAATTGTGCGAATAGTGGTTGGTTTAACAACCGGACTGAACGTCATGCCACAATCAATACCCTCCTGCTGATTAGTACCATTAGCCACAAGTCTCGCCTTATATCTATCCAAGTCACCACTGTCTCTGTATTTGTGATGAAAAAGCCACATGCAATGGATCACAGTCACCCCCTCCGATCTAGGAACCAAATCCTAAGTGTGCTGTTTTATTAAAGCATTAAATTTCTCAAGCATGGTCGCATTCCAATTAGGGTCTAGTTTGACTAATTTTGGATTTTTAGGAATTGGGGAAATGGTTTGTGTGGATAGGTTAAATTGGACCTTGGGTTTGAAAATTCCATGTTGGATATGGGTTTCTATATGGTGTGTGGGGGCAGGGGTAGGTTAGGTATTTTGGTGGATATGTGGTGTCGGGTTATGGCTAGGACGATGTCGAGGTTTTTGTAGGGTTGGTCAATAGGAAACTAAACTGGGTTGGTTGTTTCTGAAAAGGACATCGGGATGGGTGTGGGCACCAATCTGGGCAGATCGATGTGGGTTGGGGTAGTTGTTGTCGGTATTGGTGACTGTGGTAAGTAGGAACAAGGTTGATGGTGTGGTGGGGTAGTTGGGTTGTTCTGAGTACCGGTGCTGGGTTGGGTTCCAGTTACTGGTACAGTGTCGGGATTGGTGGAGGGCGGTGACCGGGCACAGTGGGCATCGCTTCGATGTCGGAGATGGGGACTTAATGAGACTGAGAGACGGTGGGCTGAGTGGCGGTGGTTGTGGTGACATTCAGTGATGACCGACGTAGAGCAGAGACACTGCCGACGGTGGCAGTATCATGGGTCGGATACAGAGACACGGTGGCATTGGTGGCGGTACGAGAGAGCTCGCTAAGGATGAAAGGGAGATGTCGGACTCGTCAATGAAGGTATAATCCGTTTTTCAAAAATTTTGGAGGTTCGAAAATGGGAATATGGTTTCGTTAAATGTGTCGTGACGAGAGACATGACGAGTGGACATGTCATAGCACATATAGCCCATATGATTAGATAGGAAACCTACGAAGACACACGTGGTGGTTCAGGGTGCTAATTTATGAGGGGCGGTGGATGAAAGGTTCGGATAACACAGGCAATCAAAAGTCCGAAGATGATCATAAAAGGGGATTTGACGGTATAATATTTAGGTTGTGGTCATGTTATGAAGGGTACTAGTTGGTAAAATGTTAAGGACGTATTCTACCATTTTGACTGCATAAATCCAAAACGATGGAGGAAGAGAGGCATGAAACAGGAAAGTACGAACCATGTTATTTATGGTGTGAATGATTCGTTCTGCTTTGCCATTTTGAGGGGAGGTGTGGGGGCACAAAATCAAAAAACCATGCCATTATTTTTGCAGAATTTGTGAAATATGGAATTATTGAATTCACGACCATTATCACACTGAAAAGATTTGATAATTAGGCGACTGCTGGGCCTGGACAAAATGGGCGTGGGTGGCCAGGTAGCGTGAGCAGGGAATGGTGAGAAGACCCGGTGCTTGAAGCTTTGGTGAAATTTGAGGCCATTTCTGCTGTGAAAAATAACATGGGACAGAGGCCCAAGGTCCAGTATTGGGCCAGTTCCTTGGGCCAGCCCAAGTCCCTAGAACCGCGGCTTGCTGGGGGCCAACCTTGCCTCCACACCCTCAGCCACATCCACTTTTTCCACCACCGTGGCCCTTTCCACCTTTACCACCACCGCGGCCACCCCGCTGTTGGTGATTGTTCGACGGTGATTGGCTCGCGGCAAGGGCTGCAGAAATTACGGGAGTGTCAACTGTTAACACTTTCTGGTTGTGTTCATCATGTTTAGCACGTCGTGTTTCTTCCAGCAACAATTTTGATCAAGCCTTGTTGAAATTGGGAAGAGGATCGACTTGTTGTATCATTATTGCTAGTGTATCATATTCACCTTTCGGTAATCTTGCAATAAGTTGGAGAACCATTTTCGTGTTGGAAACTGGTGTCCCCACATTGGATAGTTGGTCTACAACAAGCTTCAATTATTTGCAATACTCGGACATGTTGGCGAAGTTTTCTAGACGTGTGTTGTTGAACTGTTCTTCTAAATACACGACACATGTATTTTTGTTATCCTGAAATATCTCCTCCAAACGTACCCAAATTTCACGAGCCGAGGCACCTGATTTCATAATCGTATGAAGCAGGTCTTTAGAGATAGTGCCATAAATCCATTATTTGACAATAGCGTCAAGACGATGCCATGTCGTGTCGGGGATGTCGAGAGTGCGAGGGACAGAATCATCGATGTGGTCAAGCACGTTGTACGCGCAAGCATGAATATAGAACAGTTCAACCCATGAAGAATATTGACCCTCCTCCTGATCAAGAATTAAAGGAAAAAAATTCTTGATATTAGTGACGGTAAACGCCGGATGGAATGAAATGGTTGAGGAGGGAGGGAGGTTGTCATGGACAACCGTGAAAGATGCGGAAGCTTTTGGAGTGGTGGGAGCAGACATGAAGTTTTTTTTTCTCGGGTAAAGGAAAAAGAGTACATAACTTTTTGTAAAGGGAAAAGAGAAGAAACGGGCAATGATTTATGTTCTTTGACAATTTGGGCGAATGAGAAGACAAGGGATTGTGCTCCTCGGGTAAATTAAATCAGAAGGCTGAGAAAAGAAGAAAATTCCGCCGTCGGTTGAAGAAATTGAGGTGAGGTTGCGGGTGAGAGAAAGAAATAGGGTTTAGGTTTTGACTTCTAATACCATGTAAGATTGTATTAATCTCCCTTGCGGAGTCTTTCTTATTAATACAAATATATATAGTGTGTACAAGGTGGAACCCTAATATAGTAAGGATCATATATCTACCATAATTATACAACACTAAATATTACAAAATATATAAAGTATATTTTATTAATATACGTTAATAAATACATTAATTAAATTAATGAAACTTAAGAAAACATTGGTTGCCTCGTCAACCTGCATGCATTTGTTTTATATCTTTTTTCCCAAAAATGAATATTTGTTAGAATCATTAGTAGAAATAAGAAAATAATTATGTTGATACATTCGAGTAATTAAATGTTTCACAATTAGAAAAATACCTCGGGAGCTAATGAAATTACTTTAGTAAAATTTAATTCTCTCAATTCTCGGGCGATTGCACCAAAAATTCGAGTTCCTTCTGTTTTATGAAAGATCATGGCTTTCATACTTTGGTGGGTCTCCGATATTCTTTTGATGACCTATGTTGAAGGGATATTTAGCTAATCCGATCGATTGCGTAAAGCCCGCGGTAGCAACAGAACCGGGGTTTTACAATATAGTTGGGGTGTAGTCCTATCAAGTATCGACACCCGTCAATTTACTGGTAATAGTGCTGAGAGACCGGAACTATTATCTCTAAGAATAGTCTGACATAAGCCGGGAAGCTAGATATCAAAAAAAATATCGACACCCATTTTCAATTTGCAAAAACATTATTGGGTCAAACAACAAAATAACAAGTACAGTACCTGCTAATGCTTGTCTGTTGTTGACTGAATATGTACAATGTATAATGTATAGTTTGAGTTAACTTTTTAATGCTGGGATAATTTTTCATCAAATTTATTGTTACTTGTACAACTTTTGAGCAGTTTGAATATGGGACCCTTTCTTAACCCATTTTCAATTCCCTAAATGCTACCCAAAAAATAATGCATTATATTTGTCAGTATTAGTCATGACTCAACTTACAGAAAAATTAGCATACTTCTAGCCATTCTGCTCCATTAGGTCACTTTGCCAAGATATTAAAGACTTGCATTAAGACCAACAAAAATGTTGTATGACGTAAAATTAATTATACCAAACTGAGCCTTATGTCACACACAAAAAAAAAGCAGAGCCGGCTCCTAGATGACGAATAAATAATATAATGAGAGTTGTCGACGGTTTCATACGGACGGATCAAGAATCAAAAGTTTATGAGTTTTTACGGCAATTTTAAGGTAATATATAATAATAATTAGGTTCACAGTGAAATATTTATATATATTTAGTGAAACTTATAAATACAAATATAAGGTTCGTGCAAAAGCTATAATTCATGTGAACCGATACGTCGAAGGCTAGATCTGCCCCTGACCATAAAATTAGTCTAAATATGAGATATAAGAAAATACTTTTGAAAAGTAGCAATTTGTGTTAGACTAATCAATTTCAAAAGTACTTCGGCTAATATTACAATATTAATTTGTGCTTGATCAGGGTTGCAAAAGTACGTATGAGGAAAAGCTGTTTTTAGCTTCTAAAAATAATATTTGCTATTACTCAAGCACTTATTTTATTTCTAAAAGCATGATTAAACATCTCAACTCTATAAAATAAGAATTTCTTTAAAAAGAAACATAATCACTTTTGACATCTCAGGAGCTTAGCAAAGTAGGCTATTAAACATATAAATTAAAGTGGCCTAATTAGAATAGGAGTCATAGGCAGTAGGCATATGCAAATGCTAACACAAACACAATTCATTGTTTTGAAGGAAAAATGAAATGAGGTCAGGTTTGGCTGAGGAAAATTCTAATTTGTTCCAAAAAGTTACCGCAAATGTCTTGGAACAACTTGTTACGTACTGTTAGATGTGATAATTTTAGCTCATATTTAAATAATTAACCCATTTAACTCATATTTTAGTAAATTGGGTCACTCATATTTTTTATTGGTAAATATGAACTTTAATTCTCTTTTTAATCCATAAAAATATAGGTAAATATGGATAAAATTTTGATACACTCACTAGACCCAATAACAATTTATTTTTCTCAAAATAGAAGAAAATATAAATATGAGGGAAAATATTTTCCGGATCAATAAAAAATATATCAATGCACCCCAACTCCAACCCACTCTCCGCCACGTACCCTACCACCTATACTTACCCCTATCCTACCTACCCAACTCCACCACCCCCACCCCCTGCTCCTCCCCCTCCACAGACACCAGACATTTTTTATTTCATATATTTTACTTTTATAAAAAAAATATAAAGAATGAGAAATTTGTTTCCCTTCCACCGGACACATTTTTTTATTTTGTATATATTATCTTAATTTTATTTTAAAAAATTATAAAAGGTGGTAAATTTTTTCTTATCCCACGCCCCCAACCCCACCTCCCCAAACACACACACATTTTCTATTTTATATATTTTATTTTTAAAAAAAATAGTAAAAATTTCATTTATATAATTATATGAAAAAAATTAATTTAATTTGACAAAAAAATTTATAACGTTACACTTGAAAAATATTACACTTATATAACATGGGTAATATGGGCTAAACCATAATCAACCTATTTATTACCCAATCTATATTTATCCACATAAAATATGAGTAAGTTGAAATCCAACCATTTTCAACCGAACCAAATCCAACAAAACCCACTCATTTGCCAACCTTACTTAAACATCTACGTTGAAATTCTGCAGATAAAATCCAAAGACTTCTGATAAATAAAAGTCAACAAGCAGGCTCGTATTTGTCAGTGATTGCCAATGTCTAGTTACGATTATATATCTGTCTTTGAATTTTTGTAAAGTCCTGGTCTCCAAAAGATGGGATTATTGGTGAATAATTGGGGAACAGGAAATAATCACTGTTGTCAAGGAATCTACGCCTTCAATTATGTCATTGCTGAGTGTTTGACAAAATTTCCGTAGGATTTATGAAACCAAATAAAATTCCAAGTCCAGGAAAAAATTAAGTTCACACAAGAATAAGATGTGAGTTCTTTTTTTTTTTCTCTTGAAAATTGGTAAGAGAAGAGGAGAAGACTTAGTCACATATGATATATATGTTCTAGCGATATAAACAAGTACTTATACCTCTCTGTAGAAAGATTTTGCCAAATTGTTTGTTCAATGAAACTCGTCAGAAGTAACTGATTTAGTATTAAGCTCTTTCGGAGTCTCCTAAGAGTTTACTCTGAATCGATTTTTGTTATTATTCTTCCTCCACGACTAAGTATTACTTGTATAGTCACTATCGTGTTTTTCAGTCTCTATGTTCTCTTATGTTATTTTACAGTGCACCTAGACACAAGAGGGACGGTGAATTGTGTCTTGCCCAATTTTTACCTATTGAAGAATCTGGTTCTTCAATATAAATATTCTTGGACTAAACTGAATATAAAGTGCAGAAAGTAAAGAACATAAAAATTTTACGTGGAAAACCTGTTGGAATAAAAGAAGAATAAGGAGGCAAAAGAAGAGAAATGACAAAACAGAATTTGAGGCGGGTAGAAACACTTTCCTTTAAGGTTTTATTTGCCCTCACCAACACAAGGTTTGCTAAGAGTTTTTGGCAAATTACCCCCAAGATACAACAAATCCTAAACACTATCTCAAGCAAATAAGATGGTGTTTCTAGAACTAATTATAAATCTATATTGATCTATATCTCAATCTATAGTAAAATCTGGATAATTTATAGACTTTTAAGTCTCTTTTCATAATGGACACAACCCTTCTCGAAGATGTATCATTTCATAAGGTCACGACCTTTGAATGATATACATTCATAAAGACACAATATTTGAATGATGTTTATTCATAATGACACAACCATTCAAATGTATTTATTCACAAAGACACAATCTTTCACGTGAGTAACCTTCTATCAAAGGTTGTCTGACAGAGCATGCCCATGCCTAATCAATAAAACGCTTCTGTCAAAAATGAATAATTGTGTATAATATTATAATCTCACTTACAAAACCTCCTTGTTCAAGGGAGAAAATCATGACCTACCTCGTGTAGAATTTTTCTCAAAATTTCACTAAACAACAAGAGCGCTTTTAGGTTACAACTCAATAACCAAAGACACTAACTACAATCAACTCAATTATAGTTAAACTTTCAATACTATACACTAGCACAGAAAGCAAAATAAATTCTCCAGATTTTTTTACCTACGAAAATGCTTCTCAAAAGTAAAATAAGTTACTACAACTTAGGAACAATGAATCAAGACTCAACAACTAAAGAATTTAGCAGCAACATCTTCATATCAAGTATTTCCGTTATGCAACATGAATCCTTGAAATCCCTCTATTGTAATGATTGCTATTTGCCGTGAGCAATCTTCGGTGATTGCATGAAAATAGCATCAATTGCAACAACAAGAAGACGTGCTTTATATAAGTGTGAAGTTGGGCAAAAAATTCTCCTTCAAATTTTTGTTCCAAAACCTAGAAGAAATCGATTGAAGGAAACACTCCGTTCCTAATAGGACTTGGTTTTCTTAAATAAATCTTACTTCATATGTTTTTCTTTTCATGCAAGTGTTCCCATAAACAAACTTTTCACCCTTCGGTCAAGTAAAGCAAGCTCACAAAAAAAGGAAATCTTTTACACCGATGTATCATACTTCCATAAAGTCAAATCTTCCATAAAATAATAATATTATTGAAGAATTCTACTTGCATTCGGGATGTGTTTGCAACTCCTGATCAATGATCATATAGAGGGACCTAGTTCTTCGATATCTGCTTGACTAATCATCAGGATACATTATTAGTACAACAAATATCTTCAACGGACCTAGTTCATACGCTAGTTTGTGATAATCATCAAAATCAATTTTAGCTCAACTCGACATCTTCATTACCTTGTGGTATTAGATTATTAATGACATCTCCCTAGTGTTCCCCGCTCAACATTCCTCCGACTACTTTGAGGTAATGAGTTTCCTTATGTCTATTAATGTTTCTCCCATTACGTAAATACAACGAAAATGAAAGAGAATAATCCCTTGATTATTTTTCATTGATGAAGAGGTATATACATGATATATACTATCTAATTATGAAAATAAATTTACATTTTTTTAATACAAGACTAATACATTTTCCTAATACAAGACTACTACCATAATTACACTTGTACAAAAATTCTACAAATATGGTAAAATATATACAAAATCCACCTAAGTGATATACACGGTCAAACCGTGTATACCGTGTCTTTCACACCACCGCAGTCATAACGGGCGGTTGTCGTACGCTGAGATTGTCCCTAAAATCCTCAAACAGAACTAAGGGAAGACCCTTAGTAAAGATGTCAACAATTTGGTACCATGAAGGGACATACAGACACGTACTTGTCCACGAGCTACATTTTCGCGAACAAAGTGAATATCCATCTCGATATGTGTTAGTACGCTGATGTTGGACCGAATTCCCAGAGAGATAGACTGCACTAACATTATCACAGTAGACCAAGGTAGCTTTCTGAATAGGAAAGTGAAGCTCTAATAAAAGATTACGCAACCAACAGGACATAGACACCACATTGGCTACCCCTCGATACTCGGCCTCCGCACTGGATCGCGATAAAGTAGCCTGGCATTTTGCCGACCACGAGACCAAGTTATCCCTAAGAATACAATAACCAGATATCGAACGTCTGGTATCTGAACATCCATACCAATCAGCATCTGTATAATACACGAGAGTATAGAGAGAGGATGAATATAAATGCAAACCATAATCAAGAGTGCCCTGTATGTAACGCACAATGCGTTTAAGCGCATGCATGTGCTCGTCCCTCAGATCATTCATAAATAAACACACATGCTGCACTGTATAAGTAATATCGGGCCTCGTAAAAGTAAGATACTGAAGAGCCCCTGCAAGACTGCGATAGTGGGAGGGATCCTCGTAAGGTGTGCTAGAGTTAGCACTCAGCTTCGGTTTTGTATCAACCGGAGTAGGAGAGGACTTACAGGATGACATGCCAGCTCTCTCAATAATCTCAGTTGCATACTTCCTCTGTGATAAAAATAGACCACCTGTATGACGTGTGACAACTATGCCAAAAAAATAACTCAAGGGCCCCAAGTCTTTCATAGCAAATTCAGAACTGAGAAGAGTCATGATAGACTTGCGCAGTTTATCATAAGAGGCAGTCAATATAATATCATCTACATATAAAAGATTGTATGCCAGAGAAGTACCATGACGATAGATGAACAGAGAATGATCAGACCTGTTGTGAGAAAACCAATAGTAGACACATAATCTGCAAATCTCTCATACCAAGCCTGTGGGGCATGTTTAAGTCCATACAAGGACTTTTTGAACAACCAGACATGATTAGGATGATCGGGGTCCCTGAAACCCAATACATTCTTCCCTTTTGTGATATTCTACCAACAAGAGATCACGACTTCCTTTCCTTTCTGACGCAATCACAAACTCCACTAACAGGATGAAGACAAAGATCAAGAGCAGAATATTAATTAGAGTTTCACCACGATTCAAAGCTTTTATCCACAACCTTTTTGAATTTTAATTAACGAACAATCGGATCGCACCTAAGTTAAACTACTCCAAGTAAAGTTGGCACAACAACAAGTAGCATTTCTTTTATTTTAGAATTAAGTTTGCAATAATTTATTCTTTTATATAAGAAGTTCCCCATTTTTGGTGCATATATATTGTTAGACAAAAGCAGCAGTTTGTCACGTGAAGCTAGAAGAAAACATTTGCTCTTAAACGTGTTGTGTTCGTTCCCAAAAAACATATTTTAACATATTTCCACTTACATTCATTTGACTTTGGAAAGACTTTGTGTGTAAAGTGTAAACACAGTTTTCTTTTTGGTCTTTGTACACACATTCAATATACAGTAATGGCCAAACATATGCCATTCAAAACCTCTCTATAATTGTCATTCGCTATAATAGCATTTTACTATAATGATATAATTTTTTTCAGAATCAATTTTTCATATTATATTTTATTTCTCTATAACAACATTATAGTGATACGCTCTTTATAAAATTACCTCTCTATAAAATCCATACTCAAATACTATGTAATAATATTTATAAGAAGTATATTATGTATAAAAAATAAAATATCAAAATATTTATGACAATCATCAAAGGAAAAATTGAATTTCTTTTTGCTGAATGTTTGGACAAAAATCATCATCAATTCAAGCGTTATGTTTTCATTAAGAGACTGAAATTTACGAAACAACCTACAATTGTAGAAATATCATTCTCCATTGTTGGAGAAATACCAAAATTCTACCTACAGATGAAAACTCCAATATTAATCGCGAAAGTTTAGAAATTGTTGAGGATGTTGGTAGTGTGTCATTACTTATAGCCCAAATCCCATCTCATAACACCAATCAAGCAATGGATGCTACCACTTATACGGAGTTTGATGCAACTCTTCCAATCCTTGAAACATACACTGATGAAGAAATTATTGCACAAATGATTGGAGTGGAAGAACAAGAGACAACCGATACAGAAGGTGATAATGAAAGTGTTGATGAAGAACATCAACCTATTGCTACTTGGGGTGAGATAGAAGAGTCAATTGTTAAGCTCTTAGACAACCTTTAAGGAAAAGCTATTGAATTCCATTTTGATGAAAGTTTGGACAAAATTCTTCGTCAATTAAAATATTATATTATCGCTAAGAGACTGAAATTTACGAAACAACCTACAACTGTAGAATTATTACGTCAAACTTGAAAGTGTATTAAAATTCTTAATTAATTTTAAATGCATATGTTCCTTAGATTTCAATTATTTATCGGTATGGTACAAGTAGTCATGAATTTATTTATAATATATTAGACTTTTTAATTTTTAGTTAATGAAATATGAAAATTAATTGAAATTTTATATTTTTGTTTATAACATAAAAGTATAGAAAAATAATGTTTTACGTACTTTCATTTATAACGGTTAAATGAGATTCAAACATAAAATGTCAATATATATATATATAACAACACCTCATTATAGCGATCATGAAATTTTCGAACAAATGTTGTCGGTATAGTGAGATTTGATTGTAAGTTCTAATTATAATGAAGAAAAAGAGTCACGTGATGGATGTCGGTTCAATCAATAATAACGTCAAAAACCTGACCAAAACAATTCACAGACCGACCATGGTTATAGTGATAGCGATAGCTTTGGCTTATGAAATTAAATTTCTGAGCTGGGTCTGTTATGTTTCTTGAGGACATTCCTCGTTGGATTGCCATTTGTCACGTGACAGGCGGCTCCAACTGGTAAAACAACGAGCATCGACTAGTGTTCGATCAGAATGTTATCTATCAATGGAACATAAATTTTAAAGTTCAGGATATAAATTTGAGAATACAATGTTGAGATACCACAATAAATATATATTTTGATTAGTTAAAATTAATAAACTGAAACTAATAAAACTTCATTCTTTATAGCACAATTATCTTTGTATTCACAATATGACCTTCCTATATACAAGTACACCGCCTAATCTAACTCTAACCAATAGGACTATGATATTCCCTAACCCTATAGAACTACAATTCCAATAGCACAATTACCATAATAACAATACTATCACATTTACATATAATACCCCTCAAGTTGGAGCATGAGGATTCCTAATGCCAAAATTGTGACGTAAATGTTCATACTGTGGCTTTCCCAATGGCTTCATAAAAGTATCCGCCAAGTGTTCACGCTTTGACAAGTCACTGGGGATATACTACTGATCTGGAGCTCATCCCAAACATAGTGATAATCTACTTCACTATGTTTGGTTCGTTAATGAAACATCGAATTGTGAGCAATATAAGGTGTCGCTTGATTGTCACAATAAACATTAATCGGATACTTGTGTTTCTAACTCCCAAACTATGCAAGAAATCTTTCAAGAACTTCGATTCATAGACTGTCATCGACATTGACTGGTATTCCGCCTTTGCTAAAGAGTGTGACACAATATGTTGCTTCTTAGTTTTCCAAGACACCAGTGAATTTCCGAGCGAGATAAATCACCTGGTAAGCGATTTTTGAGTTAGAGGGCATTCTGCCGAGTCTGATCACACCATCCGTACAATCGGAGGTCACACTTTTTCTGCATCACTATTCCTTGTCCTGGGTTCTTCTTCAAGTAACATACCACTCGAAGGGTCGTGTCCCAATTCACCTCCTGTAGTTGCATGAATTGAGATAGTGTATGCACGTCGTATAACAACTCTGGTCGGATGAAACAAAGATGTATGAGTCGATCGATCAGTATGGTTCCAGATCTACTAGATTGGATATGCCAGCTAGTGCTTATCGGTGATTCTGTTCCATGGGAGTGCTGACGAGATTAGCTCCCAATAATCCAGTCTCAAAGATTATGTTCAAGGCATACTTTCATTAGCACGGAAGCATCCGGTAGGACCCATTGCAGTGCATGAATCATTCGTGTGAAAGCACTTGCAAAGATAGTCTTTGAACTATTCAATGGCACAGTGTTCATTCCCAGAAATAATCAAGTCATTCACATAAACTAGAATATTAATATGCACACCATCACGGTGTATTATAATGAGAGAGTAATCTGAGTACGACTATTTAAATCCATACCTCGTGAAAGTGTTTGACAACTTTGCAAACCAACACCATGGAGCTTGTTTCAACCCGTACAAAGATTTCTGGAGATGACACATCATTTTCAGAATGAAAATATAAAAAATGGGCAGAAATTTCTTATACATTCCTCCTTTATATTTTCGTGCAAGAAGGCATGTTGAACATGCATCTGATGCAATTTCCAGTTTCGAGTTGCCGCAATTGCCAAAAATACTTGAACAGTCACCATCTTGGAAACCAGAGAAAAATGCTTGTTGTAGTCGATTCTTCCACCTGATTATTACCGAATAATCAATTGTTCCTTATATTGCTCTATAGTGCCATCAGAGTTGGACTTAATCTTGTACACCCTCCTGTATTCGAGCACATTCTGATCTTGTGGTAACTTCTCTGTGTCCATGTTCCATTATCCTCATATGATTATATCTCTTGTTGCATTGATTTCCTCCATTGTTCCTTTCTCATGGGTTCCAAAAATTTCTTGGCTCATTTCCTTCGAAAATTTTGGTGTCGCAAAGAAATATTATCACAGGTCATACAGTGTGCTAAAGGATAAGGAGCACCTGAAGGTTGTTGTGGAGAAGGTGTACAGTCTTATGGACTTTGTTTTTGGACCGTATTGGTGACATAGTCGTGCAAACAAACTGATTCCTTCATTTGACGTTTTCCTTGGCCATCTATTCATCTTATACAATTTCTTCGATTCAGACCTTCTCTGTCCGAACTTCCTCTGTAAGTTCTCCATTCATGCTAGTCTCCGTCTAGGATGTGTCTATCTAAATTCAGTGTCGGTGTCAAATGTCTGGACCGTATCTAACTAGGCATTTTCCCCGTGTCATCCACAAAGACTGTATTAGTCTGCGCTTATTCTCTGGATCTCTATGTCCTTTGTTCCTCTATTTCATCCCACTCAATATTCAATCCCCCACCACATAATCTCCATCGTCTGGGATGAATCCTCGGACTCCCTGTTTTTTAATTAAGCCACGATCCTGAAGCAAACGGGAACTTGGTCAGGTAGAAGTCTATATATCTTGAGACTAAATATCCCTTATTTTTTCAATCAAACAACTTTCAACCCTTCTCATAAGAATATCCTACAAGTACACACCTATGACTCATGCTTTCAAACTTAACCAGTGTTCTTTCTAGTTTGTATGCATAACATAGTGACTCAACACTCTTAAATATTCATACTGTGGTGCCTGCCTATTTAAAATCTCATAGGGGTTTTCATTCAGCATTGAGGACGGTATCCAATTAATTAGATACCGACAGTCAAAAATCACTTCCCATAACTTTATTGGAAGGTGACCCCGAAATCTCAATATTCGTGCCACATTGACAATGTGACCGTATTTTCTTTTCAATCTTTCCATTATGTTGGGGAGTTCCTGTGCAAGATGTTTGAAAAATAATTTTATGTTTAAAAAAATAATTCGTCATACATGTCAATTCAGTTTCATTATCACTTCTAGTTATTTTCACTCATTTACCAAATTATCGGTCTACCAACGTGAAGAAATTTTTTAAGGTTTGAGATACTTCTTTCTCATCAATCAATTGAAAATTTCACACCACCCATGGACATAATGGTCAAAATATGAAGCGCCACAAAAAAGAAGGAGTCCTATAAAGCCCCCACAAATCACAATGAATCAATTCAAAAGTTTCAGTAGGTATATTATCACTTATGAAATACACTTCTAATTTGTTTCGCTCGCTGACAGACATCACACTCTTTATTAATACATCGCTGTTCTTCTTTAGGACAAATGCAGAAATTAATTTTTTCACTTGCACCAAAGGATGTCCCAGCTGCTTCTGCCAAAGATCGAACCAATCCACAACTTCCGCCTTCATAGCCCGTATGCGCGGCACATTCCAAAAGTAGTAAAATCCATCTCATTGTTTACCCGCTCTAATAAGTTTCCTCATGGTAGGGTCTTGTATAGCACATAACTATATTAAATATGACATTGCATTCTAAATGATTAATTAGTTGCAACACAAATATTAAATTGCATGTCAAATCTAGAACATAAAGAACGTATTTCAACCATGTCGTATCATTTAGCCTAATTTATCCCTTTTTGGTGGCCACCGAATTACTTCCATCCTAAAGTCCAACCGAACATATTGGAATTTCCGGGTGATACGACAACCCTTTCAGATTACCTATCACATGGTTAGTTATCCGAAGTCAATAATCCACGACAAGTTATTAGGCTTACCGTATTTCTTGTCATTCATTTTCTATCTTTGAGACTTTAACATCCCAATCACAGTCTGTCATTTCTCGTTGCTCATTTCGAGAGGACCTACCCTACCTACGTTCACCGGACCTGGCTGCGTGTGATTTTCATCCTTATCACCACAACGTTAGCCAGGTAATTGCCTCTTCCCAGACCAGATCTTGGACCACCTCTCAATTGTTGTGGTTGTCCTCTTCCCCAGCCATCTGTCTACCCATTGCTCTTTGGATTAACCGACCACCAGTCCGGGTAACTAATGAGTTGAAATGATCCTTCAATGTCGTACTCGAATTTCCTACAATTTGAACAAACCACACCATTATTTTCCCTTCATCTTGATACGAATAAGAGTATCTTCATTGCACTGTTAAGGCCATGGTTTCACTCCAGTAATCCATTCTATGTGCAACCTATTTCACACGCTCTTCTTATACCAACTTCGAATATAATTTATTCAAGGATGGAAACGGGTCCTGCGCTAGCAGGTTAGTTCTCACATTTCCATACACCGTCTCATCCAATCTCATGAGAAAGAGATTCATCTTTTCCTTTTCTCTTTTGGTCTCTAGGGTTGCTCCCATATTGCATGTGCACTTACCGCACATACACGTTGGGATTTGCTGGTAGTTTTCCAACTTTTCCCATAAATTCGTCACCTTTCCATTGTAATCAACTATAGCCCTATTCTTCTACCTGCACTCTGCTAGTTTCGCCTCCAATTGTTGCATCCGGAGACCATTAACAACCGCAAAACAGTCTCAGATACTTGTTCATAATTCCTCTGCTTCCTCTCTATATGAAATAGTATAGCGAAGTGTCAATTCAATAGTGTTCCCGATCCACGACACTAAAAATGAGTTATAGTCCACCAGTCTTATAGATCTGACGGCTCTTCATCCGATTTCTTGATTGTTTCATCAACGAAATCGAATTTCTTTCTTACTCTCAAGGCTATCCTCAAGGATCTATCCCATTATTCATAATTTTTGCCCTTCAATTAGACTTGTATTATCACAATTTCAGAGCTTCATTAGACGTAATGTGGTACAGAGATTTTGTCTTTGTCCGATTCTTGTATTCTTTACCCGCGGTGATGTCAAAGACCAAAAGCTACGCGCAAATTCTCATTGGATCTCGGTTGCCATTGTCACTAGCCATCGTCACATATTCTAGGATTTTCCAAATTCTTTTCTATTGTGGCTAAATTCGAAGGGAACGAAAGCGATGAAAGAGACAAGAATGTTTTTGGGATAATTTTCTCTACCTTTATATTCACAATATGACCTCCTTATATACAAGTGCATAACCCCCTAAGCTAACTCTAGCCTAATAAGACTACAATTTTTCCTTACCCTAATAGGACTACAAATATATATATATATTTAACCAAATAACGCATCAATCTATACTTCTCGGTCATAGAATGTGGTCGAAGTATACAAGATAAGTCGATCAAATCCGGTGATTCACATCCATATCTATACCGATATCATGTCGATACTGTTGCAACATGAACTGTGAAAGTCCATGCGACATAAATGAGCATAACCAGACAATTAATTAGAACATATAAAATAAATATTTTAATAGAAAAGGGCAAAAAATATCCTTAACATATTGAAAATGACTTGCAAATACCCTTCATCCATCTTTTGATCTAGAAACACGCCCAATCTATTTTTTTGTCTCAACCGTCAAACCAACATCATAAACCCGATGAATTGTCCACATATATTACTTAATTTAAAAATTATAACCCGCTTGTACAGATGATTAGCTTCAAACGACTCACCACTCTATAATGTTCTTCACACTCCCGTGCGAAAAAACTCTAAAAAATTACAAATAAAATTCATTGATAAGTATGGCTCTCTGTCTCAACTTATCTCATACAACTTGTTTTCTAGTGTGTCTCCAAAGAACGATATTTTTTTTATATTTAGAAATAATCTAATTATAAACTTTTTTTTACCCTTTATAACATGATTTATAGTTATACAAATATTTATGACTTATTTTAGATTATAAATCACAAATCTTTCATTTTTTCTTAAACTTCGTGCCACATAATTTGAGATGAATGGTTTAATAGTCAATGAATTTAAAATGGTAACTCACCTAGACATTGTAAAATATATTTACATTATCAATGCATATAAATAGTTCCAAAGTAGAAAGAGATAATCTTCGTACTCCCTCCATTTCAAAATAAGTGATGTTTTTAGCTTGGGCATATCCTTTAAGAAAAATACACATTCCTAGAAAGTAAAATGTATTTTTACTAACTTACCCTTAATAATACTTTGAAAAAGATGTAGTTCTTTAGTAGTTTCTTGGTTATGTAAATCTCTCATTATTTAAATACGGGTAAAATTGGAAGAACATCATTAATGCCTTCTTGATTATGTGAAACACCACTTATTTTGAAACAAAGTAAAAAGGTAAAAATACCACTTATTTTGGAATGGATGGAGTAGCCAAGAAATGTCGAGTTTCACTAATTAATGGTAAATGTAGATTAATTAGAGCATTTAGAATAGACTTATACCATTTAGTTCCTAAGTGATATTATGCACGACCAATTATCTATCCTGTACGATACATAATTTTTACTTATAGGACAAAACACGTTACTCTACATGTTCTACGCGTAGTGATTGCAGAATAGTAAAGAAAAGTAAAGTAAGGACACATCACTTTTATGTGGAAATCACCCGGCTCACAAAGGGCAGAAAACACCATGACCTACACCTCTGTAGGATTTATTCCAAACTCCGCTACAACGTGAGTCTCTGCAAATTCAAGTTACAAACATTGTAACCTAGGAGATAAACTCTAATTCCTATCTCAACAATCTCCTTAGACTGTTGATCCCACTCCAAGCTATCCCAACTTGAAGTTGAATTTGACTAACTTTTATACCTATGAATATTGTGTCATACCCCAGCTTCGGGGGTGTGATCGGCACCCGACGTCTGGTCGACCAGAGCGTACCACTTGTATATCATGGTAAAATTATAAACAGTCTAGGCCGATAAGGCCTTAGGATAATAACTATACGGGGGGGGGGGGGAACTAAATATGATGACTTGATAAAATGACAACAGAACCAATATGTGGATATACAACAAGGCCAACAAGGACATAATTAACATCAAAAGGACGATAAGGCCAAACAGTTATACCAACCGACTGACAAGAGGCCGACAAGGCCATACAAAATACAAATATATAAACCACTAGTATACAAGCCTCTAAGAGTAGTGCAACATAACATCAGATTGGAACAGGGCCCCGCCATACCCATAGTTGCATAACATAAACATACTGACCCAAAAGGCAACTCTGAAACAAGTGGACTATAAAACACCTTCCGCTGAACTGGTATCCTACTGGGAGAACCATCAACCTGTCTACTAGGAACTACGGGCATGAAACATAGCGTCCTTAGGCAAAAAGAGTGTCAGTACGAATAAATGTATCGAGTATCTAAGGTAGGTAAACATGTACCATCAACTTATGATAGTGGGCATACACTATCACAACCATGGATATATATGCATGTCTGTAAAAATTTAGCCACTCAATGGGGCCATATAATATAGTATCAAGCATCTATGAAGGGCAAATCATATCATATCATAATGTACCCGGCCTCGAAAGGACTCGCTCATACCTATTAATAGTACTCGGTAATGTCAAAACCAACTCTAGTGGTGCACACGTATAAGTTTCATACCCGGCTGAATATAGCGCATCACGGTAAGAAAATAGATACATATATATAAGTGCAATGCAAGACGGGCCTCAGGGGACACTATGAATAGAGTCGGAGTAACCTATTGTCATTATCCTTTGACTAACATTATTGTCTCTACGTTCCTCAACATACCTTTCATTATGAGTCAATAAGACAAGATATACATGAATCAATAAACTTATTCAATAGAATGAAGGACATATACATTTCTAGATTTCAAGAGTAGAGTCACTTTGGATAGACATTCGTTTACTTTGTTTACATACGGGTCATGCCAAAAGAAGAAAAAGATAGCCTTAACATACCTCAGTCTGCTCAACTCCGGAATATCCCAATTAAGTCCACAATAGTAACTTATCTACATAAATTTGGGCAGCATATCCCCTATAACATTGACTCCCTCCAACTCCATATATAAGCAGCAACAACCAAAGCAACACAACAAATACAAACACCAACAACAAGGCACACTATATCAATAATAAGTCATTAAAATCTCACGACGAATGGCAAGCTCGGATTGGAACCCATTCAACCCCTTATACCCTTTCTTGATCTTAATTCAAACATACAACATAACCAGCATGCTAAAAACATATATTTATAATCTTCCAGCCTTATATTCATCCTTAATAATCAACAAAATAAGCCCAACAAGAATTAAAAATCAATACGAATAACTTTCAAGCATCGAGTGGTCATTTCTTCTTCTATCTTATCCAACAAACCGATACTTGGTCAAGAAATATAACAACAACATCATAACCAAATTATTTTCCATAATTTTTATCCATAAATATATCCTCCAAATAGTCCAACAATAAGACACCGACATTTCATATTATTTCAAATACTAACTTGTAGTTTTTCATCCAAACTACTTAACCAACCCATGAAAAAAGTTTAAGCACAAAAAAATAAGTGATTTACTCACCTTAAACAACAATTATAACTTTAAATCAAATCCTTGAACAACTCACAACAACCCTTGAATCCATCACAATATCATAGAGGTGTTATTCTTCAGTAGAGATAACTTTTGATGTTGAAGTTGGGTGAAATCACTTTGAATTTACCTCCAAACTCTTATGAACTGATAGAGGAGTCTTAGGAGAGTATAGATACGAATTGTGGTCAAAATATTACCAAAAATGAGCCTTGAAACATACTTAAAGTGAGACTAAGTCGGCTACCGCCTATGTGAATCCCAAAAGAGGGTTGCCTACGCAGTCTCGCAAAAACGCAAATATCTCAATACTCCAATGTTTTATCGACAAACTGTTCAATGTGTTAGAAACTAAACTCGTATACCTTCAATTTCATGGGTGGATCACCCCATAATTACAAATAGATTGGGAGAAAAGCTCTGCAATATTTGACCCAAATTCAGCAAAAACATGAACGTAAATTGCAATAACTTTTACCGACTTTTGTTTCACAACTTTCTTGACTTCAAAAATTAACATACAAATATTATATGATTCAAATATCTTAAAATATGACATCCTTAACATATTAATCACTCCTAGTTTTACCCCAAAAGTACGGGTTATAACATCTTTAATTTGTTTAACCCCGAAACCTTTTAGTACATGCTTAACACTTGTTTAATATCTCTCTTAGCCTTGTAGGAGTTTCATGAATTCCTCAAACTCACATTATTTTACTTACGATACGAACAATCCAAAAATTTCAAGTTATAACATCCCCCCCTCTTAATAACATTCATCCTCGAATGTAGAGGTGTATAGGGCAGCCATTGATCCATAGGGTTCTCAAAGAAAATTCGGCAGGATTTCCTTTATAAATATGATCAATCAAATCTCAGTGCAAACAGAAAGGTTCCGATCTTGCTTTATAAAACCATATAACATTATATATCAAGTCGTTTGGTTATTTACATGCAGACTTACTTCCTCTCCTTGATTAGGCCGTGTTCATCTCTTGAACACTATCTTTAATCTGAAATAGATAAGAATACTTAAACCTTGACTTTCAGACTTGTTGATTTATTTATAGTTACTGGAATTCTCCATTACTTGTACATCATCTAATACATTTCAGTAGCCGGGTAAATAGATCTCAATTCCAAGGACACTCCAACTTACAAGCCACCCAGTTCATGCTCCAAGTGATCTATACGGGCTGCATATATATATTTTGGTCAACTTATCACCCTATGTCATTACGTCATAAGTGAGTCTTTTTAGGAGACCTTTTCATTGACTCGAAATTTTCTTATGTTTCATTGTCATGGGTTGGCGTTCGAGTCTTAGTGCTTTTAAACATAGACATCCTTGGATAACCTTCTCTTTAGCTTGAATACATGTAATCCCATTCCTCTTTCAAACTATCTTATGGGAAATCTTCCGCATCATGCTTTATAATGAGCTATTCTACAATCCTCATGATACTATGATGGTCATTGTTGTGTTCTAACTTGATACGCGATAATTGATTTATTTCTTCACGAAATCTGGAATCTTTGCTCGCAATATATTTTCTTTAACCGTCTAATTTATATGTTTCTCTTAACTATCTATCTATGAAACTATGCTAGGAGTAACTTATACATCCAAGTTTTCTTGAGAGGGTTTGTAGAAATTCTCTGTAGTTGGGGACCTTATAGACGGTGGAGATATTATATATCCAGACTACTTCCTGTGATTTATCACTTTGCATAACTTTTGGTACTCGTCCAGTAAAAGTAGGTTGGTTCTTATTGAGCTATCTGTAGTCACCCATGTATGATCAGACTTGCCACATTTGTACCAAATTTCATATTAATCATTCCTCATATCCATATTGATTATCATATTCCAAATCAACCTGCTATGTTCTCGACGTTCTATAACTCTCTTCTTCATATCATCTTGTCAATGTAATTTGTTGATACCATGGTATATCTTTGATGTTCCAAAATGAATGGAATAGAGTGGATAATGGACCTATGTCGTACTCCCGCCTCACAATTTTTGTCTTTGAACATGCCATCAGCCCCGATCTCGAAATCTCTTCTTATTAAAATCCAGTTTGTGGCTCTCCTTTTATCAAACACTCTATTTTTTTTCTAAAATATAATCTTCTTGTCGATATTCTTTTCTCCTTGGTTATAAGGTAATCTTGCTATATTATTTCGAATGGGCTTCTAGAAATTCTTTTTTCCCCTCTGGGCTCGCTCATTTATCAGTCACTTGTGGCTTTATGAGTGAACGTATTCGCTATAAAATATCTTTATGAACCTTAATTTAAACATACCATCAATAGACAACATTTTCTCATTTAGGATCATTCTATTGCATTTCAATTGCAACTCAACTCTAGTTTCCCTCAAGTTCTGGATTTCTTGTATATGAAATTATGGATATCATCTATTGGCTTCCGCCTCCATGTTACCATATATGTTTTTCATATTCCGTCGTAGTTTTTCCAGATATAGAAGAACTATCGTCATATACTAGCTTACTTTTATAATAACTCTTTCTACTTCTGTCCTTCTCTTATTGTCAATTCCAAATATTATCCTCAATTTCCACGTTGTAGTTTTCATTTTGGATGGTTTCTCTTCTTTAGGCTTTCCTTGAAAAATTGTAGTAACTCGTTCATCATTGTTGCCATCTCGGCTATCCCTCAAGGTTGCAATTTCATAGCGGTACGACTAATTTAGAATGACTACACCATTTAGATATATCATGGTCTGTCTTTAACTTCAAGTGCAATCATAGTTGGGTGCCTCTTTTATCCCTTATGATTGATTCGTCATTCTATCTTCATATTTCAATCTCAACAACTTTCCTTTGGATTTATATCTGCCAGCATTAACTCATTATTCAAGTTGATATCCTCGTGTACAGAGTGTCTGACCACGCCTATCATCAGTTCATTTTTGTTCCATGTCAATTCTAGTCATGCGTTACTTTAAAGTATCTTTTAATCCCTCTGTCACAGTCTTTCTATCTCTTTGTCATTAACAAGGCACATTGTTGGCCTAATACTTTATCATCTCATCTTCATGGCTTCATAGTCTTTGTTGTTGCTTAATTTCTTATCGTATCTATCTTTAAGTTACGATTTGTAGTATTTCTTTGATTACACTAGTGTCATCTGAGCGTGGATTCTACCATCATCGAAGCTAAATAATTTGGACTTGTGACAACTTAACTTGACATAGCTGCCTCCGTCCCTAGGATGCCGTTCACGACCTCGATCTTATTTCGATGTTCATAAGTACTCATTTATAACTTTAGGCAACTTACATCATTGTTATCATTATCATTATGTCTCCTCCATTTAAAATAATAAAGCTCTCCTGCTTTGAATATTTTGACATACTTATTGTATGGTAGTCCTTTATGTATGAGGTGCTTACGTTATTATAGTTATATTTGTGAAGGGGCGTAATTTATGTACCTCTCCTCACCGTATCTCGTAAATCAATCTCCTTCCTTGTCTATCTCTATATGCCTTAGCCCCCACCTGTCTTAAGGCTTCTTAGGTATATGACTTCAACACTATCTTTGCTTCTCTTTCCTTAGCTAACGCGCCTGGTGGGTGGTAAACTAACAGTTCATCTCCTTGTCGTATCCTCGTTGACCTCTTTAGTCCATCTTTTATGGTTATTCCTCACGTCTTTACTGGGAACGCCACTCTGTTACCTTGTCGACACTTTTATCGCTCTTGGCCAAGTTGTAAATATCTCTCTTTTGGCTTGTTTTAGTTTTCCTTATTCGTTCATCCTTATCCCGCAATCATAATAGTTCCATTGGGTCCACGCTTGTTTATTTAAGTACAAGATTCAATTGTACTTTCGTCCATCAGTTTCATTCTAACCAATCCATCGTCTGTGTTTACGTGCTTCTCCCAGATTGTCACGCATCCTTGCCTTGCTTGCTTGCAGTCTTAATATATTGATTTATGTACTCATCAAGTGGATCACACTTCTTCTTAGATGTTCTATCTAAATAGTCACTTCACTTTCTTACCAGTGATTTAAGACGGTTGCCCCATTAAGTCCGTCTTGTGAGAACTTGTCCTTTAAGTAATTTACTAGTCCTAGTCGGCTAGCGAGGTAAATTCTTTGAAATTGATTTTTATTTTGTTCAGATTAAAATTGTGCGACATGATTTCATGATTCAATTTCTCTCTTCAAAGGATCAAGTGACACACATATTCAGCAAACCTCTTTCAAAGTCTCATTTAAGTTCGGTTTGGGAGCCACCTGGTAATTGAAATTGGTGTAATTACTAGGATAATAATTACACAGTATTATAATTACAATGACCTTTTTGTTTGTCATAACGTAATTACAGTGTAATTACAAGCTTACTGTTTGGTTGCACAAGTGTAATTACACAATTAATTTTATTTTAAAATAAATTTTAATTATTAAAAATTAAAAAAAAATATTTAAAAATATATGTGCCTTTATAAATGATATCAAATTAGGTATTTACCAACACATTGTTTCTTGAAATATATTAACTAATAACCATATATTTGTAACTAATGTTGTAAAAATAATTGACATATATTTTTAAATTAATAATATTTTAGTTAGTTATAAAAATTAAAAGCAGACTTTTTTGTGAGAACATCATGGATTGGATGTTTGACGAAGAAAAAATAATATTTATAAATATAATGCCATAACATTATTCAAATATTTGACCCAACAAAATCTATCAATTGTAAGTAAAAAAAATAAAGAGCATGCAATGTGAAATAACAAGTCAATAGTACTAGAGAAAATAAATTAATATTAAAAATATAACCTAAATTCAAAATAAAAAAAAATTAACACAATACTCTTATGTCAAATTTCAACATTACATAAGTATAATTCAAAAGAAAGGGAAAATATAAGTCTATAACCTCATTCACAACAAAATTCTACTTTAATATCATCACTCATTATATGTTAGGTTTGTTAATGACTCATTCTTTCTAATATTAAGAGTTATAGATTAAAAATTAGAATAATAACACAATTGTGCTAAATAAATTTAAAAAAATACGAGTAATTACATGGAATCACAAGAAGTAAAGGTTGTGAATGAGAAGAAAGGAAATGAAAGATAAATAAGATAAAAATAAAAATATATTTAAAAACAATTAAAAGTAAATAGAAAAATAAAGTAAATTAATAGAAATAAAAATAAATTAAAAAAAAAGAAAAAAAAAGAAAAAGAAAGAAAAAAAAGAAACTAAAAAGTAACCCTATAATAACAGAGTGTAATAACACCCAATTCTCAACCCCCTACCTCTTGAGAATTGGAAAGTATAACTACACCCTCTCAATTACAATTAATTCCCACCTAACCAAGTAATTACTTGATCAAACAAAGAGGTAAAACTATGTAATTACACTCAATTACACCTAATTCCATTTACTTGAATGACTTTCCAAAGAGGCTCTTACAATTTTTGTGACAATCAGAAAGTGTGTGCGCCACCTTCAATTTGGAAGGGGATATCGGTGCATCACAATCCTTGACAGCTTACCATTCTTCTCCTTAATCTACTAGATTTTTTTTATGTATTTACTGTTTGCCTATTAATTTAAAACTCCGATGTATATAAATATATTCATTACTATGTAAAGTGAAATAAGAATACTTATTTACATATCTTCCTCTGCTTGCGTCTCTGCGCTTATTTAATACTCCCTCTAGTTTAAAATAAGTGTCCGTTTAGCTCTTTTGTTTTGGTTCAAACTAAGTGTCTACTTACATAATCAAGAAGGAATTGATTTTATTTTTTCATATTTACTCCTATGTACTCAAGGCAATAAATAGGCAAGAGTCTTATTATATAAGGGTAGTTTAGTCAAATTACCTATTTTTTCTAGGAGTTAGTGTTTTCTTATAGGAATCACAGTTTTATTTTTAAGAAATGTAAAAAGGCTAATGAACACTTATTTTGAACTGGACCAGTAGCACTTACACTTTTTTCTATCATTGTTGTGGGATGAGATAGGGGTAGATGGAATAAAAGAAGAGACAAATCCATATCTAAGAAATAGATAACTTAATGTACTTATTAGCTAAATGTATGTTAATATGAGACAAAGTTGTGCGCATTATAATACTTTGTAATTAAGGGCAAATGTAGTGAATAGGGACCGCACATTAATGAAAGATACTCAACCCTTCTATTAAAGATCTTCTCAATCAAATTTCTGACAAATATGAATGATAAACTTAATTACCACATTCTACTATTGGTAGTTCACGTTAAAAAAAAAAGTTCACGTTATTAGCTTGATCTGAATCCTGATTTTATTCCCTTTAGTTTTTTCTTTAATTCACAACGCAGACAAAATCAATAATATAGATTATGCATCATGTCAGACTTCCTTCGTTTTTCTAACATGTTTCTCATAAACAAATGGGAATGCAATCATATATAATTACTGGGCGGCGTTAGCGTTTCGATTACAAGTTTGACTAAATTCAGTTATCCAAATGATGTTTTTATATATATATATATATATAAAACTCATTGAATAGGTACAAATTATTAATTTGAAACACAATAATTTAAAAGACTAAAATCTCAAACTCACAAACTCCAAATTCTCACTCCGTCTTTAATAATTAGATGAATCCAGTTTGTTATTATTTTTCTTATTTTGCAACTTTGACCAAATATGAACTTATTCGCATCAATATTATTCTCCTCGTGTGTGAGAAGTATTGTCATTTGTAAATATATGCATGAAACATGACCTTTGTATTTGTGACATAAATTAATATCGTTAAATAGATCTTGGGCAACCAAAGTGACTCATCACTATCTTGAGTCCAAAGTTTGTTAAATAGTCGATGTAAAGGGGAGTGTCCCACATGGGAAGGCAAAAATGAGTTTGAGAGTTATTTTTAGTTTTATTCAAAGTTTGAATTTAAAATACTAAACAGTTAACAGAGTTGCTTAACTGCTTATGAATAATAAATATTGCATACTTTACCAAAATAATTGGAAAATGGAAAATTAAGGAAGGTGGTGTGAACTGTGAAAAGCACTAATTTGTCGGGTTTTTTCTCGTTTGTAATTGAAACAATATTTCCTGCATATAAGCTTGCTGACGATCGATTTTCTTTTAATAGGCCAATTTATTCTTCTAAAACTGTATAAACACGAGGGTTTGCCTTAATTTGTCGTCGAGCTAGCAATAACTGGAGAAGGAAAAAACAAGTGAATGAGCTAAATAATCCTGGAACTTCTTAATTTGCCGGTACTTATTGGTATAAAGATTGATGAACGTAACTAATTTAAAAAGATTTATATTTCCAATATTAGGTGTAAATTTTGGTAATTAGGAACTAATCATATGACATTTGTTTCGAATATCATAATATTCAACGACATTTTGCTTCAAATATCTTTGTTTCAACGACATTTTGCGCAAAAAATCACTATTTTAATGATATTTTACGTCAAATGTCATCATTTTTATGACATTTTTGCGTCCAATGTTGATTTTATAATATTTTTGCGTCAAATAACACTGTTCTTACGATATTCTCTCATGAATTTGAATTTTTCTCACATTTATTTCAAATGTAACTAAATAAATATCATTGCATCCTCAGTAGGGCTGACAATTTCACCCTAACTCGATGGATATCCCTCCACCTGACCCGATTATATGGACGAGAAACCGACAAAACACGAATTTTAATCGGGTGACGGATGAATCGGGTGACGGATAGGGTCGGATTCGGGTGTACATACATCCAACCCACCACCCGATCCACCACCCGACCCATCCATCCACATGTTTATAAATTAGTTATTTTTTGTGTAGTTCAGTGATAACATACCCCTGACTCATGTCGTTATTAGTACTTGGTTGTATTTCCAATAGTTGTCTTTATTTTTCTAAAGTGAATGGAAATTCTTTTTCAATTTCAACATGACAATAACGATGATTCCTAGTATCAAAAATGTTATTTTTGTACTACGTTATACATAATTGACATTTTCTATGTTGAACATCGCTCTATATATGACTATAACTGTTAGCAATATAATAGGTTGAGGAATATACAATGGGATCAAGATCAAATTATAATGGTAAAGCAAGATAGTATGAAAACTGAAAATAAACCAAAAGTACCAAACTGATTATGCTATAATTTTCATCCGCGAAGCACCCAATCCACCCGATTCACCCGTGGATGATGGGTGGATCGGATGTGGATGAAGAAAAAATAGGGTGATGAATGGGTCGGGTGATGGATAGATGGTTGACAGATGGAGGCGGATTGAGCTCCACCCGATCCACCTCCGATCCATTGCCAGCCCTAATCCTCAGTTTCTTATAGTGAATGATACTAATAAAATCCGCAATTCCTCCAACTACTCATGTAGAAATCTAGCTTCTATATCCTTTCTTCTAAAAGCTTAATAGGCCGAGATGAAACTGAAGCCTGGATGTCTATTCTTGTATTTCTTTTTTCGAAATAAAGGAGAATTAATACTGCGTCCTCTATTTTCAATTGAACTAACCTAGGATGGTTGAGCTATAAATTAAATAATTCGATCACAATAGTTGTAGCAACAAACCTAAGCTAGCATATGACATAGGTAAAACCAAATATGGCATCGAAGTTCTTATCATCACCTATTTGATATAAATAAAGAAAATTATAATAGTCTATTTGGCCAAACTTCTAAAATCAGCTTATTTTGAAAATTATTTTTAAAAAAAAATACTTTTGATGAGAACCAGTTTGTCTTTGACCAATTAATTTATAAAATATTTTTGAGCAACAATTAGTATTTGACCAAGCGTTTAAAAAATTCTCTAAGTGTATTTTTCTCAAAAGTGTTTTTCAGAAAAGCTACTTTTTAAGCTTCTGAAAACCAGCTCTGGCTACTCCCCATAAACACTTATTTTCTCCCAAAAACTTAGTCAAACACCTTAATTTTTAAAAATAAGCACTTTTAGACAAAAAATAAACTTGGCAAACAGGCTATAAAAGTATGGTAGTTGTAAACGTACGTGGTCATGTGAATAAGTTCTTCTCGCCTATTTGATATAAAGAAAACTAAATTTAGAAATGAAATTATTTATGTGTTTATTATGATTGATTGCTATATCTTTAGGAAGTACACATCGAATCGAATTAGGTTTAACATGGCTAATAAATATGAGCTGCTTATAAGATACTTAAATAACTGAAGTGTGGCCAAGAATTATGACCACTTCATCTATAATTCTATATAGTCATATATGTGAGTATGGCCATGTCAATTGTTTACCGTAACTTTATATATTAATTTATCAATAGAACAAAATATGATGCCGGAAGATCTATTTATATTTTACTTTTTCAGTTCTTTATCGATTATCCACATATGCGTGTGTGTATGACTATGATGTACTCAAATTTGTTCACAGGCAAGAATTATGTCGACATCTATCAAGTTATTGATGGTTTGTTTCGTAAGATTGTATTAATCTCCCTTTGAAGAGTCTTTTTCATTAATATAAATATATATAGTGTGTACAATATGAAATTCTAATACAATGAGGATCTTATATCTACCATAATTATACAATATTAAATATTACAAAATATATGAAATATATTTTATTAATATACGTTAATATGTTTATTGGATATTCACTAAAAAAAACTAAAATTAGCTACGATCTTCTTCGCTATTTCGTCGCTAAATAGATCGTAGCGAGCAAATATTTTTTATAATTTATCCCTAAATAGGATTAGCCATACGTATTTTGTTATTATCTATTGAATTTATCCCTAGCTAGATCGTGTTTTTTTAGTAGTGATTGGTGTAATAGAATAATACATAATGGTTTCTTTTATTTCGAAAGTGTAAGAATGAATTTTGGGTCTAACTCAACCCCAAACTAGCTTGTAAAATAAGGATTGTCCAAGTCTATATAAGGAGTTCATGTTCTCATTCTATTTCCGATGTGAGACTCTTAACAGAAAGTTCTCGTGACATGATGACCGGCAGATATGGTGGATTTCATGCAGAAAACAAATGTAACAGCTAAAAATGGAAGCATGACGTTAAATATTTTAGTGGAATCATGATGTTCTTATTTTAAATATAGTTCGATACAACAAGTTTCAATGCTGTCGAGGTCCACCCTATTGAAGATTGGGACCGACCTCGGACTCAAGACACTGACGTCGGACCCAAGTCGTCAGTTTTCTAGTTTAAATATAATAGTTTTATGGTAAAATCTTAGTCTAAGTATATTTGGCAAATTGTAATTTATTAGAATAAGGTTTCTTGTTAGATTAGGAATAGGAGGACTTTTACCTCTACATAAAGATGCCATCATGATGAATGAAAACATGAAATAATTCTCTCAATATTTTTCTTCTCTCTAAAATTCCATCACTTATTGATTTTAACATGGTATCATAGTCACGTTGAAAGAACACAAAATCCTAAATAATGGCAAGTGACGGAGAAATCAGTGATAAAAACAAAGGAATCACTGGTGAAGAAAACAAAATTCAAAAAAAAATCTCCCCATATGACATTACGTCAAATGATAATCCCGTAATTGTGGTAACACAAGTCCAATTGAAGGGAAAGAATTACGAAGAATGGGCTTGATCCATGAGGACGACCCTAAGAGCAAGGAAGAAATTCGGCTTTGTTGATAGTACGATCAAGAAGCCGGATGAAGAATCACCGTACTTGAAAGACTGGTGGACTATAAACTCTTTATTGATGTCGTGGATTCGTAACTCCATCGAACTAACTCTTCGCTCAACGATCTCGCATAAATAGAAAGCATAGGAATTATGGACGAGCATTCGGAAATAGTTCAATGTTATCAACGGACCTCAGATGCAACAACTGAAAGTAGAACTTGCGGAGTGCAAGCAGAAGGGAAGGACCATAGTGGATTACTATGGAAAACTAACCAAGTTATGAGAAGAATTGGCAAACTACGAACAGATTCCAACTTGCAAGTGCTAAAAGTGCATGTGCAATCTAGGGATGATCTTGGAAACCAAAAGAGAAGAAGAAAAAGTGCATATTTTCCTCATGGGATTGGATGAGGCAATGTATGAAACGGTGAGATCGAATACACTGGCTCAGGAACTGTTGACATCATTGAACAAAGTGTAACATCCCATAATTTTGAGCGATGGTTTGAGCACCTAAACGTAGGCAAGTAGACCAGGGCTTCAGAAAAAATATGTTATAATTACGTATGCTAATAAAGAGATTAGTATCTATAAGGATAAAACCCCGAAATAATTTTGGACGTAACAAGTGTGACGATGGGGATTAATAATAATAGTTGTATATCCCCAAAGAGGTTATGAACTAGTGTCATATCACCAAATTATGACACTGAGTATATGAATGTCTTATAAGTTATTAAGATTTAAGTGAATTGGGATCACGAAATTAATTATGTGTGTGATTGATAAATTATAAGGAGACAAGTCACTTAATTAAGGTAGTAGGGTGGCACGTTGGTGGGTATGTGGCATCATTTGGGATGACTCCACCGCCAAAGATTGGCTAAGTGGAAGACCAAATGATAAGAACCCATTAAGGACATTTAATAAATGGTTAGGCATGCTTTTAAAAGGGACAAAAAGAAATATTACGATGAGATCTCACAAAGTAATAAGAAGCAATACGTTAATAAGAAGCAAATCGTGGTTCATTGCCCCGTTTGTACGAATTGAAACGAAACAACATTAGCTACTTAGAGAGGAGAGGAAACAGTCCACTCATCTCGGTCATTTGGAAAAAAATTGATTCTTTTCATTTCTTTGATCCCGTGCTATGCTCTGAAAATTTTCGGCTAAGTTCTTATTTTTGTTAAGGTTTTCTCCACTTATCGAGGTATGTTAAGGCGAATTATTTCTTCTTTTGGCATATTCCATGTAACGAAATATAACCGTGATATTATTCCATAAATTACTCTACTCTTAGTAGTTAAGGAATGTTCGTACTATTGATTCCTATGTTAAAAGCATGTCTAATTATGTTCCTAAATCCTTATTGAGGTATATGGGAAAGATGTTAATATTCCCAATGTTAGCCGAAGGCTATGATAAAAGCATGTCTAAATATGTTTCCAAGACTTTATTGAGGTGTATGGGAAAGATGTTGATATTCACAATGTTAGCTGGGGATACAAGGATATTATGTCATCCGATAAATCAGAAAATATTTTATTGTCATTCATGCATTTTCATTTGCATTATATTCATATATTACCCTGGACCCACATGTGCTATGCACACTACTATATGATAAATATTGTATATATGTAAGGGATATGGGGAAAGAGAATGCGTTATATACACACACCACCTGCAGCTGGTACAGACTATCACGAAAGAGCCCGAAGAGGCCAATATTGATGCCCTTGTATGGCCAATATGATAATGAAATGATGCCCACAGAGACTGTTATGGACAGAAAAATGACCTTGTGTGGCCAATATTTATATGTATACCGCATTTGCATTGTGCATAACATTCAGGCATATGTATTAGGGCCCTAAAAGGCATTTACTGTTGTTCGGTTGTTTCTGTTTCTGTTTTAGTTATTGTTATATCCATGTTATACTATTATTCATGCCTTACATACTCAGTACATCAGTCGTACTGACGTCCTTTTTGTCGGAAGATGCTGCATTTCATGCTTGCAGGTTCACGTAGACCGGATGATGAACCACGTTAGTAGGTTGCTGACTCAGAGGATTTTGGAGCACTCCCCTTGTTTCAGAGTGTCGGTCTAATATTCATACAATATATTTTTGCTTGTATATATAGGTATGGCGGGGCCCTATCCCGACCCTTTTGATGTCGTATACTCTTTAGAGGTTTATATACAGGTGTCCTGTATGTAATAGTCTTGTATGGCCTTAGTATATATATAAGTTGGACTTTTTTGTTAAGGTTGTACGTAATCCTTTTCGGCTTAGTTCATATTTAATTATGACTAGGTGTTGCCTGTACGAGTGGTGGTATCCGGCGGATGGGGTTCGAATGCCCGTCACGGTCCTCCGGTTTAGATTGTGACACAAAGTCTATTCGAAACTAGTACAGGAAGAGCGTGTGAGAGGACTCACACTTAAAATGAAGAAACTGAGTGAAACCATGACCGTTTTCATTCAAAGAAGAAATATATACCATGATCAAGATGAAGGGAATAATGACGGTGCATTCTGCATACATTGCAAGAGATTCAGACACATTATGGAAGAATGCTTTCAACTCATTGGGTATCCGGAATGGTGGCCGGGAAATAAAAAGGGAGACAAAAAATCCGGAGAAAGAGGACGAGGTCAACAACATCAGCAGATGGGAGGTCCAGGATACGGTCGCGGAAGAGGCAACTAACGAGCTAACATTGTTGTTGTCAAAGATATACAGGCGGAGATAGACCAAATGAACACAAGAGGAATAGGACCTCACAATCCGGGCGAAGAAATCCGGAAAACGGTTATTCACATGTTGAATTCACAAGGAATAAATTTGAATGGCAATATGGTAAGACCGAAAACTCATCCTGGATTATTAACTCCGGAGCTACCAATCACATGACAGATAATTCAGAGAAACTGAGCGATTAATGGGATATTCCTGAGTGTTCGGTTGGGCTTCCAGATGAAAGCATCTCAGTGGCCAGAAAGAAGAAACAATCAGGCTAAATAATAGGATTTGGTTGAAGGATGTCCTCTATGGTCCAGACTTAACTTGCAATTTAATTTCTATATAACAACTTGTTGATCATTTATATTATTATGTAAATTTTAACAAAACTATGTTTGTTATACAGGACTCCACCAGGAGGAAGCTTCTTGGAACGGGTGAGTGATGAGGTGGATTTTACTATTTCTAGAATGTGTCGCGGATATAAGCTATGAAGGCGAAGGCAGTTGATTGATTTGATCTTTGACACAAATGGTTAGGTCATCCTTCTGCACAAGTGGCAAAGTCTATTACGACATTAGGTTTAAAAGAAAGTAGTTTTAGTTTAGACAAAGAATGTGATGTATGCTAAAGGGAAAAACAAACAAGAAATGTTTTTCCTTCAAGTGATAATATAACTTTCGATATTTTTGATATGATTCATTGTGATTTATGGGGGCCGTATAGAACACTTTCTTCTTGTGATGCTTCATATTTTGTTACCATTATGGACGATCGTTCGTGAGCCGTGTGGATTTTTCTTTTAGTTGATAAGAAAGAAGTATCCCAAACCCTGAAAAAATTTATTCTCACTGGTGGATAGGCAGTTTGGTAAAAAGGTTAAAATTGTTAGAAGTGATAACGGAACTAGATTCATATGTATGAAGAATTGCTTCTTTGAACATGATATTCTTTTCCAAACTTCTTGCACAGGGACACGACAACAAAATGGAAGAGTTGAAAGAAAACACCATCATATTCTTAATGTGGCATGGGCATTGAGGTTTCAGGGTCATCTTCCGATCATATTTTGGTGAGAATGCATTTTGACTGTGGGATACTTAATCAACAGAACACCATCATCAGTGTTGAATAGAAAAACCCCCTATGAAATTTTATACAGAGAAGCACCTCATTATGATCACCTACGGGTGCTAGGGTCGATGTGCTGCGCACATACGAAGGGAAAAACAAGAGACAAATTTGAGAATAGGAGTCATAGGTGTGTCTTCTTGGGATACCCATACGGACAGAAAGGTTGGAGATTTTATGACTTGAAAAATGATGAGTATTTAGTCTAGAGAGATGTGAACTTCTACGAGACTAAGTTCCCTTTTGCCGAAGGAAAAGATAATTTGGTTGAAAATATAGAAGTGATCCCGGATGAAACAAATGAAGAAAGGAATCAACATGATTTTGAAGAAGAACAAACAGATAATGTAGGTACGAAGAAAGCTCGAATAGTAGAAATCTGGACATCGGATACCAAACCTACGGATCAGCTAGAATTAGATCGGACAGATACTAGTTCGAATAATAAAAAAAGTGGAAGAAATATAAATGGAAGGTACACGGACTAATGAAAATTCATTAGAGGAACGATTGGGTCAGGGTCAACGACAGAAGCATGACTCAGTTTGATTGCGTGACTACGTTACCAAAAAATTCTGAAAAGAAAGTCCATCGACGAGTTCGCCCGATCCTTAGAAACCCTCAGGTGTGCCTTATCCTTTAGCTCACTATATATGATGTGATAATTATTTTTCATAACACCAAAATCCTTCTCGGAGGCCATGAAGAAAGAATGTTAGAGAAAATCCATGCAACAAGAAATCCAAGTATTGGAGGACAATGGCACATGGACATTGGAAACATTACCGATGTTAGGAAGCAGTACTAATGCATCTCGGTTCGTGTCTGAGTGGCGGAATACCTTCTTCTGAAAAGGACAAATAGATCTTATAAGGATAAGAAAACACTTGGATGTAGATGAGTGTACAAGATCAAATACAATTCGGACGGACTAATTGAACTACATAAAGCCCGGTTGGTCATCTTCAGTAATAAGCAGGAGAAAGGTATAGACTACAATAAAACATTTGCTCCGATTGTGAAGGTCGTGACCATTCGAACCTTCTTGGCGGTAGCAGCCGCTCGAAATTGAGAGTTGCATCAGATGGATGTTCATAACATCCTTTTGCATGACGAATTGGCGGAGGAAGTTTATATGAATTTATCACCAGGATTCCATATATCTGGTCTGGGACAAGTATGTCGACTCTGAAAATTCTTTTATGGGTTGAAACAAGCCCCACGGTGTTGGTTTTCCAAATGGTCAAGTGCTTTGATGAAATATGGATTCAAACATTCATACTCCGATTATTCACTCTTCATGAACCGGGGGTACACAACTTAACGTCTTAATTTATGTGGATGACTTGATTATCTCCGACAATGACCATAGTGCAATTGCATGGTTCAAAGATTATATGCGAGCCTATTTTCACATGAAGGATTTGGATCCCCTGAAATATTTTCTAAGGGTTAAAGTTGCACGTGGACCAATTGAATTATTTCTTTTTCAATAAAAATATGCCTTGAATATAATCTCGGAGTCCGGGTTGCTGGGAGCAAAACCAATTAATACGCCCATGGAACAGAATCATAATTTGGCGTTGGCCAAAGGGGCTAATTTGGAAGATCTAGAATCATACCGATATTTTGTTGGTAGATTGATATACCTCAGTTTTACAAGATCGGAGTTGTCCTATTGTGTGCATGTTCTGTCCCAATACATGCACTAACCAAAGGAAGCACACTGGAGAGAAACTCTCCGGGTGGTAACATACTTGAAGAAGAACCCTAGGCAAGGAATTGTGTTGAGGAAGGATTGTGATCTCCGGTTGTATAGGTGGTGTGATGCAGACTGGGCTGGATGTCCGTTGACCCGAAAGTTTCTCTCCGACTAGTTTATCTCCCTCGAAAATTCACTGGTGTCATGAAAAATAAAAAGTAACACATTTTCTCTCGCTCATCAGCAAAAGCTGAATACCGTTTAATGGCAATGGCGGTTTGTGAATTGAAATGGTTGAAGAAAATCCTACATAGCTTTGGCGTCGAACATAAATCTCCAGTAAATATGTTTTATGATAGTTAAGCAGTATTGAATACTGCACGAAATCTGGTGTACCACGAACGGACTAAACATATTGAAGTTGACTGTCATTATGTCTTGGACGCACTCCAATTTGGCATAATACTTTCGAGTTATGTGTCAACCAACGAACAATTGGCCGACATATTTACAAAGGCTTTGGAGAAATCACAACATGAATATATGCTTGGCAAGTTGGGCATTCGATACCCCATGCTCCAACTTGAGGGGGTATTGAAGATTTGGACCGACCTCGGACTAAAGACACCGATGTCGGACCCATGGCACCGATGTCAGACCCAAGCCGTCGGTTTCCTAATTTAAATGTAATAATTTTATGATAAAATTCTAGTCTAAATATATTTGATAAATTATAATTTATTAGAATAAGGTTTTCTTGTTAGACTAGGAATATGAAGACTCTTACCCCTAAATAAAAAGGTCATTATGATGAATGAAAGCAAGAAAGAATTCACCCAATATTTTTCTTCTCTCTAAAATTCCGCCACTTCTTGATTTTAACACACCCAAATTAAACATTTGGAATTATGTATATATTGTTAATCCATACGGTAAATGTACATATATTTTCAATTCAAAAATATTGAGCAATCAACACTCTCATGCTAGGGAAAGGTGTAAACATCCCCATCATATGTTTAAGTTCAATTTACACAAATTATATTTTGATGTGTTTAAGTTCAGGTCGATTAAAAGATAACTGCATCTTAAGTTTGTTTAATTACTAGTATTAATAATTTGTAATAGTGTAAAAAATTATTATAATATTTTTTTATGATTGAATTTCGACAGAAAGGGAACATGAGGATTTTCAAGAGGGTCACTCTCTTACTATTCTCTCCCGGACACACTTTGATTTGTAATTCTAATTATAGTGTATATGTTGAATTATATCCTATTTGCACTAGTCTAGTAGTTCCATTTTGCTCCCAAGTGATCTCAACTAATTAATATATATATATATATATATATATATATAAATTAGCTTTACTATTAACCTAAAGGGAAATAACTCTTTAGGGAGTACTACCATGACAAAGAGATCTTTATTTATATATATATATATATATATATATATATATATATATATATATATAGTATCTCTTTGGTACCTGTTAGATGATATTAATCCCTTGGGGAGTCTTTCATTAATATCAAGGAATATATAGAGTACAATATTAATCTCTTATACAATAGGAATCCTAAGCCTATACAAAAGAGGAATCCTAGTCTTACCATAATTATATTTACACAATATATGGAAATATTCTAATTATGGGTAGGGAATATATTGTTTCCTATATTTACACGTTTACACACCCCCTCAGTCGGAGCGGGAGGAGGCCGGACGCTGACACTGGATCTGAAGTCAAGAAATAACTGTCTAGAAAGTCCTTTGGTAAATATGTCTGCATACTGATAGGATGATGGAACATGTAACACTCTGACTTGGCCTAACGCAACTTTCTCATGAACGAAGTGTAGGTCTATCTCAATATGCTTGGTTTGCTGATGTTGAACCGGATTATGAGAAAGATAGATGGCAGAGATGTTATCACAATACACAATAGATGCCTGACGCAAAGGACACTGAAGTTCTAACAGTAAATTTCTGAGCCAACAAATCTCAGCTACTACATTTGCAACGCCTCTGTACTCAGCCTCGGCACTGGAGCGAGATAGGGTAGCCTGTCGCTTGGCAGACCAAGAAATCAGATTATCCCCTAAGAAAACACAAAAGCCGGAGGTGGCGCGTCGCGTGTCAGGACACCTGCCCAATCTGCATCCGTATATGAAAGCAACATGCAGTGCGAGAGGGGTATATGTGCAAACCATAATCAAGAGTGCTCTTAATGTATCGAATGATACGCTTAAAAGCAGTGAAATGAGACTCCCTAGGGGCATGCATGAATAAGCACACCTGCTGAACAACATAAGCTATGTCTGGCCTGGTGAATGTGAGATACTGAAGTGCACCTGCAAGGCTCCTATACAGAGTAGGATCAGAGACTGGAGCACCATCCATAGCACTGAGCTTAGATTTGGAATCAACTGGAGTAGACACCTCTTTGCAGTTCGCCATCTTAGCCCTGTACACAATCTTTTCTGCATACTTACGCTGACACAAGAACATATGATTGACAGACTTGGTCACTGATATCCCCAAAAAGTAACTCAGCTTCCCCAAATCAGTCATTGCAAATTCGGACTTGAGCACGACAATAATCTCATTTTTCAATCTGTCGGAGGAGGCAATAAGAACAATATCATCCACGTAAAGTAATAAGTAAGCAGTGCTACTACCTCGATGAAAACTGAAAAGTGATGTATCACTCTTGCTGCATACAAACCCAATCTGCAAGATATACCTGGCAAAGCGATCATACCACGCACGGGGGGCCTGCTTCAAGCCATATAGTGACTTACGGAGATGGCACACATAGTGAGGAACTGCTGGATGGGTGAACCCTGGTGGCTGATGCATGTAGACTGTCTCTCTCAGATCCCCATGTAAAAATGCATTCTTCACATCAAGCTGATGGATCGGCCAGTGTTTTCCCATGATTATGCTAAAAACTGTGCGGATGGTAGCCGGTTTGACAACCGGGCTGAAGGTCTCACCAAAATCAATGCCCTCCTGCTGATTTGTGCCATTAGCCACAAGACGGGCCTTATACCTCTCAAGATCCCCATTGTCTCTGAACTTGTGACGAAATAGCCACATACAACGAATGACATTCACCCTCTCAGGTCTAGGTACTAGATCCCACGTGTGCTGTTTAGTTAAAGCATTGAATTCCTCATATATAGCCGCATTTCAATTAGGGTCTTGTTTGGCCAATTTTGGGTTCTTTAGAAGTGGAGAGATGGTTTTGGCAGACAAGTTGAAATGGACTTTGGGTTTGAAGATTCCATGCTTTGAACGAGTTTCCATTGGATAGGTAGGGACAATGGATGGCGGAGTGGTGTCTGATATGGGGGGGGGGTAAAGTCGGATAAGGAGAAGGTGGGGGCGAAGCCGTCGGAGGCGCCGCGGCTCCTGGATCGAGAGTCGCGGCGCTAGAAGGTTGACAGGCTTCTCTGAAGTTTAGGCGTCGCGGTTCTGAAGATGGAACAGAGGATGTGAGTTGTTCAATTATGAGGGGAGAGATGGCAGACTCGTCAAGAAATGAGTAGTCCTATTTTTGGAATTTTAGAAGATTCGAAAATGGGAATGTGGTCTCGTCGAATGTGACGTGATGAGATATGTTGATCTGACGAGTCGACAAGTCATAGCATAGATAGCCCCTATGGTTCGGCGGGAATCCTAGAAAGATACATGGAGTAGACCTAGGAGCGAGCTTGTGAGGGGCGGTGGAGCTAAGGTTGGGATAGCACAGACAACCAAAAATCCGTAGATGATCATAAGAGGGGATTCTATGGTAGAGGATTTCGGTAGGGGTCATATTGTGAAGAGTGCTAGTAGGGAGAATATTTAGAGTGTATTCTGACATTTTAACAGCATAGACCCAGAAGGGTGGAGGGAGGGAGGCATGAATCAATAGGGTGCGAATCATATTGTTAATGGTGCGGATGATTCTTTCAGGTTTACCGTTTTGTGGTGAGGTGTGAGGGCAGGAGAAGCGAAAGACCATGCCATTAGTGGTACAAAAGCGGTGAAATATAGAGTTTTTGAATTCACGACCATTATCGCACTGAACTGATTTTATGCCTTTTCCAAATTGTGTTTGAATGAACTTGCGAAACTCAAGAAATTTGACAAACACTTCCGATTTAAATTTAAGAGGGTATAACCAAACGTAGTGTGAAAATTCATCAAGCAACACAAGATAGTATTTATGACCTAGAGAACTAGGGATATGAGATGTCCATAAATCGGCATGTATGCTATCAAAAGGAGCAAATGTAACACTAGTAGATGATTTAAACGGAAGACGAATATGTTTGCCTAAAGAGCAAGAAACACAATTTTGGGAAAGTTTCCCATTACAAGCAATGAAATTGTTGCCTCTAAGAAAATTAAACACTGGGACTCCTGGATGACCAAGCCTATTATGCCAGATTGAAGAAGAAACAGCCGCTAGAGTGACGGGAGCGCAAGATCTGGCAGCGGAGGTGGAAGTGAATGGATAGAGATCCCCCGTGCTATTGCATCTCGTAAGAGGTGTCCCCGTATGAAGATCTTTCACAGTAAAACCAAAAGGGTCAAAATCCACAGAGACAGAATTATTACGAGTAAATTGGCGGACATATATGAGGTTCTTAATCATGTGTGGGGCATATAGGGTGTTTTTGAGGGAGAAGGGTGGATGAGGAGGTTGTGTGTATGAGGTACCATAACCCTTAACTGGAATGCGTTGTCCACTACCAACTGTAACATATTGAGGATGCTTTAAACTAAATAGTTTAGGAATAGTACTGCATTGGGTGGCGTGAGATGTGGTGCACGAGTCCATGTACCAAGTATTGTCGGTGTTGCATAGAGAGGGTGTTGAGCGCTGACCCAACTTCGATGGAGTGTCATGGGAGGAGAATTTGTGGGACACGACCTTGGATGAAGTAGGCTGTTGTGGGGGCTGGGGCGGGGCCTAACAAATCGGGAGTAAGAATCTGGATTGTATGGGCTTCTGCATCTTGGAATGGACTTAGCGCCGCGGCTCAGGCCCAGAGGCGCGCGACTGCATCTTGAGGCGTCGCGGCGCTGTAGATGAACTGCTGAGGAGCCGCTGCCCAGTTATTTTGCGTTCTCTGTTGCTGTTGCTGTTGTTGGTTTTGTTGACCGTGACCCTTGCCACGACCACGACCTCCTCTACCGCCGTGGCCTTTTTCACCCTTGCCGCCGCCGCCCTGCCGCTGTTGGGAGTTGTCTGGTGGTGTCTGATCTTGGGGTTGCGTGTCGACAGCTAACACCTGCTGGGCGTGCTTATCCTGCTTAGCACGACGGGTTTCTTCGAGCAACAATTGTGAGCGAGCTTTGTTAAAACTCGGTAGCGGATCTGCCTGTTGAATTATGGTGGCCAAAGTATCATATTCGCCCTTAGTAAGGCCAGAAATCATTTGTAGCACCATTTTATCGTTACTGACAGGCGTGCCGATGTGGAAGAGTTGATCCGTTAGAAGTTTAAGCTACTTGCAGTACTCAGAGACATTAGAAAAGTTTTCAAGACGTGTTTTGTTGAACTGTTCTTCCAAATACACGGCACGAGTGTGCTCCAAAAAATTTTCGCAATCATGCATGCCTCTATAACGTGCTTGACCATATTGATGACACTATTCCGCGCCCTACGGAGGTTGATGATTCTATCTGGCATGAAATCTGACTCCACAGCCCTTGACTTGTGGAATCGTTTGGAGGAAATTTTTCAGGACAACAAGCACACTCGTGCCGTGTATTTGGAAGAACAGCTCAACAAAACATGTCTTGAAAACTTCTCCAATGTCTCTGAGTACTGCAAGCAGCTTAAACTTCTAGCGGATCAACTCTCCAACATCGAGACGCACATCGACGATAAAATGGTGCTACAAATGATTTCTGGCCTTACTAAGGGCGAATATGATACTTTGGCCACCATTATTCAACAGGCAGATCCGCTACCGAGTTTTAACAAAGCTCGCTCACAATTGTTGCTCGAAGAAACCCGTCGTGCTAAGCAGGATGAGCACGCCCAGCAGGTGTTAGCTGTCGACACGCAACCCCAAGATCAGACGCCACCGGACAATTCCCAACAGCGGCAGGGCCGCGGCGGCAAGAGTGGAAAAGGCCGCGACGGTAGAGGAGGCCGTAGTCGTGCAAGGGTCGCGCACAACGTAATCCAACAAAGAAGAATAACAACAGAGATCACAGAACAACTAATCAAGCCGCGGCTCCTCGCCAGCTCGTTTGCAGATTGCGGTGCTCTCAAAGACAGAGCCGCGGCACCTGGGCTCGTAGTCGCGGCGCCAAGTCCATTCCAGTACCAGCAGCCATACAATCCACATTCTTACCCCGGTTTGTTAGGCCCCGCTCCAGCCCCACAGCAGACCCACTTCATACAAGGTCAGGTCCCGCAGCCCTCCTCCGACATGACACTCCATCGAGTTGGGTCGGCGCTCAAAGACTTATCTATGCAACAGCCTGACAATACTTGGTACATGGACTCAGGCACCACATCTCACGTCACCCAGTCTGCAGGTACTATTCCTAAACTGTTTTGTTTAAAGCATCCTCAATATGTTACAGTTGGTAGTGGACAACACATTCCAGTTAAGGGTTATGATACCTCATACACACAACCTTCTCATCCACCCTTCTCCCTCAAAAACACCCTATATGCCTCACACATGATTAAGAACCTCATATTTGTCCGCCAATTTACTCGTAATAATTCTATCTCTGTGGATTTTGACCCTTTTGGTTTTACTATAAAGGATCTTCATACGGGGACACCTCTTACGAGATGCAATAGCACGGGGGATCTCTATCCATTCACTTCCACCTCCGCTGCCAGATCTTGCGCTCCCGTCACTCTAGCGGCTGTTTCTTCTTCAATCTGGCATAATAGGCTTGGTCATCCAGGAGTCCCAGTGTTTAATTTTCTTAGAGGCAACAATTTCATTGCTTGTAATGGGAAACTTGCCCAAAATTGTGTTTCTTGCTCTTTAGGCAAACATATTTGTCTTCCGTTTAAATCATCTACTAGTGTTACATTTGCTCCTTTTGATATCATACATGCCGATTTATGGACATCTTATATCCCTAGTTCTCTCGGTCATAAATACTATCTTGTGTTGCTTGATAATTTTTCACACTACGTTTAGTTATACCCTCTTAAATTTAAATCGGAAGTGTTTGTCAAATTTCTTGAGTTTCGCAATTTCATTCAAACACAATTTGGAAAAGGCATAAAATCATTTCAGTGCGATAATGGTCGTGAATTCAATAACTCTATGTTTCACCGCTTTTGTACCAATAATGGCATGTTCTTTCGCTTCTCCTGCCCTCACACCTCACCACAAAATGGTAAAGCTGAAAGAATTATCCGCACCATTAACAATATGATTCGCACCCTATTGATTCATGCCTCCCTCCCTCCACCCTTCTGGGTCTATGCTGCTAAGATGTCAGAATACACTATAAATATTCTCCCTACTAGCACTCTTCACAATATGACCCCTACCGAAATCCTCTACCATAGAATCCCCTCTTATGATCATCTACGGATTTTTGGTTGTCTGTGCTATCCCAACCTTAGCTCCACCGCCCCTCACAAGCTCGCTCCTAGGTCCACTCTATGTGTCTTTCTAGGATTCCCGCCGAACCATAGGGGCTATCTATGCTATGACTTGTCGACTCGTCAGATCCACATATCTCATCACGTCACATTCGACGAGACCACATTCCCATTTTCGAATCTTCTAAAATTCCAAAAATAGGACAACTCATTTCTTGACGAGTCTGTCATCTCTCCCCTCATAATTGAACAACTCACATCCTCTGTTCCGTCGTCAGAACCGCGGCGCCTAAACTTCAGAGAAGCTTGTCAACCTTCTAGCCCCGCGACTCTCGATCCAGGAGCCGCGGCGCCTCCGACGGCTTCGCCCCCACCTTCTCCTTATCCGACTTTACCCCCCATCTCAGACACCACTCTGCCATCCATTGTCCCTACCCATCCAATGGAAACTCGTTCAAAGCATGGAATCTTCAAACCCAAAGTCCATTTCAACTTGTCTGCCCAAACCATATCTCCACTTCTAAAGAACCCAAAATTGGCCAAACAAGACCCTAATTGGAATGCGGCTATGTATGAGGAATTCAATGCTTTAACTAAACAGCACACGTGGGATCTAGTACCTAGACCTGAGAGGGTGAATGTCATTCGTTGTATGTGGCTATTTCGTCACAAGTTCAGAGACAATAGGGATCTTGAGAGGTATAAGGCCCGTCTTGTGGCTAATGGCACAAATCAGCAGGAGGGCATTGATTGTGGTGAGACCTTCAGCCCGGTTGTCAAACCGGCTACCATCCGCACAGTTTTTAGCATAGCCATGGGAAAACACTGGCCGATCCATCAGCTTGATGTGAAGAATGCATTCTTACATGGGGATCTGAGAGAGACAGTCTACATGCATCAGCCACCAGGGTTCACCCATCCAGCAGTTCCTCACTATGTGTGCCGTCTCCGTAAGTCACTATATGGCTTGAAGCAGGCCCCCCGTGCGTGGTATGATCGCTTTGCCAGGTATATCTTGCACATTGGGTTTGTATGCAGCAAGAGTGATACATCACTTTTCATTTTTCATCGAGGTAGTAGTACTGCTTACTTATTACTTTACGTGGATGATATTGTTCTTACTGCCTCATCCGACGGATTGAAAAATGAGATTATTGCCGTGCTCAAGTCCGAATTTGCAATGACTGATTTGGGGAAGCTGAGTTACTTTTTGGGGATATCAGTGACCAGGTCTGTCAATCATATATTCTTGTGTCAGCGTAAGTATGCAGAAGAGATTGTGTACAGGGCTGAGATGGCGAACTGCAAAGAGGTGCCTACTCCAGTTGATTCCAAATCTAAGCTCAGTGCTATGGATGGTGCTCCAGTCTCTGATCCTACTCTGTATAGGAGCCTTGCAGGTGCACTTCAGTATCTCACATTCACCAGGCCAGACATAGCTTTTGTTGTTCAGCAGGTGTGCTTATTCATGCATGCCCCTAGGGAGTCTCATTTCACTGCTTTTAAGCGTATCATTCGATACATTAAGAGCACTCTTGATTATGGTTTGCACCTATACCCCTCTGCACCAGACATGTTGCTTTCATATACGGATGCAGATTGGGCAGGGTGTCCGGACATGCGACGCTCCACCTTCGGCTTTTGTGTTTTCTTAGGGGATAATCTGATTTCTTGGTCTGCCAAGCGACAGGCTACCCTATCTCGCTCCCGAAATTTGAGTCTGAGGCGTTGCAAATGTAGTAGCCGAGATTTGTTGGCTCAGAAATTTCATCGTTAGAACTTGATGTCCTTTGCGTCAGGCATCTATTGTGTATTGTGATAACATCTCTGCCATCTATCTTTCTCATAATCCGGTTCAACATCAGCGAACCAAGCATATTGAGATAGACCTACACTTCGTTCGTGAGAAAGTTGCGTTAGGCCATGTCAGAGTGTTACATGTTCCATCATCCTATCAGTATGCAGACATATTTACCAAAGGACTTCCCAGACAATTATTTCTTGACTTCAGAGCCAGTCTCAGCGTCCGGCCTCCTCCCGCTCCGACTGAGGGGGTGTGTAAACGTGTAAATATATTCCATACACATAATTAGAATATTTTCATATATTGTGTAAATATAATTATGGTAAGACTAGGATTCCTCTTTTGTATAGGCTTAGGATTCCTATTGTATAAGGGATGAATATTGTACTCTATATATACCTTGATATTAATGAAAGACTCATCAAGGGAGATTAATATCATCTTACAATTTTTTTAAAGAAAATATTTTTCAAAAATTTTTAACCAAAAAACATTAAAAAAAAAGAAGAAAACATATTTTTCCTCCATACCAAAAACATCTTTAGATATGATTAGTTTCAAGGTTATAGAGAAGGTCTTTTTTTTTTTTTTGATATTCAGCTTCCCGGCTTACGCCAGACTATTCTTGGAGATAGTAGTCCTGGTCTCTCAACACTATTACCAGTAAATCACGGGATGTGCTTGAATGACAAGGGTATGAGAACAGAGCAACTGATATAGTGAAGGTCATTTCTCTTGCCGAAGCTAGCTGGTATAAAAGAAGGGGCTAGTGCATTTAATTAGTTGATTTAGAAGATTTAAGAATGTGTTGAGATTAATCATTATTCATTAGTTGACATTACTAATTAGCAAGTGCCAAGAGCTAATGGAAGAAAATTAATTATTCAATGGAGGAAGCTCTACGCATAGCTGCACGTGATTAGTATCCTCACTTACTATAACCAACCTCATCATCATTGATATGATTTACATCTCTCAATTCATCACCATAAAACATGAACATATTATATGTAAATGAACTTCAACATATATACTATTTGTTATGTTAATAGAATTTAATTTTATATATCCTAGTTGGGGTAGGGGGAAAGTATAGAGACTAGAGTGGTCTTTGTTGTTACATATATTAAAATTGACAAGAGACCATTAATAAGATAACATGGGCTTGCGTGCTGCTACTGACACAAGAGGCCCCAAACTTGGCAGATAAACAAGAGGAAAATTTCCTATTAGTCTTCCTTCCCCACTTGACTTTGTAATCTAACCTCTAGTTTGGGAGACATATGGAGAAGGACAGCTATCTCTCTATATATATATCTATAGTGCAAAGAAATTTCTATATTACTATCACATTACTTTAAAAAACATATGGGGAAACAATTAATAATTAAGTGGGATTAATATCCTAAAACAAAGTCACCTGCTACGACATATTAAAATAAAATTACTTATATTAAGTTTAAAAAATGAATTTAAGTTGTATACGATAACGGTATAATGTTTCTTATATATAATTCGGTTACATTTACAAGTAATTTTTATCATATGCATTAATTAGTTAGTTAATTAAAATGATAATTAACTTGATATCTTACATTGACCTACAATGATGATTTAAATTTTTTGTATACTATGAATTAAACCTATTTAAATAAGAAAATAATAATTACAATAAAATTAGTATGTACGATTAAAGGCCCAACTTTGTCATATTTTTATCCCATTTACCTTTGGCTCCATAAAAACTCCCATTGCTATCTTTTGTCTAAAATATGCCCTTCCACCACTAACTGTTTTCCACTATGGAAAAGTTGGTTTGACTTAACTGATATGGTGGAAGTTTTACTTGAGCCAAGGAAGTAATCTCTCCACCTTCTCAAGACACGAGTGAGAGCTGTATACACATCAACTTCTTCATCTCCACTTATAAAATTATACTGAATATATTGTTGTTGGTGATGATGAAGTCCACTTAGAAATATAAGCATATTTGGATGTTTAGTTATTTGGGGGCATGCTTCAAATTACTACAAAAGATATTTTATAAATAAATTTGATAGTTTAGGAATAAATTTGAATCTTTTGTTTGTTTGCATAACTCATCCATGATAAATGTTAGAGCCAACCTCGACAATCGTTAGAAGATTTTTTTTTAAAAAAATTGTTTTTATTACATAGGGGTATGAAAGGTGTAACGGGAGAGGGGATTATAAGGTGGGGAATTGAACCCCCATCAACAAGGTGAGAGTTCAGGTAGCCAACCAGCTGAGCTACTAGTTAGAAGATGCCTAGATACAACAACAATAATAACAAATCCAGTATAATCCCATAAGTCGTGTCTGTGGAGGATAGTATGTACGCAGACCTTACCCCTACCTTGATAAGGTAGAGATATTGTTTCCGAGAGACCCACAACTCAAAGAAAGAAGAAAAAGAGGTAGTAGCAACAAGCGGAAACAACAACAAAATAATGAGATAACCAATGCTAAAAAAACAACATATAGTGATAGAATCAAAGAATAAGAGAATACAAGAATAATGCTAAAACTCCGTATGTTCCAATTTATATGACACGCTTTCCTTTTTAGTCAGTCCCAAAATGAATGACACGTTTTCATATTTGGCAACAATTTAACTATAATTTTTTATCTTTTAAGCGTAATGAGACGATTTATAACCACACAAATATCTTTAATTTGTTTTAGACCATAAGATTAAAAAATCTTTATTTATTTCTTAAACTTTGTGCCCAATCAAATTATATCACATAAATTGAGATGGATGAAATATAAGATACGTGATTTCCATGGATCGAAAGATAAATAAATATAAGACAAACCGAATACTTCATGCTAAATTAATTTAACCTTAATCACAACAACCCATCCCACCACCCACCCGCCCTTCAAGTTTAAGCCCCTCATTCTCTTTCATCAATTCCTCTCTGAATAATGTTTCAAACTTTCTATTTAAAAACAAGAAAAGCCCACATCTTTCTCCCATGCACTTGTCTTCTTCACCTCCAACACTTATTCTTTTAGTGTTTCTCTCTCTGTCTTCTTCATGGTTCCCTTCTATCTCTGTCCATAACTTGTCTCTCAAACAGTCATCATCCTCTGCTCTTTTTAAACTCCCCACACCACATAGAACTCTCACATATTCATTCAAGATTTTATTACTATTATAACTTCTCTCTGACAGCTTAATTACAAACTCTTTCCTATTTTGGCGTATTGCCTGAAAGCTCAACGCTAGTTCTTGCCTTCTTAGTTTTCCTGACAATGTCAAGCCGAAGATCACGTTCGTCGAGACAATCAGGAGCTTCCAGAATAAGTGATGATCAGATTGCCGATCTCGTATCAAAGTTACAACTGCTTATCCCCGAAAGCCGCACTAGGTGTTCCGACAAGGTACCATAAATGCACATTTCGAGTTTATGTTATATACACTGACGGTCTAATTTTTTTTACACTATTAAGTTACATAATATGCATGATGAATTGTACTTATCATGGAAAAAATATTTATATTGTCTGTGGATATTACTTTTAAGTCCAATATTATTGTTTAGCTATTTATTTTAATTTGGTCATTTGTTGTCTTCTTTTACTTACTATATATGTTGTGTGTACAAATGAACACATTTTCATGAAGCCATTCATATTTTGTGTGGCCTTCATTCTTCTTTTTTGGGATAAGTTTGAGAGTCATATTCTCATGCCCACTAGCCCATAAGCCCCCCATTTAATACTGTGTTTCAGCATGTAGTATAGGACTTAATTTGTCACTTCATTACATTTCTTGGTAGAGTCACATGCATCATATATTTTCCTACATTTGATCTTATGTTAAAAACATAAAAGTGTATAATTAATTTGTTCTATATCATGTCGTGAGCATTTTCTAACTTTTATCGTACCAATTTTTTTTTTTAAAACAGGTTTCAGCATCCAAAGTGTTGCAAGAGACATGTAACTACATAAGAAGTTTACACAGAGAAGTGGAAGACCTAAGTGATCGATTATCTGTGCTTTTGGAATCTACTGAAAGTGATAGTGCTCAAGCAGCCATTATTAGAAGCTTATTTATGTAACACTATATTATTGTCAATATTGACAATAATTTCAACTGCTAGGTCTATTTGTACTTTTCTTTAGTTTCCATCTTGTTATTGAAAGTATGTATGTCCTAGAGATAATCATTATTAGGGACAAATGTACTTGAACACATTCGTATTATTACTAAGATTAATATTTATGATATTTGCAATTATTAAATTATTATTTGATTGTTTGTAATTATTCATTAATATGCATCACTTGAGCTTACGTTGTCATTAATAGAGTGAGATATTGATGATAGAGCGTAACTCTAAAATAGCCTCGACTAATGATCATCGAGAATGAATATCGATGATATGTTATAAGTCGACATGTGGTCTGCATCACATTCTTAGAAAATGTAGTATGTCTCACCTGCTACTTAGTAATGGTTACTAGTGATGGACACATGGATACTTTTGGAAAGTATTGGTATACCCTGCTGATAAACTATTTGTTAGACATGTCTAGAGTGTTATCAGCGTGTGGGATATAAAGGTCCTTTGACTTGAGGTCAATACGCACCTTGTTTACAGAGTAATGTACTTTAACCCTGTCCTAAGCTTAAACTCCTTATAGGATAAGACACGTCTTATGTTGGGTACATTATGATGTAAATTAGGGTGGTAATTGAGCCAAGAATAGGATTCATTCCTCGATTGGATATTCGATAGAGCACTCAACTTCTCAGTGATATTAGGTTGACCAAGTCATTGGCCAATGCAAGAGACATATTTAGAATATGATCTAGTTGTCGACTAATATATATGAGATAAAGTGATCAAGCCATTTGGATAGACACATGGCAAATCCTAAGCTTGATCGAGTGCATCGCGAATGAAAGGAATTTATCATCTCAAATAAAGGTTATGTTTGTTGGATTCATGTAAACGTACTTCATACATTGAGCTCGGCGTACGATGCAGTCTAGAAGTTCCGTATGGACCTTAATTGGATTAGTGTCGATATATGAAGGCCTATAGGGTCACACTATGTCGATTGTCTCTTCGATTTAAGGGTGTATTGAGAAAGTATTAAATATTCGATTTAGGATCGAGATATTTAAATTGATAATAACTATGGGATAATTTCTATTAGATGGAAATTATTTAATTAAATCAATATTAGATTTTGGATTTAATGTGCTAGATATATATATTAAATGAAAACGAGAAACAAAATTTACGTAAGGCGCCACGACGCCGACCCGACAGTGGGCCCAGTCAGACTGAACCATTGCACCTCGGTTTTTGGGCCAGGCTTAGAGCCCAACCCTAATCAGATTTTTGCCCAAATTTCAACTATAAATAAAGCACTCCCCATTGTCAATTAACACACCAATTCTATAAACTTTCTAGACTTAGAGTCTAGGACGAAACTCTCTCAAACCTCTGTCAAGATTTCCTAGGTTTCTTGACAGAGGAATACACCGTAGCATAGTGCTTGCAGTCGAAGGGATAGTCGCGTGTACTCCCTAAGTAAAGACTCTAGATAATACAATCTGTAAGTGGTCTAGTTTTATGTTACAGGTTTTGATTGTCATATAACCATACTAGAAGAAAATGTTGGGGTAAGTAGAACAAAATTTTAAACTTCCATTGTGCCTACTTATATGTTTTTAACCCAACAAAAATTCTACAGTGGTATCAGAGCCTAGGCTGGTTCAATAGTTATATAACAAATTGAATAACATAATAATATGGGTTAAACATAAAATTGGATTAAAACAAGGCTTCTTGAAATCCTACAAATCTTGGCTGAATGAAGTAGACCTTTTTATGTCACCCTAAATTATCTCCTACGCTAACTCGAGCAAGTCATTCCACTCTAACTCGAACTAAGCCAAACGTGTGGATATCCGGCTTATTGCACGGTGCACGACAAAGAACGGATGATGGTCGATATGTGCGTTATTGATAATAGTGGGTGATGACAAAGTATCTGTGATTTGATCCCTAAATTGGATTTAGGGCTCGAACGATTTTGATAAATCAACACAAAAATGTTTTGTCAGGACATCGGTGTTACAACCCTATGGTAGGGCGCCGCGACACTTGCTAAGGTTTCAAGGCGACGGCGCGGCTCCATGGTGGAGCGTCGCGGCCCTAATGCAAGCTGAAGGTTTCTGCCTTGCAAGCTCCACGACTCCATGGTGGATCGTCGCGGCACTAATGTATTGTAGAAGAAGAATTTCGGATTCTGCCTCACTGGAGTCGTGGCTCTAATGATTAGTGTCGCAGCTCCATCGGTCCAAAAAAAATCAGAATGTTTAACCCACGATTATTATTATAAAGTATCTTATTTGATAAGTATACTATTTATGTGCTAAATGTCAAATTATTTGTCATTTAAATTACTAGAATAACGTCGGCAAATAACTGTTTGGGTAGGCGGCACCCAGTATGTGTTTAAACCGCTTAATATTATGTTTGGGCAGGCGGTACCCAATAAGTGCTTAATAGATTTTCCATGATAATTAAGATGTTATATTTGATATAGCATACTATAGTTGATCTTAGTTAAAACCCTGAATTAAAATATTCCCTAAAATTTTAATACAAGTCTCATTTAAAATGAACGTGCCGTCCGTTATAATTGATTGTAGTGCAAAATCCTTTTCGGAGAGATGACTATTTATGCCACAACATTTGCTTTAAGTCTACGAGGACTCAGACTCTTTCATAGATGCATGTTAAATGTAGAAGTGTGTGATAAACCTTTATGAGTATTTACACCACAGTGTTTGCTCTATAAGGAAAAACTCACTTAGATATGTAATTGCAGTCGCATAACGGGGTTGACTTGCTAGGTTGTCTTGGCGCCACAATGTCGGACAAGCCGAGGGACACAGATTGATTGTTTAGAACATTCGGTCAAACAAGAGTTACAAATTGTTTGTAATTGGTTTGGAGACCTACCGGGTTATGCTATTAAAGTTATCAGCCACATCAAACGCGGAGATAGCATGAACCTGGATTTTGGCCCATTATGACCATATTTGATATGAGTCTGTATTCTTCCATGGGGTCGAAGAGTATGTTAAAATAGTAGGAGCTAATTAAACTAAAGTCCATGTTAATTAGTTAACGAATGTGTTCAATAGAAATTATATTAGAGTGTAATTTCAAGTCTATCTATTTCTTCAGACTATATATAGAATGTCGAATCTATCACTGAAAATGTTGGTCGAAACAAACAAGTTGACTGGATCAAATTACCCTGACTGGTTAAGAAATTTGTGATTGGTGTTAAAACTAGAAAGAATTGAGTATTTGTTAGACACAATGTTCCCCACAGTCTCTGCTGAAGATTATGTTGAGTATGCCATGTTTGACAATGTGGCTTATCAGAAACATCTAGATGATGCTACCTCGGCACAATGTGTAATGTTGTCCTCCATGACCTTGGAGTTACAGAGGCAACATGAAAACATGGGCCCCAACAAAATGCTAGAACACTTGAAGGGTCTCTATGACTCACAGTCTCAAACAATGAAGTATGAATTGTTAAGGGACATTTTCAAGTGTAAGTTGAACTATGGGGGTCAAGTGTCAGCACATGTTCTGGAGATGATTGGGCTGATAGAAACGTTGCCTTCGATTGGAACAAAACTGCCTGTAAATGTCTCTGTCAACCTAATCCTGAATTCACTTCCTGGTTCATTTGAGAATTTCATTGTGAACTTCAATATGAATGGGACCAAGGTAAGTCTTCTAGAGCTTCACAACATGTTGAAGACTTTTGAATCATCTACCTCTAAAGGTAAAGTCGTGTTCATGGTGGGCTCTTCTAGCAAGTTCAAACCCAAGGGTAAGAACGTGCAGAAGAAGAAGGGTAAGACAGTTGTTGCACCTACATTTATGAAACCTAGAGGAAGTGTTCAAAAGAAGGCAAAGGTAGCTTCGGATGTGTGCCTCAACTGCAAGAAGAAGGGGTACTAGAAGAAGGACTGTACAGCTCCATGAGGAGGCAAAGCACTAGGTGCTCCTGGCCCTACTGGACAAGGTATGTTTGTCATTGAAATAAACATGTCTATAAGTAACTCTCACTACTGGGTATTAGATACCGTTTGTGGCTCACACATTTGTAACAATGTGCAGGGTCTGATTGACAGTAGAAATGTTGGACCTTGGGAGGTAGACCTGCGCGTTGGAAATGGAGCACGAGTGGATGTTGAACGCGTGGGAACTTATAGACTAGATTTACCTTCAGGCTTTTGTTTAGAACTAAATAATTATTATTTTGTTCCCTCATTGACGAGGAATATTATTTCTATCCCAGTGTTAGACATTGAGGGGTTTTCCTTATTTATTGCCAATGACAGTTATGTACTGTCTTTTAATGGTTTTATTTGTGGAAATGCTCCGCTTGTGGATGGTTTGTATGTTCTAAACTGTAGTCGTGAAATTTTCAATGTGCAAAACAAACGAGGTAAGATAAGTAATCCAAGAAACCCCACCTACTTATGGCACTGTAGACTTGGTCACATCAATGAATCAAGGATATCAAGATTAAGAAAGTTAGACTACCTGAAACCATTTGACTTGGAGTCCTATGGTAACTATGAATCTTGCTTGAGAATAAAGATGACAAACAAGCCACTTTCTGGGAAAGGGGTGCGAGCCAAAGAAGTACTTGAGTTGGTCCATACTGATGTATGTGGGCCATTTTCAACTCAAGCTAAGGGAGGCTTCCCTTACTTCATCACTTTTACAGACGATTTCACAAGGTTTGGACATGTGTATCTTATGAAACACAAGTTCGAAGCCTTTGAGAAATTGAAGGAGTACAAGTCAGAAGTAGAGAAGCAAGTTGAAACATCAAGACCCTTTGATCAGATCGAGGAGGTGAATACTTAAGTAAACAATTTCTGGATTACTTGAAGCTTCATGGAGTCCAATCACAATGGACATCTCTTGGAATGCCACAAATGAATGGTGTACTTTGACTTGGGGTCAATACGCACCTTGTTTACAGAGTAATGTACTTTGACCCTATCCTAAGCTTAAACTCCTTATAGGATAAGATACGGCTTGTGTTGGGTGCATTATAATGTAAATTAAGGTGGTAGTTGAGCCAAGAATATGATTCATTCCTCGATTGGATATTCGAGAGAACACTTAACTTCTCGGTGATATTAGGTCGACCAAGTCAATGTCCAATGCAAGAGACATATTTAGAATATGGTCTAGTTGTCGACTAATATGGATGAGATAAAGTGATCAAGCCATTTGGATAGACACATGGAAAATCCTAAGCTTGATCGAGTGTGTCGCGAATGAAAGGAATTTATCATCTCACATAAAGGTTATGTTTGCTGGATTCATGTAAACGTACTTCATATATTGAGTTCATCGTACGGAGCAATCTAGGAGTTCCGTATGGACCTTAATTGGATTAGTGTCTATATATGAAGGACTAAAGGGCCACACTATGTCGATTGTCTCTTCGATCTAAGGGTATATTGAGAAAGTATCAAATATTCAATTTGGATATTTAAATTGATAATAACTATGAGATAAATTTCTATTAGATGAAAATTATTTAATTAAGTCAAAATTGGATTTTGGATTTAATTAGATGTGCTGAATATATAAACGAAAAACAAAAATCGCAATTTGACGTGTGGCGCCACGGCGCCTGACTGGTAGCAGGCCCAGTTCGACTGGGCCACTGCACCTCGATTTTGGGACAGATTTGAGCCCAGTCCAAATCTGATTTTTGACCTAGTTTTTTTCTATATATACAGTACATCTCATTTGTTAAACACATACAAGAATTACACCAATTATCATAAATAATTCTAGACTTATAGTCTAGGATGAAACTCTCTCAAACCTCTGCCAAGATTTCCTGGCTTTCTTGACAGAGGAATACACCATAGCATAGTTCTTGCAGTCAAAGGGACAGTCGCGTGTAATCCCTAAGTAAAGACTCCATATAATACAACCTGTAAGTGTTCATGTTTTATGTTACAGGTTTTTTATTGTCATATAACCATGCCAGTAGAAATTGTTGGGGTAAGTAAGAATAAAATTTTAAACTTCTGATGTGCCTTACTTATGTGTTTTGAACCCAACAAAACCATACAAGAACTCCAGTATATCCTTTAATCTACAGAAACGGACAGGATACTAGAGTTTAAATAAGTATAATCTGCACTAAGACACTTGTACAATTACCTCTATTCTTCATTAGTTGTAATTGATAGTATAATATATTGTAATTAGAATAATTGTAATTAGTATCTTATATTTTAGGTGAGGAAGATTAGTCTTCCATTAGACAAGCATAATAGGATTGTATATATATTGTACAATTGGAAGAATATTAATCAAGGAATTACTTTCCTACATGGTATCAAGAGTCTAAGATCCTTAGCCCTAATTCTTTCCTCCCTCTACACGATTTTCACCCTCTTTTTCTCCTAATTTTCGGCCAACCCTAACACAAAAACCCTAAACCACTTCTTCAACCTAGCAAAACCCTAGCCGTCATCTAAAAACCAACCCCCTTTCTCGGCTACCTCCTATCTAAAACCTTAGGTTTTTTTTCCACACCCAAAACATCAAACACTACTCCTTTCATTCTCTAGTTTGATTTCTTGTGGACCAATGGCCGAAAAACAAACATTTTATCCCACTGTTGCCGCTAATAACGTCAAGAACTTTATCTGTATAACTCTTGAAATAGAGAAAGGGCAGTATACCTCTTAGGCAGAATTGTTCAAAATTCATTATCGCGCTTATGAGGTAATTGACCATATCATCCCGTCCGAGTCACCGTCAGATACGACCACAGTTGACAAGAAACTATGGTCTCGGTTAGACGCTATAGTCCTTCAATGGATTTATGGTACAATTTCGAATGATCTTCTCCATACCATCTTAGAACCAAATTCTACGGCTTAACAGACGTGGGAACGGTTACAAATCATTTTTCAAGATAACAAAATTTCTAGGGTCGTTTATCTTGAACACCAATTTACAAATGTTAAACTGGATGACTTTTTCAACATCTCCGTCTATTGTGACAAATCAAATGTTGGTCCTTTAGTTGATTGCGGGGTTGAATGAATAATATGATGGTGTTGCTACATTCATTCATCGAAGAAATATGTTGCCTCCATTTTGTGAGGCTCTTTCGAGGTTAATTCTCGAGGAAACGCGGAAAGAAAAACAGGCATCCTCTTGGGCAACCACCGTCGGAACTACTCTCGTTTCCACCAACTTATCTTTCACATATTTCGAACCCCAAAATTCTGGTTCAAGGGGCCACGATAATCGTTCTAATAATGGTAAAAACGGGGTTCAAACCGTAACAATAAAGAAAAAAATAATGGTGGAAAGGGACGGGGGAGAGGCGGTGGCCAGTTCGAGAAGTAGCAGAAATCAGTGGGGGCAGTACCCACCATGACCATATCCGACCTCATCGTGGGACTGGCCTCATCCCTTTTCAAATTGCCAACCCGGTATTCTTAGATCTCATCCCCAACATGCGTTTGCGGCTCAGGCACCATCTTCTGCTGGTTATGCACCCACGGACATTGACAAGCCATGACCAACATGCATCTAAGTGTTCCTGATGAGTCATGGTATATGAACACAGGGGATACGTCACACATGACGACATCTAAAGGTAATCTCCCATCTTATTTTAATATGAGCAATAATAAAAATATTATTGTCAGCAGTGGGCAGGAAATTCCAATTCGTGGTATTGGTCATGTAACAATACCCTCTCCACACCCACCATTACACTTGAAAAATGTCTTACATGCACCAAATCTAATTAAAAACCTAATCTCTGTTAGATGTTTTACAATTGACAACAATGTTTCTGTAAATTTTGATCCATTTGTCTTTTTTGTGAAGGATTTTCAGACGGGGAAAACCACTTATGAGATGCAATAGCACGGGGGACTTGTATCCCATCACCTATGTTTCCAAAATAGCTTGAACAAACCATCAACCTTTGCTGCCATTTCTCCTACTATATGGCACAATCGATTAGCACACACAGGAGCACAAGTTTTTAAGAAATTTAGGAAGAATAATTCATTTTCTTGTAATAAACATTTGGACTCCTCTGTTTGCCAATCTTGTGTGTTTGGTAAACATGTTAAGCTTCATTTTGCATCTTCTAATTCTCATACTTTTATGTCATTTGATCTTGTGCATTATGATTTGTGGACGTCACCAGTTGTAAGTTCTGCGGGTCATAAATACTATATCCTCATTCTAGATGATTATTTGAATTTTTATGGACTTTTCGATTAGGGAATAAATCACAAACCTATACCATTTTTAAACAATTTAGTGTTTTTATCAAAACTCATTTTAGCAAAAGCATGAAATGTTTTCAATGTGACAATGGGGGAATTCATAAATGCCCACTTTAATGATTTATGTCACCAAAATAGGATGTCTTTGCGTATTTCGTGTCCACATACCTCACCACAAAATCGAAAATCCGAAAGAAAAATTCGAACGATTAATAATATGATTCACTCTATTCTTGTGCATTCATCCACACCACCAAAGTTTTGGCACCATGCACTTCAAATGGCTACATACCTTTTAAATATTCTTCATAGTAAATTGCTCTCCAATGTGTCTCATACATAAATGTTATATCATCATCTCTCGTCTTTTACACATTTGAGGGTGTTCAGATGTTGTGTTATCCTTTGTTTCAGTCTACTTCCATTAACAAGTTGCAGGCTCGTTCCACTCCTTGTGTATTTTTGGGGTACCGACAAAATCATAGGGGATATAAATGTTATAATATGATGAATGTAAAAATAATTGTATGTCGTCATGTGATTTTTGATGAGTCTACATTCCCGTTTGCTAAGTCTCGTATGGCATCCTCACCTTCATATGATTTTTGGACAATGGAATACATCCCATTTTACACCACCACCTAAATGTCCAAACCCATGTGGAACCAACCCAACAACAAGCCCAACAACTTTCGGCCCAACCACTAAATGGGATTGCACCGGAGACTACTACCTTGTCACCACTGGTCTCGGCCCAGTCCTGTTTCCGTGGAAGACATGCCTAATTGGGTCAGTCTACTACTACCTCAATCACGCCCTTAACTCAAACCAATTTTGGAGCCCAGCCCAATACTGATATTGCTACACTTTTTCCCTTGGGCCATAATCCATCCCCTCGGCCCAATCCCATACCCGAGAATCCTACTACCCAACCAGTTATGGAACGGCCTCGAACCATTGAAACACGTGCCATGCATGGGATTTTTTGGCCCAAACATCACTTTAACCTACTATCCTCCATTTAACCATCACCTCTACCAAAAAATCCCAAAATTGCCTTATCCGACCCGAATTGGAAAGCTGCCATGTTAGACGAATATAATGCTCTTATTACAAATAAGATGTGGGAAATAGTACCACGTCCGTCTAATGCGAACATCATTCAATCTATGTGGATTTTTTATCATAAAAAGAATTCTGATGGTTCTTTTGCGAGATACAAAGCTCGTCTAGTTAGTGATGGCAGGTCTCAACAGGTTGGGGTAGATTGTGGTGGAACATTCAGTCTGGTGGTTAAGCCAGCAACTATCCGGACTGTTCTCAACTTGACTCTTTCCAAATCTTGGACCATTCATCAGTTAGATGTTAAAAATGCATTCTTACATGGCACCTTTCAGGAGACTGTGTACATGCATCAGTCATTGGGTTTCTGAGATTATACACGTCCTGATCATGTTTGCCTATTGAAGAAATCCTTATACGGTTTGAAACAAGCTCCTCAAGCATGGTAAAACAGGTTTGCAAGATTTGTTACCAAATTGGGATTCTCTCACAGTAAGTCTGATCAGTCATTGTTCATTTATCAGAAAGGCACTGACATGGCATATATACTTTTGTATGTCGATGATATTATTCTCACAACATCATCCATTTCACTTCGCCTGTCTATTATGTCTCTTCTTGCAGCAAAATTTGCAATGAAGGACTTGGGTCCGTTGAATTATTTTCTTGACATTGTTGTTACTTAATATGCAGGTGGTCTGTTTCTCAACCAAAAGAAATATGCCGAAGAAATAATTGACAAGACAGGGACGTCATCCTGCGAACCCTCACATACTCCAATTGACACAATGGTGAATTTGAGTAAGGATACCTGAGCTCCATACAACGATCCTACCCATTATCGTAGCCTAGCAGGGGCCTTACAGTATCTGACTTTTACAGGACCAGATATTCCCTATGCGGTTCAATAAGTTTGTTTACACATGCATGATCCGAAGGAGGAACATATGAGATCTCTCAAAAGGACTCTACGGTATGTTCAGGGTACTCTCCCATTCAAAATTCATATGTATAAGTCCACCATCTCGAGTCTTTCTGCCAACACAGATGCAGATTGGGGTTGCTGCTCGGACACACGTCATTCTAATTCCGGTTTTTGTGTGTTCTTAGGTGACAATCTCATTTCATGGTTATCCAAACACTAATTCACATTGTCTCGGTCGAGTGCTGAGACAAAATACCAAGGGGTCGCCAATGTAGTAGCTGAATCATGTTGGCTCTGTAATCTATTGCTGGAGCTTCATTGTCCAATTGACAAAGCAACAGTCGTTTATTGTGACAATGTGAGTGTGATCTACTTATCTGGAAATCCTGTTCAGTATCAGCACACGAAACACATTGAAATGGATATCTTATTTGTCCAAGAAAATGTTGCCCGTGGTCAAGTCCGTGTTCTCCATGTGCCGTCCTGTTATCAGATTGCTGACATCTTTACAAAAGGTCTTCTGTGCGTACTCTATGATGATTTCAGGGACAGTCTCAGCATTCGAGAACCTCCAGCTAAGACTGCGGGGGAATGTTAGAGTAATTATGGGGCAATCCCATAATTACCTCTATTCTTCATTAATTTTAATTGATAGTATAATATATTATAATTAGGATAATTGTAATTAGTATCTTATATTTTATTGTAAGGAAAATTAGTCTTTCATTAGACAAGCATAATATGATTGTATATATATTGTACCATTAGAAGAATATTAATCAAGGAATTACTTTCCTACACAAATGGTTCCATAATAAGTAAACAACGGAATCTCAAATCAATAAGTACAAAGAGTTCCAAACAACTTGAATTCCCAGATAGAGACCTTTGAAACACAAATCATTTTTAAAGGAAATAAGTTCTTGCAAGTTCAAAATGCGCTGATACAATATTCATATTACTGACGTAATCTATTTTCTTCCTATGGCACAAAAAGAGAAGACATTGTTTAGAGTCTTTAGACTAGAATAGAATTGCACTCATGGGAGGTATGCACCTTCACTTCTCTAACCCGAGGAAGGTATAAGAGAATCTGAGAACTCCAACACTCAAATGAATCATTAAGTACAATACCAGACGTCACTTGGATCTGCAGATTACAAAATGTGGCTTGTGTAGAACATCACAAGTCAGCATCAATTATTTTCTACCATATCGCAATTTCACCAGTCGCAGATTTCTTTTACCCACAAAATTTAGCAATCTCTTCAATTTTCCTTTATTTTTCCTTAAATTCTTCCTGTGCCGTTGCCAAGCTATGTTGCTCGGACTCTTCAAAACTATTGACGGGTATGTGTCGGATCTTTCAAAAATAGTACATTTACTTAGTGCCTCGGGACTACCAGGAAGAGGAAGAAGGGCAGGGGTGGCGGGATCGGCTGGTCGACGCTCAGTTTGTCGAGAGGTGGTTGCGAAATCACCCTGAGATGGGCTATTCCGGGCCACCGTCGGCAAAACCGAGTGGGCAGCGTGTCCTTGATTGAATGCGGTGGGTGCGGGTGCCGAGGTTTGGGACGTCGAACTATGTAAATGATGAATTAGAAGAGGGGTTCATGCTATCATCTAGGAAGTTGTAGGAATGCCGAGGTGGCATGTTTAGGGAGGCAAAGGGGAATTGAGACTCATCAAATAGGACATGACATGAAATAATAATTTTACGGCTTGATAAGTCATAGCACGAGTAACCACGATGATTGGCAGGGTAACCCAGAAACACACACGGGGAAGACTGGGCTTGGAGTTCGTGAGTGGTCGAATGGAGAGGATAACAGATACATCCAAAAATACACAAGTGTTGGTAGGAGGGGTTCCTACGAAACAGAACTTGAGTGGGTGACCGTTGAGCTAGAGACATGTTTGAGATTATGTTTCGGAGTTAGGTAGCCATAGAGAGTGCGTAATGCCAGAATTGAAGGGGAATTTAGGCGTGAGCAAGTAGGGAATGAATTATGTTGTTTATGGTTCGGATTTTCCGTTTGGCTTTACCATTTTGGGAGAAGGTGTGAGGGCATGAAAAACGAAAGGTAAGACCATTTTTGGAGCAAAACTGTTTGAATTGGTTATTAACGAATTCTCTGCAATTGTCACATTGAAAACATTTAATGCTCTTTTCAAATTGTGTTTGTACGAAAGCACTAAATAAGGAAAATGGGGTAGACCTGAGATTTATTGCCAATTGGAAAAGTTCATAGAAAGTTGGAATAATCGTCCAAAAACAACACATAATACAGATGGCCAACCGTACTTAAAATAGGGGAATTTCACAAATCGCTATGTATGATATCGAAAGGCATTATAGTACAATTTGTGGATGCATAAAATGATAATTTAACATATTTCCGAAAAATACAAGATTCACATATAGGAGTCTTATAAATACGATTGCAGTTAATAAAATTATTGTTCTTAAGGGAGCGTAAAACGGGAAGCTCCCGGATGTCCTAATCTAGAGTGCCATAAGGAAGACGAAAGAGCAGTAAAGGTTGATGGAACTGAGGCTGGATTCTTGACGGCGTTTGAAATAGGGTAGAGATCTCTTGTGCTGTCATATCTCATTATTCGTCTCCCTGTCATAAAATCCTTCACAGAAAAACCAAAAGGATCAAAGTCAAGGGAAACATATTATCAGTTGTGAAACGTCGCACATAGATTAGATTCTTAATGAGTTTAGGGGCATAGAGGACATTTTTTAAGATTAGTAGTGGATGTGGTAGGGATAAGGATGAATGACCAAAACCGCGAATAAGAATGTCTTGTCCACTACCAATAATAATATTCCTATTTAAATTACTCAAATTGGAATAAGACGAGAGAGTACTTTGTGATGCCGTCATGTGAGATGTGGCTTCTGTGTCCATATACCAATTTTCGTCTGGAGCATTGAGTGACATTGTGTTCATAACTGCTTCAATGTCAGTCAATGAATAAGTTGAGGGTGAAGAGGGGTGTATGCAATGTAGTCATGTTGTGGACGTGCGTCGAGTATGCCAGGTTCGGCCTGTCGGGTCGGAGGTAGAGTCCACGAGGATGTCGGATATGGGAAATAAGGAGAAACCAATGATGGTGGGGCCTACGTAGACCATAGCGGGTAGGTAGTCCACGGCGGAGGCTGCTGCCACTGCCGCGATCAGTGCTGAATGTTTCCTGCCAGCGGGGACTGCCACTTCCCACCGCCGTTGTTGATGGAATGTCTTCTGCTGCGGCTCTTGTCGGACTACCGCCCTCGTCGATTGTTGCGGGTCAATCTGAACTGCTACGGGTCCCCGGGTTGGTGGTGCTAGCTACCGGAGTTGGAGGCTCGGTCGTCGGCGGAGGGCTCGACGGTGGTAGTGAGGGCGGTGTCTGCAATGCTGGCCTGAGTGGTGTTGCGCTTGATTTTTTGGGTTTTCTCAAGAATTAGCTTCGAACGAGCCTCATAAAACAGTGGTAACATCGTGCATTACTGAAGGATGGTGGCAACGTCGTCATAGGATTTGTTCAAGCCTGTAATAAATTGCATAACCAGTCATTGATTAGTGATGGGTGCGCCAACGTTGGAGAGTTGGTCAGCAAGCATCTTGAGTTCTTGACAATAGGCTGACACGTTTGGGAAATCATCCTGATGAACATCGTTGAACTAATTTTCAAGGTATAACGCTCGTTGAGTTTTGTTGTCATGGAAAATACTTTCCAAACGTTCCCATGTTTGGCGGGCAGTGGCATCAGTCTCAATGATGGTATGCAACAGATCATTAGAGATCGTGACGTATATCCACTGGAGGACGGCTGCGTCCAAACGAGACCAGAGTGCATCATCAGAAGTCGAAGCCGAGGGGAGGTCTGTGGACTTCGGTGTAGGAAGGATGATGTGGTCGATAACTTCATAAACACGATAATGGATCTTAAAAAACTCCGCCCACGAGGAGTATTGAGCCTTTTCCATCTCAAGGGTGACAGTGATGAAGTTTTTGATATTATTGACTGCAAGTGCAGGATGAAATTTGGTTTTGTCAGTCATAGAATATGAAATTTAGGAGGAAGAGAGAGGGAGAATGGTCGGAAAAACTAGGGTTCCGTCGTGGGGAAAGGGGCGGCCGAGAGAAGAAGTCGGCGGTTAGGGTGGGAGATTTAGGGTTAGGCTACTGATATCATAAAGGAATATGTTTCCTAATTTTATTGATGAATGCTTTACAATATATATATAGTATTACAAAAGTATTTACCTTGGTATAAACTAGGTAACTAATCAACCTAATTACAAAATGATTATAATTCTACCTAAAATAGGATATATATAATTAATACAATTAATGGAAGAATATTCGGGAAATATTCTATTATGTTAGAGTATTATTATCCTATCATTATCTACTTCTGAAGTAGCAACTTGCAAGCAGAATTTTCATCTCTTCAACCTGTGTTGCCCTGATCTCCATGGCAAACCCATAGAGATTACTTGCACAATTTTACATCAACGGCCTTCAGAGTAGAAATGTCCCTAAAAGAGATGGACCGTCTTAACTAAGATATATTACATCATTGGAGGAACTCTAAATCCATTGCTCTAAATGTTTTGCCACTCGTTCTCAACAATGTTCTTTCTTCTTCGTCACTGTGAGAAAACGTGCTACAAGATCAATTAAATTCCACTTCTTTTGGGAATATGATACACATTGTTCAGCAATTTTGTCAAAACAAATTCTATTCTCAACTTTCTCCTTACAAGAAACATTTTTTAGATGTAGGGGAACACTTTTTATTTAAAAGTGTCGAACCTCATCAAACAAAACAAAAAACAACTTCATGTGATAATTCACTGCCGCAGTTAGCATTAAGGAAACACTAATCAGGTAATCACATGCATTATTTTTCCAAATTATTATCAATAAAGCACTTCGAGCTCAGTAAAAGTTTATCAGCTTAGCTACTAAATCACGATTAACACTTTGATGAAGCTAGTGATCTCACTAATAGCATCATGTATAATATCTAATTGAAACACACAATGGTTCCTACTATCGTATTGTATTGTGTTGTTAGTTTAAATACAACTTTGATTTGATAGTTACTTAAATTTTATTGTATTATTAAATTTTATCATTATGAAACAACCAAAAATCTCATTTTGTGTAATAGCCAATTTAGTCTCATACCTACTTGTAGGTTTATCCTTCAAATTACATTATATACATCTAAACACTTAAGGGGTGGGCATGGTACAGTATCTACTGATTACGATATTGAAGTCAAAAAAATTTATATTGCGGTTTCGATATTATGATATTTAATATGGCATATGATATGCATTTTAAAAAGGTTTTAGTATACGATACGGTATATGATATTTATAAAAAAAATATCAAAATACTGAATATCATACCGAAGTATATAGTTACATATACAAAACATATATATTAATATTATAATACTAACAAATATATAAACTAGTATTAGTATAAAACCAATGACGTTGGAATTTTGACTAATATATCTTGATTGAATGTCTTTTTTGTATAATTAATTTACGAAGGGGGTTGTTTGTACTTTCTTTTGAATATCTTTACATGTGTAAGGTGTTAGTACAATATGATTGAGATAATTGTTGAATAGCTGAAGTCATAATTTTATATTATATGAGTATACGTAAGTTGAAATCGAACAAACTATGATTACCGATTTATCGTACGGCAAAATACTGAAACAGAACTTAAGAATATTGAACTATACCAATTTAATTTGGTATGATAATGATATCGTATTTTTTAAAATTGAAAATCATAACTACCGTATTGAAGTTTCAAATACTGTACCATACCCACCCCTACCTATACATATCCTTTTGGTTTCGAATATTTTTGGTGATTAAGGAAACTGTTAAGTTGGCATACAATTTTAGTCCATCCCTTTAATTTGTTTGTCTGATTTTGACTTAACACAGAGTTTAAAAAAGTAAAACAGATTTTTAAAAAATTTAAATTAAGGACATGTTGGATGTACCAAAATGTCCTTTAACCTTAATGTTTTAAATATGTCATGTGAAAAGTTGAAATTAAGTAGTTGTCTATAAAAAAATGTCATTCTTTTTTAAACTGACTAAAAAGAAAAGCAAGATAAACAAATTGAACCAGAAGGAGTATTTAAAAACTTTAAAATGGAATTAAAAAATGTCGGGTACACAGTGAAATAAAAATATTTTAATGTTATATGGTGTTGAGACCTATTTTCTTAAGTATCGTTTGATAGCTGGTTTGGAGGTGAGTTATGCATGTATTAAATTCTTTATAAGTAAGATCATGTTTGGTAGATGGTTAGCAAGTAAATTATTCATATATAAAATTAATACGTTATTTTAGAAACCCGCATAATTAATACATGATTAAATTTTAAGGAAATCTATATATTATTTTATGCAGGATAGAAAATAAAATGATTAATAAGTACATGAATAATTAAATCTTGCATAAAATAATACTTACAATCTCTCATAACTAATCTATATATTACTAATACGTGCCTAACTCCAATAAATTACGGGGGACCCTTAGGACATACCATGTTGTTTTCCCTTTAAAAAAATGTATGGTTGAGAAACTTTTAGCACAATTAGAATTTAGAACTGCAACTGGTATTCACCGATAGCCCAATATCAGCAAAATCCATCATTTTTTTCTCACGGATTACCCTTCAAACACACTTGTCTATAATTTTCTCCTTTATATATGTGGTCTTTAATATTTTCCCCTGATATTTATGAAAATATCCAGGCCTTCTTCACTAGGTATAGTTTCTGTGATATTTTTAGAATACGTAGGAATATTAAGTTATGCGGCATAGTTTTGTAGTATTTTTTTTTCAGATTATGTTGAGTGTTGAAAATTATGTCTTATCTGACACAATTTGTGTGAATGTTATGATACATATGTCAAAGTTAAATGCTAATTATGTCCGCCGAAATATAAAATTATGTCTTTTTAAGATTATGTTGAATGTTGAAAGTTATGTCTTATCCGGCATAATTTATGGATTGTTATGATACATAAGTTGAAGCTAAACACTAGCTATACTTTGCGAAATCCTAATTATGCTGCACCAAAAAATTATGAAGGAGAAAAATTAAAGAACATAACTTTGAGGGGAAAAAATTAAAGACCAATCCAAAATAGGAGCATTTGTGCGAACATTTAATTGCACGGTTTGTTCCTCAAATAGGTTGATTTTTAATTTTTGACCCTCAAATAGAATTTATGCCTATTGGGGCATAAATTTTTTAAAGAATCCAGCATAATTTGTATCGAATTCCTTAAAGAACTTATGTCCCAATAAATACCACCAATAAATATAAATTTCATTTAAATGACAAAAATTAAAAACCAGCATAAAAAAGGGAAAAAATGCAAATGACCCAAAATCCATCAATTGCAGCCCATATCTCACAAGCTAAAACTGAAACATCAGCCCACATTATAAAACTAAAAGAAGCCCACATTATGCCAGCTTCAACCTTCAAGAGTCCAGACCTTTAACCTAGTACCCCTTTATAAAACCTCATTTTTTCTTCCCCATTTAGATGAGTAGGGTTTCCCTTAGAGTCCACTTTTGCGCCTCACTGTTTCATAAGAAAATCAACTGTTGGTTTTGAAGGATTGTTGTACCCCCATGTTATCTTAATTGCTAGGGTGCCTATATTGGGTAAGACATCTCTGCCCAAAAATATATTTTGATTTGAGTGATAAGAGTATAATTTTTGGTTTTTCATTTTACATAATCCTGGCATTCCAACAATTGAAATTTTATTGTATAGTGTTGTTAAATTCATACGAAAAGTCCCATTTTATGTAAGGATGGATTTGGTGTGGATGCATTCTTACCTTATTTTTCTCTCATTTTGCTTTGCTTATTACTCCCTCCGTCTAGTTTTACTTTTTACTATACTAAAAATAGTTGTCCAATTTTATTTGTTCTCTTTAGGAAAACAAGGGATAATTTACTCCCTCCGTCCCAGGCTCCACTCTTTATTCTTATTTTATGGGGAATGTGACTTGTTGTAATCCATTACGTAATTAGTTTTTTTGTGAACTTTAATTGATTTCAATGATTAAGTAATTAATAATAGTTAGAATAATAAGATCACTTTTCATTCTTTTTTTGACTTCTTACTAAGTGTGTTTAGCAGTGTTATCAAAAGCGCAAAAACACTCTAAGATCAGCTGGAGCTTTAAGCGCAAATAAAGCGTGAGCTTTAATGAAAAAAAGGTGCAAAAATACAAATATATATATGTTTAGTCCAAGACTAATAATAATAAGCATGAGTAACAAATATATGGACAAAGAAATCTTAAATACATTATGATAAAGTGAAATATCAATTATCTAGTGTCATCTCTTAAAGAGATGTCAATTGGCAAGGAAAAATATGTCTTAGAGCTTTGTTGATGACACTGAAGCGCACATAAAGTGAGACGAAATGCTCAACATGTTTTGAGCCTCGCTTTAGGGCTTAAGCGTTCTTAAAGTGCACCTTTGACAACACTGGTGTCTAGTCAATATGTGATAAGTAAAATCGGACAGAGGAAATATTTTGTAATGATCATATATTATCCAATTCCCTTTTTTCAATAATCTACCTATATTATTTTTCATTATGATATTGTCACTTTATTATTCAAATTGTTTTATGCGTGAATCAATCCAAAATAAAACAATATGTAACAACCATCCAAACACGTTGTTAGTCTGGAATGTCTTTTGAACCTTATTTGGTAATGTTGGGATTAGTAATATTGATATTAGTTATGATGAAATTAGTTATATTGAGATTATTTCATATCAATTGTTTGGTTTAATGTATCAAGGTAGTTGTCCTTAACCATGCTTATCCCTGTATTAACAATTTTTGTATTGCTAATATCATGGTTTGCTATGTATAAGAATAATACCTAATTATGTGTGTATTAGTTATACATAGGGTAAAAAACACTACAAAACAAGAGATTAATAATACCAAAGCTAATACATATATTATTTTCTCTAATACATCTTATGAACTGGTCGTTTGGTAGGATGCATTAGATAAAATAATACATGCATTAGCTTCGTATATTATTAATACATTGTTTGGTATTTCTTTTCAACCTATGTATAACTAATACAAACATTAATTATACATCCTATTTGGTATATCCTATGCATAATTAATACATAGCAAATCATGGTATTAATAATGCAAAGATTTCTAATACATGCATAAGCATGGTTAAAGACACAATTACCCTTTAAGTCCCTCATATAGTATTGTAGGGAGAGTATTTTTGTAAACAACCAATTTTTGATAGAAATTATGCAATGTATGTTATTTCAATACACCAAATTAAACAGTGGATAAGATAAATCTGTGCATAATTAATGCCAGCATAACTAATCCTAGCATTACTAATACACCATATTCAGCATTATTCTTATACACTTACCAAATGACCCCCAAGTGTAGTATCAATGTATTGTAGGGCTTGTTACTAACTATTGTTGAGATTATATAGGAAGTTGGTGTTCTAGTATCTTTACTCTGAACAGTAAAGACAGAACATGTCAAGTGCCTTGGCTAATGGGCTGGCTGGAGCTGGTGGAGGCATAATTGCACAAATAATTACTTACCCCCTCCAAACGGTCAATACTCGGCAGCAGACTGAGAGGGTCGCGAGACAAGGCTGTGATTCTCGTGGCAGTGCCCTTTTTCAAATCTTGCAGGTGGTTAGAAGTGAAGGCTTGTCGGGTCTTTACAGCGGCCTGAAGCCTTCTCTGCTTGGTACTGCCGTGTCGCAAGGTGTCTACTACTATTTTTACCAGCTTTTCAAGAACAGGGCAGAGGCTATAGCATCTGCAAATAAGAAAAGAGGCCGAGGGGATGGTTCTGTTGGGATGCTTTCTTGGCTGGTCGTGGCAGCTCTTGCTGGTTCACTAAATGTATTGCTGACAAACCCTATATGGTGTCTCGTTACTCGAATGCAGACTCATACACAGGCGGAAAGGAAAATTGTGGAGGCAAAAAGGGAAACCCTATTAAAGGAAGATTCTCAAAATGTCTTGTCAGCTATTTCCTTGGAAGTTCAACTGGCCGAGCTTGATTCATCGAAACCTCGTCCTTATGGAACATTTCAAGCAGCATGGGAAGTTTATAATGAATCAGGAGTTAGAGGATTCTGGAAAGGAGTCATACCAGCATTAATAATGGTGTCTAATCCCTCGATTCAGTTCATGATTTACGAGAGTTTGTCAAAGCGGTTAAGGACTAAACGTGCTGCGAAGAAGAATATAACTGCTTTCGAGGTTTTTGTAATCGGAGCCATTGCTAAACTTGGAGCAACTGTTTGCACATACCCGTTGTTGGTCGTGAAGTCGAGGCTGCAAGCAAAGCAGGAGATCAGTGGAAATGTCTCGTTAAGATATTCGGGTACTGTGGATGCTATTATTAAGATGATTCGTTACGAAGGATTCAGAAGCTTCTATCAGGGAATGCGCACAAAGATAGTGCAGAGCGTTTTTGCGGCCTCTGTACTTTTCATGGTGAAGGAAGAGCTAGTCAAAGTCTATGCCATTTTGTCTAACAAAAGCAAGGTTAATATATAGCTTGCAGTCATTAAGTGAATATGTAAATCTCTTTGCTGGGATTACTCCTTTCCAGCAAATCATGGCGACAACTTCTCCTCTAACAATGGTGCATTCTCACTTTTTTCTCCTGAAAGTATACTCAATACCATTTACTCCATCCTCAAGAGGATATTATCATATGTTGATGTGTATATAATGATAAAATATCACTTAGAGATCATGTGTTTGTGATGATGTATATTTGTAAGATTAGTTAGTATCATTGTTTTTAAAGGTAGTTGTATCATGTGGTTCTTTTGGTGATTTGAGAAGTAATTGTGGAGTGCTTGTTGTATTTTACTTACTTTAGCATGCATTACTTATGTGTTACTTTATTTGCTATTTACTCATCTTCATGACAAGTGATAAATGAAGAGCTAGTGAATTTACACTGGCCAAAGTACAAGATTTACTGAAAATTATTGTTTTTTATTAATCAGTATTATTAGTAGCAATAGTTGCTAAATTTGCATGTCTACGATATTAGGTTAGATTTGGTAGTCATTTTCTAACACAGTGGCTTATTTAATTGAGTAAAGTGAATACCAAATGCTACTATATGCTAAAATCTTGCTATGCTGCCTTTATAATGTTGTCCCTTGCCCTTTTGAAGTACAAAATGAATTGAACTTGCATAGGAGGTTGGTTTTTTCTCAACGTCGATTATTCCTCTATAGATATTTAAAGCATCAGTCAGTTTTATTATATAAGCTGAAATGAACCTGAACGTATTGAGAGCTTGAGCCAATTCCCGTAAGATGTTATTAACTTGTCCTACAGGTTCGCTCAAGCGCAAATGCATCTCAATTTTTTTAAGTGATTTCTTTTGGAAGGGCCTCGAAATTCCAATATTCTGTTTACGCTAAGATGAAATAGAGTCTAGGTACAAAATTTACATTTCGTAGCTACTAATTACCAGCTACAGCGTTTCTAATCAGTTCGAAGAGAAAAAGAAACGAAACAATAAAGGTTCACTTTCATGGGTGCTTCCTTACACGTATATTGGGGGAAAGCTTTATTATATGAATATTCTTCTCTACATTCCTTTTTTTTCAGCTGCTTCATTAGGATAAGGAATGAGATCCGTGTATTCTGCTGTATTTAATACATGCATTAGCTGCTTCATTATATTTATTTCGTAGCTACTTTTACACTATTCAATTCACTGTATTTGTACCGGGGTTGCTTGAAATATCTCATTCGAAATACAGAAATGCAAGCAAAAACATCAAAATACACTATATTTACACTAAAATAAAGAATATCCTCAAATTCGGCCAGATCCGAGAAATACAAAAAATAAAATACACTCAGATCTGAGAAATTTCGATCAGTTGGCCATGGATTCCGGCCAGAAATGATGACGACCACATCTCCTCCTCCGGGCCGGACTTTGAATTTCGCTGGAGCGGCTCGAGCAAACTTGGAGAGGGAGACGAGCCGATCTAGAGAAATGAGGGAGAAGAAGGAGATTTGTTCTCAAAGTAATTTCTCTCTTGTAGTATTCTTCTTTAAATATATAGTATAACTACGGTAGATAATTAACTACATAGTATAACTACGGTATAATTAATTAAAAATATAATTATTGTAGGTAAATACTTTTTAGATGTTATCTACCGCATGTAAAATTTATTTTTCTATTTGATTTTGATTTTTGATTTTAAGAAAAAAATAATCGAAAATCCCAACTATGCTTTAAAATGACTAATTAATTTTCACATACAATTTTAAAATTTAATCAAATTGAAATAAAATTGAGATAAATTAATTATGCTTCTTGAACTACAAGATAAAATACATATTTGCAAAGTAGACTACATATAATAATCAAGCTGTAAATGGCTATCAATTAAAAAAACTAAATATGTACGCAATTAAACACTTATTTTTTAAATAATTTAATTTCAAATTACTAAAAACATTTTGTATTTTAGAAAAATAATATATATCTATATATATATATTTATGTGGGGGGGGGGGGTGGGGTGGGGGGAGGGCTGTCAAATGAAATGGTAAATTAGCACAAAAAACAAGTAGGACAATATTTGATTTTATAAATAATTATTTTACTCTATTTCGAATCCAACAAGCTTGACAAATTAATAAAAAAATGTGAAAAGTCAAAATTGGATATCAACAACGAGGCGACGGTCTTGTTTGGTCTTTAGACTCATGCTTGTTGTAATTTGAATGTATGGGGGAGAAGGTGGTGTAGCTGAGCAGTGACTCCAGCGTTCATCAGTCATGCTAGCCGAGGTGAGCCTTCATTTGATCATGGCGACCACTGCCTCTTAGCGGACTTAGTATTCCATATTACCGCACTATCCCTCATATTTTAGCTTGTACCCCAGATATTAGTAGCTCCATGAGTCTATGACTTGTATACTCGGGTTGAATGGGCAGATTTATGCTTTACTTTGAATTTCGCACTTGTTTATTATTGAGTCAGTTTGAGACTATACTGTCCTTCTTTACTTAATTATCGCATGCTTTAACTTAAATGATTTACCTTATGGGTAGTAGCTCGTCAAATGTCCATCGTAAATTCGGATTAGTCGAATTTCAAAATGGTTAATAGACATCCGATGAAATAAAAAAGAAAATACATAAAATCACTTTTAAACTTGTCTCAAAAACTTACTTTAGCAATTAAACTTTATCAATATAAATTATGTTAAATCTTACTTTGCCTACATCAGGTGTTGTATCACCACTCGCTTTGTGATTCGTCCACGTCATGACTTTTTTAAAATAAAATTGATCGAAACTAACTAAAAATAATGAATAAATTCCAAACCCGCCCCCAATAAGAATCCGACCTCTTCCCAAATAAATTACCCTATCCATTTCTTCCCCACAAATCATGTCAATAATTTTTCATCACAAAATAGGCAAAATCGACCTTCAAAGACACAAACTTTGCCTCAAAAACCAAGTAATTCTGATAAAAACTTGATGTTAAATGTAATACTAATAAAAGTGAGGGAAATGAGGGTTTTGATTTATATGGTGAATTAATCACTTCTGCTAAAAGGAATCGAAATGGGTACTTGCTTAATGTATATAAATGTCGTGTTAAAATCTCTAATCCCAATTTCATTTTTTGTCTTTGGAGCAAAATCTCTTTCCATCTAGGGTTGATTGTGGTGAAAATTGTTGTAATTGTTGCGTGATTTAGTTTGAATTTTGTCGATTTTTTTCTGATTTTTGGAGCTCCATTGTTGTTTATAGAAAAAGAAAGGTAGTTATTGTTGTTGATGGAAGAAGAAAGGCGGAGAGAGAGGAAAAAAAGGTGAAAAGAATTGGTCAATAATTTTAATCTCTTTTTCTCCTTTCCACACGGATTTGGGAGAATGAAAACACTTCTCATGTCATATCATCTTTTGAGAAGATATTAAATATATTAAATATATTTTAAAGTTGTTTAGGGATGTATTTAAATTATTATAAAGTTAAATTGCTAAAATAAATTTTGGAGACAATTTAAAGAAGAATTTTATGTATTTTCTCAATAAAGAAACATAGAGACTTGACTTGAACTTAAAACTTGTAAGCATCCCTTAAAAAAACATGAAAATAAAAGATAAAAGTCGTTAGAGCGAATAGACAGTTTCTGATCCAAAGACAGCAAATTCAACAATTTCATTACATCTCTTACTCCCCGGGATAATTGGGCAGTCAATGAGTTCCAAACCAGACACACATATAAACCTCAAAAAGCTGGCTATTTCCAGATAAATCAATATTGCATTCCACACCAGCAGTATGTCCAATGCCTTTTTCAATTGCTTCCAACCTGTAAAATATTTTTACTTATATCAAAAAACCAAACTAAAGAATGTTGGTTACAAAGGTGCAGGAAACGGAAATTACAAGTAACTGCTAAGTAATAGAAGAACTGAAATTACAATTCAATAACAAATTGAAGAAGAATGAACTGGAACTGTTTGTGTATACTGAGTCGAGTGTTTGCACTCTGTCTTTAAGACAATATTGGCCCGTATGTATCCTTTATACGTCCTGGACAATTGTCTCCCAAGATAAAACAACAAATGAACAATTGAGCAAAGGAAACTCAAGTGTTACCTTGAAGAATTTTGAGTAATGAAATGATGCTGGAAGTTGTAGGAAGAACTGATTTTCGTTAAGTGTAAAGTGTTGCTCAACAATGGTGACTAGGGGTTCTTAAATAGTTGAAGGAGAGGCTGATGAACTGCCTCCACAAGTGTCATTACTGGCCAAGTAATGACAATTATGGAGGTAGTAATTCCTCCAAAATAAATGGTGAAGATGTGCAACGGATTGGCCATTTAGTAAGAGTAATTCAACCAAAATAAATGGCTGAATTGAGTGCTGGTGGACGTTTATGCTCTCTGCCCAATTCTGACTTTCTTAAAACTTCAGGGACCAAACTGTACATCTTAAAACTTTAGGGCTCAAACTGTACATATGAAAAAATTCTGGTCCAAACTGTACATATAAAACTTCAGGTATCAAACTGTACATATGACAAAGTTCTCTGGTCCAAAAAGATAATATCAGAAGAAGCATAGCCCACAACCCACAACCCGTCAGCCCGTGAGCCCGTGAGCCCGTGAGCCCGGACGGGCGGGCGGTGCGCGTGTGGGCTTTCCTCGAACCGAAGCACATCTAGGTCCTCCCTCCTTTAAACACATGGGATACCCCTTGGGGTCCCAAACCCCAAGCCAACTTTGAGACTTATAAACAAAACAATTATTTCTTCCTCCACCGATGAGGGAGAATTGATCCCAAACCACACTTTTCCATGCTTCAAACACCTCACTTCGTGGACCAACATCTCTTTCATTTCTAAACGAAATTTGACGATTCTTGGCCCTACGGTTATCTACGTACTTAGTAGATCATGCACGTGTGAAGAACCGGATTCTCCAACATGCGTAACACTAGTGTTTAAGCCGTTAAAGTTGGTCGGACGGAACTCCCGCCAAAGGCAAATTTCCAACAATCCCCTCTTGAAAGAGATTTTGGTGCACTCACATGGTGCCTTTTCATTTCCAGCAATATTTCAGCGGACCGATGTTGCATAAGAAGAGGTAGCTTCGGCTTTGAACCTTCCATAGTTAAATACCATCGGACTTACTTACTGCGTGGTGAACGTGATGTCTTGAACCGTCAGTGTTTAGTGTAAGCCAAGTCAATAGTACCAACACAACAAATTCCCTTACTCTCTTCTTCGTAATGTTTTGTCCGTTGTGGCCATGGACAACTTCTTGGATTCTAAAGTACGTTCATTTGAGGCGGCCCATCCTCGCACTTAAATAGGTAGTCTCCTACAAGGTATCATGCTATACCCCACTTCACAAGTGTTAGGAACCATTAAAAGTTTTCCAAAACCTAACCTCAACTATTGAGGATCATTAAAGGTTTTGAAAACTTAACATTTACCCATACTGCAGATAGCACTTAACGTCTATCGCGGGAACGACTTTGGATTTGGTGTTTCTTTACAGAAATCACTATCTAAAGTGCTCATGCTTCCACTGAAGCGATCAACTGAACCTTTATAGCTTAGTTTTCCCATTGAACCAAATTACTGGGATCTCCAGTTAGTAAGGTTGGGTTACCACTGTATTGGTCCTTATATTTTGGGTTTTAAGTCCATTCCCCTAGACAGGCAAGCCATCTGATCCTTGGGTAAGCCCTTTGTCAATGGGTCTGCTATATTATCCTTTGACTTAATGTAATCAATGGATATTATACCCGTGGTGATCAGTTGCCTAACGGTCTTATGCCTCCGTCGAATATGACGAGACTTGTCGTTGTACATAGCATTCCGTGCCCTTCCTAGAGCCGACTGACTGTCGCAGTGGATCATTACCGAAGGTACGGGTTTGTTCCAACACGCAAACATCCTCTAAGAAGTCATGAAGCCACTCAGCTTCTTCTCCTGCTTTGTCTAAAGCGATAAACTCCGATTCCATTATGGATCGGGCGATGCAAGTTTGCTTAGAGGATTTTCAAGACACAGCCCCACCACCAATTGTAAATACATACCCACTGGTGGACTTGGTGTTCTCTATATCAGATATCCAGTTTGCATCACTGTACCCCTCTAGTACAGCTGGATATCTCGAATAGTGTAACCCGAAAGTTAACGTGTATTTCAGGTATTGTAATACCCGATTCAATGCCTTCCAGTGATTATCACTTGGATTACGGGTGAACCTAGACAACTTATTAACTGCATAAGCAATATCAGGTCGGGTGCAGTTTGTTATATACATCAAACTACCGATCACCTGTGTATATCGCTCCTGGTATACAGGTGCACCAAGATTTTTATCAAGCTTTTGATTTGTATCCATTGGTGACTTTACCGGTGAACTGTCTAACATCTCGAACTTTCTCAAAATATCCTCGATGTAGTGAGACTGAAATAAAACCAGTCCGTCAGACGTCTTAGAGATTTTAATCCCTAAGATGACATCTGCGATACCCATATCCTTCATGTCGAAGCATTGTTTCAACATGTTCTTAGTCTCTAGGATTACCCTAGGACTGCTTCCTGTGATCAACATGTCGTCTACATACAAGCATATTATAACAAATGAGTCAGAGTTACCTTTTGTGTAGACACATTTATCACACTCATTAATGGCGAAACACTTCGATAGTAGAGTACTATCAAATTTTTCGTACCATTGCTTTGGGGCTTGTTTCAGCCCGTACAGAGATTTGACAAGCCGACAGACTTTCTTCTCTTGCCCTTGAACCACATACCCCTCGGGTTGGTCCATATAAATTTGTTCTTCCAAATCACCGTTTAGGAAGGATGTCTTGACATTCATTTGATGTATCTCAAGGTCACGCAAAGCTGCGATCGCAATGAATACCCATATGGATGTCATCCGGGATACCGGGGAGTATGTGTCAAAGTAGTCAAAACTTTCTGTCTGCCGATAGCCCTTGACTACCAACCTGGCCTTGTACTTGTCTATAGACCCATCTGCTTTGTATTTCCGTTTAAGTATCCATTTACAACCCAACGGTTTATTTCCCGGAGGAAGATCAACCAACTCCCAAGTATGGTTATGCAGAATGAAGCCTATTTTAAAAGAAAAATATCTATTTTAAAATATTGGTCAAGTTTTACATAGTTTTGAATCTCGAAACACAAAAAATATCACATAAATTGGAACGAAAGTAGCCATTTTTTTTCTTTAACTTGCGTTTTATCATAACAGGCGTTCTTATTACAACTTTTTGGAAATGAGCCATTGTTGTTGATAGAGAATATATTAATATTCTCCATATATTCAATAATTATTATTCTAGTGTAATTATGTAAAGTAGAGATTTTTCTCCAATTAGGCTTAGAGATCCTTCTCCAATTAGGTTTAGAGATCTTTCTCAAATTAGGTTTTGTAATTGTAAACACCTATATATATGACATTAATAGAAGCCTTCAATCAGTGAGAATTACACTATTCTACATGGTATCAGAAGTCAAACCATATCGTCCTCTCAAACTCCTTGTAAACACTATTCTCCGTTTGAGAGTTTTCTTTGATCTGTCAGTTCTCGTCACTGGTTTGGAAGAGTTTAACAACCAGTGATCATAAATTTATGATTCTTTACTTTTAGTGGGAAATTGATGGTGTGATTCCAGAATCAATTCTAAATTATATTGATAATAGGGGGACACATCGGTAGATTCACTTGTGACTATTCCAAGTTTGCTTATCACTGCCACCAATTTGGATTGTATACCGGACACTTGAGACTGCCAACTGTTCTGTGTGTGGAAGAAACTTGTGAGTGGGTTTTCAACCAAAGACAAAACTCTAACATCCTAACCTCTAGTCGGCCGCCACCCCCCTCCTCTCTTTCCTTGGTTACAGCGGAACCCTCCCAAACCCTAACAAATTCCGCCGCCCACCTCCTCTTTCTCCTTACTTCCGGCGACCACATGGCTTCTCCCGATGATGCTCGGTACATGGATACGGGAGCCACTTCAAATCTCACTCATAACTCAGGTAATCTTTCGCAACTATTCAACTTGAATAATCCTCAATCTATTCTGGTCGCAAATGACAATCGCATCTCAATTCAAGGCTTTGACACAACTCAAACTCCACCACCTCACCCTCCCTTTTCCCTAAAAAAATGTCCTATATGCTCCTAATATAATTAAAAACTTAATATTTGTTAGGAAATTTGCTAGGAAATTTGCTAGTGACAATTCCGTATCTATTGAGTTTGACCCTTTTGGTTTTTCTGTGAAAGATCTACGTACGAGGACAACTCTTACGAGATGTAATAGTGTGGGGGACCTATATCCTTTCTCATCCAATTCCGCTGCAAGTGTCAATCCACCTACCCTAGCTACAATCTCTCCATCAACTTGACACAATAGACTTGGACATACGGGAGCACCAGTTTTTAACTTTCTTAGAAGTCACAATTTAATTCAATGTAATAAAGGAAAATTTGCCCAAAATTGTTATTCTTGTCCTCTAGGAAAGCATGTTAGACTTCTGTTTATGTCATATTTAAATGTTACTTTTTCTTCTTTCGACATCATTTATGCAGATTTATGGACATCTCCTATTACTAGCAAACTGGGTCATAAATATTATTTGGTATTATTAGATGACTTCTCTCACTTTCTTTGGGTCTATCCGCTCAAATATAAGTCTCAAGTTTACTCCACGTTTCTTGAATTTCGAACATATGTTAAAACACAGTTTGAAAAGGCCATAAAATCATTTCAATATGACAATGGTCATGAGTTTAACAATTCTCCCTTTCATAAATTTTGTGTGGATAATGGCTATCTCACCTCAAAATGGTAAAGTCAAAAGAATACTCCTCACCATTAACAATATGATCCGTACAATGCTCTTTTATGCCTCTCTTCCCCCTCCCTTTTGGGTATACGTGTTAAAAAATGGTAGAATACCTTATTAATATATTACCTACCCGTACCCTTCAAAATAAAACCCCTACCGAAATTCTATTCCGTCGGATCCCTTCATATGATCACCTTCGAATTTTCGGTTGTCTATGCTATCCAAATCTTGCCTCCATGACCCCTCACAAATTAGCACCTCGCACCCCTCCTTGCACCTTCTTAGGTTTCCCGTCGAACCATAGGGGGTACTTATGCTATGATTTGTCAACACATAAAATCCTAGTCTCTCGCCATGTCACATTCGAGGAAAACGTTTTTCCGTTTGCAAACATCCAACATCTTCAAGTCAATGATTACGACTTCCTTAATTACCCTGACAATTCCCCCTCTCCTGTAAAATACCATACATAGTGCTAATATTCTGGCTGTCCCATCACAGTTCCCCCCCGTTGTCCCGTCACTGCCCAAGTCCCGTCGAACACCCCCCTCCTACTGCTCTAGTAACGGCCTCCCTATCTTCGTCGACCAGTCCCCTACTTCACTGCACCAACCCCCCGCCGACATCCCAGCAATACCCATCAACTAACCCTCTGCCCCCAACGGCCCTACAATCCTCGCTAACCCCATTTCCCCTACTTTCCGTCAGTCCAAAAGACCTTATTCTGACCCACCGTATGGAAACTCATGCCCTGCACGGGATTTTCAAACCAGAAGTCCACTTTAAGCTATCCACTCAGACCATCTCACCTATACCTAAAAACCCAAAATTAGTCAAGCTTGACCCGAATTGGAATGCGGCCATGCGTGAGGAATTTAATTTACTCACTACACACCGCATTTGAGATCTTGTACCGAGACCAGAGGAGGTGAATTTGATTCATTGCATGTGGTTGTATCATCAATAATTCAGAGATAGTGGTGAGATTGAACGCCATAAGGCGAAACTTGTGGCAAATGGCACGGGACAACATGAGGGAGTTGATTGTGGTGAGACCTTCAGTCCAATGGTAAAACCAACCACCATTCCCACTATTTTGAGCATAACTATGGGAAAGAACTGGCCGATTCATCAACTTGATGTGAACAATGCATTCTTACATAGGGATTTGAAAGAAACCGTATACATGCATCAACCATCTGGCTTTGTGCATCCTTCGGCTCCTCACTATGTCTGTCGTCTTCAAAAGTCACTTTATGGCTTGAAAAAATCACACAGGGCTTGGTATGACCGTTTTGCCACTTACATCTTGTAGATTGGTTCCTTGTGCAGCAAAAGTTATAACTCACTTTTTATTTTTCATTGAGTTAATAAAACTACATACCTTTTGCTCTATGTAGACGATATTGTCCTGACTGTCTCCTATTATGTGCTAAAAAATGAGATCATTAACATGCTCAAATTCAAATTTTACATGACAGACTTGGGTAAGTTTAGTTATTTCTTGGGGATTTCTGTGACTAGATCCGAGAATGCAATGTTCATATGTTAGCGTAAGTATGTCGAAGAGATTGTTTACAGAGATAAAATGACAAACTGCAAAATCATGCCCACTCTAGTCGACTCAAAGTCGAAGCTTAGCGCAGATGACGGAGATCGGTTCTTGATCCTTCTCTTTATAGGAATTTCGCTGGTGCACTTCAGTATCATACTTTCACTAGGCCTGATATTGCCTATGCGGTTCAGCAGGTGTGTTTGTTCATGCATGATCCCAGGGATCCTCACTTCACAACCCTTAAACGTATCATTAGGTATGTTAAGGGTACTCTTGACTATGGGTTACATCTTTATCCATCTGCATCGACCAGACTTATATCATATACAGACGTAAATTGTGTGTTAACGCATGAACTCGGATTCCCAATTAAATGGATATCCCGGATAGGCCATACTCTTGAAAGTGCACCATGTGGAAGGAGTTTGGCCATGATAAGCATTTGTGTCACCTACGGGACCGTGGTGGTGCAAGTACCTCTGGTGGTGGAAAACCCTCTCGTGGTTGAAGAACCTCATGATTTTATGAATGTATTTTAATTATTCTTGATGTATTCGAATTGTCTTGAATTATGAATCTTAAGTATTTTTCTTCTTGTACTGAATGATGTATTATTTCTTCTAAAGAAGCATCTTGAATTAAGCATTTTATCATCGAGAAAATTATATTAAAATTTTTCATAACATACAAAAATTAGAAAAGTAATTTAATCTTCGTCGCTTTCTGAAACCACCTCGTCGTCGTCATCATTTTCATCATCATCCTTACTTACATTCTCTTCTTCATCCTCTTCCCTTTCATTTATTTCTCCATCATTCTCATTGTAGTCTAGATCCCAACTATCATCATTGGGAGCACTTGCTTGGTTGACACAATAATATGGCACTCCATAATCTAATGTTTGTGGTAAATATTTTGGAAGACTTATCCATTCTTGAATTATTGGAAAAACTAGATAAGAAAAGTCTCGATGAAGATTTTTATTTTCTAACAGTTTCCAATGATCTTCTTCATCCTCTCCTCAAAAATTAAGATCGTCCAAAGCATGATACATGCCTAGTGCTTTCTGCATTTCTATTTTTTTTCCATCAAGTGTTGGATAACCAGTGGTTCATCCTTGAATTTGGAGGTCTAAAATGTAGCAGACAAATTTTTTGGCACAACTAAACTATGCCACCGACATAATACCTCATAATCACACCTTTTCGAATATAATTGAATCCATGGAAGCTTTTCACCCCAAATTATAGCTCCTTCTGATTTTGAGGAGTATGTGTCACCCTCAATTATGTGTCCAACAACTTTTAAATCAACATTGATACAAATTGGTTGATTTTCAAAGGGACGAAGAACACCATACCATTTTTTATCAGATAAAATCCGTGTAACATCCTAATATCTCTTTTTCAAAGTATAACTTAATTGTGTTTTTGTTTGTTTCTATCCTACCATGAGACATTCTTGAGCTATCCTCGCCTTTTTGTCTATTTCTGAACCAACTATTAAATATAATATTTCTAGACATTTTTAAAATGTGAGTTTTTTAACGAAATGAGTTATATAAAAGTTCCATTATATAAGTGTGTCATAGTTTGCACATGTAAAAGTTGCGCAATATAAGTGTGTCATATAAAGTGGTCAAAAGCAAGCATAGTGTTGTTAAATCAAGGATGTCATTCAGAAACATCATATTTTGCGCATGTAAAAATTGCGCAATATAAGTGTGTTATATAAAGCGGTCAAAAGCGAGCACAGTGTTGTCAAATCAAGGATGTCATTCAGAAACATCATATTTTATGCATGTAAAAGTTGCACAATATAAGTGTCATATAAGGCGGTCAAAAGCTAGCATAGTATAGTCAAATCGAGGATGTCATTCAGAAACGTCATATTTTGTGCATGTAAAGGTTCCACAATATAAGTGTGTCATATAAAGTGGTCAAAAGTGAGTATAGTATTGTCAAATCTAGGATGTCATTCAAAAACATCATATTTGTGCATATAAAAGTTATGCAATGTAAGTGTGTTATATAAAGCGGTCAAAAGCGAGCATAGTATTATCAAATCTACGATGTCATTCAGAAACATCCTATTTTGCGCATATAAAAGTTGCGCAATATAAGTGTGTCATATAAAGCGGTCAAAAGTGAGCATAGTGTTGTCAAATCAAGGAGTAGTATATAACATGAATGACGAACAACTAGCACTCACATTAAAATGAGTTATTATGTCAATTTGGAACCAATTTTCTGATATTGGTTGTATTACATGTTTTACCCCAACAGAAATATTCGAAGCAATGGGTAGGACATGGAAACCAAGATGATTATTTTAAATACTCAAATAACCCGAATCACAGATACAATCAGGAATATAATGACAGTTGAGTGGAATTGGCGTGTTAGGGAGGCTGAAATGCTAGAACAAAACTTGAGGACACTCGGACTCAAACGTCTAAAAAGTCACGCTACGTCAATGCCTCGTAGTACACCACAAGAGTTCAATTGTGCTCTTAACCATTTTCGCGAAGAGAACAATCGGATGAAAATATATTGCCTCAGGGCAGAATATGGTCAACATGATTACGTCAAATTTAGATCCAAGTGAGATTCAGACCATGAGATGTCCGATGAAGATGATTCCCCATGATCCTATTAATATTTTTTTAAAATAAAGTAGGTAGGTAGGGTCATAATGACGACCCCAAGGGTACTTAGAGTTTGCAACTATATAAGTAGTCTTTCATTTGTTATTAAACTACAACATATTCAATGTCGAGTATTAGAAATGTAGATTGGTCGGTATTCCTTGCAAAGGATCCGAATAGCAATGGTGATGACAACTCAAATCATAGCAGTTATTCCAGTGATTCAAGTTATCTTGATAACAATGAATTCAAGATAAACGGTTTGAAACCCCACCTTCTTATTGTCATGACCCCTTTTAGGAATCGTGGTAGCACCTACACTTTTCCCATCAGTAGGAGAACCACTCCCAACTCATTTAACATGATACAAGAAGAAATGCGAAAAGATAACAAAAACTTAAATTAATTGTCGATCAAGTATGAAATGCAGAACATAAATCTGAGAATCATCAAATACACCCCCCAAGATCTGGTCAATAATACAAGAGCGCTAATACAGATACAAGTCTGAATAAAAGGCCACATAAGCCAAACTTAACTACATTGTCTAAAAATCTGAATCGTGTCTCTCAAATCAAGATAAAGACAGAGTAAGAGAATGAGCATCCAAGGTATGCCGGAAGATAGCATCCTCACCCTGAATACTGGAAGCCAACCTGCTTGGACTCAAACTCGAGACCTCGAACTAGAAAAGGGACCTGTATCTACATAAAAAATGCAGCAAGTGTAGCATGAGTACACAACGTACCCTCGTAGACTCCATAGGCCGGCAATGTAGGAAGATACGTAACAAAAATAAATATCAAGTTGACACCAGATAAACCTATACTAGAAAGTTCAATAGTCTATATGAGTCACGTTGTACACATATCAATTCACCGATTCATCAAGTCATATTGTTCACATAAGGTTCCAATCAAAGTCAAGTACAATCAGTCTATTCACATATACATAGACCTTACTATCATAGTATCCACCGACTAGTACTATCTTGTCCAAGTCATATTCAAGTTAACCCTACTTATCCAACTTATCACATTAAATAAAAGAGTCAAACTTACATTACAACCATTTTAGAATGCTTCCAAGAGTATTACACATAAGCTAAGAATGATGACGGTAACTCATTTATTAACCTTAGCATTTATACTTAGTTTAGTCACTATATAGTTGTAGTCTGACACAAGTAGATCGTTCCACACCTACCTTTCCACTAGTGACACTTAACACAGTTTCCTTACTAGACTTGTTACCCAATCACACAATCAATTACTAGACAACACATAAATGCACATAATTTCCTAGACGTAGACAATAGTCATGACATAGTTTACATTCCCAACCACAGTACATCAAACACTTAGACTTATAATAATTAAACCTGAAAACCCATACACTAGGAATCAAGCCACACACGACAACTAAATCAATTCAACAACCTCAACCCTTTATCCAAGTATTCATAGAGACCAACATAATCATTATTTCCAAGTAGTCACAAAGAGAAGCTCAAACATAACGATCATTCCAGTCCAATACAATCAATTCAATCCAAGTAAATCAAGGTTTCACTCCAGTTCCAATAACCAACCATATCACATTACCAAACCATAATTAAGCAATGTATAGATGTATGTATGATATGAATGCAATGCATATGTAAGGTACATGTCTCAACCTGGTATACAGTACATCAATGTTTAATTATGATTGTACACCCATGTGGGACCCACGAAGTTCATATACCGCTCCTAGCCAATCGGAATTCCACGCACGAATCTAACTAGAGACCATGACTCATTTTCGAGTCTCAATCATGTTGTCGGCGTGTAACTCCATTCCCCGCATATCAATATACTTGTGGAGTGTAACCCGAGCCATCTGTATTATTATCATCTTAATATTACCATAATCTCATAAGTGTTCTTACCTTTCTGACCTCTTGGGCCCACAACATATCCATACCACACTCATATTAATATCACAGAACCATGAGTGTATGAATGCAAATAACAATATAAGGCAAGTTATCATGATATAATGAGATGCAACCAAGTAAGCAGATGAAATATCACATGATTTCAAGAGTTCAGTAACACACATATAATCCAGTATACATGATTCCAAATCAAAGTATCCATCAACCATAATCCTCGTAAAATCAGGATATCATATCAAACATGTTTGATGAATAAACACAACAATATCAAATATGGCGACGAGTCCACATAATGAAGACAAGCCCAAATAACAGCAGTCGGAATCAACATAAAATTGATTCCCCAAGTCACTCATCATCACAGTTCAACACCAGTACCTGCTCAAACGTTTATCACAACTGTTTGAGTGGGACCCCCCAAATACGCCCAATACCCCTCAACATTCATAACTAGTATGTACTTCTATCGGAGTCTTAAAAAGCTAAATAGTAGCCTACATATAAAGCTAATCACAATAAAAACAAGACTTTAAATACTAAGTGATCGCCTTGCCCTTCTGATGTGCCTCGCGATAGTCGAAGTCTGTCTGAGTAATATTATTCATTAATATAAAGCTAATCACAATAAAAACAAGACTTTAAATACACATCCCGGGCCCACATCACCAAGACTCGAACTTTAATACTCAAAAACCTCTATTACATACTAAGTAATCACATCCTTAAATTAATTGAAAAACTATACACATTTCAACTTCTAATTGAACAATAATCTAAAAGCCCCAAGTTGAAACACTAGAATTTGTCCCCTTTTGAAAATAAGTTTCTATAATTAAATTAAGACTTATAACATGATAATCTAGCATAATCCAATCCTAATTCATGATATTAACACCATTTGATTCATAAATCACCATTAAAATCGCCCATATAGCTATCTTATTCTCACAACATGCATCACTCATTTTCTCCAACTAAAATAATATGCTAAACCACCATTAATAAGCTTAGAATCATAAACTTAAACCAATTAATAAAGGAAACTCTTATCCAAGGGTGGAAATTGCACTTACGACTCTGGTTATACTCCCAAACGGCACTGGTATCGTGATGGACTAATTTGGGAAAGAGAATTCTAACTTAAAATTATTTATATCCACCTGAACAGTGTTTCTGCCCCCGGCGGAATTGACTCTGCTCGAGCAGACCCGCTGCAGCGAAAAAGGGTTCGTTGGGGCGAGAGTTAGTGACACATCACCCCTCGCCATGATGGATCCGACTCCGCAGTGGTGGAAACCCCCCAGTCCTCATCTTTCTCTTTGGCGAGCCAACCTCTTACCAAGGTAGACCCATCAGAGCGGATGTTGGTGCCTCCATGGCTGACAACAGACACCAGCAAAGGAAAACAGCCTAAATCCTCCGTTAAACACCCGAAACACTCCTGGAACCCTCTAGACACCAACAAAATATACCCGTCTAAGTAAAACAGAGCTACAAACTTGTTCGTACTCTCAAATTTCACATATTACTAAGCTAAGGCATACTTTTCTAAAGAATCGTTTGAGACAAACCAAAAGTCTAAACTTACAAATAAAACCACAAAATATATTCGATTGCCTCGGGAAGAGAACCAATGACTTTACTAAGTCATATATGACCCTCTAGAACTACCGAAAGCAATGGAATCCAAAAATGAACCCGTCTAGCCAGAAGTCAACTTTGAGCCAAACTAATCAATTCTAAGTTTCTAGACTTGGGCTTTTTCATACGAAACTCATGAAAATGGACGTTGTGATTTGTGGCACCCATCCCCACGCATCACAAACCCTACATAAATATTATGGAATGATAAAATAGTCAAATAAGGGTCTTTAGCTAAAAATGACTAGACAAGTCATTATATCAGATACCATTAAATAAACGTTCGTCCTCGAATGGAAGAAGGAAGGAACATAAACCAACAAGTAACCAAGGAATCCCCTTAATGACCTTATGGTCCCAACATGCCAGAAATAAGACGATAGCACCGCCCGTTCATTCAACCAGTAGAGGCTACTATAACTTACCTCAACACCCCATATTTCTATCCCTTCATAACTGAAATTTCTTTCACCGCTGATTCTCGAATGTAAGAACTGACTCTACTCGAAATCCCTCATTTGATCACAACTATACCTCTTTACGAGTCCGATGGAATCCATAATTACCACAATAGTTACTAACATCCCTTAGTTGCAGCCTCAATCATCATCCATCATGTATTGATGACATAGTCTGATAATACTAGTATTCCTTCTCACCTATCAATCTGTCCTTCGCACCAAGATACATTAGAACACATAAACACCCATCGCAAGTTCAATTTTTCCCAAATTACCAAATCACCATACTATAAGCATACCTACTAGTTACTTTGTCGTGTCAAATTCGTAGAAAATGATTGATCACTTTGAATTTTACATATAATGATTATTTCAATTTTGTTAACTTTCTTACTTTTCATGGAGGATTAGATCCAGTAACTGGTGACTAACTGATATTGCCCATCACCATTTAGCTATTGTAATTCTTTTCATGATAGCGGGTCTTCCATAGCTAATTGTACTTCCTCAATGCATACCAAGTAACTGTGCAAACCATTAGAACCGTCTGAATCGATGTCATCCGAAAATTATCATCAATCTTACTTGCGATTTCGATAAGAATAGGTAATACTGTCATACCTCCCTTCCGAATCGAAATCCATCGATCCTATATTAGTGGTTTACCAGAATACCATAAGTCTCATACGCAATAGAAACACAAGCCACCCAACCTCAAACGAACAACTCTGACCCAAAATAAAATGTTCAATATCTAACTCATCGATAGCTACTCGAACTGATTCCAAATTAGCCGGTAAGCTTCCCATAATCATGTTATGACCTCTTCCATCTCTTTTCTCATGAACAATTAATCACGTGTCGTCACCCACAACTTCAAGAGCGGGATTTTATCCAAGTCATCAATTTAACACTAATGAACCGTACCCTTTATTATAATCTCCAAGTTCCCCAATTCTACCTGATACGCAAGCCTAATAGGACCACACGAACTCTAAATACATCAAATTTTCCTTATACTTTCTCTAAACTCACCCACACTCTGGACACCTTGTCAAATCCCTATATGTCACATCCTACTAATTACTAGCCTTACCAATTTCTTACATATCAACCTTACCTTTCATTGCGCAATTACCTCAAGTCTTAATACCCGAAATACTTATTCATGCTATCATTTAATAATGTCTCAACATCGTCTACTACCAGTCGCCCAATACAAACCTCATGAAACATTCATCATAACACTTAGTCCACTACGATAGACCTACCCCTCCGAGCGTACCAAACCATTTCACTCGATTTGAAAGATGCAAAAAAAAAATAACACCATAACCACATCTAACCCAAGAATTTCTATTGTTTCAAATTCGAATCCTTTCCTATCTCGAAGATGCACCTTACTCAATCCAAATCAGATCAACCACATATTTATCGAATTTCTTACATTTCTACCATTCATTTCAATCATGTTCACCACTAATAACCGATCATTACTCAATCCTTTTTCAGAATAAAGAGGAGTAAGGATGACAATTGAATGTCAATCTGACAAACTAAGTTTTCGTATGCTTCGCTGAAAATTATACTGTATAAATAAGACAAAAATAATTCTTTTGCATATATATAAATTATTGAATTCCTTTTATATAAGAAATTTTTTTACCCTTTTAAAATCCTGACTCCATCACTACACAAAAGTGTCAACTTTGAAATCAGGATGAAACAGATTAAGATCCTTGAAGCTATAAGAGAACACGATTGAATAGTAAATTAGGTAAACGTTTGGTCATAAGTATTATACACTTTTTTCTAGAATAATTTTTCACTTTATTTCAAAAATAATTTTGAAAAAGTGCACCAAACCTATTTTTCAACTCTTCTTTATATACTATATATTGTGCTCTCTTCTCTATTTTGCAAAAGTATAACTAAACACAACTCCATCTTTAACTCTAACTTCATAAATTTCAAATAAAGTGAAAAATATTTGGAATCTATATGCCCAAACACCTACATAATTTTGCAAATTAATACCTGAACGATAAAACATTATGAACTTACCAATTTTAATTTCATATATTCAGTGGACTAAAAACAATTTACAGCTTGTTTGGATGGTCGTTACATATTGTGTTGTATCTTATTGTTATTTTAAATGTAATATTTGTAGTCAATATTCCTTTCTGGTGATGCTCCAAGTTTTTGCATGTAACTTTGGCAAAGCGTAGCAAATCGGTTCCAGGAAAATAGCATTTTCAAGTTTAGCAGCAGGCCTTAAGATGAGTTGGAATGAAGTATCAGAAGAATAAAATTATTTGATATGAATACACATATTTTCTTAGTTGTTTTTCACCTTTTGGATGAAGAATCAACTTTTAATTACCTTAAACATGTCATTTCATTTGTTTAATTCCCATTAATAACAATTTTTCTGATGTTGACTGCATGTTTGATCTATTCTTTTCATTCAATTATGTGCATGTGCTTTCGTATGTGTGAGAGGAGAAAAGGTGATATATATATACTATATATAAGTTCTTTCTGTTTCTTACACAACAATGTACATAAATTTCTGTAAACACCATACCAGTTGTAGTAACCAGTGACTTAATTATAAAGTTTATAAGCTTAGAAACATCTGCTAAAAAAGTCTATTGCTTTTGGACAAGTATCAAAGTCATCCAGGCACTTTCTATTCAAATCAATTGTCTCCAGGAATTCAAGTTTGGTAAACTGTTCATTAGTTCTATGAGTGTTGCATTCGCGTATTTTCCCTGATGGTCGTTGTTCAGTCCAATTATCATCACGAATGTTAGTTTTGCTCCTCTTTCTTTCTTTTACTTCAGCATTCAAGTCATGTTCTTTCCCTCGATGCTTGGCTCGACTTTCTTTTATCCGTCCTAAGCTCTCGAAGGATGTTAAACAACTTTCAACTGAACATACCGTGCCAACTTTCAATTGTTTTCTGCCTATTTCTTGTGAGGTTGAACCATCAATTTTTGCTAATGCTGACAATGAAGAACTTGGAGAATCTCCGTATACTGTATATTTTGAGATTGAACGATCCATTTTAGTAACTTCTGACAGCGAAGAACTTGGACAACATTTTTTTGCCATTGGAACTAATTGAGAGATTTCAGCTTTAGCAAGTTCTTTCTGTGCTTTCATCAAAACTGAGTGTAAATACTTTCCTTGAGCTTCAATTCTCAGTTGTAAATGTCTTTGTACCTGAAAAATGCATCAGCCTGTTATTTTCTTGGCATATTATGCACATAAACTTGAGATGATATATTGATATCATAATACAGTATTTCCTTTGTCCTAATTTACATGACACTTTTCGCTTTTCGAGATTCAAACTACGCATTTTAATCTATATGTTTTCATCATAATGCCCATGAGAAGAATTGCAACTCATTATCATATAGTTTTTGAATATCTATGTTTTAATTTTAAAATATTGAGTTGATCTAATGCAATTTAGCTTCAAAGATAAGTTAAATTGGCTCTGGCAAAGAGAAATATACCAATAAATAGGGACTGAGGGAGTATATAAATTTACCTCAATTTGTTGATAAAGTTTCCTCTGCACCTCCATTTGCATTTGTAAAGCTCTAGCTATTTGCAAGCTAATGACAAAACATAAATGTTAATTAATGAAATTCCGAAATGCTATTACATACTGCTTTAGTATCTTTTTCAAATTTATTAGATAGAGCTGTGAAAAGTTATAGAATTACTTGTTCATTTGATCACTCTGCTTTTCTTTGAGCTCTGCATCAAAGTAATTCCTTTCTTTTAATCCCCTTGAATTTTCGTCTTCTTTTTGATAGTCATGTACCATTGCAGACTCTAACTTATCCTCTTCTCTGCTTTTATGATCAGATTGAGCTAGTTGACTTTCTGCAAGACGATATTTCTACATGGAAGATAGAAATAATCAATCAGTTCAGAACTTTTCCAAGTAGAGTAAGCAAAAGCTTTTAATGATGAGTCCATTACTCAAATGGTTATTCAGCTATCCGAAATTACGTAGTAAAGTCATGTTTCTTTTGTTTGTAATAGAAAAGTAAGCTAACTAGGCTATAACACTCAGAAGGTCAATCAACCAACCAAATACCTAACTTTTCTGAGTGCTATAGGCATTGTTAATTGACTTTTCTATTACAAACAAAAGAAACATAACGTTATTAGGTAATATCAAATAGTTGAGTCACCATTTGAGTAATGAACTCCTTTTACGATCAACTACAAACTGTGACAAGTACAGAAAGAACCTGCAAATGGCTTTTGAGGTGATACAAAGTAAGGCCATGAATGTTCATTTCACTCATTAAGGATTTTGGTGTAGCCTCTGCATAATCATCAATAATTAGTACTACTATGATTGGTATGAAGAAAATTTGCAGACTGCCAGAAGAAGGGAAGAAAATGAATTAATTATACTCACTGTCTGCACCTCCGAGCTGAGTGACTGCATCGACGAATCGTTGGTGGAGTTCTGGTGTCCATTTCAACCTAGGTTTGGCATCACTTGACAAAACCAAACTCATATCTTTACTTTTTACATTTCTCGGGGCCATAATTTTGGTCTTAACAGATTAAAATGAGGAGGAGGTACAATAGGTAGTGGTTAGCTAGAAACATGGAAAGAGGAGCTTTATTTGATCCTCAAAATGCGGCTGCTCTACCTGTTTATATAATAGGGAAGTTGTTAGGCGCTTTCCCATGCAGTTGTCACATGGTAGGGAGTGTCACTGGATTTTTCGTAAGCGGTGTCAATATTTATTGAAGAGAAATACAATATACTATTAATTATCACTTTAATAGAGAAAGAATAGGCCAAGCATATGGTTTTTGTTGATTCTTAAGCTAGAAGAGGTTTAGAGTTCCATTCTATTTAACCACAATTTGTAACAAACGCTCCTCAAGTATTTTCCAAAATTATGTTCAAGTTAAGGTTCGAACCTCCAACCTTGCAGAGCAAAATAAGGTGCTTAACAACCATGTGGACCGACCGGCATTGTCAAAAGGTGTCACTCCGCTTAGTACTGAATACATATAGTCAGTAAATTCCACTTTGTCCCACGTGATCTGCCCCTACCGGGGTGGATCTACATGCTTCCAACGGGTTCAATTGAATCCGCTTCAGCGGAAAATCTTATTGTGTATATAGGGTAAAAGTATTCTTTTTGCAAAATATATAAATAGTTGAATTCCCCTTGAAATGAGTGAAGGTTATAATGTTGCGGCAACGATGGCTTAAAAATTTCCTTATATTGAGTGTTTGACTTCTAAGTGAGATATTTTTGTATTTTGTTAGTATTAGAATTTCTGACTCCACCACCGATTATTTGTCACTCCATATTTGGAAACATAGGCATTTGGTCGAGAAGAATATATACTCCACGAGTTGTTGCCCTTCTTTTCTTCGTTTCCCATTTCATATCGAACTTTAATATTTATTTTTTGCTTCGCAGTATAGCAACTCTTCCTCCTTTTTCCTCCTTGACTCTTCAGGGTGTGAAAGAATCTCTTATACAGCAAAAACAAAGAAGGAACACATACGTCGATTGAGTCTCAAAAGGAGAGAAAAGAAGAAAAGAATATGTTTTGTTTTTATCTAATATATCTATCCTTCATTCCCTACTGAATGCAGCCCCACCATTGTGTATTTTATGAGAACAAACATTTTTACTATGAATAGGCTTTGGTGGAAAAAAAAAAGGAAGAAAATATTTAATAATGGAACTATTGATTGCAAGAAACGTCAAGTGAACCTGTTCCATAGATTAAGTTCTCGTAGGTTAAGCAAACTTTAGGCAAATTTTAAGAGTGATAATTTTGATAGACTCAGTTCACCCCCTCTTGTGTTATGCTTATGTCTCATTTATGTTTGCATTGTGTGACTTTTAGCTACCCGTTAGAAAAAATGTTGAATTTCATCGTACAAGTTAAGTGAGTGTATAAAATAACAAACTTAATTCTTTTGTGTAGTGTGAATACGTTGCCACAACTACCAAACCTAGTTTATAATGTCCCTCAAGAAGCGACCCTCGGTTAATTTCACATATGGTCATATTCTACACATTCTTTGAAAATCACTATCAAAAAATTTCCCCAATTTTGCATCCCCATTTTAAAGATTTTCATCCAAACTAAAAATGAATATTGTCTCTAAAGCTCTCTAATTCTGAATATCGATCTCCTTATATATACATTTTCTTCTGTTCGGTTTCTTTCTTTCTCAGAATCTCATGTAAAATACTCTGAGAACTCAGCTCTAATCATTCAAACAACTAAAAGAATCAATGAATTGGAAATAATTTATCACAAAAAAATTATTTTTGATGCATTTAAAACTAGCAGTAATAACTATATTGCTCCATAAAATTCAAACCATCTAACAAAATGTAACGCTTTTAAATATATTTTAACTAAGCTCTCAATAATTGTGTCGGGCTGGAACGAAACAGGTTGATCCTCTTTTAATTGGTTTGTATTAGATTAGAAATAAAAATAAAAATAAAAATATAAAGTAAAAATTATTTTATTCTCAAAAAATGTAACGTGACAAATATTTTAGAACAGAAGGGTTACAAAATTAAGGTCCACATTTCTTGTGCTACATTGTCTGAAAATTAAGATTTGTCAAGGAAGAAAAATGGCAGTTCGGTGCACTAAGCTCTCGCTATGCGCAGGGTCTGGGGAAGGGCTGGACCTTGAGCTCGGTGCACTAAGCTCTCGCTATGCGCAGAGTCCGGGGAAGGGCCGGACCACAAGGGTGTATTGTACGCAGGTTTACCTCACATTTCTGCAAAAAAGTTGTTTTCACAGCTTGAACACATGACCTTCTGGTCACATGATATCAATTTTACCAATTACTCCAAGGCTCCAAAAAAATAAATAAAGGGATAGCGGAGATTGGCTTTTCCAAAAGCTCTATCCACAATTCACTTTATCTGAATTATAACTACAGTAAATTTTTTATTATGCATAAAGAGAAGAAAGAAGAAGAATGAAAAAGGAAAAGAAGGCAAACAACAAATAGTAAAAATCAATTATTCAATGCTGGTATTTCTTGGGCTGCGGTCAACACTCAAGGGTTCGATCAAAATCAAATGATTGATCCCAAAGCTTTGCTACCTCATTGCACTTGCTAAATTCCAATTAAGATTTAGAGTTTAATTTACTTCTATAAATAAACTAAATAAAATTTGCATTATTGACTTACCTAAATGAATGATAGTACATGTAACTGTCATAAAAAGTGAGACTCGTAAATGGAAAACAAAGCAATTTACTTGCCAAAATATATGTTCAAATACACTAACAACATAAAAAAGACTTACATTAATATGAGTATATATAAGTTCATCCTTAAAACATAAAAAAGACTTACATTAATATGAGTATCTATAAGTTCATCCTTAAAATTATAACATGTTCCGTCGTTAGGTGTATTTTGACTATTTTACTCCTATCAACTCGATTCCCGAAGATAGCGGACGATTCTAGTAGAAGTTGAGAAATTAGAACTTTAAATAGTGTAAGTGTTACCAATGGTTGACTTTTGTGTAAATGGACCTTTTCAAATTTTCGTTGATTTCGTGAGGTCTGAAAGGTCAATTATGACTCAGTGGGATAGTTGGTTCGGTTTCCGAGACACACAGAAGCATTTTTGGTATTGGGTTGGAAAGCTAGTTTTCGCTATCGGGGGTTGACTCGGTAAAATAGAAATTCGATGGAAATTTCGAGTCCGAGTGAGTCCGTAGGGTGTTTTTACATGTGGTTGCATATTAGGTTTGTGTTATTAGGCTTCTGAATAATTTCTAGGGTTGAGTCGAAATTAGGGAGAAAACAGAAAAATTTGGTGCTACTATTCTGATTTCCTTCTTCGCTATCGCGAGGAAGGGGGCGCGACCGCGAGCCTTAATGAAATCAGGCTATGGAGATCACGGTGGTGTTGGACGCGATCACGTGGACACGCGCCTGGGTGAGGAGAGTTGCAGTGCTTCGTGGTCGCGTGGCATCTCTCGCTATCGCGAAGTGTATTTCTAGGCCGGTCAGGTTAACCCTTCACGATCGCAAGCGGGGTCTCACGAACGCGAATGAGGCACTGTAGCTGCGGGATAAAAGAGTCATAGCCGACTTTTAGACCCCAGTTTTTATTTCCAAAGTTCTTAGTTCTATTTTGGGGAGATTCAAGGTGTTTCTCATATGTAATTTCTAAACCCTAAAACTAGTTAATTCTATTGATATATTTCTCTATTTTAGATTTTAATCCATGTTTTGGGGGAGTGGGAAAGAGGGTTTGACTTGTTGAGAATAAGAGAGCTTAAATTTGGAAAATTGGGGGTTGTGAATTAGTTTATGGCAATGGGTGTTATATATTAGTAATGTAATGGACTAGTAGATGTTAATTTATTGATCAATTTCATGTTTAAAACTTTTTGGAGATTTAGGGGAAAATTCTAGGGTTCATACTAATTGGGGGTTTTGGACTTGAATAAGGTAATTGACCTATTATTATTTTAATTACGCAATTGGAGAGTAGAATTGAACTTCTAGAACATTAGTTTACAAATTTCACCCCTTTAATTACCGTTTTACCCTCGTGAGGCCACTTTCCCTATCTTCTCATAGTTGGTTGTATTCGAGGACCAATCTAGTATTATAGGTGTTGTCCATTTCTATTCTAACTTAGATTTCTATAATGATTAGACTCTAAGTATTATTGAGACCCGCAGAGAGACAAGGCTCCTTTGTGATTGTGTGTGGCTTCTACTTGGCATCCAGGTAGGTTACAACTTACCTTCTGGTTAGACTTCGATTAGCGAAACATATGTATAGTTAGATATTGTTGAAGAAAGCAATGTAAGCCTTCGGGTATGAAGTTGGGATGGATTACTTAGGTTGGATAATGTTAATTGTTTGTGACTTATTACATATTTGTGATTATTGGACTTGTACATAGTTGTCATATCGAAACTTGTGATATATTTGTCTGTCATTCATCTTGGTATTATCATGGATAGAGAAACAGACTTGACTTGATACAGATATTGTGATATGTGTCCATGTGTGGAACGATTGGGATTTGATTATAATTTACACTTGATATTGATACATGCATATCATTCATACACATTATACATGAATCATTGTCGTGAACTATGATTTGACATTAAAAATGGTAAGAGGGAAAGTGAAACATCTGAGGCTTCCTATTATGGTGTTTGCTATGTGCTTATTTTGCATGACCTCTCTTACATGTATAATTGTGGTTACTAATGTGGTCCGAAGGAAAAGTGTTCCAGACGTGGCATTGTATAGATTTGAGAATAATATCATATTAGTAATTGATTTACGGATATTGTTATGTTATTCATCTCATAATTAGTGCTGAATTTAACATTCATACATGCATTCATATTAATTTCCATGATATATTGATGTTATCTGTGATTGATGTGACAGTGATAAATGAGAAGGAAACAACATTGATTCTTATTACATATTGATTGCGTAGCCATTCTATGATGAGTGATACGGGATGACTAGCAGGGTGTTCGGTGGGAAGAGTCATCTCTAGACTGAGTGATACAGAGAGACTGATACATGTACTTCGGGGGTCCCCCATGGGTCATAACTGCTGGGATGATGATATATTCTGCCCGGAGCATGTGTGTACGACATGAGACAATTGGTCAGTGCATTGCATCACATACACATTCATATTACATCCACTCATATCTCTGATTTTGATTGTTGTTTTCATTGTATTGTGTGACGTGGTCCATCCTTGATTCCTTAATTGTTACCTCATTTGAGATGGTGTTTACTGGTTAATCCCTTATTATAAGTTTGATGGATTCGAGGACTAGACGTTCTGCCTAGGCTATAACTGTAGACTACTGAGATCTAGTGTAATTCACCTTACTACAAGTCTTATATGGGTGTGCTTAGTAACTACCTCATTTTCATGACTCTTGAATTCTGAATGGATATTCTATACTTGGGCTGATTATTTTTGGGCTGTAATATTACTTGTACTTGATTGCGAGCATGACTATTCTTCAATTTTTTCTTATGTATATATTAGCTAACTGTTGACGGCCTATGATATCTACCAGTACATAGTGTTTGTACTGATACTACTCTTGCTACACCCTTTTCCGGTGTAGAGTCGTTGTAGGAACTTCAGCGAGGTTCGATTAGCCTTCAAGGTTTTCGTGGAGTTCATCTAAATTTTATGTTTAACTTTCATTCTAAACAGAAGTTGTATTCAGGTTGTGGTGTATCTTTTATTCCAGTTGTATACTTAGAAGCTCTTGTACTATTCAAATCATATCCCTTGGATAGTTGTTGTATCCCACACTTTATATTTATAATATGAATTAGACTTTTATTTATTCAGCTTTATTTACTTTATTATGTTGAATTATTAATTAAGGAAATGATTCGCCTACCGAGGTGAGAAAAGGTAGGTGCCCGCACGGCTAAGTAATTTGAACCGTGACAAAAATAATACTGTTACCAAGCTTTGAGCTTTCAAGTCTAATTATGAGTGAAAAGCTACATGACACCGGGACAAAGGCATAGGGGAATAACGGGGTTCAATTGCATCCATTTCGTTAAAAAATTATATTACCTAAATAAGATAAAAATATTTTTTTTGTATAAATATAAGTTATTGAATTTCTTCACATAAGAGTTTTTCTTTTGAATTCTCTTATTTGAATTCCTGACTCCCTTATTGGTTCAATATATATTGCGCTTGTGGACCAGTTTCACTACACTGTCAGAAAAGTTAATTTTGTGTATGCTTCAAGTTAGATAGGAAAAAGCTATAGAAAATAAGTGGAACATATAGGTTTGATTCAACTTTATATAATATAATGTTTTAGGTACAAAGGTAATAAAATCGTCAAAATAGAAGGATTACAGTTGGGCAAGTTGGATGGCAAGGCCCCAAGTTAGTTTTTTTTTTAGGAGTTTGGGCTATAAATTTTAATTATACGAGGGAGAACTGCATTTAAGATTAAGGCTAATTAAGTGGAGAGAAGTTATTAGGGCATCAAAATAAGCCCCCAAATTTAAAAATATACCGTTTAGTCCAATGATTTAAAAAATAAAAATAATAAAACAAAAACTATTATAAATTATTTTTCCCTCATTCGTCTCTTTCCATATCCCGCGTTTTTCTTCGATTGAAGCTCCCAAATTAGCTTTTCTCCTCTCTTTCAATCTTAACCCTAGTATAGTAGAGCTTTTCTTCTCCTTTTCTCCTCCCGTTCCTTCTTTTTGAGCTTCCATTGTTGAGGTTTGCCATTGTTAAACCCATTGAAGTTTTTTTAAAACAAATTCCGAATTGGGTGGTTATTTTTGAGTTTTATGGCTTGAGAATTACTCTTTTTGGTTATAATTTGGTTTGGTAAGATTTAATTCGTGATATGTAATTATTCGTGATCTGTAAGATTTAATTCGTGTTCTTCTAAATTTATAATTCCTGGTAATCTGAGTCTAGTATAGACCAATTTAAATTTATTATGGAGGATAAAAAGATAGCAACTAGTGATTTCGATGGTAGCTGGGTATGTATTAAAATTGCCTGCAAATAGAATTCTCCACAAAACATCCAACTTATTTAATTGGATACTTATTACACCTATGATGATTTGTTGAGGAGCATGATTCTGTCTAGTAATATAGACCCCGTGTCGATAGAAGTGTCAATTAGCTACGTAATTGATGCTCCTAAAAAGGGACTGCCTCCTACCTACATCACAAATGTACATCAAGTCCGTCTATTTCTTATGAATGTTGATAGGGATGGTTCCAGGCCTAGGTTATATGTAAGTTTGAATGAGAGGATTGTTGAAAGTCCAAATTCATCAGCTGCAGCGAATTCATCAGTTGCAGCGAATTCATCAGGGGCAGCGAATACTACTGGGTCAGCCTCACCAATCATCGATGAAGATCCTTGCCAACCTCCAATGGACAATGACATCTATGAAGATCATTGTGAACCTCTAATGGATAATGACTGTCCTGATAATGTTCATGAAGATGATTTAAAAAACTCAGCTTCCAGCAATCATAGCTATGTTGATGGAACATGTTTTAAGAGTGGCGATATTTTCAAGGACAAGCGTACGCTAGTGGAAGCACTATCATTAGTAGCCTTAAAGACACGCTTCAATTTCTATGTTAGGAAGAATAAATCAGAAAAATATGTGTCTAGATGTATTGATGATTCTTGCAAGTGGAGAATGCGCACCAATAAATACGTAACAAGTTATAGGTTTATTATAAATATGTACTGTAATGTGAACACATGTGGCATACAACACGTTGCCACTAGACATTTAAATGCATCCGCTGTAGTAATAACGAGGCACATTATGGGTAAATTTGAAGAAGGCACAGTGATCACTCCCAAACAAGAAGGAAGTACTTAAATGCTTTGGCTGTGAAATTAGCTATTGGAAGGCCTATCAGGCAGGCGTAATTGCTACGGGCCCCTGCGGATGATGGATATTCGAAATTGATTCCTTACAATTGGATGGTACATAGTACAAACTCCGGAAGCCAAACAGACTTACAACTTGATAATGAGGGGAGATTCTTTGTAACGACCCGTTAGGTCATTTTGTTGTTTTTGCTTGTTTTCCAGCAAATGCCCTTTCTCCTAGCCTTGTTACTATGTATTTGATGTGTGGAAATGGGTGGTTCGAATCTCGAGGCAATCAGATGAGAATAGCGGAAGGAAATCCAAGTGTTGAGTTCTAGAAGTTCTAAGTTTGGAAGGTTTGACTAAGGAATTGACTTTGAGTAGATATGTCCGGAATCGAATTCTGACGATTCCTTTAGCTCCAGTATAGGATTTTTGACTTAGGTGGACCGTTGGATTGAGTATCGGGTGTTTGGGAAAGATTTTAGGTAAGTTTGTAGAAATTGAAAAGCCTTAAGTTAAGAAAGAAGATTTGGAGGGTTTAAGCAGCTATTGAGGGTGTTTGTGTCTTTTTCAGAGTTTTACCAATTCCATCAAATTCGGAATGTCGAATATGGTCTAGGACTATCCTTGGTTCGGTCTCGAGGCACTCGGGAGCCTTTTGGGTGTTGAGTTGATATTTAAAAGCTTTATGAAGTTCTTAGGGGTTTTGAATAAACTTTTTATTAAGATGACCTCATATGACGATTCTGAGTGTGCAGATGAGTTTGTACCATGTTTTTATGTTAGGTTGCATAACTAGTTTGTATCTGGGAGATTTTGGATTAATTTTGGGGTTTCGGGATGAGATTGTAGAAACCAGATTTTCTGGTTTCAGCTGTCTGCTGGTGTCCTTATTCACGATCGCGGAGAAAGAATTGCTATAGCGGCCCTCTAATCTACAGTCCATTGCAGTCGCGAGGCTCCTCTCCCGATTGCAATGACCAAGTGCTCTGTGTTCATGCGATCGTGTGGGGTGGTCTTGCGATCACGAATAATAATTCACTAGGTAGATTGTTAAAATTCCGAATTTCAAATTCGTGTTTTGACCTCCCATTCACATATGTTGTGCCCTAGACTTCAAATTAAGGATATTGTTCAAGTTCTTCAAGAGGGTAAGATTCCGACTCCCCTTTTATAATTAAGTCTCTTATTACTAGAGTTTTTCATGATAGAATCCATGTTTAGGATGGGGAACTTACGTGAATAAACCCTAGGCTTGAAAAGCTATACATTCTTGATTAAGAATGATTTTGAGGCTAGAACTTGATGATATCACATATCTAGGTTCCCTAGACTATGGGTAAACTAATTTGCGAAAAGAAATAAATCATATTTTGCCCCTTTGGCTCGGAAATCACTTTTTGGATGTCATTTTTGGTTTTTCTTCTAAGTATGCCATTATGGGTACTGTTGGGATCGTATGAACTAGTAGAGTACTTTGTTGACCATATTAACCAAAATTTTTAGTATATTTATGGATTTAACCTTAGGGTTTTAGAATGGGGTTTTGGGGTGGACTTTGTAGACCCAAATCTTGCATAAAGTAATGTGGAAATCGTTTGTCTCATATTTTGAAGCGTAATATGTGTTTGAGCATATTGGCATCGTGAGGAGGCTATTCAAAAAGGCAAAGGGACTTCATGACTTTGGACTCCTACTTCCAGGCATGTTGAGACTATGAATCTTTTCTTAGGCGTCTTGGTTGGTTAAATGAACTAATTAATTAAGGATGGGAGTAATGGGGGATAATAAAAGGCCCCGCTATTTGTAAGGTGACGGACACTTGTATTGGGCACAAGTATCATATATTGGATATTTGTTCTTTTAAATACTTAGAAGAATGACATGCTTGAGGCACTAGCTTATAGTATAGTACGATCCTATAGATCTGTGATTGGGGTATGAATCCCGTTCTTTACGTAACATATATGGTATTTGTCTATGTGTTATGTGGTTGTGTGTCCCCATCATTCCCTTTTATACTCGTTTAATTGAAAAAGAAGCTAAAGAATCGAGTCTTTATTGAAAATGATTGAGTTGTGACTTGTTTTACTCTACTTGATTCTTATCATTGCGCATAATAAATTTATGCATCTTAGTGTACAAATCTGTGTGAGTATAGACGAGTACTGATGATGTGTGAATGGAACAGGTACTGTGTGAGCCTGTTGTGTGAACTAAACTTAGGTATTGTCTGTGAGCATGAGTGGTATATGGACCTCGCGAGTCCCCCATGGGTCACGCTTCATTGACATTCGAACGTGTGTGTACCGATAGGAGAGAGTAAACACTTGCATATTTTTTGTTGTATCTACTTCATTGTACTTTATCCTTGTTGAGGACGAACTCTTGATTCTGTGTCTATATATCAGTAATGTATATATATATTTGACTTGATTAAGGGGTTAAATGCTACAACCTAGGATTCAATTCCGTTAATGAACTTATGTGTTATATGCTTATATTATTGGACTGTTATAGCCAATGGTGTAGTAGTAGCACTCCGTAGGTCAGCCCTTGTCTCCATCTAGGATTGAGTCGATCGACGATGCTGCTGAGTACCCATTTATTTGTACTCATGCTACACTTGCTGCATTCTTTTTTTGTGTAGGTTCAGTTCCGCGTACCAGTGGTACTCGTGACTACCCAGTTTGTTGAGGAGTTGTGTTAGAGGATTGGCGGGTTGAGTTACCAGACGACCCTTATCCCCATATTCTCTTCCTTTATCTTTACATTATGTCCTTTCATTCAGACAAATTTATGTTTTTTGGGACATGATTAGTCCCAAGACTTGTATAACTCTTAGTAGTTCTTGTACTGTGACACCCGATTTTGGGGGAGTTTCTTATATCGTTATCTTATTATATCTATGGATCTGATTTAAAGACTTTAAACTACTTCATAATTATTTTCCGTACTTATTTCTTCCATACTATTTGGGTTGTTGGGAAATGTTTGGCTTACCGACTCGTGAGGGTTGGTGCCATCATGACCCTCTATTTTAGAGTCGTGACATTCTTATATTACTTCTTGGATTTTGAAGTGTGGATAAGGAGATTTAAGCACATGAAAAAGGTCATAGCAGTTTATGGCACATACTTAAAGAGCAAGTTTGGAGGTGTTTTGTTGACTGTTGTGGTACAAGATATGGAGAACCATGTTTTCCTAGTTGCATGTTGTGTGGTTGACTCGGAGTGTGATGCCTCTTGGAATTACTTTATCCAACCACTGCTTGAAATTGTGCCTAACAACTTAGATTTATGCATAATATCTGATTGGCACCACAGCATCAAGAAGCCAATACGAGAGGTTTACAGTAATGCTCAGCACGGTGATTGCACAAGACATCTTTGTGAAATAATGCGTGGGAGATTCACAATGAATCCTTCGAGAAATTCTTTTACAAAGCAGCAAAAGCATCACCGTGGAGGCGTTCAATGATCACTTTAATGAAATTCAGCGTGTTGCACCAGATGTAGCTGATTGTCTTAGGGATAAAGTTGGGTTTGATAAATGGAGAAGGACATTTTTCTCGGGGAACAGATTTGATGTGTTGACATCAAACATTGCTGAATTGTTCAACTCAATATTTCTAATAGAGAGAGAGAGTTCTCCATAACTGCCTTTTTCAATGCCATTAATACGAGATTTGCTACCAAATTTAATGAAAGGCGTACCTTAGCAAAGAATATGCTCTTATTAAACCACTGAAGCATGCCTCGTGCTGAGAATAAGATAAGGAAGATAATAGAAGCAAATAAAAGGGTAGTTGTCATTGGGGTAAACGAAAATGAGTACACCGCGTGCGGAACGGCAACCATGCAATTGTCAACCTATACACTATGCCATGTTTTTATAGAGGTTTAGACGTAGACAAGCTCCCATGCCCACATGTCATAGAATGTCTTAGTAAGAAGTACGCAGATACATTTGGAGACTCCGTATGTAACCACTCTTCTACATATTACTCATCATATGCATACTACAAATCATACGAAGGTGATATTGTCCAAATTCCTCATGGAAGTAAGTGGATGATTCCTTCATATATATGCAGGGTGCAAAAGTTTCCCCACCAAAATACATTTTAAAACTGGGTCAAAAGAGTAATAAGCATAAGAAGAGTTGCTTGCAGGGAGAAAGTAGTAATACCAAAAAACCAGCCAAGAGAAGAAATAAATGCTCCATATGCAAACAACCTGGACATAAGAAAACAACTTCTCATTTGAATTTGTCCCAAAATTCGTCGTCACAAGTTGAGCAGTGAATTCGTTGGTGGTCTATTGGTCTATTGTCATTTTGTTTGCTATGGCTGTAGTAAAATGTATATCTATTGTTGGTCTATTGGTCTATTGTCATTTTGTTTGCTATGGCTGCAGTGGTCTATTGGTCTATTACCATTTGATTTGCTATGGCTGCAGTAACATATATATCCATTGTTGATCCATGTATAACTGTTGTTGGTCAATGTTAAACGTTGCCATTTCGACTTTACTTTTGGACGAATGCGTTCAGTCTATACATAAAGTAAAATAAGCTGACAATTGATTAAAAAAATGCAGTCAAAAGGAACCACAAACGATCCATTTGGTAATTAAAAACTACACTAAACACAACAGCATCCTCTTCATCTTTTGATTCCAAATTTCAGCAACCTCAAATTCCTTTTTTGCATTATCCCTTTCCATTTCTACCGCCTTCAATTTTTTTTTACCTGATCTCTCTCAGTCTGAGCTTCCTTCATTTGATCTTTAAATCAGTCCATCAATGCTTCCGCTTCCAAGATGAGGCTTCTGACTTCTCCCAATGACTCTTCACCTTTGTGGAGCCTATGTAGTAAATTAAATTTCTCCTCCCCAATGAATGGGGTATCATCATCAACCCATCTAAAATAATCGTAGCCACCATCTTCTTTCTGCACAAATCAAAATAAAAATTAATAGTGTATCAAGTTAAAACAGACATAAGCAAATTAAATACTAACATTTCCCTTCGCACAACCATAAAACTCTCTTTCGTGATTTTGTGGTGTCTTTGAAATTCTAATAGAAGCTAAATCACTACACCTACATATTCTCTTTTTTGTGGCATACGTATTAGACGAAGAATTCTGTGACATTTTAGTAATTAATGAATGACGCTTCTAATAATCTTCAATGGTATTATAATAAAATACCAGTTATTTACTCTTTAGTAAAAAGCCTGGAAATGAGGGTATTTATAATGGAAATATTATCGTTATTTGGACGTTGGGTTTGAAAAAAGTTACCGTTGGAGTTATGTACGAGTTCTGAACGTTTAGTTTATAATTCACCTACAAAAGATTAGTAGAATATATAATGTCACACATGTTTTGCGAGTTGTGAAAGTTTAGTTTATAATTCACCTACAAAAGATTAGTGAAATATACAATGTGACACATGTTTTGCGAGTTCTGAACGTTTAGTTTATAATTGACCTACAAAATATTAGTAGAATATACAATGTGACACATATTTTGCGAGATCTGAACGTTTAGTTTATAATTCACGTACAAAATAGTAGTAGAATATACAATGTGACACATGTTGTTTCAAACAAAAAATATTTATTAAATAATAATTGAACTAACTCTAAAATTTTAAACTTATATTTTTGACTAAACAATATATATTCATCATATAATTAGTGAAACAACATTATAATGATCTAAACAATGACACTAGTTGAGTAATGTTAATAATATGCTAGTGAAAGTCTCTGTTGTGATGATCATATATATGTAACAACTATAAATTAGTGACATAACCATATGTGAACATCATATATATTTTCATTGTTATTGGTGTTTATATTAATATGACATTTGATATTGATATTTTCATTGATATTGGTTGTGGTGATCATATATAACAACTTTAAATTGGTGACAACTATAAATTGGTGACATAACTATATGTGAACATCATATATATTTTCATTGATATTGATGTTTATATTAATATGACGTTTGATATTGATATTTTCATTGATATTGGTTGTGATGATCATATATAACAACTTTAAATTGGTGACATAACTATAATTTACCCATTTAATGTAACAACTTCAAACACAGTTTAGTAGAAGATACAATTTTGTCAAGTGTCTATGTGTGGCAGTTAACAATGCAATGTGCATAGTAATTCTTTTTTCCATTAATATTGGTGTTTATATTAATATGAAATTATATATTTGTTAATTACCATTTTAAATTCCAACCAATATAATTTTGAAGAATTAATGTGTATTTTTTCATTTTCAACAATGCTTAGTAGAAGATAAAATAAGGTCTAGTGTCTATGTGCGGAACTTTAAGTTATCAATGCATTTTTCCCATTTATCAACAACGTTCAGTAGAATATAAAATAAGGTCTAGTGTCTATACTCGAAACTTTAAGTTATCAGTGCATATTTTTCATTTTTCAACAACGCTTAGTAGAAGATAAAATAAGGTCTAGTGTCTATGCGCGAAACATTAAGTTATTAGTGCATATTTTTCCATTTTCAACAACGCTTAGTAGAAGATAAAATAAGGTCTAGTGTCTATGCGCTAAACTTTAAGTTATCAGTGCGTGTTTTCCCATGTTTCAACAACATTTAGTAGAAGATAAAATAAGGTCTAGTGTCTATGCGCAGAACTTTAAGTTATTAGTACATTTTTTTTTCATTTTTGAACAACGCTTAGTAGAAGATAAAATAAGGTCTAGTGTCTATGCGTCGAACTTTAAGTTATCAAAGCGTATTTTCTCATTTTTCAATAACGCTTAGTAGAAGAAATAGACTGGAAAGAAGTGAATACCCATAAAAGCAAGATGTTATCTTAATATTTATATAGGGTGATTTACATGGCATTCTTACAAAACAACAAAAATAACAAAACAACACTTTTTTCACATGCCATGCAAAAAGAAAAACAAAAGAGAAGTAGGAACCACAACTATTGGGGTTGTTGGGGTGGGGAGCTTGAGGGGAATATGGTGGTGTAGGAGGAGGGGTGTAGTAGTCTTTGAGCAACTCTCCATGCTCAGTAAAGAGTGCAGTGAGAATCAAGTTGGTTCTCCGATGATGCAGCCGGTTCTCTTCTCTCTACGTCACAACAATGCGACGGATATTCCATAACTCATCCCGAAGGCGATCAACACGGTTTATGAGCCATGTGATACTACTGCTAGATATGGGTACTTCCCATAGTATACTTTCCACACGAGGGTCATGAGCTTGTGCGGATAGGGGGTTAACATGACCATTTGGAAGGCCATTTGAAAAGTTTTGGGGTGCTGTCATTTTTAGTATTGGAGTGTTTAGAAGACTTTTTGAATGAGTAGATATGAACTCCCTTACAAGATGGAGGGGTTTATTTATAGGGAGTAAAATATATTATCTTTTTCACTTCTCATCAAACATTTAATGAGAAAACCCTCTTTTTTTTGTTTAGTGGTTGAAAAGCAACATTGGAAAGTATCACATAGGTATAATCATGAGTAATATTGCAAAAAATATATAGACAGAACTATAGACCTGTTGTACGTGTTTGTCGATGCATTATTCAAATTTTGATGTCTACACTTCATGTATATTCACTTGTGGGATTTGGGTATTTTTTTTGTTTCTTGTATTTATCTACACTCAATTTATAATAGACGCAACTGAAAACTCATTTAGTTGGACATGTACAACTGATTCTAAAATTAAATTGACAGTAATGAAAGCAACAACAAAGGTAATACGTAACATCAATACACAATTAATCCATCTGAACATGTACAAACAAAGATGATATTGTAAATTATATTATAATATTACAAATTATATTACAAAATTATATTGTAGCTTGATGATTTTTTTTAAATCATAAATTGAATTCTCATTTGCTGTCACTCTATCTAGAACAACATTCGTCCTCCGACCACACTCTTTGTGAAATTCACTACCTTCAGAAATCACAGGCTCCCACTCTACTAGACGTCATTGACGGGTCGCATCAGCAATTTCCTCCTTCAATGCATCTATTTCTTCATCCACATCCTCGTCATCATAAGGTACAAGATTTCTTCGTTGGCGGGGCTCTACTGGCCTAATGATCCATGTCGCATCAGCAATATCCTCCCTCAATGCATCTATTCCTTCATCCACCTCCTCATCATCATAAGGTACAAGATTTTATATGTGGTCCTTATCCATCTCATCAATAGTTGGGTAAATAAAAGGACTCACCCTCTTAAGTTCAACAAACAAACAACAAGATCAGTTCATAAAATAAGTAGTTTCTAATGTACCAGTTTTGACATTCTAATAGGCTTAAGTTAAAATTGTTACCTCTTCAGCAGGTATTTTTTTTTTGAATAAGTAGTTTATAATGTACCAATTTTGACATTCTAATAGACTTAAGTTAAAATTATTACCTCTTCAACACATATTTTCTTTTTGAATAAGTAGTTTATAATGTACCAGTTTTGACATCTTAATAGACTTAAGGTAAAATTGTTACCTCTTTAGCAGGTATTTTGTTTTTGAATAAGTAGTTTATAATGTACCAGTTTTAACATTTTAATGGACTTAAGTTAAAATTGTTACTTTTTCAGCAGGTATTTCCTTTCTGAATAAGTAGTTTATAATGTACCAGTATTGACATTCTAATAGACTTAAGTTCAAATTGTTACCTCTTTAGCAGGTATTTTTTTAATGGTTCAGGTCCATATTGGCATGAAGTGCGCCATGTCAGCATCCTTGGAGTTGGAAGAGGAACAACCCCTAATTTGACACTGTTACGTCCAACAAAGGGGATTATTTCAATATGCCCATGTCTATAATGGAATGCAACACATAATAGGGTCAATCGAATACAAATGGTCAATAATAAAATGATATTGGTATGGATAACTTATGAGAAATCCATAAAGACAGTAAGTTGGTCTTATAGTGAAATAATTGAATAAACAATTTGAACATGTCCACCTTCTTCAAGTAATCCAAAGTCAGATCAAAGCATATATTACCCCAAGGACATTTGTTAAAGCACAACAATGGTTCAACCAAGCTTATCCATCTCGTCTCAACTGTTTTAGAATTGTCATGTGCCAATATAATACAGTGAACAAACCACTGTAAGGAAACCTTAATCTTGTCCAATTCGGACAATGTTTCGCTTTTCAAGCTCTTCACGAGCAAATCCTGCGTAATACTTGATTTAATTTTTATCTTGTCTATTTTTTATGGACCTTATTCAACTCTTTTCCTCTATGGAAGGCCCCACAATTCAATCCAATGACCAATGCAAACTCCCTCAGCCCAAAACAACATGTCATCTCATGCTTCTTCTTTTGATTGATAATTTATCGTAGAAGAAGCGAATGAACAAACTTTTCACTAAATCTGTCCCAGTCTGAGGGAAGGTCCAAGAAGTGGTCAAAACAAGTTCTACAAAATAGATTTAGAAGTTTATGCTTTCGCAATAGAACATTAAAGTCAAACCACGATTTCATACTAGACCTTACTATGATTCTGGATGGAAAATCAACACCTTCCAAAAGACATGAGTTCAATCCGAACCTTTCCAGCTTTTCTACGGCGATGGACTTGAACTTTTCAGGCACAGATACACGATTACTATTGTCCTCCTCATCTTTCGGAGCCTCGCATTTGAGATATTCCTCTTCTCCAAGACCACAATTGGCTAATTCTTCTTCTTCAGATTCAAATTCATCAATCTCCTTGAGAAGCTTATCAAGAGACGAAGAGTCTGACTCTTCTTCATCTCGTCTATAAATTAACCCATCTGGTTCATCTCATCTATTAATTAACTCACCTGGTACTTCATCCCGTCTATTAATTAACTCATATGGTTCATCGCATCTATTAATTAACTCATCTGGTTCTTCATCTCGTCTATTAATTAACTCCTCTTGTTGTTTCTTTCATCCATTAATGTTATCATTTGGTTGTTTCTTTGCTCTATTAATTAACTTCTTTTGTCCTTCAACTTCACCTACGTCGGGATCTAGGTCATTAACCTCGTTTCTTAACTTTTTTTAAAATGAAGAAGGCATGTAGTCGACTCTCCAGAGTGATCCATGTTGTCTTATTGTCATCACTAAGACTATAGATTCTAAAGAATCAACAAATAAGACACGCAAAGCACAATGGAACTCAACAAAAAAATATGACAAAAAATAATTAGGGTTTGGCAATGACTGTAAATCAGAATCAATATCAACTAATTAGATCTTCACAATGATTGTAAACTAAGAACATCACAAAACAAGACATTAAAAATATCATTTTAAACTCGAAAGAAATCGAAATAGGAAAAAATTAGTGCTTCTGAAACCAGCAATTGTTCTTCAGCTGAAATCTTCAAATCTTGGCTCTAGAAATAGCTTTTTGGCTCCCAAAATTGCCTTCAGATATGTTTTTGGAGATGAATGAAGCCGTGGGAGAAGGAGGAAGTTGAATGGTCGTTGGAGTTGGAGGGAAAAGGAACAATGAAGAAAAGGAAAAAAAAAGGCTTTTTTGAAACTTTGGATATTTAATCCCGAAATTTTTAAAAATACACAAAATCCCTATATAATTTACTAATCACCTCATTAGTAATTTTTGGACCCAAAATAAATAGAAAAAAAGAAGTCCTACTATTTACAAAAAAAAATTAAGGTCCGGACAACTAAATCATCCCACACAGTTGGATGTAACTTTGAACTACTTTAATTTCCTGCTTTAATATATTCTATAACTGGTGGTAAAGGAGATTCTAGGATGATGCATGAAGAAAAAAGACACATTGGGATCATCAAAAAAGTCTCTCAATTAAAGTTTTCTTCTCGTTTGATCATCAATTAATCAAAAGCAAGGAAAGAATATTAGATAAGACTATTTGCCTCAAGGAATCTAGAAAAGTGAAACAAAAGGAACTAGCTAGTCATCAATCCCGAGAAAGAGTAGTCGATATACACCTTCCTTTTTTGTAATTTATGAACTTTTTGAATAAATGTGCATATGGAGTATAATTTAAGGAAAAAGGGATGATTCTTAAAATTTGTGGTTATAACGATTTCTCATTAAAAATAAAATAAAAATTTAAATTAATCTTTTCAATTAAATTTTTTTAACAGACTAAAAAAAAAATATCACTACGTAATTTGTAATGGAGGGAGTATATATTATATTTTGAGAATAATGACATTAGCAATGTGTCATTCTTTGCTATATTAATCCTAATAAGAAGATGTCAAGTTTATTGTGAATCGCATTTCTTTTCTTTTAGTGAATAATTTTAAATGGTATAGTGAAGTACGTCTTATTGTTTAGGAATATAAGCAATTGGTAATTAAATGATTTTAAATGGACAAGACTTTGTCTGTTAACAAAATTTACAGCTATCAGGACCTATTTCCATTACAATTAAATTAAATCTGGTAATTTCAAGTTTAATGCTCCTCTTGGTGTTTTTTCTTACGCAAAACAAACTGTCATGATCATACGAATAGATTGGTCAAGTTGAGCTAAAGTTCTTGCTTATCTTATCATGATGATAATTGCATGATTTAGATTCCTCATAGAAACCTTTAATTTGGTGAGACTACTTTTTACAAGGAGCAAACATGCGATTAAAGTCATAAATTTCTTAAGCACAACTCATTAAAGAATTAAAATTTTATAAATATACTAATGTGAAAGATATTGCCACGATCAAATAATTTACAATACAATCATTAGTAACTCTCTATGAATAGTATTTGTTGTATTTGGATGGTTAATACTAGTTAGGAGACTTACATGTTTTCCTTAGCAGAAGCAGATTTGAATCAATCACAACTTGTGCCCCCAGTCATCAGAAATTCATGTTATCCACAACTAACTAATCCCTCCCTTTATCCACAGCCATCTAATTCATCATAAGCAGAGATAGATCTTATGTGAATACTTTAGCTGTTTCTATTATAATGAAAGTTTTTTTAAATATCCATAATGGTGTTTATATAGGCTAGCTTTAGAGTTTTACGTGGAGGAATAGTGGGCTATCTAATACCCTTATGAGTGGTGTTTGCTATAAATTTTCTCAACATACAGAAAATAAACTGCAATCACAAAATAAATAAATAAAATATTTATCAAAGTTGTGAGTGCAAATCCGTGTATTTTCTTGATTCTTCTCTCCTAAATTTTCTTCATGATTCGAAGGTTGTTAGTAGCGTATTTCTCAAACGTAGGATGATTTGGATGTGGACTTTCTTGGGATGTATTTGATCTCCATGAAAGGATATTGTGGATCTTCTTGAAGTATTTGATTGTCAAGAAATATCCGGCCACATGTTGATCTCATTGTGAATATCCCGGGAAGTTTATGAGATTTTTGAGATTCCTCTTCAAGGAAATATGTGTCCCTTTAAATAGGTGTGAGCTATGAATTAGGGTAGAGTAGCCTCCAAGAAACCCTACCAAACCTTAGAGTTTGAAGATAAATTTGACTCATCTTGTAGACTCCTACTTTAAATAGGGTAAAAGTTTGATTCTACAAATGGCCCCTACTTCAAGTCTTGTCGGAGTAAATTTATGTACGACCCGTATAATCAGACCGTCTTGAAATTTCTATTTTTCGAGTGTTATGTAAAAGCTGAGGGGATTTGACAGTTGGAATCGACGAGTCGTATAAATTTATACGATCCATAGAATTTACAGAGTGCGCTCAATTTCAAAAATGAAATCGACGATTCATTTTGACGAACCGTAACTAATTCTACGATCCGTATAATTGGGCGTATAATTTAATCTACAAAACTGAACTGGTTTTTCAACTTAAACTCTCCGTTTTGGTTTTCTAAACTCCCAAATCATAAACAAGACTTATTATGAAGGTATGAGGTGTTACAATATCTCCCCCTTGTGATCATTCATCCTCGAATGATGGATCATGGTTAAGAATGAGACTGAACATAGCGTGAGTACATAAACGTGAAGAAACATGACATGAAATATGGGAACTGGACATGAACATAGGGACATAGAACATGAGTACTGAATATATGAACGTGAAATATGAGACATGGATACGCAAGGGACATGACATGGATACTGAAGGAACTTACCTTGATTATTTTCTACTTGCTCCTTAAATAAGTTTGAATAACTGGACTTCATATATTCTTCGGCTTTCCATGTAACCTCCTCAACATTCTGACTTCTCCACAACACTTTCACTGAGGCAACTTCCTTAGTTCTCAACTTTCAAATCTGATGATATAAAATACCCACAACGATTTCTTCAAAGGTTAGAAAATCCTTAACTGTAATGGAATCAGTAGGAACAACCAACAACGGGTCTCCCACACACTTTCTCAATATGGATACATGAAACACTGTATGAACAACAACTAAATCTTATGGTAATTCAAGTTTATAAGCCACTTGGCCAACTCTTCTCAAAATCCTGTGTGGTCCGATATATCTAGCACTGAGCTTCCCTTTCTTTCCAAATCTCATGACACCTTTCATAAGTAAAACTTTCAGAAATACCCAATCACCAACTTGAAATTCCAAGTCTCTACGCCTCACATCTGAATAGGACTTTTGGCAACTCTATGTTATTTTCAAATTCTCCTAAATCAACTTGACTTTCTCCATAGCCTGATGGACCAAGTCTGGTCCTAACAATTCTGTTTCACCAATATTGAACCAACCAATTGGTGATCTACACCTTTGCCCATACAGAGCTTCGAACGATGGCATTTGGATACTGGAATGATAACTGTTATTATAAGCAAATTCAATGTGAGGCAAATGATCATCCTAATTATCTTTAAAATTGAGAACACATGCTCTCAACATATCCTCAAGGTTCTGAATAGCATGCTCTGCATGGTCATCTGTCTGAGGGTGAAAAGTTGTGTTGAGATTTGCCTTGGTACCCAACCTTTCTGGAAAGACTTTCAAAAGTGTGTCGTGAACTGAGCACCACTAGCTGATATAATAGATATTGGGGTCCCATGAAGCCTAATAATTTCTCATATATACAACTTAGCATAATCCTCTACTGAATCTGTGGTATTGACTGGCAAGAAGTGGACTAATTTAGTAAGTCGGTCCACAACCACCCAAATCGAGTTATGCCTTCGATCTGAGTGAGGTACACCTGTTATGAAGTCCATGTTTATTATCTTCTATTTCCAAACAGGAATATCAATGTTTTAAGCCAACCCACCAGGCCTTTGGTGCTTGGTTTTCACCTGCTGACAATTCAGACACTTGACTACAAAGTCTGCCACATTCCTCTTCATGTCGTTCCACCAATAAATTTCTTTAAGATCATGATACATTTTCGTAGAACCTGGGTGGATAGAATACCTAGAATTATGCATTTCTGCCATGATTCGCTCTCTGAGTCCATCCACATTTGGAACACACAATATGCCTCAGTACCTCAAAGTACCATCATTTCCCCTTGTTCAAAAGTCATAGTCTTATGCTTGTGAATCTCACTTCTAGCTGCAAACTAGTAGGGATCGTTAAGCTGCTTCTCCTTCACCTCGGCTACTAAGGAGGTTCAGACTTGTTCTGGATTGTAACAACACCTTCTTCGGGAGTCCATGAGTCGAACTTCTAGATTGGCTAGTCGATGAATTTCCTTTGTCCGGATCCTCTTACCTTCCTCAACATGAGTTAAACTTTACATGGATCATCAACTAAGAGCATCAGCTACCACATTCTCTTTCCCTAGATGATAGGGAACATCCGCATCATAATCCTTTATCAATTCGAGCCACATTCTCTATCTGAGATTCAACTCCTGATGCTTGAAAACATATACTGAAGGCTCTTGTGATCTATGAAAATGTCGACGTGAACTCCATATAAATAATGATGCCATATCGAGAGTACAAAATCACGGCTGCCAATTCTAAGCCATGAGGTTAGATAATTCTTTTCATGAGGTTTAAGCTGTCTGGATGCATAAGCTATAATCTTACCATGCTACATTAAGACACACCTAAGACCAATTCATGAAGCATCACATTAAACAACAAATCCATCGGTTCCCTTTACCAAAGTTAACACTGGAGCAAAAGTCAGTCTCATTTTCAATTCTTTGAAACTACTCCCACAAGCATCTGACCACTGAAATTTGACTTTCTTCTAAGTCAACCTAGTCAAGAGTTGAGATGGAAGAGAAACCTTCTACGAAACTCCTGTAATAGCCTGCCAGACATAAGAAAATCCATATATATAAAGCAGATGTGGGTCTGGGCCAAATCTTAACAACGTCTATTTTCTAAAATTCCGTCTGGATACCCTCGTCTGAAATCATATGGCCTAAGAATGCCACAGACTTAAGCCACAATTCACACTCGGAAAACTTTGCATAAAGCTCGCGGTCCTAAATTGTCTGCAACACCATTCTGAGATGTTATGTATGAGGCCTCACTATGGGAGTAGACTAGAATATAATCCAGTGGAAAAAATTCTAGTGAATGAAAAAAGAGTACACATTTATGATAATAGGCATTATGGCTGCTTTATTACAAACCTTACAAGGAAAATTCAGTGGGATTAAAACCTTGTATGGGAAAAAGAGTACAACACATATTAACTCCCCCTGATGTGAACTTCAATCCAAATACTTGAGTCTCGCATCCCAATCTTGTGCACCATCTTTTCAAAAGTTGCAGTTGGTAGAGACTTGGAGAACAAATCAGTCATATTACCACCCGAGTGAATCTGTTGCACGTTGATATCACCATTCTTGTGGAGCTCATGTGTGATGAATTACTTTGGTGAAATGTTCTTTGTTCTATCTCCTTTTATGAATCCCCCTTTCAGTTGGGCAATGCATGATGCATTATCTTCATATAAGATCGTGAGTATCTTTTCACATTTCAAACCACATTTTTCTCGAATAAGATGTATCATTGACCTTAACCACACAACTTCTCGGCTTGCTTCATGAATAGCTATTATCTCAGCATTATTTGATGAGGTAGCAATGATAGACTGCTTTAATTTATAGATCGACATGATATGACATCACCCCCACATATAAACACATAGCCTATTTGGGATCTAGCATTGTGTGGGTCAGATAAATACCCTACATCGGCATAACCAATAAGATTGGGAGTATAATTGTTAGCATAAAATAATCCCATATCGATAGTTCTTTTTAGATACCGCAATATGTGTTTAATTCAGTTCTAGTGTCTCCTTGTAGGAGCACAACTATCTCGCTAACACATTAACTGAAAATGCAAAGTCATGCCTTGTGGTATTGGAAAAATATGTTAGTGCATCAGTTGCACTAAGATATGATACTTCAGGATGACGAATTTTCCCATTCTTTTCTTGAGGTTGGAACAGATCCGTATTCACATCAAGTAAGCAAACAACCATCAGAGTACTTAATGGATGTGCTTCATCTATGTAAAATAATTTCAACACCTTTTTGTATAGGCAAATTGATGGACAAATGTACTATTTGTCAAATGTTCAATTTGCAAGTCAAGGCATAATTTTATCCTTAAATAATCAATTGCGTTTTTTAGCTCTGCAAGAGTCCCAAGAAGGTTTATGTCGTCAACATAGACAACAAGTATAACAGACTCCAATATTGTTTTCTTTGTAAAAATACATGGGCAAATGAAATCATTTATATAGCATTCCTTTAATAAATACTCACTAAGGCAGTTATACCATATGCGCCCTGATTGCTTTATATATCTGATAGAATACATTTGTCGAGTCTTTGAACTACATGCTTCAGGCATCTTAAATTCTTAAGGGATTTTCATGTATATTTCATTATCATGTGATCCATAGAGATAGGTTGTAACGACATTCATCAAATGCATCTTAAGTCTCTCACGGACAGCGGAATTAATGAGATAACTTAGCGTTATTGCGTCCATAACAGGTGAGTATGTCTCTTCATAATCGACGCCAAATCTTTGTGAGAATCCTTGTGCAACAAGGCGTGCTTTATATATTTGTATTTTATTTTTCTCATTTCTGTTTCGCATAAAAATCCATTTATAGCCAACATGTTTAATACCATTAAGTGTTTGGACTACATATCCAAAAACATCGCGTTCGGTAAGTGATTTTAACTCAGATTGAATTGCCTCTTGCCACTTTGTCCAATCACATCTTTGTCGACATTCTTTAACATATTGGGGTTCAAGATCCTCACTATCTTGAATAATTCTACTTGCAACATTATATGCAAAGACATAATCTATATTTATTTTCAATCGATTCAAATTAGTCCCAGTATCAATCGAATTTATTGATATTTTCTCATTTTCATGAGTCTCCGACTCATTGATTTCTTCAACAATATCAAGATTATTCAAATCTTGAATTTCTGTATGAGGTTCTTTTATAGTGTCATTTTGACCATTTATTTTCTTTTCTAGGATTTCTATTCTTAGAAACCAATGATCTATCATGCTTCAAGCGTGCTTTGAAATTATTTGCTATGACACATAGCAATTTTAGAATGATGAGAGTGAAAGCGAAAAATGTCACGATCATTTTTTCTCAATAACATCACATTTTCATTTCTCTAATACATGATAGTGACATTTGCTGCATAACCAGGGAAGTCACCGTTCTACACGCTATATATATATATATATATATATATAGACACGTTGATTTATTACAATAACTAACATATACTTCTTGTATGTGTTAAGAGGTCATATTTCGATAGTAATTCTATTGGTTTCGTAACAAGATGTTTCTTCCATCACATCGAATGTATCTTTGGATTTTGAGAGTTTTTCATTGAAGTATTTCGGATATTTTAACTGATATTGTTGGAATCTTGTTCTAGCAAACCCCAGAAAATCGAAGTTTGAATTGGTTGAACGAACATCCTGAATAAGAGTGAATGTAAATTACGTTATAATTAAAATTTTAATAAAAATAGAAGAAAAGGACATATATGAGTGCATGCTAAAGGAAAAATAACGTAAAATGCCTACCGAAATGATTGCCCATAATCCGAAGTTCAAATGATTTGCAAGAGTGTATTTCTCAACGTTAACGTCGAATTTTTCTACTTCAAATTCTGTTGGTTGGTGCCCTGAATACCAGAGATTCAATAAATTAATTTCAAAAAACATTGTGCCTAATAAATACTATAGGTCAAAAGGTTGGGTTAATAGAACTAATATAATAGATAATAGATAAACTAAGTCGTTAAGAAAAATAAGTGATAACGTGTTTGTCTTAAAATTATCTAAATACCTATCTGAATATGGAGGAACGTCAAAGCTGGCCGGTCCAACTCAGCCTTGGGGGGCTAGAGTTTTCAAAAGTCTGGTCCATCAAATTTTATTTTGAAAGGGCCTCTTAAATGCTGGCCTAACTCAGCCCTAATAAGCGGGCTGCGGGCTGTCCTATGGGCTAGACTTGCATATTTTTATTTTGAAAAAAATCTATGAGATAATTATTTTTTTGGTAGGACGACACTTTTAAATGTTACACGTCAATAAAGTTTATTATATTTTATGTTGTTAAGGATTAAAGAATAAAATGTGTAAAATTTATATATTTATTTGTCAATTTTATTAGAAAATTAAAGTTAAAATCATCACTTTCCCCCTCAAGATTTCTAGTTATACTACAATATCGAAAATTTCTATGATGAGTGAACTTTAATTTTTTTTTTTTGTTATATATAGAGAGAGAGAGAGCTTGAGGTAAGTACGAGAATTTTGTGAAGAAAGAACATATTTTTTCTTGAATTCGTCATAATCTTGATTAATGAATATAATTTTTACGTCGCTATTTATTTTTGCATTGTCCAAACAATGCATACATAAAGTTCAAAATAAGAAGCATGTGTGAGTTCAAATAAAATCATAAGTCAAAGTGCAGGACCAGGCGACTAGCTAATAGTTTAAAGTATTAAAAAAAATTGAGAAAATTTGATTTCAAGAACTTCTAATTTTTCTACACTCACTTGTGGAAAAACGATTTTAGTTTTACTTCATCTTCTTTTATTTTTACACTTCTTTTTGTTAAAATAGTTAATTATATTATTTTTTTTTTGCCTCAAGGGCCAGCTTAGCCCGGCCTCATGAAGACGGAGGGATAACTGGGTTGGGCTTGGTAGCCTGAGGTTCAAAATGGGTTGAAAATTCTCAATTCGGCCTAACCCATTTAGCGGGTTAAGTGAGGCTGACCTCATAGGCTAAACCCATTTTAACTGCTCTATTAGAATATATTTTTTTGATAATGCTATTAGGATTATTAATTATTTATCTGATGAAGAAAATGGGTAATTTAATCATACACCCTTATGATTCCTGCAATTAAATAGATGTGTGGAACATTAAAGGAGTCGTTTGGGAGGTGAGATAAGGATAATAATTTCGAAATAAAATGTGAAATTATTTTATTTCGTGTTTCGTTATGGATATTAATTAATTCCAAAATTATTTTATCCCACCATTTAAACTAAATTGATGGGTTAGTTATATTCCATATAGAAGGTATTCTTCTCTATTCCATCCACCAACCAAACGAGTCCTAAACCTGAGGAAGTAATAGTTATTGGCTTATCATGTTTGCTTAAGGCTGACTCACTACAAGTGCGCTTATAAAATATAAACTAAGCTATCTTAACTTCCAGAAATGAAAAGCTACCTTTATGGGAAAGATAAATTCTTATAAATCTTTGCCGCTCCTCGGGACCTGTTGCACATAAAATGATTAATAAGAAAAATATTACTTCTACAAACTAAGGTATGTATTATGAAAATAGAAATTACAGTCGAAATAACAAATGTGAAATTAGTTACTTGGATATTTGCTGCAATCCAATATATGATGAGAATTATAATTTGCTGCCAATTCGCAAAAGTGATTTGCAAGATCATAAGCAGCTGCATTATAACAAGCATATTCGTAGTCCTGCTTTACCAAAAAAGTGAAAAACAAACTTAATCGACCTATACTGACATATTTCAATTAAGCATTTGATCACACGATAAAGTATTTTTACTATACACTGTCGAATCAAATTTTGGAAATTATTTTGCGCTTATTCTCAAACATCTATTAAGTAGTTAAGTTAACCATATAAAATATGTCACTTTATTTAATTATACACATCAACCTCAATTAGAACAGGTCTAAGACTTTACGATTTATTGAAGCTAATGCATATAATTAAAGGATGTGACATATTTTAATTACTAGTAGTTAATTTATTTATGTAATTGACGTTTTGAGAACACGTTCGAAAACTTTTTCAAATTTGAGCAAAAAATGTCTAATAAATAACATTTTATTATGTGCTCAGATGTTCAGTGAAATAAATCGAGAATCTAAATAAAATTTACTAGTAGTAAATTTAAGAGGCGAGCAATAATCAGGCCAAAATAAAAACAGAGGAAGTACTCACAATAAGGGTAAGATCTTTAGTTGCTTCATTAAACAACATGTTGTCACCTCTCAAGTCATTGTGACAGAACACAATCTCATTGGAGTCCTTTGATAATTCCTTTTCCAATATGTCTATTTCCTCTTCTAAATTTTCTAACCCAAACTCATTTTTTATTTCAGGGGAGCACAGCCGTTTCGCATCGCTTAACATGTTTCTGGAATAAACAGGAAACTTTAGGTTAAAAAAAATCAATCCTTAAAAATGAGATTATTTTAAGATTAGTCATAATTAAACTAATCAGAAGAGGGAGATTATACCTGAGTTCCATCCAGAGGATAACACTCTTTGAACCCGGTTTGTCAATCATATGGAATTCTTTGATTTTGGTTGCAACTAAAGCTGATATTTCTGGATTCCAAAGGTCATTTTGAGATAAAGTCTGTATTTCCACACAAATACTAAATATAATACCAACTTCTTTTTCCTTAAAACATTATATAGGGACAAACAATGCTACTTATACTCTTTATAGTGCCATCTGAACAATAAAAATTAGATAGGCCTTTAAAATAGCAAACATACTCCATCTTATTCTATTTTATGTTGAACTATTATTATTTCAGGAGCCAAAAAGTTTTTTCTTTTATCACAACTTTTTGAAGTACTTATTGTGACTTATAACATAATGTTTTATGTAATTTCTAAATATATATATTATTATTATTTTAAAAAAGTATAGATTCTATATATGCCAAATTCACAAGGAAATTGAGTAGCTTGAATGTAGTGATAAATCAGATGAAATAGTAGTCCCTCTATTCCATTTTAACTGTTGTTTTAGGTTAAAAATAATTCTCTCAAGATAAATGTCACTTTATAATTTCAAGACTAAAGTTGACAATTATCTTCTACTATACCCTTAACATGCACAATATTTAAGAGAAAAGATAAATCTACCTTTATTAAATTGGAATAATTTAGTAAATTATACCTTGTATTTATTATTTTTTTAATAGGTCTAAAAAGAATTAAAACAACAGTTAAAATAGATTATTTGCGTACCCTGCCATGGATGAACTCTTCAACTCGTCCATCAGGAAAATAGCCATAGAGGCGTGGTCCATAGCCATGGTTAGACATCCACTCGAAAGTCTTCATTTCCTCTTCACTATCTAAGAAAAAATCTCTTCTTTCTCCATATTTCCTAACAAGAACACTTCTTGCATTATTTTCTTGGGTCTTTCCTGGCCACTTCATACGATAAATTTGATTAGTAAAAGAATTAGTCAAACGGACAATTTCCAAGTCATTATCCATATGGTCTACATCATCTCCCCATTCCAAAGCTAGTGATTTCAGTATCTTCACCAATTCCTCTGGAAGATTGTCCTTCTCTAGTGATCCTTCCTGGTTTGTTGCCATGGAAATAACTACTAACAAAATACGAATTAACAATGGAGAGAAATATGCAGCTAAACAATAAAATTTGCGATTAATTCTATTTAACGATAAATTATTAAAATATTATGTTGGTTATGAAGTTTGTAGCTAATTCCATTTTTTTTGTAGTGAATTGGAACACAATGATGCCCCTAGCTTGACAAAAATCAACAAATTTTCTAATGTTTTTATTTTATTTTATAACAAGGGGTGATATCGGAGAGTGTGAATTGGATCATAAAAAATGAAATTATAAACAAAATAAAATAGAACAAACCTCTTGAATATTGCGAGGACTGAGGAGCGATAGTGATTCAATTCAATAATCTGAATGATTGGATACAATGGGACTGGAAAAACTTGTCCTATTTATAGATCCAATACTTGCATTACAATACAATAAGGGATTGATTCCCCTAAAAAGAACTATATTCTCTTCTTCTTCTTTTTTTCTTTGAGTAATGAGGAAAGATAATGGCAATTAACCATTGTGGACACAATGTCCTAATTAACTTATTTGACTTTTATATATAATCTATATATTATTCATCGAAGTAGGTTGTTATGTATTTTTTTTATAATTAACTAGTTTCTCGACGGCATTCTGTCGGCTAGAGTGCTAACGTAGTTTGACGTCTTCCTAGTCTCTTCATTTGTACAAATTAAGATAATTGATCGATTATGTATATTTTTTGAGTTATTTAATTATATTCACAGAAGTCAAATAGCTATCTGAATATTTAAAAGATATTCTAAATGCATCATCTATAGTAATATTTATCTTCCTCTTATACAAAATTCATACCAATAGAAAATACAAGTACACTTTAAATAATTGAGGAAAATAGTCATTGACTTGACTCGATGGATTTCTCATTCATTTTTATCATTATTGGCTACGCACAGGTACTAGATACTTTTTTTGGCCACGTTTTATTGGAATTTAGAATGCAGAAGAATTGGAGAAATTCCTCTTTTCCTAATTGATTGCTTTACAATGATTCTGTATATATGTATATATACAACAAAAATGAGAACAAACTAAACTTTCTATATATTCCTATTTGTACGCTTATTTAATCTTTATTAGTATTTGCACAACAAAACTTAACTAACTCTATAAAATAAATATAAAATGTATATACAACTAGTTATGTGCATTGCTTCCATAGTTTCATGTATGCAAAGCTGGCCACCAGAGGTTGTGTAATGTTGTCAAATCTATGACCATCATTTAATCTTGATGATCATAATCAGATGGCGGAGATAAATCAACCACAATTATGTATAAGGCAACTCTAATCATACGATATATCAAAATCAAATTGGCTCTTCTTCTTCGACCCCCTTTTTGTATTTTAGTCATTTTCAACACAACACCCATCTTATCGTTCTGCAGAAGGTGTGTAGAGCTCATACCAACACCCCCATACCCCAAGTTGGAGGGAGGTGAAGCAATGACCCCAACTTTCCCAAAACAGAACGGTTATTAGGGTCAGAAAGAGGTTTTGTGAAAACATCGGTTAGTTGAGCAATTGAAGGTACAAAGGTCAAGAATATGAAACCGGCGAGGTATTGTTGGCACATGAAGTTGCAATCTAGTCCACGTGTTTGTTGCACTCATGGAAGAACAGATGAATTGCCGCTTGACTGTCGGAGTGAAGAGGCACTGAAAGGGAGGGAGAGATAATGAGGTCTTCAACAATTTGGACTAGCCATGTGATTCAGCCACCATGCGATGCATGAAGAGATAATCTGCCTCGACGGAGGAAAGAGAGACTAAAGACTGGTTTTTTGAATTTTCAAGATACTATAAAACCACCTAAACTGATAAAATAGCAACTGGTGCAACCCGTCCAGTTGTTTTTAGCTAAGGACCCTTATTTTTCTATTTTACTCTTCCTGTAATCTCTATATGGGGTTTGTGATGCGCGGGGGTGGATGACACGGATCCTGAGGTCCATTTATATGAGTTTCGGATGAAAAACCCAAAACTAGAACCTTAGAGTTGGATAATTTGACTCAAGATTGACTTTTGAGTAGATGGGTTTGTTTCCGAGTTCCGTCACTTTCGGTAGCTTCGGAGGGTCATTTATGCCATAGTCGAGTCACTGGTTCACTTTTTGAGGCAATCAGAAAAGTATGTCTTAGCTCAGTTAAATGGAAAATCCAATGGTACGAGTGAGTTTGTAGCACTGTTTACCTTAGACAAGCATGTCTAGTTTGTGTCCGAGGAGTCTCGGGAGTGTTTCAGGTGTTTGGTGGAGATTTGGTCTACTTTTCCATCTTTTGGTGTTTGGTGTCCGCCTTGATGACACTATTGCCCGCCTCGACGGGAGGTTGGCCCGCAGAAGTGGGGTTCTAGTAATTATTGAGTTTCCACCTTGGCGTATGGGACTTCCGCAGGGGCGGGTGCACCTCTGCAGAGTCAGGTGCGCTTTTGCACTGAGGCGAGGTACCAAGTGACACTATCTCAACGAGGATATTTGGCACAAGAGCGAGTCCTCGCCATCGGAGTTAGTTCTGCTGGGGCAGAATCACTGGTTCATGTGTCCTATTTAATTCCCTAGGTCAGATCACTTTGCCAAAATTAGAAACCCTTGAACCTAGAGTTTCCAGAAGGAAAATTAGAGGTTTAAGAGTGATTTCATCTTTGGGGTAAGAAATTCCAACATTTGTTATTTGATTTTATGTTTCTAAGTCCTTTAATTGTGATATAGTATGTTTATAATTTGGAGAAGATGAGTTGTAAGTTTTTTATAAGATTAAGGGAGTTAAATAATTGATTTAAAGGGTGTTTATGGATTAGATTGATTTAAATCATGAATTAGTGATGGAAATGGGTAGAAAATCATGTTATAGAGTTTAATCTGAGTATTGAAACCCTTTTGATTTGGGGGAAAATTCTAGGATATGACTACCTAGTACGTGTTGATGGTTATTGGGTAGTAAAGTTTGAGTCTTGATGACGTAGGCCCGGGGTTGGTATTTGAAGTCTTGTTTTGTTAAAGATTATGTCTTTGTTTGATGTGTAACCTTTATATTACCGAATAGTATATGCGTGAATAGACTTTGATTATCATGAAGTGCAGCAGAAGGGTAAGGCTATCACCAAGACTTGATTGTTTAGACACTCCTGTTCGGCCCAGAGGTAGGCTACGATTTACTTTCACAAGACTTCTATAGAAGTGCGTAGTTAGTTACAAATATTAAGGGGGTATTCGACGTGTTTGAGATTCCACTCAAACAGTTGTAATGAACAGTTGAGTGGATACTGGTGTTGAACTGTGATGATATGGGAGTTGGGGAATCAGCGTTAAGCTGATTCCGACTGCTGATTGATTGGGCTTGTCGCCATTATGTGGGATTGTCACCATTATGTAGGCGTGTCGCCATACTTATTATCATTGTGTTTATTCATCACATATACTTGATATGTTATCCTAATTGTACTTGGATTAAATGTGATGTATTTCTGAAATCATGTGATATTCATCTTTGTACTTGTTGAATCTCATAACATTATGATTCTTGCCTTGTATTATCAATTGCATTCATACAATTATGGTTCTGATGATATTGATATTGGAGTGGTATGATATATGTTGTGAGTTCAAGGGAATGGGAAGGTAACAACACTTTTGAGATTATGGCAACATTGAGATGATGATGATACATGGGGAATGAGTTGCACGCCTAAAACATTTATTATTCTAGCCAAGAGCTGACCTCCGATGGAAAATTCTGGAGGGGTATATGGACTTTGCGGGTCCCCCATGGGTGATATTTAATAATAAAAACTTAAGCGCCTGTATATGGGATGATAAAGATACCTGACATATGCATTGCATTCATATCATACATATATCACATTATTGATTATATGCGGACGTAATTGGTACTGATTGTTTATTGATGACTTGGTTAGATCTCTGGATTATGAAAGTGTTGTACTTGCTATTTTATACTCAGATTGGTGTTATGGAATTCTTTGGAACTGGATTACTTAAGTAATTATGAAATCTTACTTGAAATGGTGATATATGAACTCTGTGAACTATTCTATGGACTGTGTGACATTACTTGAATAATTGAACTGTTAGTATATGACTCTTTGGTGTCAACTTGATATTTATCTCTTTTTGTGTATCTTTAGTTATTGTCGACCTACGATGTCTATGGGGTAGATTGTGTACTCATACTACACTTGTTGTATTCTGTTTAGATGCAGATTCAATGCCTTCTACTAGATCGAGATTGCGTGGCTGAGTTTGAGTGGTTGATCTCTAACATTTAGGGTGAGGATGTTATTTTCGGCATACCCTGGGATGCTATATCTGTATTTTCAGTCTTGGTTTGTATTCGAGAGATATGAGACAGTTAGACCATATTTATTTTCTTTTATTAGACTCCGTATTGATTTATAGCTCTTGTATTCACACACCAGATCTGTTTGGGGGTTTCATTGATGTTTTAGACTATTATTCCGCATCTTATATTATGATAGACAAGTTATTAAGTATTTTGTTATGTTTTCGCATTAATTTTATATTGTACTGTTTATATGGGAATCGCCTACCATTGGAAATGTGTACGTGCCACAACGATTTCTGAAAAGGTGATGTGACAAAGTTGGTATCAGAACTTTAAGTTAAATAGTCTTAAATATAAGAGCAATGTCTAGTTGAGTCTCGCGGATCGGTGTGGAGATGTCTGTACTTATCTTTGGGAGGCTATGGGATATATAGAAAACTTTACTTTCTTCATTTCTTTCATGCTAAGTCGAATCAAATTGGTATTTGACCTTTGTTTCTATTCTCTCACAGATGGTAAGGACTCGTGCATGCAGTGAGAGATGAGGCACCAACACCTGCTATGCACGATCACGGTAGGGGACGTGCTCGGGGTCGAGGTAGAGCCAGAAGAGCGAAACTAGATCAGGGTTGGGCATAGAGAGTCCGTCAGGCTCATTCTAGATCAGAGTCCCCTGAGCCGTATATTGAACCACATGACGAGTTACTTGAGGAGGAGATGGAGACAGCCCGGGATCAACCTGAATTTATTGCTACTCCAATTCTACAAGATACACTGGTTAGGTTGTTGAGTGTTCTTGATGGTTTTTCCCAGGCGGGCGTACATCCTACTACTCCAGGTGGTTCTCATACCCGTGTGGGAGAGGGGCAGACTCAACCCCCAAGTTTTGTACTCTTTGGGTTCAGCTAGCAGCGATGTCAGTGCCACATATTTAAGAGGTTCATGCTCCATAGTTTGGTCCCTGGCTAATTGCAGGGACAACTATGATCCGCGATGAGCGGAAGATTTGGAGCACTTTTCGAACATGAAGCCACCAATGTTTTATGGTCAGCCCGAGATGAGAGGTTGCATACTCTGGGTATTGTTGAGTTGCACGGAGTTAGTTTTGTGGCCCTTCAACTTTTGGAAGACGTGAGGCGTATGTTGACTGCTTACCCATGCGGTCACCTCCACTAACTTGAGTTAGATTCTATAAGGTTTTATTAGAGAAGTATTTTCCTTTGAGTTTGCGACTGTGCAAGCGTGATAAGTTTCAAAAGATTTAGCAGAGAGGTTCTACAGTTCCACAGTATGAGCTTCGCTTCCATGCCTTATTACGTTATACAACACCGCTGCTCCGTACAGAGGTTGAGCGAGCTTGTGTATTCCACTTCAGTTGGCCACATTGTAGTTGGTGGCCTCTGGAGCTTCTTTTGAGATAGTAGTCGAGCATGTGAGAATGGTAGAGTGTGAGGGATGGAATGCCCAAATATTATCCCGATAAGATGGCAAGGCAACTTGAACAGTTCAACGGTTCTACTTCCCGTAGTTATAGATATTAGGGGAGATATCAATAGTCGCAACCTAGTCGACCTGCTTAGGCAGCCCTACAGATTAGACATGGTTGACTTTGATATTATTCTAGGTATGGATTGGCTATCACCGTGCCACATAATTCTAAACTGTCATGCTAAGATAGTTACGTTAGCTATGCCTGGTCTTCCGAGGTTAGAGTGGAGGGGCGCTCCTAACCATACTCCTAAGAAGATCATTTTTTAATCCATGCTATGAAGTTGGTAGACAAGGGTTGTCTGGCATATCTTGCTCATATTCGGGATACGAGTGTGGAGACTCCTTTTCTTGAGTCCATTTCGGTAGTTAGTGAGTTTATCGAGGTTTTTCCTTCATATTTACCAGGTATGCCGCCAGATAGGGATATTATTTTTTGACATTGATCTTGAGCCGGGAACTTGACCTATTTCCATTCCTTCGTACTGTATGGTTCAGGCAGAGCTTAGAGAGTTGAAGGAGCAGCTTTAGGACTTGTTGAGTAAGGGCTTCATTCGATCGAGTATATCTCCACGGGGTGCTTCTGTTTTGTTCGTGAAGAAGAAGGATGACACCATGTGTATGTGCATTGATTATAGGAAGTTGAACAAGGTCACTATTAGAAACAAGTATCCGATCTTTCGTATTGATGACATGTTCGACCAGCTCCAGGGTGCTTTGGAATTTTCGAAGATTGACTTGAGGTCCGGATATCACCAGTTGAAGAATCGAGTCGAGGATGTTCCCAAAACGACTTTCCGGACTCGTTATGGTCATTACGAGTTCTTAGTGATGTCATTTGGGCTTACTAATGCCCCTGTAGCGTTCATGGACTTGATGAATATGATATTTAATCCATATTTGGATTCTTTTGTGATTCTGTTCATTGATGACATCTTGATCTATTCGAAGAGTCTGGCGGACCATGAGCAGCATATGAGTGTGGTTTTTGGGTTATTGAAGGAGAAGAAGCTATATGCTAAGTTCTCAAAGTGTGAGTTTTGGTTGTAGTTTGTGGAATTCTTGGGACACATAGTGTCCAATGAGGGTATTATGGTTGATCCTAAGAAGATAGAGGCAGTCAAGGTCTGAGCTAGACCGACTTTTAAGACAGAAATTGAGAGCTTTATGGGTCTTGCTAACTATTATCATCGGTTCGTCAAGAAATTCTCTTCTATTGCTTATCATCTGACGCGTTTGACTCAGAAGGAGGTTCCGTTCTAGTGGTACAACGAGTGTGAGGAGAGCTTTCAAAAGCTCAAGTCTCTTTTGACCACAACCCTTTCTTTCGATTGAGGGGAAGGACTTTATCGTATATTGTGATGCTTTGAGGATCGGGTTGGGCTGTGTGTTGATGCATGAGGGTAAGGTTATTGATTATGCATTGAGAAGTTAAAGGCAAGTGAGACGAATTACCCTATTCATGTCTTAGAGTTGGCTGCCATCGTGTTTGCTTTGAAGATTTAGAGGCATTATCTTTATGTGTCAATTGTGAAGTGTATAACGACCACTGTAGTCTTCAGCACTTGTTTAATCAGAGGGATTTGAATTCTATGTAGCGTCGGTGGATGGAATTGCTGAAAGACTATGTCATGACTATTTTATATTATCCAGGCAAGGCCAATGTGGTGGCGGATTCCTTGAGCTGAAAGACAGTCATCATGAGGAGTTTAGCTCGTTTGATCATTTTTTAGTGTCTGTTGGCATTGGAGGTCCAACCTCTAGCCAACCTGTTACACCCTAGAGTTTGGTAAGCGGATGAGAACATAGTTAGACGGTGTGAGCCGGTGATATGAGATCCTTTCCGAGGATCCCTTATGATTTAGATAGATGTTGTGAGGGTGTACCAAAGGATGAAAGCCATTGGGATTGAAGGAACCACCCCTCAATGAAGTTCGATGAAGCTAGAGTGATACGCTAAGAATTTTGTGTCGCTTATGGGATCCGCCTCGCTTATGGGATCTACCTCGCTTATGGGGCCGCAAAATAAAGGCCAAAAGTTAAGAAATTTCTTGGAGTGAAATGCGGCCGCATATGACATCGCGGATCCGAGGCGGTGGCCACCAACTTTGCCTATTTAAGTGGTGGAAGCCTCTCTTCACCTCATTTTCGACCAAAATCATTCCCTTTACTCCATAAGAGGTTCCTTAAGGGATGAAGGATGTTATACTCCGGAGTTTGGTACATAGATGAGAGCATAGTTAGATAGCGTGAGCTGGTGATTTGATATCCTTTATAACTTACATGGATGTTGTGAGGGTGTACCAAAGGTTGGAAGCCACTAGGATTGAAAGAATCATTCCTCGAGGATACACTAAGCATTTTGTGTCGTGGATGGGATCTGCCTCGCAGATGGGGCTGCAAAAGAAAAGCCAAAAGTTAAGAAATTTTCTCAAGTGAAATGCGGCCCATATAGCCATCGCGGATCCGAGGAGGTGGCCGATCAAATTTGCCTATTTAAGCGGTGGAAGCCTCCCTTTGCCTCATATTTGCCCAAAATCATTCCCGTTACTCCCTAAGAGGTCCCTTAACATATTTATAAGATCCAAGAGTGATTCTAAAGCAAATCAATCTAAGTTTAGCATAAAGATGTTGGAAATCACAAGAAGAAGCTTGTGTGATGTTCATAGAAAACTAAGGATTGTTGTTAGCTAAGTGGATCTTGGAGTTTAAGTTGAATCTGATATGTAAGGTATGTAGAACACTCTCTTGGTTGTGTTTCAGATTAATCTTGTGTTGGATTAGTTGTTTGGACTAATAATCATGAGCTAGGATTTGAAAAAAAGAAGAAGATGAAGTTGTGTTGTTGTTGGGCTGTTTTAGAGCCATGATTATAACTTGTTGTAGTTGGAATTCATGAAAAGTAACTTATTTATGATGTTTATGTTACTGTAAAGATTGTGTATTGATATTGAATATTGAGAATCTCATCATAAGTTAAAGGAAAGTGTAACTAGAAATCATATAAAAGTTGAGTTTTTGTTCTTAGAAGTATGAGAGTAATTCCTAGAGATTGGATGGTTGGAAATAATGAAGCCTAAGTTATCTTTGTTGTTGTTGTTTTTATGGTTCATGTGGTGGAGGGTAAGGATTCATGGGAGATGCTGTCCGAGTTTCCGTAGAACGGGTTTGTCGCTCAACAGCTAGAAGTATGTCCCTTCTTATTGACAAGCGTGTTGTTTGTTGTTATAGATGGATGATAAGGAGACATATTGTAGCATCGTCATCAAAGATCTCCTTCCAAGGTATGTAAAGGGCTATCCTTCTTTCTTTCTGGCATGAATCCTTAGTATGTCCCCTTATATTCGAAGCCGAAAGGGGCTAGTTCGCCTCCATATTACTTAGTGATGGATTAAGACCGTCTAAGAGTTGAGGAATCAATTTTGAGTAGATTTTACGTGTAATCCCTATTAAGAAGAATTAGTAAATCCTCTAAGACATTCATAAGCCGCCTACATATAAGCTATGAGTTCTGGATAGAAAGAGAGCCAAAGAATCGACCTAATGAACTAGTAGTAGAACATAAGTAAAGAGATGATGAGATACACTAGCTAGAAGATCAATTTGTAATAGCCTAGCAAGATGAGCATGTATGCACATTCGAAGAGGATTAAGAGACTACCTAAGGTCAAGAGAAATAGAGTTTGACATATGATCCTCAAACCTAAGAAGGGAAAGAATATGCGTGTTAGAAAAAAATGAATTTATTAATAGAATGATATAGTCAGACGAATGATAATATAGTACAAGACTTTCTAAAAGCTCACGGAGTAGCTCGTAAGATAGTAAGTATGAACCGTAGGTTACAGAAAGCGCTAGACGAGCTATGTACGTAGGTACTTAGTTACAAATGATTGATTTTTGTGTATGTATGCACTTACCTTCGGATATATACTGTGACTTAGGGGCTAGGATACAAATATGTGCATCGCCTTCGGGGCTATACATATTGCCTTTAGGGCTATTGGCCAAAAAAAATGCCTTTGGAGCTATACAGACGCATGTTTGCCTTCGGTGGGGCCATTCAGATACACTTGTCTTTGAGGCCATACACTTACACCCTGGATCCCTTGTGAGGCCGAAATATTGTGTTAAAATTGTATACTAGAGAGTAACTTAATAAAAATCTGAAATCAGAGGTAGTAAAGATAATACATTGAGCGGTGACAAAATAGATTATATAGATAAATAGAGGGGCCAAACGTTCCAAGCGATAACGACCAGGTAAGTTGATTGAGAGGTTGTAGTTAGTCCACTCCCATCCCTTATTTTCAGCAGAGATTTCCAGCCTACTTACTCATATTCTGCAACTTCAGAGTTCATATATATTTAGATTATATTCTACTTTACATACTTGGTACATTTCTTTATATTGACGTCTCATTGTTGGGGTACTGTATTTCATGCCTGCAGATGCAGGTAATCAGTTTAATGAGTTCACCTAATAGACAAGATTGGGATTCAGCGAATGATCGATAAGACTCCATCTCTTCTGGAGTGCAACAAAATCTAGAGGTCATGTATCAAGCTTTTATATAGACTATTGGTAGGCCAGAGCATTGTACTAACCATATTTGATGTTAATTATCTTTAAAGGCTTTGTAGACACAAGTTCAGTATGTTAGTGGACTTGCCGACCCTTGTCTTATGTGTTATTCAGTTTTATAGTATAAGTGTTTACAGAGGCCTCCTTGGCCCATGGTAGCATCTAATGAGAACAAGTTCAGCCATGTCGGCCAAGTTTGAGATTGCTTTTATAGTATGGCCTCAAGGGCCTAGATTACCTATAAGGATTATACTTCGAGTTCAGCTTGGTACGCTCGGACCTAACAAGGTATCCAGTGCCAGCCACACCCTCCCTAGGCTGGGGTGTGACATAACCATTTCGTGAGGCTTGATATTTTGGATCTGGGTAGGATTCTGGTGTGTGTTGAGGTGATGTCATCTCTTTTGGATCAGATTCGAACCCATCAGTATGATGATTTGAAGTATTGCAAAATTTGAGATAAAGTGATGAGTGGTGAGACCAATGATGCCATGATTGATGGTGAGGGGGTGTTGAGGATCAAAGGTATAGTATGTGTTCATAGAGTTAGTGATTTGACTAGACTGATTATGGAGGAGGTCCATATGTCTAGATATTCAATTCATCTAGGTGCTACTAAAATGTACCGGGACTTGAGACATCATTATTGGTAGGGGAGGATGAAGAGAGACATCATTGAGTTTATGTCTCGGTGTTAGAATTGTCAGCAAATTAAGTATGAGCACCAGCGACCCAGTGGTGTACCACAGAGGATTCCCATTCCTGAGTGTAAGTAGGAGAGGATTGCCATGGACTTTGTTGTTGGGTTGCTGATGCTATTTAGGTCATTATTGATAGATTGACCAAGTCCACATTTTATTTCTATCCAGACGAGTTATAATGCAGAGAAGTTGGCTAAGATCTATATTAATGATATTGCACGTCTTTATTGGGTTCCTATTTCTATCATATCGGATTGGGGTAATTAGTATACTTCATATTTCTGCCTGACTTTGTAGAGGGAGTTGGGTACTCACTTTCATCTCAATACAACTTTTCACCCTTAGATTGACGGTCAGTCCGAGCAGACTATTCAGGTATTGAAGGCCATATTACGAGTCTGCTTGATTGGTTTTGATGATCATTGGGACCAATTCTTACCTTTGGTAGAGTTTGCATATAATAATAGTTGTCACTCCAGTATCGACATGACACTATTTGAGGCTTTATATGGTAGGAGATGTCTTTCTCCTATTGGTTAGTTTGATTCATTCAAGATTGGTTCATTTGTTGAGGGATTCCTTGGAGAGGGTGAAGGTGATTCAGGACAAGCTTGACAGCACAGAGCAGGCAGAAGGAGTATGCAGACCAGAAGGTCCAAGACTTAAAGTTTATAGTTGGTGACAAGGTTCTTCTGAAGGTCTCACCCATGAAGGGTGTGATGAGGTTCGACAAGAAGGGAAAGTTGAGTTTGAGGTATATCTAACTTTTTGAAGTTCTTGAGCGGGTTAGAGAGGTGGTATATGAGTTGGCTCTACCACCAGGTCTTTCGGGCATCCATTCGATTTTCCATGTATCCATGCAGAAGAAGTATCATGCCGACGGTTCTTATATAATCCAGTAGGACTTTGTATTGCTAGATAAGAATTTGTAGTTAGACGAGGAGCTTGTGGCTATTTTGGACAGGCAAGTGAGAAAGTTGAGGTCTAAGTCGATAGTTTCTGTGAAGGTTCAGTGGAAGCATCACCCTATTCAGGAGACGACTTGGGTGACAACGTCTGACATGTGAAGCAGATATCTTGACTTGTTTACTTTCTCCAGCATGTTCCCTCTGTTCGTCTCTCTCTATTTAAGGACGAATGTTATTATAATTGATATCTAATGTAATGACCCGTCCGATTATTTTTAGCTAAAAACCCTTATTTTCCTATTTTACCCTTCCCGTGGTCTATATATGGGTTTTGTGATGGGCGACACAGATCCCAAAGTTCATTTATATGAGTTGCGAATGAAAACCCCAAAACTAGAACCTTAGAGTTGGATAGTTTGACTCAAGGTTGACTTTTGAGTGGATTGATTCATTTTCGGGTTCCATAACTTCCGATAGCTTTGGAGGGTCATTTATGACTTAGTTGAGTCACTGGTTTGCTTCCCGAGGCAATTAGATATATTTTGTGGCGTTATTTGTAATAATTGTGTATTTGGTTATTTCATAAGATTGTTTTAGAAAAGTATGTCTTAGCTCGGTCAAATGTGAAATTCGAGGGTACGAATGAATTCATAGCAGTGTTTATCTTAGACGAGCATGTCTGGTTTGTGTCTGGGGGGTCTCGAAAGTGTTTATGATGTTTGGTGAAGATTTGGCCTAGTTTTCCATATGTTGGTGTCTGGTGTCCGCTTTTGCGTGTCCGCCTCGGCAGGAGGTCGTCTTGTAGAAGCGGGGTTTGGGTAATTATTGAGTTTCCTCCTTGGTGGATGGGACTTCTGCAGGGGTTGGTGCGCATCTGCAGAGTCGGGTACACTTTTGTGCTCAGACGAGGCGTCAAGTGACACCACCTCAGTGAGATTGTTTTCCCTAGGAGTGAGTCTGCACCAGTAGAGTCGGTTCCGCTGGGGCAGAATCGCTGGTTCAGGTATCCTATTTAATTGTCTAGGTCAGATCATTTTTCCAAAGATAGAAACCCTCAAACCTAGAGCCGCCAGAAGGAAACATTAGAGATTTAAGAGTGATTTCATCTTTTGGGTAAGAAATTTCATTCTTTGTGATTTTATTTTATGTTTCTAAGTCCTTTAATGGTGATATAGTATTTTTTAATTAATTATGCCCAAAAGGGCTTTTTATTTATTAAAATCATTCAAAAATAAAACGACCAAGCCCAAAAGACACGACCCGGTCCAAAATAAATTAAAACAAAAACAAAATTAGAAAGTGTAAAGATTAGAAAAGTTGTTTCATTTTCTTTTGTTGCCCTTTGCCGCCGTCTGTCTCTATGCTCTGATCTCTCTTTATCTTGAAGCTCTGCACAAAAATGAGGATGATGTAAAAGCCAATCTTGGAGTTTGAAACACCATGGATGCCTTCTGACTCGTTTCCTCCAATTTCTGCTTCAATTTATCCAGGTAATCTTCTTGTGTCTTTTTTAGTGGTATCTTCCAATCTCCTGCATATTTAGCTACTAAAACTTCTTGCATGTGTTGAATCTGTTGACAATGATAGTTGATGACATGAATTCTCGCCCTTTAAGGAGCAAATCAGCTCCCAATTTTTCTCTCAGGTATGTGTCTTCAATGTGTTCACTCAGATGGCTTTTGATGTGCTTTGTTGATGTCTCCATGTGAAAAATCTTAATAGAATCTGTATATAGCCCTTGTACACTTTTCTCTATTTCGAGATCCATTAGTTGTTTGCCACATTTTGCTATGTTGTTATTTGATCTGAACTCTCAAGTATGGAATTTGTGATTTGTCACTATTTAAGATCCTTTTTAGTCCCACTTCGATGTCCATGAACTTCTCATAGTCGACTGCTCTTTTGTCAAGGGCTTTATTAGCTAATGCATCAGCTAATTGATTTCCCTACCTGAGTATGTGAGTGTATGTCACATGTTCCCTTCTCCCAGAGTTCTAATTTCATCAATCCAGTATGCTATTCTCCAAGGGGGTTTCCATCCTTCTGTAAGAATCCTCTTAACAAACTGTGAGTCTGTTTGGATCATGATTCTGTCAAACTAATTGTTATTGCACCATCTAATTGCCTCCAAGATTGCCATTGTTTCTGCTTCATTATTAGTTACATGTCCTATCTCTATTGCCCTGGCAAAAATTAAATTGCCTTCCTCATTTCTCACACAAAAACCAAAAACACCTCTCTAAGGTTTACCTCTTGATGCACCATTGGTGTTGCACAAGATCCAACCCATAGGAGGAGGTTTCCACACCCCTTTCCTGTACTTCACCTTAGCTCTATATCCTTCCAGTAATTGTAACATATCCTTCCAACTATGAGGGATATGTTGTATTGAAGGATTTCTAAACCTGACAAAGTTCTGGATTGTAGCAAAAATCTGATATATGCATCTTCCTATTGATTTCTTCTCTCTATGTTTATATGCATTTCTTCTTTTCCGTAGTTTCCACAAAACTATAGTAGGTATAACATGAAATAGTAGTTTCAACCTATCATTAATAGGTTGTTGCCACCATTTTACTATGATCTGTTGTAGTTGTAGTCCTTCAATATTAATACCTGCAAAAGAAGAAAAATAGGACCAAGTCCTATTAGCAGAAAAAACTAGCAAATAAATGTTGATTGTCTCCTCCTTAGGAATTGAACAACACCAACATCTAAATGCTAGGTTGATAATCATCCTCTTCATTACATCATCTAATGGCACCTTAAACTTTCATCTCCACATAAAAAAGATATCTTGAAAGGTAATCCTTTGACCCATATGTATTTGTAAATTTCATTCTCCTGCCCTCCCAGCCTCAAATAATCCCAAGCAGTTTTTACTAAGAAATCCCCTTTGCTATCTAGTAACCACCAGTGTGTGTCTATCTCCTCAGAATATCCAGGGGGTTTAATAGTACTGATGTGTGTTGTACTATATCCTTTGGTAATAACATCTCCAATTTTGGCACATCCCAATTCCCATCAATCACCATCTCATACATATTTTGAATCATGTCATCATAAGTGTCTCATATTGTGACATAGTATAAGGCCCCTAATCCTGTCCAATTATCATACCAAATAGAGCATTGCCCATTTTGATTTGCCACCAAATGTGCTGCTCTATCTGATCTCTAGCTTGTAACATATTTTTTCTAGTTTTGGGATCCATATTTCTATTGCACCACTACTACATTTTCTTTCTTGCAGTATTTGTTACTAAGATAAGCACTCCACAGTGATGGTAAAGTACTAAACATCCACCATATTTACAATATAAAGCCATTGAAACATCATGTAAGGATCTAAAACCCAAACATCCTTCCTTTTCTGGTATACACATATTATTCCAAGCTGACCAATGTCTAATTTTTCCTCCAATTGTATTAGTCCAGAAGAATTGTGCAAATAACTTATGCATTTGATTAATTACACAGTGTGGAGGATTTAAAGCAGATAAAATATCAATTTGCACCTTCACTTTTGCACAGCTAGGTCTCGTCTTATTTGCAGTTGCCATATCCACTGTCAAAGGCTTTTCCACTGCAGTTTCCATTGAGAACACAACCTCTCTTGCAAAAACATTTGAAGGTAATTCTGGAAAGCTTACCTAAGCTACTGCATTGTTGTTTCTTCTTCAGGTTTGAACCATGGATCCCATAACAAGGTCCTCATCTGACAATATCTATCATGTACTTTCAGGTAGTAGGCTGGAGTGGACAACATTCTCACATAATCCTAAAATAAAGACAGTCGAATCAGGATATATCTTTCATCAATAAGTCCAATGGTGACCCTTTGTTTAATTTCACATTGTATTGGCACAATATTCCTTAATGCTTTAATGTCTATGATATCATACGAGAATTTCCCCAATACTGCATATTGTAAAACTTCTTTGATTATCATCTGTTGTATTTCAGTCGAGTTCCAGGCTATGTATGGTTCCCCATCCACAAAAGTAACAGTTTTGAATGGGATAATTATCTGTTGTGTATTTTGGTTTGATGTTGAAGGCTTCAGTAAATTAACATATTTTGGTTGTTTTTCTTCTTTGCTAGGCAAAACTGTAGGTATGTTTTGGGCTTGGGAACTAACTGGTTGTAGCTTGGGTTTGTGTTTGTGAGATGGTTGAGACAGTCGTATTAGGTTGAGTTGTGGAAGGAATTAATGGTGGAAATTTGGATTCATATGGAGAGGGTTGAGATATAGGAGGTATAGGTGGAATAGTCTCCGATGGAGGATGTCCACCGACCGAGGTGGCCATAGTGGCCGACGGTGGTTATTGGCTGAAAATTAGGGTTTAGGCTTAGGTTTTTAGAGAGCGTTATAGACAATAAAGATAGGACAGTCTAAAACATGAGTTAATTAATCCAAACTTACAATTTGGGAAAGATGTTTATAGTATGTTTCTTATGATATAGTATATTTATAAGTTGGGGAAGATGAGTTGTAAGTTTCTTATGAGATTAAGAGAGTTAAATCATTGATTTAAAGGGTGTTTATGGATTATATTGCTTTAGTTCTTATGAATTAGTGATGGAAATTGATAAAAAATCATGTTGTAGAGTTTAATTTGAGTATTGATACCCTTTTGATTTGGGGAAAATTCTAGGGTTTCCAAATCGGGGCTTTTTATATATTGTTCAATTGAATGTCCAAATGAGTATAATTTTCTAATTAACTAAAGGATATGACTACTAGTACGTGTTGATGGTTTTTGGGTAGTAAAGTTTGAGTCTTGATAATCTAGGCCCAGGGTTGATATTTGAAGTCTTGGTTCGTTAAGGATTATGTCCTTGTTTGTTGTGTAAGCTTTATATTAACGAATAGTATATGCGTGAATAGACTTCAATTATCATGAGGCGTAGCAGAAGGGCAAGGCTATCACTGAGACTTGATTGTTCAGGCGCTCCTGTTCGACCCAGAAGTAGGCTATGATTTATTTTCGCTAGACTTTGATAGAAATGCGTAATTAGTTATAAATATTGAGGGGTACTGGGCATGCCTGCAACATTTATTATTACAACCATGAGCTGGGCTCCGATGGGAAATTTCGGAGGGGTATATGGACTTTGTGGGTCCCCCATGGGTGGAGTTTCATAATAAAAACATGAGTGCGTATGTACATCTCATATCCCAAACTTGGGGGTGTGGCTGGCACCTAGCGCCTAGACGGCCCGAGCGTACCACTTAAACCTTATTTTGAGAATATATAACTAACTGCCTAGGCCGACAAGGCCTTAGTAATGGTAACTGTGAAATAATATGACTTAAAAATCCTACAGATAGAAGATCCCAACCTAAGAGATATATACATACTAAGGCCGACAAAACCGTACTGAACAACTGTACAACACATGGCTTATCTAAAAATCCTATAAATATCAACATAATGCATAAGTCAGGATGGCCCCCGATATACCTAAAGTACCAAGAGAATATAAACACACTTGTGACTCAGCAATACTCCAGAAAGAAATGGAGCTCACCAACCAAAGCTGATATCTGCACACAAACTACCGGGGCAGATCTTCTCATCTCCTACCTGATCTTGTGTGGCATGAAATACAATGTCCCCAAGCAAAGGGATATTAGTACGAATAATGTACTAAATATGTAAGGCGGAAGTAAAACATAATAATACATAAGCATAAAAGAGAGGAGGATACGAATCAATCTGTGTTTCTGAAATGTCACTGAGTCTCAATATACGTAACATACCTTCATACTTGTAGTCTTATTCCATGTTACTACATTAATTATGTCGTAACCTTAACCGTTCACAAGGATCATGCTTATCCTATGACCTTACCTCTAACGTAGTATCAACATTGTAAATGTATATGCTCGACTGTCCAACCGGTCATAGCCTAGTGGTGAGTACATGTTTGTCTAACCGGTGGTAAATGATGGTACATAACTGCCCATCCGGTGGTAGATAACGTGTCTTCCCAAACATGGTCAACATCATACCATACCCGACCTTATAGAGGAACTCGATCGTACCCGACCCAAATATGGGACTCAGTGTTATTATGCGCAACTGCAGTGGTAATGCTTATTTTCCCAACCGACCATCGCTCAGAACTCGGTGGTGAATACATGTCTGCCCTACCGGCCGTAATCCGGTGGTATGTAACTGTCTACCCAACTGACCATAGCTCAGTGGTAATACTTCTCTTCCCAACTAGTGGTAACTTATACTACTATGTCCGTGCCCCTATAGGTATTCCATGTGTACATACATACATGAAAAGCCATATCAATCTTCTATGTCCATGAATGTATCATAATATTTAGGATCGTTACCTTCTTACTAGCGTTCATGACTATCATCGACAACTTCTCACTTTATCTTTAATCTAAGGGAACTCTTTTGTACATGGGTAAGTTCACCCTAAGAGCTATAAGCCCCATCTTCTAATCCACCAAGAATAGAATATTTATACTCCCGACTATCCTTTCAACGATGACATACCCGCTCATTTCTATCCTTTTCTTTTCATAAGACTCAATAAGATAACATATATCATCCCTAGCCTTCGTAACAATAACAATGAACCATAACCATTTTATTCCCCTATAGGAACTAACAAGTCATGACATAACATTCCCAGCTTTCACAAAACAACAAGGGCCATAAGATGACATCGAAACAAAATACTATAGCATGCGGAGACTGCTCCTGACGTGGGATAATCATGAGACAAGAAAACAACCCTATTTCCCATAGCCAATATTAGAGTTCTCTTTGGCAGACATTTCATTATGCGTTGCTATTTCACAAACATGCCAAAAGAAAGAAGAGTTTAACCTTCACATACCTTGTCGATGAAGGTAGCTACATCCCACGAACCCTCACACCTTCCACGGACAATTATCTATATCATGTGAAGGATTTGTATGAATATCAAATTCATATTTTATAAGAAATTTTATTTAGGAAATTCGTCAAACAACTTGCGTACATAATTTTCTAGAGTTATACTATCATTGATTCTTATTACAATTAACACCATCATCATCCCTAACTCTTTTCCTCAACTTCACAACTTTAACAGCATTATTCAACATCAATATTCACTCCTAAGTCCTAATCTCAAACAAAAATACCAACAAGTTGTCACAACTTCATCTAATAAGAGATATTTCTTCCAAGATCATATTCACCAAACTCCAAAAATTCCCAAGTTACTTCAATTAATAAATCAAGCCAAGTTAGGAGAAGCCAAAGAAAACACATAAGGGATAAAACCTTACCTTAATCAGTCAAGAAGCTCTCTACAACTTTGATGAGCTAGTTACCAAAGATTTCGAGGTGTTCTTGATCCTTAGGAGGAAAAATCATCTTGAATACTTGTTGGAGTGTTCTTCAATGGTGTAGAGGGTCTTGGAGAGTATTTAAGAGGGGTCTAGGGTTCACGAGGTTGAAAAATGAGATTAGGATTGGATTTGGCCGACTTTGGAGCTTAAATTGCCACCCAACCGAATCACATATGCGGCCCCATATGTGGGCATATGGCCATATGCTACAGCATATGCCACCACATATGGCGACAGTGAGGTGGATGAAAATAGCTCTGATCCATGGAGACATCCATGAGGAGGAAGGTCATCCGCGACACAACACGCATGGCGTATCAGCGAAACTTCATCAATTTTCATCGAGTTGTACTTCTTTTAGTCCTATTGACTTCCAACCTTCCAAAACCATTCCTGAACATCCTTATACGTCATACGAACCCTCGGATCTGATTTTAAATTCTCATGACTCAAATCGGCTAAGTACGCTCTCTATCGGGTGCGAAACTACGGGGTGTAACAATACATGATGATAAAGGTACCTGATATATGCATTGCATTCATATCATACATATATCACATTATTGATTATCTGTGGATTTACTTGGTACTGTTGTTATTGTACTTGCTATTTGATACTCAGATTGTTGTTAAGGAACTCTTTGGAACTGGATTACTTAAGTAATTATGAAATCTTACTTGAAAGGGTGATATGTGAACTCTATGAACTATTCTGTGGACTATGTGACATTACTTGGATTATTGAACTGTTAGTATAGGACTCCTTGGTGTCAACTTGATATTTATCCCTTTTTGCGTATCTTCCGTTGTTGTCGGCCTATGATGTCTACGGAGGTACATTGTGTACTCATGCTACACTTGCTGTATTTTTTTAGATCCAGATTCAGTGCCTTCTACTAGCTCAAGACCACTTGGCTGAGTTCGAGTGGTTGATCTCAATCGTTTAGGGTGAGAATGCCATCTTCGACATACCCCGGGATGCTCTATCTCTATTTTTAATCTTTATTTGTATTCGAGAGACATGAGATAGTTAGACCATGTTATTTTCTTTTATTAGACTCCGTATTGATTTAGAGCTCTTGTATTCACAGATCAAATCTGTTTGGGGGTTTCATTGACGTTTCAGACTATTATTCCACGTCTTATATTACGATAGACAACTTATTAAGTATTTTGTTATGTTTTCGCATTACTTTCATATTGTACTGTTTATATGGGAAGTGGTTCACCTACCAGTGGAAATGTGTAGGTGCCATCAAGATTCCTAAAAAGGGATCATGACATAGTGGAGTGACGGGAGTCAGGGCAAACACCCCAATCCGAGTCACATAAAGCAATTAGACAAAAAGATGGTTGTTAAGAGAGGAAGATCACAGACCAGGGCTGAGTAGTAAATTTCGAAGATGACGCAGGGCAACATCAAAATGAGAGCAATGAGGTGACCATATAATTGACTCTAATGTTGAACGATAAATGAGAAATCAGGCCAGGTATGGGTAAGAAAATTTATCTTGCTAAAAAGCTTGCGATAAGTAGTGGGATCAGGTAACAAATCTCAACATCTTGTCAGAGCCTGGAACAAGGATCAAGAGGAGAAGATGTAGGTTTCAAATCCAAGAAATCAAACTCAAGTGAGCAAGTCTAAGATAAACTTTCATTGACTCAAAATTATTCTCATTGTTCCCTTATAATTTTCATACCTAGAAAATAGTGAGCATGCCTCAAATCCTTACTCCAGAACTTACAATGAAGGAAAATTTTGAGAGTCTAATTCTTCTGGATCATTCCCTGTAAGAAAGTTGACATTCACAAACACAACTAAAATAGAGAACTTACATGTTGATATCTGAAAAACAGGGAATAATCATTGAGGGAGTGAGAATAACCCTTAAAGTTAAGGAACCATGAATCTAGCACACCACTGCTTTGAAGCTAGTCTTAGTTTGTACAATGACTTTCTCAGTGTACATACATGATTATGTGTAGGAGGAGATATACAAACAAAGAACTTCATGTAAACCTCCACTTATAAACCAACATCGAGGAAAGCATTGTCAATATCTAGTTGTGAAATTCCACAGATTTTCTTACTGCAATTGTCAACAAACATCTGATTGTAATCATTTTGACAATTGAAGAAAAAGTCTTAGTGAAATCAATTCCTTCTCTTTGTGTATCACCCAGGATGACTAATCCAGATTTGACCTTTCTACTAACCCATCTTGATTACAGTTGACTCTATGAACACATTTACATGGTAGGGATTTTCTTCATGAGGTAACTCCACTACCTCCCAATTCTTGTTGTCTTCTAGGTCTTGAAACTCTTTGGACACTACTTCTTATCAACTTGGATGCAATGAATATTGGGAATATGTGAAAAAATATAAGAAATGGAGTTCAAAGACTGATTTAAAAGGGAATGACCCGACATAGGTATAATAATAGAAGAAAGAAGAGTGACAAAACAATTAGTTGTGAGATCAGTTAGTTATCCCAGTAACTAGGTAAATGATGAGCTCCGGTAGACCTCCTACAAGCAACCTGAGGGTTTATAGGAGAAGGAATGAGAAGAGAAGGGTCCAAGGGTATAGGTTACGTAGAAGAAACATAATTTGAAGGAGTGATTGTGATACTAGTGTCCTCTTAAACAACAAGGGGCTGTGAGGATGGTATAGATGATAGAATAGGTAAAGGGTCACTGATAGAAAATTGGTACGGTTGTGAATAAAGAGGAAAGATGTCCTCATGAAATATTACCTTTCTAGATACCAAAATTCTCTTAATTTTCATATTGAATAATTTGTATCCCCTTTTGTCAAAGGGATGTCCTAAAAAGGCACATTTGACAGCATTTGAATCTAATTTGGATTTGTGAATGACTAATTTAGAAACATAACAAAGAGATTCAAAGCTTCTCAGATTGTTATATGAAGGGGTCTTTCCAAATAAAATCTCATAAGGAGTTTTCATTTTTTAAACTTTAGGGGGAAGTCTATTTATCAGATAAGTGGCTTTTAATTGTCATTCTCCCCAAAAATGAGTTTGTAAGTTGGATTATATTGAAAAAAGAAAGTCTTACATGTTTCTAGTAAATGCATGTGTTTCCTCTCAACAACATTATTTAATTAGCGAGAGAAAACACATCTAGTCTGGTGAATGATTTTTTAAAAAGAGAGATAATCAAAAGTGTAAATACTACTTTCTAACTCTAGAGCATTGTCAGACCTCATAACCTTCACTTGATTTGAAATTGTCTTTCTATCATGAGAAATAATTGCTTGAGAACATTAAAAGCATTTGACTTAGTTCTAATAAGGAAAGTAGAAGTTCCCCCGATATAATCATCTGATATGGTATTATAAGATCTCCAAATATCCATATGAATGAGATAAAAAAGAAATATGTGAGGGTGAGATGGAATTGGAAGGGAAAGGTAATTTAATTTGACACAATTATCACAAGGCAAATTATTGAAAGATAGAACAAAAGAAGGAAAGTCTTTCATATTAGGAGTTGATATGACCCAATCTGTTGTGACATAGGCTTACATTAGAAATCACATTGCTTAAAAACAAACTGGAATTTTAAATAGGACTACTGCTGGATTGATTACAGTGAGAAAGACTAGAAACACTATAACTGCTAACAACTTCTATTTTAGGCTTGACTTGATTTGACTTGACTGTATGCAGTAAATAGATTTCCTACTTTACTTTACTAAGTACAACTTCCTCTTCGGATAAGAATTTGAGACTATTTGGTTTACGAAGAAGAAGTTGTTTCACACACAAAAGAAAATATTGAAGAATTAGAATTAGGAATAATTCAATTCTAAAGGAACATGAGTTCAAGATATGAAAACTTTATCATATTTGAGCACATGAAATTAGCTTGGTCTTAGGAGAAGAAGAGTCGTACGCGTGAGTCAAAACCCAAATCAAACAATGATTGGTGTCTTGCAATTAACTAAACCAAGTCTTGGATGGATTTGGAGAACTGCAAGAAACTATTTTACTCCTATATAAAGCATCATATTGATGGTTGTGGAAGACGAGACTCAAGTACAAAGAGAGAATAAGAGCGAGATTTTATCACTGAGTTTTCTTCAACTAGATTAATAAACTGTGAACAAAGAACATGTTCCTATTAAGTATAATCAATATTATTCTTGTTGCACAACTTGTTCTCCAAAATTTATTTGTAACCTTTACATTCCTAATGATTTATATTAGGCTGTTTTTGAGTTGTAAGGGACTTCATAGACTAGGTAGCGGCTTTAGAATTAGTTCCTTAGGTGTACAAATCTTTATAACCTTAAAGGTTGTTTGTATTATAGTTGAAAAACATGACACGTGTCAGCATGATAGGTGTCACATCCAATGACATGCACCGTGCACGGTGGACATTTACCACCCATGCATGAAGGGGTTTGCATGTCTGACACTTGTCAAACATGCAAGAAGAGGTATGATAACCTCTTTGACAAGTGTCAATCATGCGTTAAAAGGTGTCATAACTTCCTTGACTGGGCAATCATGCATGGATGGTATCATACATACTTTTTTCATGTGTCATGATGGAGCAATGCTCCTCTTTCTATTAATAGTTCATTTTGACTTCATTGTTACAAATCAAGAAAAGAGTACCTTAGTTATAATATACATCTACTTTATGAGCAATTGGAGTATAAAGTAGCCTTAAGAAACTTATCCTCTCTAAACTGCAATGCACGGTTACTCCCATCAAATAACGTGAGAATGAGCGAAGTGCAAAGGATAAAAATCAATTTCTCTAAACGTTTAATCACTTCCGCTAAAGTTAATTCAAGAAAATATCATGGATTTGAGTATCTTTTCTTAATTAAATTAATTTTGTCGACTAGTTTGGTCAACAATGAATTTGTACAGACGAGTATAAAACTAGTGAGCAGGTATAGATTTTAAAACCGTTTAGTTTTTAACTTGTTTTATGCTATACTGCATATGAATTGATGGATTCTTTACTGTGTATTTCATTATCCATTTACTATAGTTTTGGAGCATTAACATAATTGTTGCATGATTCATCATGCATTAACTAGTTGAGTCGTGACGAACATCTTGAGTAAAGTCGTAGCATATATAGTAATGTATGTATTGAGTTGATTTCACTCAACCATAAGAGATATGCTCTATGTAATTAAGTTAGATTTAATAAATAAAAGGGCTAACATAAAAAATATTGGTCAGAACTTATAGGGTAATTTTTAATGTGATCAAGTAACTTCTCATTTTGATGAAAAGTGAAGAATTAAGTATCTATTTCATGATTAGGAGGTGTTTATACACGATAAAGTGACTGAGAAGCATGACACGAGTTAGCATGACATGTGTCATATCGCATGACATGCACCACACATGATGAATATTTCCCATTCATGCATAAAGGTGTTTACATGTCTGACACTTGTCAAACAAGCAAGAAGAGGTGCCATAACCTCTTTGAAAAGTGTTAATAATGCATGAAAAGGTGTCATAACTTCCTTGACATGTGGCAATCATGAATGGATAGTATCATACCTCTTTTTTTCATGTCATGATGGTGCAATCCTCCTCCTATTAATAGTTCATTAAGACTTCATTGTTACACATCCAGAAAGAGTACCTTAGTTATAATATACATCTACTCTATGAGCAATTTAGAGTATAAAGTAGCCTTATGAAACTTGTACTCTCTCAAGTGCAATTCTCAGTCATTCCCTAACATGAGAAAGAGCGAATGCAAAGGATAAAAATAAGTTTCTCCGAAAGTTTAATCACTTCTGTTGGACATAATTCAAGAAAACATTATAATTTTGGAATATTTTCTTGATTAAAAATTAATTTGGTCAACAATGTATTTGTACAAACGAGTATAAAACTAGTGAGCAGGTATAGTTTTTAAATCTGCTGAGTTTTTAACTTGTTTTATACTATACTGCATATGATTTGATGGATTATTTCCTGTGTAATACCACTATCCATTTATTATAATTTTGAAAGCATAATTGTTGCATTATTCATCACACACTAAATAGTTGAGTCGCGACACATTGTGGGTTATGTTGGTGGTAAGTATTTAGTGGTTGGGCGATGTAAATGAAGTGGAAACTGATCGGGACAGTAAAGTACGGCGATGGAACTTGGTAAGGACGGTGGAGTAATTGGTTGGGATGTTCGGGTGTTTTTGGGAGGTTTAAGTTAATGGCCTTTTGGGTGGAGGTTGGTGAAGTGTTGTGGTGTATTGGGGTAAAAGGAATCAGGTAATTTGGATAAGGATCGAACACGAGATTTTTAGACAAACTCTGGTACGAACAAGGTGATGAAAAGCCGAGAAGACCTTCAATGTATTTGTGACAAGTAACCAGATAGAACCTTGGCTTGGGTATAGTTAGATCACAAAAGTTCTAACTAGACTTACACCAAGGGTTTGGAGCACAAAAGGACCAAGAGGTGACCCACAAAAGGATCAAGGTTCAGACCATAAAAGGACCGATGGCCCAAAAAAGGACCAACTAATATAAGCAACACAAAAGTTGAATAACTTAGCAAAGTTTGAGTAAACTCAATATATTTCATAAATCTTCAACCTCTCTTTATATCAACTACATCCCCTATTTATATTAGTAATTGAACCTTCTAGAAAAGCAACTAGATAGATATAATACATGGTACTTCAGCCGAATGTAAAAGGAAAGGGCTTCGGCCGACTTGGGGAAGGGAAAAATACCAATCTTTTCATTTTCTCTACCCTTTTGTGTTTTTCATGTAGATAACTGCATGAACTAGCTAGTTCATGAATTACCTCTTTGGAATCTAGGTTCGGCCGAGAATGGGAAGGGGAACGACCAACTCTTCATATTTTCTAGGCCACCCTTTTGTGTTATCCATGTAGATAAGTGCATGAACTAGTTAGTTCATGAATTACCTCTTTGGAAGCTTCTTCTTCTAGATGGTTCTTGGCCTTGTCACCTTATACTATTACACGACATATTAACTATGTCTTAAGAAGAGCTAGTAGTTAAGCTAGGAATTTAAAACAAGCTAAAAGAAAGTGGTCTCGGCCAAGACCTACATAAAAGCCGAAAATAAACATGTTGCTTCTTGGAACTTCACATCCAATCTTCAACTCCACTCCATATTTCATTCCATAATAGGCATGTCACCCTAGGACGGTCGACAATGTTTAGCACTCCGAGAAAATCACTTCGCGACTCATTTTGGAAGCTTAAGTTCATGTCCTTTATTTCATCAATCTCCCCTTCTTTAACATAATTTTTCCTCAAATTCTCATCAATGCCATGTAATCTTACCACTTCCTTCAAAGGTTGGGAGATCAAACCGTAGATTTCGGTCATCTTCTCTTTCAAGTCCGCAATATGTGTTGCATCATTGGTCTTGTGACAAGCAATGAAGTGAGCCATCTTTGAGAATCTATCCATAACCACCATGATAAAGTCCTTTCCCCGTTGTGTTCTTGGTAAGTCGAGGATGAAACCCAATCTCACACCTTCCCATGGTAAAGGAATATACACTTCTTTGTGGAAGAAACTTTTAGCCTTTTGACAAGTGGAACACCTAGTTATCACTCCATTTACATCTTTATCCACCCATGGCCAGTAAAAGTGTTCTTGTAGAATCTCCATAGTTTCCACTATCCCAAATGTCCAGTGTGCCCACCCGAATGTTTGGGGTGCATTTCATGTACAGGTAATTCTCTCATGGAACATTTGGGTACAAATTTAAAAAGAAAACCTTCTACTATGGAATAAGAACTATGAACTTCATTATTACATTGGATCTCGTTCATAGAATTCCATTGGCACTTAAAATCCCACAAGTTTTTGATCAGTCATAGACAACATTACGTACCTCCGGGAAAGTTCTTCCGCCACTATGTTGGCCTTGTCATCTTTGTGCTTTGTAGAGATTGTGAAAGTTTGCAAGTACGCTACCCATTTAGCATGCCTTGGATTCAACTTTCTTGGCCCATGTAAATACCTTAAGGATTCATGATTCGAATATACGACAAAATATTTTGTCCTCAAATGATGTTCCCATCGGATCAAGGATCTCACAATATAAATTTCCTTGTCACAAGTAGAATACTTGAGTCGTGCACCACCCAATTTTTTACTAAAGAAAGCAACGGATCATTTGTCTTGAATCAAGATGATACCAACACAAATTCCACTAGCATCACATTCCATTTCAAATAGGCTCTCAAGGTTTGGAATAGCTAGAGCCGGTTCTTCACATATCCTTCCCTCCAAGGTTTCCAAAGCTCTTTGTGCTCCTTGGTGCCATTTAAACTCATCCTTTCTCCTTAGTTCAGCGATAGAGGCAGCAAGGGTACAACAATCTCGAATGAAATGACGATAAAAAGAAGCCAAACCATGGAAACTTCTTACCGCACTTACATTCGTAGGCTCGGGTCAACTTTGGATAGTTTCCACTTTGGGTGGACCCACAAGAATGCCCTCGAATGATACTATGTATCTCATGAATTGTCGTAGTACCCCGTGTATGAGCCTTATGAAAGAGCTTGGAGCATTACACAACCCAAATAGCATCACAAGCCATTCGTACAAACCATACGGGATGTTGAAAGCCATCTTCCATTCATCTCCCTCTCGGATCCTCATTTGTTGGTAGCCACTCCTCAAATCTATCTTGGAGAACAACTTGGCCCCACTCAATTCATCCAAGAGATCATCCAACCTCGGCATAGGCAACTTTTACTTCACTGTGATGTTATTAGCCGCTCGGCTATCCATACATATGCGCCAAGTTTCATTTTTCTTTGGCACCAACAAGGCGGGTATCACACATGGACTAAAGCTCTAACAGAAAAAGCCTTTGTTTAGCAATTTTTGCACTTGTCTTTGGGACTCATTTGCCTCCTCTTGATTGTATCTACAGTATTTTATTAGCGGTAATCTGAGTGCAAGATCATCCGTCAACACATCTTCCATTTCCTTTAAGAGTTCCTTCGAGTCGGCATCTTCAACTGTATCACCCACAAGACTCTTGTTCTCTTCGTGCACCAATATATCTATAGAACTCCCCTTCTTCGACTCCTCTTCTATCTCTGATGTATTGAGCAAGAGGACTTCAGACTTCTCCTTGTGTTTCATGGCATTTTGGATCTTTATTTTCTTCACCTCACTAGGTGACAATGGTATCAACCGGATCTTCTTATCATCCTTTTGAAAAGAATATACATTTTGTTCTCCACCATGTTGCACCTTCCGATCAAATTTTCATGGCCGACCTAATAAAATATGACAAGTATCCGTAGGTAGGATGTCACACCATATTTCATCTTCATACCTGCCAATCTGAAAACTAACAAGAGCTTGTTGCATTACCTTTATCTCTTCGTCTTCGTTCACCCATTGGAGATCATATGGTTTAGGATGATTGCGGGTAGGCAATTTCAATTTGTCCACCATTTTCACGGAGGCCATATTGGTACAACTTTCTTTATCAATGATCACATTGCATACCTTGTTATTTACCTTGCATCGAGTATAAAATAGTTGCTTTATATGCGTCTTCTCATGTTCTTCAAGTTGAACACTCAACGCACGTCGGAGTACTAAACTTTCACCTTTCTCCGCAAGATCAACATTTTCCTCTAAGACCTCCTTGACTTCGGGTTCTTCAATAACAAAAGAATCCCCACACTCTTGATATTTTTTCCTCTCATGCCTTAGATTATTTTGTAAAACCCTGGACTCGACATTAATCATGGTACGCACCGCAAATTCTCTTCTCAAGATTTCCGCTTGTTTGACAAAAAGGTCTCTTACGATCCTCCGAAGTTCTTTTATGTTAGCCATAGTGTTAAGGTGTGGGACGGGAACGCCTTGCTATGATTCCAAACTAATGTATATAAGGAGGGGATTATATGGTTAGGTGGGTCAGAGTTGTATTGGAACTGGATGGACACGAAAATGGGGGTCAAGTTGAGGTTGACGGGCTCCGGACAATGTGTGTTTGGTGGGAGGTGTGCGGGTACCTTCGGGTAGAATCAGGCTGAGGCATTTGAGTGGTTGATTTAGACACATTTTGGGTTTTGTTGGTGGTAGCTATTTGGTGGTTGGGTGGTGGAAAGATGGCGGAACTGATCGGGATAGTAAGGTACGATGATGTAACTTGGTATGGACGGTGGAGTAATTGATTGGGATGTTCGGGTGTTTTTGGGAGGTTTTGATTAATAGCCTTTTGGGTAGAGGTTGGTGAAGTGTTGTGGTGTACTGAGGTGAAAGGAATCAGGTAATTTGGATAAGGATCGAACACGAGATTGTTAGACAAACTCTGGTACGAATAAGGTGATGAAAAGCCGAGAAGACATTCAAAGTATTTGTGACAAGTAACCGGATAAAACCTTCGCTTGGGTGTAGTTAGATCACAAAAATTCAAACTAAACTTGCACTAAGGATTTGGACCACAAAAGTACCAAGGGGTGACCCATAAAAGAATTGAGGTTCGGACCACAAAAGGACCGATGGCCCACAAAAGAACCAACTAAGATAAGCAATACAAAAGTTGAATAACTTAGCAAAGTTAGAGTAAACTCAAATATATTTCATAAATCTGCAATCTCTCTTTACATCAACTACATCCCCTATTTATTCTAGTACTTGAACCTTCTAGAAAAGCAACTAGATAAACATAATACATGGTACTTCGATCGAATGTAAAAGGAAAGGGGTTTGGCCGACTTAGGGAAGGGAAAAAGACCAATCTCTTCATGTTCTCTAGGCCACCCTTTTGTGTTATCCATGTAGATAAGTGCATGAACTAGCTAGTTTATGAATTACCTCTGTAGAAGCTAGGTTCAGCCGAGAATGAGAAGGGGAACGACCAACTCTTCATGTTTTCTAGGCCGCCCTTTTGTGTCATCCATGTAGATAAGTGCATGAACTGGTTAGTTCATGAATTACCTCCTTTGAAACTTTTTCTTCTAGATGGTTCTTGGCCTTGTCACCTTATTCTATTACACGACATATTAACTATGTCTTAAGGAGAGCTAGTATTGAAGCAAGAAATTTGAAACAAGCCAAAAGAAAGTGGGCTCGGACAAGACCTGCATAAAAGCCAAAAATAAACATGTTCCTTCTTGGATCTTCACGTCCAATCTTCAACTCCACTCCATATTCCATTCCATAATAGGCATGGCACCATAGGACGGTCGACAATCTTTTTCACTCCGAGCAAATTACCTCACGGCTCATTTTGGAAGCTTAAGTTCACGGCCTTTCTTTCATCATATGTTATATGTAATAATGTTTGATTTAATAAATAAAAGGATAAATTAAAACAATTATTGTCAGAACTTATAGGGTAATTTTTAATGCAATTAAGTAACTTCTAATTTTGATGCAAAATGGAGAATTAAGTGGCTATTTCATGATTCAGAGGTGCTCATATACAATAAAGTGGTTGAGAAACATGACACACACCACACATGGTGGACAATTATTGTGCATGCATGAAGGGGTTTGCATGTTTGAGACTTGTCAAGCATGCAAGAAGAGGTGTAATAACCTCTTTGACAAGTGTCAATTATGCGTGAAAATGTGTCATACATGTGATAATCATGCATGGATGGTATCATACATCAATTTTTCATGTGGCATGATAGTACAATCCTTCTCCTTCTATTAATAATTCATTATAACTTTATTATTACACATCAAGAAAAGAGTACCTTAGTTATAATATTCATCTACTCTATGAGTGTCACAACCTATTTTAGACGTCATTGTGGAACTTACACTTTTGCCACCGGTAGGCGAACCACTCCCCAAAATTAATAACATAAATAATATAAAAGGCGGAAATAGAAAGAATAGTTAATTAAACTATCTCGATAATATATGTAAAGAGTAAAAAAATACCAGATATCTAATTATTACATTTTCCTAAAGATCTAGTCTGTCAGTACAAGAGCCACTAAAGCAGAATAAATGAAATGTCTGAATAAGTCTAAAACTGTCTCATAAATGCAAATAAAGACATGACATAATGAAGAATCATCCAGGCCATGTTGAGGATGTGAAATTTCACCCTGTGTACTCAATTCTATCAAGCTTGGACTCAGCCACGTGGTCTAGTACTGGTCTACAACATCGTATATGCATCCAAAAAGAATGCAACAAGTGTAGTATAAGTACAGAACGTACCCCCATAAACATCATGGTCTTACAATGATGGAATACATGTAACAGACATAAATATCAGGTTGACACACATATAATCCTAATCTACGTGGTCTGATATATCGCATCAGTCACTTTCAATCAAATAGTTGGTTTAACACTTAAACAACTCATAATCATAGAAATACAACCAATATGAATTCACCTTATCATTATAATTCCAAATTCAAGTACAATTTTCATGAATACAATGTGTATGAATGAATGAAATAGATGAATGTAAGGTACATTTCCATCAATCGGTATACACATTCTATCAGACTTTGTCATATAAAAATGACCCATGGGAGACCGACAATGTCCATATACCACTCACAACTAGCCAAAAATATCTTAGTATGGCTAGAACCCCTGACTCATTTGTCAATTCATATCAAATCAACATCATCATCTCAGTGTTTCCAAGTCATCTCATAATATTATCATTACCTTTCTTTTTCTGTCTCATTGGACCCACAACATTCCATACCACTCCAGTTCAGTTTCATAGTAATCATAAGTGTATAGATGAAAAAATAATAAGGGAAGTAGTCATGGAGTATGAGATGCAATCAAGTTCAAGAGAAGAATAATAAAGTTTCAAAATTATCAACAACACATAACTTCACATAATTAGTCATTCATATCGGCAGACATATGTAATGAGTAAACACAAGAAGTAACAATAAATGTCCACAAGCCCACGTAATAGCGACAAACCCACATAAAAACAGTCAGAATCAACCCTAAGGATGATTCCCCAAAACATCCTCAACACAATTCAACACTGATACCCACTTGAGCATTCATCATAGCTACTAAGGTAGGACCCCTAATACGCTCTGATGTATATAAGGAGAGGATTATATGGTTAGGTGGGTCGGAGTTGGATTGGAACCGAATGAACATGAAAATGGGGGTCAAGTGGAGGTTGACGGGTTCCGGGCAATGAGTGTTTTGTGGGAAGAGTGCGGGTCTCGTCGGGTGGATTCGGGTTGAAGCGTTTGGAGGGGATGCTCTAGACACGTCGCGAGTTATGTTGGTGGTAGGTATTTTGGGGTTGGGTGGTGGAAATATGGCAGACACTGATCGGGATAGTAAGGTACGACGATGGAACTCGGTAAGGACGATGGAGTAGTTGGTTGGGATGTTTGGGTTTTTTGGGAGGTTTTGGTTAATGGCCTTTAGGGTGGTGGTTGGTGAAGTGTTGTGGTGTATTGGGGTGAAAGGAATCAAGTAATTTGGATAAGGATCGAACATGAGATTGTTAGACAAACTCGGGTACGAACAAGGTGATGAAAGTCGAGAAGACCTTCAATGTATTTGTGACAAGTAATCGGATAGAACCTTGGCTTGGGTATAGTTAGATCACAAAATTTCTAAATAGACTTGCACCGAGGGTTTAGACCCAAAAGATCCAAGGGGTGACCCACAAAAGGACCAACTAAGATACGCAACACAAAAATTGAATAACTTAGCAAAGTTTGAGTAAACTCAAATATATTTCATAAATCTTCAATTTATCATTACATCAACTACATCCCATATTTATACTAGTACTTGAACCTTCTAGAAAAGAAACTAGATAGATATAATACATGGCACTTCGGCCGAATGTAAAAGTAAAGGGGTTCGTTCGACTTGGGGAAGGGAAAAAGACCAATCTCTTCATGTTCTATAGGCCACCCTTTTATGTTATCCATGTATATAAGTGCATGAACTAGCTAGTTCATGAATTACCTCTTTGGAAGCTAGGTTCGGCCGAGAATGGGAAAGGGAACGACCAATTCTTCATGTTTTCTAGGCCACCCTTTTGTATCATCCATCTAGATAAGTGCATGAACTAGTTAGTTTATGAATTACCTCCTTGGAAGTTTCTTCTTCTAGATGGTTCTTGGCCTCTTCACCTTATTCTATTACACGACATATTAATTATGTCTTAATAAGAGCTGGTAGTTAAGCTAAGAATTTAAAACAAGCTAAAAGAAAGTGGTCTCGGCCAAGACCTACATAATGGCCGAAAATTTATGGCACTTCTTGGATCTTCAAGTCCTTTATTCAATTTCACTCCATATTCCATGCCACAATAAGCATATTATCATAGGACGGTTGAAATCTTTGGCACTCCAAGCATATCACCTCGCAGCTCACGTTGGAACTTTAAGTCACAGTCTTTTTTTCATCAATCGCCCCTTCTTTAACAGAATTTTCCCTCAAAGATCAAACGTTGAACTTATACTTCTGTATTCGTCTGGAGGTTCCACCTTGTAGAAAGGATACGAATATAATACAAAAGGTTTTGACTTCAAATATTGCCCCCATTGGACCAAGGATCTTACGATATAAAATTCTTTGTCATTGAGTCGTTCACCACCCAATGTTTCACTAGACAATGCGATGGACCTTTTGTTTTGAATTAAGAAGGTTCCAACACTAATTCCACTAGCATCATATTCAAATTTCAATAGCTTCTCACGGTTTGGAATAGCTAGAAGCGGTGCTTCACATATCCTTCCCTTCACGGCTTCTAAAGCTCTTGGTGCTCCTCGGGACCATTTAAACTCATCATTTCTCATTAGTTCAGTGATAGGGGAAGCAAGGGTACAACAATCTCGAATGAAACGATGAGAAAAAGAAGCCAAACCAAGGAAACTTCTTACCACACTTACATTCGTAGGCTCGTGCCAACTTCGGATAGTTTCCACCTTGGATGGATCCATGTGAATGCCTTCGGATGATACTATGTATCCCATGCCATCTTTCATTCATCTCCCTCTCGGATCCTCATTTGATGGTAGCCACTCCTCAAATCTATCTTGGAGAACAACTTAGCCCCATTAAATTCATCCAAAAGGTCTTTCAATTTCATCATAGGAAACTTGCACTCCATGGTGATGTTATTGGCCGCTCAGCTATCCATACACATGTGCCAAGTTTCATCTTTCTTTGACACCAACAAGGCGGGTACCGCACATGGATTAAGGTTCTCTTAGACAAAGCCCTTGTATAGCAATTTTTGCACTTTTTCTTTTGACTTTTTATCCTCTTCCGGATTGTAGCTATGGGTTCTTATTGATGGTAATCCGGGTGTAAGATCATCCGGAAATACAACTATCAAGAGTTCCTTCAAGTTGGCACTTTTGACCGCATCTCCCATAGGACTCTCCTTCTTCTTGCACACCAATTCATCTATAGAACTCCCTTCTTCGACTCTTCTTCTATCTTCGGTGCATTAATCAAGAGGGCCCCGGATTTTCCCTTGCTTTTCTTGTCATTTTGGATCTTCATTTCCTTCACCTCACTAGGTAACATTGGTATCAACCGGATCTTTTTATCATCCTTTTGAAAAGAATATACATTATTTTCTCCATCATGTTGTGCTTTCTTATCAAATTGCCATGGTCGCCCCAACAAGATATGCCAAGCATCCATAGGTAGGACGTCACACCATATCTCATCTTCATACCTTACAATCCGAAAACTAACAAAAATTTGTTTCATTACCTTTATCCTTTTGTCTTTGTTTAACCATTGGAGAGCATATGGTTTAGGATTAGTTATCACCTACGGGGCTATAGCGTTACACATTTCTTGCCTTCGGGGCTATTTAAACACATTTGCCTTTGGGGCTATTCACATACATTTGCCTTTGGGGATATTTAAACATACTTGCCTTCAGGGCTATTCACATACATTTTCCTTTGGGGCTATTTAAACACATTTGTCTTCAGGGCTATTCAAACACATATGCCTTCGGAGCTTTAATGGAAATGCATTAGATCGGGTTGCACGCACCGCAATAAATATGTATATCATATGTGACATAGAATGAAGTAGGTATACTGGTTAACTAAGTGTTCCCTAGGATGAGTTGGGAGGAGATTTTGGTGTGTGTGAATATTTATGGGCTTGTACACTTAAAGTGTTAGAATCTGTTTTCATGACATGCTTGATATGTTCATAATATGATGTACTTAGAATATTGTGAGGTTACTTTGAATTGTAGGGTGAGGTTCTCACTCTGCCCCGGATGGTAGGGCTGACTCTTTTATTTAACATGTTTCAGGAAAGCGCGATAGAGGAAAAGCTCCGCAACAGGGCTAGCGATCGTCCCGTAGCCTTATTTTCCCACCAATTCATTACTTCGGATTTGGTGAAAATTATTCTAGATTAAGTGGTTTGAAGAACCAAGTTTTCGTTATCTCGGGGAATGCGCCACACGAGACTGTTTTCTTTTGAGATTCAGATGTTTTTATTCTGTGTTTGAACTTCCATCGAGTCTAGAAAAAAATTGGGGATGCTCGAGTATGGGCTCGTTCTTTCATTAAAGAAGTACATGATTATATTATTTCTGCACCTAGATAGATGTATAATTTAGGACGAAGAGAAATTAAATGGTTCGCGTGTAGAGGGATAGTCGCCCAGGTGCCATCACGCCCTAAGGGAAGACTTGAGAAAAATCAGTGCGTGACAGATAGATAAGTTTATAAAACATTTCATGACAGGGATGAATATGTTTCCAAGATAAAAAAAATGAGACTTTCTTCAAAGACATGCTACTTTGTGACGTACTTTCTAGGATCATGCCGAAAGGAAAGAAACGTAAGCCTTACATACCTCATTGCTTAGCTTATACGAATTCAAGATGTCCTCGAGTGTCTCACGAGCGATTATCTATATTATACGAATGATTGATATCAATAATGGATTCAAAGCTTATAAGAAAAATCGTTTGGACATTTCATCGAACACCTTATGTTCATAAGGTTTATATGATCTTCTATATCAAATTATGCATGGATTCCAACACTACAAATCCTTCCAATTTCTCCTTCCTTAATCTCTCAACACATACAACAAGGTTTGATTATCAACTCCATCCCATACTTCATGTAAAATAGCCCAACAATAATATAACTCTAGTTCAAAGTTTCTAAGGTTTGGTTTATGAAGATCTTCCAACAATTCACTCCAAAACACTTATATCATCATAAGAATAGTTAAAGGAGAATGAAACTTACCTTTAAACACAAGAATCCTCTCAAAATAGAAGTTACTTCGCCTCCAAGAATCCTCCAAAATCAATACGATGAAGAGAGAGACGATACAACGATAGCTATGAGATTCATCACGTTGGAATTACTTGATTTTCCTTAGTCTTTAAGCCTTGGATGATTGAGGACTTTCTTGAGAGCATATATGAGTGTTTAAGGTCTGGAAATGAAATAAAATGAAGCCCTAAGTCGAGGGTTCTAATTTATGTACGAAAAAGAAAGTGCTACCGCCAAGATGTACGTCGGGTATGTACGGTCCGTACATTGGGCTGTATAAAATGTATGATTTGTATATCCTTGGCCATACATCATTGTGCAGAAATTTGAAATTTCTCCCATGCTTGATACAGTTCCACCATCAATTTTATACGGCCAGTACATTTTCATACGGTCAGTACTTCTTAGGGTACTTTCGGAAAGAACATTTAAATTAACCGACGGACACTTCTACTTAGCGAATTTCATTGAAATGTATTCTCTTAGGTTCGTTTAATACCTATACTCCCCGACACTTCTGTAAACAAGTTTTAAACCCTCATTATCCTTTCGTAAGGTCTCATACCTTCTCGGGATACTTAAGTTAGTCGACGGCACTACATGTCAAAAAACTACGAGGTGTAAGATGCAATTCACATTTATTCCCATCAAATAACGTGAGAAAGAGTGCAATGCAAAGGAGAAATCAGTTTCTCTAACTGTTTAATCACTTTTGCTGAAGATAATTCAAGAAAACGTTATGAATTTGGGAATGTTTTCTTGATTAAATTACTTAATATATTATCATGTCTTGTGAAAATCATCAAGTTTTACGATCCTAAAATCATGTCAGATTTCCAATTAGATGATTTATATATATATATATATAAAAGTGAAAAACTCCCAGCAGGGTGTTCATCATAGACGATTCATATTGCATGTGATGTCACTCAACTAGCATTTTTGGTCGTCACATTTCATTGAGAGTTTTTCGTTAAGTTAACCTACAGAGTCTATCGAAAAATCAATAAATGTTTTTTAAAGAAAACCGACAGAAGTCTTTTAGTTAGTTTAGCGCAAAAATATATAAAAACTAAGATTTAAAAAAAAAAAAACGAACCGACCGTCATCCGCTGGCTATTCTCAAGCAAAAATGCATGAAAACTATGAAGATTTTTAGACGAACGTTCGTCTGTCAAAAATTTGATTGAAGAGTATACGTAAAGTCTTCGACCAATGAACGCCATCGGTCTAGTGATAGAATAGTAAATTGCCACTGTACAAACTACAGACCTTAGTTATATTCCCGACTGGTGTGTTTCAGAATGTTGTGATTATAATTGTTAGAGTTTTGTTTTCCGGTTATCGAAATATACCGTCTTCGTTAAAATTTAATTAACTAATCTGTTTTCCTCAGGGACTTGATAATTCTGACAGTCCTCTTTTTGTTCCGGAATCCCTGATCACCCATAAAACTCCTGTTATATGTATATTAGTTTACCCATAATCTCAGTAGGTAGTGATTCGTTGAGTACCGGTTATATGTATGCCAAATAGCAAAATATAGGGAGTAATTAATTACCTTGTGGCACATATAGCAATTTTAGAATGATACCAACCATCAATTTTGTGGAGAGTGAAAGCGAAAAATGTCATGTTCATTATTTCTCAATAACATCACATCTTCATTTCTCTAATACATGATACGTGACATTTGGTGTATAACCAGGGAAGTTACAGTTCTACATGATATATATAGAGAGAGACGTTGATTTATTACAATAACTAACATATACTTCTTGTATGTGTTAAGAGGTCATATTTCGATAGTAATTCTATTGGTTTCGTAACAAGATGTTTCTTCCATCACATCGAATGTATCTTTGGATTTTGAGAGTTTTTCATTGAAGTATTTCGGATATTTTAACTGATATTGTTGGAATCTTGTTCTAGCAAACCCCAGAAAATCAAAATTTGAATTGGTTGAACGAACATCCTGAATAAGAGTGAATGTAAATTACGTTATAATCAAAATTTTAATAAAAATAGAAGAAAAGGACATATATGAGTGCATGCTAAAGGAAAAATAACGTAAAATGCCTACCGAAATGATTGCCCATAATCCGAAGTTCAAATGATTTGCAAGAGTGTATTTCTCAACGTTAACGTCGAATTTTTCTACTTCAAATTTTGTTGGTTGGTGCCCTGTATACCAGAGATTCAATAAATTAATTTCAAAAAACATTGTGCCTAATAAATACTATAGGTCAAAAGGTTGGGTTAATAGAACTATTATAATAGATAATATATTAGTTTCAAGTTGTGTTTTCCCTCCAACCCCCTTCTTCTCCGCGGGTAGGAAATAATCTAGTTAGTTATGATGTAAACTAAGTCGTTAAGACAAAAAAGTGATAACATGTTTGTCTTAAAATATTCTTAAATTTGTCTAAATACCTATCTGAAAGATACTATCGTACGCAATTTAGCTATAAAGGAATTTTAACGTTTTCACTCAGACGTTAAAAAATTAACCCACTTAATGTAATAGTTTGTAGCCGTTGCGGGTATTTACTGAGTGTATTACTAAAGCATAATAAGTTTATAATTAATGTATGATACACATTGATTATATACATATTATATAGTAATTATACACATATATTGATTTTTTTACTACATGCATTGACTAAAATTTGTAAAAGATAAAGACTAAAATTATTTTTTGTCGTGGAATTTATTAGATTGATGTGTAATGTAAAAGTACCTTACTTCATCGGGCTCCTCTTTTCTGTCACTCTAATTTAAAAAAAATGTGGTTCGAAACATTTATCACCTTAAATAATAAAAAAACATTAATCATTATTTTTTTAATTCCACTCTTAATATTCAAAGAAACGTCAAAGCTGGCCGGTCCAACTCAGCCTTGGGGGGCTAGGGTTTTCAAAAGTCTGGTCCATCACATTTTATTTTGAAAGGGCCTCTTAAATGCTGGCCTAACTCAGCCCTAATAAGCGGGGCTGCGGGCTGTCCTATGGGCTAGACTTGCATATATATTTTTTGAAAAAATCTATGAGATAATTATTTTTTTGGAAGGAAGACAAACTTTTAAATGTTACACGTCAATAAAGTTTATTATATTTTATGTTATTAAGGATTAAAGGATAAAATGTGTAAAATTTATATATTTAGTTGTCAATTTTATTCGAAAATTAAAGCTAAAATCATCACTTTCCCCCCTCAAGATTTCTAGTTATAATGCAATATCAAAAATTTCTATGATGAGTGAACTTTATTTTATATATATATATATATATATATATATATATATATATATATATATATATATATATATATCACATTTATTAAAGGAGCTTGAGGTAAGTACGAGAATTTTGTGCAAGAAAGAACATATTTTTTCTTGAATTCGTCATAATCTTGATTAATGAATATAATTTTTAGGTCGCTATATATTTTTACATTGTCCAAACAATGCATACATAAAGTTCAAAATAAGAAGCATGAGTGAGTTCAAATAAAATCATAAGTCAAAGTGCAGGACCAGGCGACTAGCTAATAGTTTAAAATATTAAAATTGAGAAAATTTGATTTCAAGAACTTTTAATTTTTCTACACTCGCTTATGGAAAAACGTTTTAGGTTTTACTTCATCTTCTTTTATTTTCACACTTATTTTTGTTAAAATAGTTAATTATTTTATTTAGTTTTTGCCTCAAGGGCCAGCCTAGGCCGGCCTCATGAAGCCGGAGGGCTAACTAGGGTTGCGCTTGATAACCTCAGGTTCAAAATGGGTTGAAAATTTTCAATTAGGCCTAACTCATTTAGCCCATTTTAACTGCTCTATTAGAATATATTTTTGTGATAATGCTATTAGGATTATTAATTATTTATCTAATGAAGAAAATGGGTAATTTAATCATACACCCTTATGATTCCTGCAATTAAATAGATTTGCGGAACCTTAAAGGAGTCGTTTGGGAGATGAGATAAGGATAATAATTTCGAGATAAAATGTGAAATTATTTTATTTCGTGATTCGTTATTGATATTAATTAGTTCCAAAATTATTTTATCCCACCATTTGAACTAAATTGACGGGTTAGTTATATTCCATAAGGTATTCTTCTCTATTCCATCCACCAACCAACCAACCAAACGAGCCCTAAATGCGAGAGGAAGTAATAGTTATTGGCTTATCATGTTATTTTAGAAGTAATTTACTGATTTATAAGAAGTAATAATAATCTATTGGCTTATCACTAGAAGTGCGCTTATAAACTAAGCTATCTTAACTTCCAGAAATGAAAAGCTACCTTTATGGGAAAGATAAATTCTTATAAATCTTTGCCGCTCCTCGGGACCTGTTGCACATAAAATGATTAATAAGAAAAATATTACTTCTACAAACTAAGGTATGTATTATGAAAATAGAAATTACAGTCGAAATAACAAATGTGAAATTAGTTACTTGGATATTTGCTGCAATCCAATATATGATGAGAATTATAATTTGCAGCCAATTCGCAAAAGTGATTTGCAAGATCATAAGCAGCTGCATTATAACAAGCATATTCGTAGTCCTGCGTTACCAAAAAAGTGAAAAACAAACTTAATCGACCTTAAAAATAGATGATCACCGGTACATGAAAATTAAAGGAAAGAAAATAAAAGGCTTAATATATCGATAACCTCTTCCTATTAAATTTATCAGTAAATTTTATTTAACACTCGACATACGACATGTTTCAATTAATCACTTGAACACATGATAAAGTGTTTTTACTATACACTGTCGAATCAAATTTTGAAAATTATTTTGCGCGTATTCTCAAACATCTATTAAGTAGTTAAGTTAACCATATAAAATATGTCACCTTATTTAATTATACACATCAACCTCAATTAGAACAGGTCTAAGACTTTACGATTTATTGAAGCTAATGCATATAATTAAAGGATGTGACATATTTTAATTACTAATTATTAATTTATTTACGTAATTGACGTTTTGAGAACACGTTCGAAAACTTTTTCAAATTTAAGCAAAAAATATTTAATAAATAACATTTTATCATATGTTTAGATGCTCAGTCGGAATAGATCATAGTTCGAGAATCTACATAAAATTTACTAGTAGTAAATTTAAGAGGCGAGCAATAATCAGGCCAAAATAAAAACAGAGGAAGTACTCACAATAAGGGTAAGATCTTTAGTTGCTTCATTAAACAACATGTTGTCACCTCTCAAGTCATTGTGACAGAACACAATCTCATTGGAGTCCTTTGATAATTCCTTTTCCAATATGTCTATTTCCTCTTCTAAATTTTCTAACCCAAACTCATTTTTTATTTCAGGGGAGCACAGCCGTTTCGCATCGCTTAACATGTTTCTGGAATAAACAGGAAACTTTAGGTTAAAAAAAATCAATCCTTAAAAATGAGATTATTTTAAGATTAGTCATAATTAAACTAATCAGAAGAGGGAGATTATACCTGAGTTCCATCCAGAGGATAACACTCTTTGAACCCGGTTTGTCAATCATATGGAATTCTTTGATTTTGGTTGCAACTAAAGCTGATATTTCTGGATTCCAAAGGTCATTTTGAGATAAAGTCTGTATTTCCACACAAATACTAAATATAATACCAACTTCTTTTTCCTTAAAACATTATATAGGGACAAGCAATGCTACTTATACTCTTTATAGTGTCATCTGAACAATAAAAATTAGATAGGCCTTTAAAATAGCAAACATACTCCATCTTATTCTATTTTATGTTGAACTATTATTATTTCAGGAGCCAAAAAGTTTTTTCTTTTATCACAACTTTTTGAAGTACTTATTGTGACTTATAACATAATGTTTTATGTAATTTCTAAATATATATATTATTATTATTTTAAAAAAGTGTAGATTCTATATATGCCAAATCCACACGGAAATTGAGTAGCTTGAATGTAGTGATAAATCAGATAAAATAGTAGTCCATCTATTTCATTTTAACTGTTGTTTTAAGTTAAAAATAATTCTCTCAAGATAAATGTCACTTTAAAATTTCAAGACTAAAGTTGACAATTATCTTCTACTATACCCTTAACATGCACAATATTTAAGAGAAAAGATAAATCTACCTTTATTAAATAGAAATAATCTAATAAATTATACCTTGTATTTATTATTTTTCTTAATAGGTCTGAAAAGAATTAAAACGACAGTTAAAATAGATTATTTGCGTACCCTGCCGTGGATGAACTCTTCAACTCGTCCATAAGGAAAATAACCATAGAGGCGTGGTCCATAGCCATGGTTAGACATCCACTCGAAAGTCTTCATTTCCTCTTCACTATCTAAGAAAAGATCTCTTCTTTCTCCATATTTTCTAACAAGAACACTTCTTGAATTATTTTCTTGGGTCTTTCCTGGCCACTTCATACGATAAACTTGATTAGTAAAACAATTAGTCAAACGGACAATTTCCAAGTCATTATCAATATGGTCTACATCATCTCCCCATTCCAAAGCTAGTGATTTCAGTATCTTCACCAATTCCTCTGGAAGATTGCCCTTCTCTAGTGATCCTTCCTGGTTTGTTGCCATGAAAATAACTACTAACAAAATACGAATTAGCAACTGAGAAAAATCTGCAGCTAAACAATAAAATTCACAGCTAATTCTATTGAATGACAGATTATTAAAATATTATGTTGGCTACGAAGTTTGTAACTAATTCCAATTTTTTTTTTAATTGGAACACAATGATCCCCCTAGCTTGCCAAAAATCAACAAATTTTTTAATATTTTTATTTTATTTTATAAAAAGGGGAGATATCGGAGAGTGCAAATTGGATCATAAAAAACTGAAAATATAATAAAATAAAATAGAACAAACCTCTTGAATATTGTGAGGACTGAGGAGCGATAGTAATTCAGTTCAATTATCTGAATGATTGGATGCAATGGGACTAGGAAAACACGCCCTATTTATAGATCCTATACTTGCATTACAAGATTGATTCCCCTTTAAAAAAAACCTATATTCTCTTCTTCTTCTTTTTTCTTTGAGTAGAGATAAGATAATGACAATTAACCATTGTGGACACAATGTTTATCAACTTATTTGACTTTTATATATAATCTATTTATTATTCATAGAACTTCACCGAGCTGCCCTTATTATTCATCCAAGTAGGTTGTTACGTATTTTTATTTTTTTGTATTTAACTACTTTGTCGACGTGTGCTTGTGTCGCTTAGAGTGCTAACGTAGTTTGACTTCCTACTTGGTCTCTTCACTTATACTTCATCCGTTCCCTTTTACTTATCTATTATTGACTTTGCACATTTCTTAAAAAATAATAAATAAAGTTCATAATTTATCATGATATTCATATTAATTGGTTCATAGTTTTAATGAATTTGAAAAATGATTTAAAATTAGTAATTAATACTAAGGGTAAAATAGGAAAAAAATTGTTTCTCTTGATATGCTAAAAGGAACAAGTATTAGTGAAAATTTATTTTTAGTATAGTAGACAAGTAAAAATGAACGGAGAAAGTACAAATTAAGATAATTGATCGATTATGTATAATTTTTGGGTTATTTAATTACATTCACCGAAGTCAAATAGCTATCTCAATATTTAAAAGAAATTCTAAATGCATGAGCTATTACTAATATTTATCTTCCTCTCATACCAAAATCATACCAACAGAAAATACAAGTACACTTTAAAATAATGATACTGTTAAGAGTCTCACATCGGATATAGAATGAGAATATGTCCTTATATGTACTTAAATAATCCTCACCCTACAAGCTGGTTTTTGAAGTTGAGTTAGGCCCAAGATCCATTCTTTACATGGTATTAGAGTCAAACTCATTTCAATTATTTGTTCACCGGTGTTGGGCCCCCAAATTATATTATTGACGCTCCGGTTAACAATGTCTGAGCGTGTGAGGGAATGTTAAGAGTCTCACATCAGATATGGAATGAGAACATGGACTCCTTATATGGACTTGAACAATCTTCACCTTACAAGCTAGTTTTTGGGGTTTAGTTAGGCCTCAGACCTATTCTTTACCGATAATGTACATGTATATATATACAACAAACACCGAAGTCAAATAGCTATCTGAATATTTAAAAGATATTCTAAATGCATAAGCTATTACTAATATTTATCTTCCTCTCATACCAATAGAAAATACAAGTACACTTTAAAATAATGATACTGCACATGTATATATATATAACAAATATGATAACAAAAGAAACTTTCTAAATATCCCTATTTGTACGCTTATTTAATCTTTATTAGTCTTTGCATAACAAATTTAACTAACTCTACAAAATAAATATAAAATGTAAATACAGCTAATTATGTGCATTGCTTCCATGTATGCAAAGCCGGCCACCAGAGGCTGTGTAATGTTGTTAGAAATCAAACTCAAGATGAAAATTGAAGAACAAAATTTGGGAAAGTAGGTCGGTTTAGAGTACAGTTGGCCAGTGGGCCGGGCTCGGGTCTGGCGGGCCGGATTTGGCGGGGTCGGGTTGGGGCGGGACGGGTGAAGGGGGCGGGATCGGGGCTGGCGGGATCTGGCGGGATTTGCTGAAGTCCCGCCCCGATCCCGATCCCGTCGGAATAGGGGCGGGGTCGGGTCGGGGGCGGGATCGGTCTCGGGTTCCGGCGGATTTTCCTTTTAAAATAAAATAAAATAACATATGTATAAAAAAAAACTCAATAATTAAAGATTAAACAAGACAAGATATAGTCTAATAAAAATATCCCAAGGCTGTTTTTGTGTCTCTTATATTATTTAATAGACATATGATTTTTTTGTAATACAAATACAATTGTCGAAATTGCAATTTTGTGGTGTTGTCCAAAAGTTGCAAATTACATAATAAAATTGCAATTAAAAAAATTACATTCTAAAAAAAATATGTTCTAATTTCTTGATAATTTCCTATGGTTCTTCGGTTGGAATTGGTATTTATTGGTCAAATTGATCCACGTCGCTTCCACCACCTTCAGATAAGATTTCGTTGTAGTTTTCGTCTTCTTCTTCGTTGATCTCCGGTTGACCGCACCTTCTCCGCTCCGCTCGTATCCAATCTCTGAATATCTTGCAACATCCAAGTCAGAGCAGGCTAATGAGTGTATGTGGTCTCCTATTTGATATTTGCGTGAGAAAAAGCGCTTTGATCGCGATTGATCACGCTTGAATGTTCAAAACATCTCGGGCCATCATTGAAAGTGTCGCAAAGGACTTCTCATTCCCCCTCCAGTATTTCAGCAAGTCTTCATGTCCATCTTCATTGATAACTTCTTGAGTACAGTCTGAGAACCACGCAAAATAAAAATATCAAACTCGCTAATTTGGTTAGTAGCGGTACGGCCGCACATTCTATTTCTGAGGCTTTCAATACTAGTCGCAGAAACATCATGTCTTTTGTGAGGTTGTGTTGAAGATGAAGAAGATGGTATGGAAGCCGGTAGGTTACTAGCACTTTCTTGTTGGTAAAACCTATATATTTTTCTGCATTGGCCTTCTACGCTAGACAACACTTCTTCTTTAGTTTGTTCAATAGGTGGTGGGTGATTTGGATTTTTTGAACTTGGAGGTGATAGTATTTCTATACAATCGTAAATACTTTCAATAAGTGATTTAGTACCGTCTATTTTAATAGTCGAATTTAATACAACATCAATAATATAAATAGTGGGAATAGGAATAAAATATTTTTTTTATTTTGATAAATATTTTTTTAATAGTTGCAATATAAGCTGGTTTTTCCATATATTCACTAAGTAATAAAAATATCAGAGTTATATAAAACAACATAGTTGAAATAGTAGGATAATATATACCGGAAAATTCTTTTGTTGCTTGAAAAAATTTCTCTAAAAATACAATAAGTTCGGAAATTTTTACCCAATCACTATCTACAATCATATCAGCTGAATTTTGATCATGAGAGTTAAAAAATAAAGTTATAGGTTTTCTATAGTCATAAGCAACGAATAGTTGCTCGTATAAAGAATTTCACCTAGTGGATACTTCTTCTGGAATTTTCTAAAAGGTAGTCCACAATCGTGACAAGTTTTTTTATATTCTTTTCTTCTTTGTACTCTATTACTTTTAAAAATAAAGTTTATAGTAAATTGTATTTTACTAAGAATGTCTTCAAAAAGTGATAGACCATCCTTTACAATTAACTTATATATATGGCACACACATTATATATGAAAATGATCTGCAAAAGATGGAGTTAAACTATTTTTAAAAATTGTAATAGCGTAATTGTTAGAAGAAGCGTTATCTAATGTAATAGTCATAATTTTATCAGTTATTCCGTAATAATGGCACACTTGATAAATATTTTCTGCAATAAAAGTACCAGTGTGCCTATCATCTATATATCTATACGCTAAGATACATTTTTGCAACCATTTATAATCTATCCAATGACAAGTTACCGTTAAATAATTATGGTTGTTAGTACTACGACATATATCAGACGTGATAGATACTTTGCCATTAAAATGATATAATGAATAACGTAAATATTGTTGATATTCATGTGCGAATTTAAATACATCTCTCTTAACAGTTGATCTAGGAAAACCGTTAAAAGCAGGATTATATATATCTCTAATGTAATGAATAAAACTGGGAGATGAAGGAAATAAAAAAGGCAAACCCTCCACAACAACTAATTTTGATATTGCTTCCCTATCTCTATGTTTATTGTATTTAGGGTCTATAATTCCCCCCGTCATAGGGTTAATTTGACTTGTACTTGGTCCGGGACAGTATCAATATGTGAACCTTGTCCCGATGGAGCGGGCGTTTGCTCACCCGATTTTGAAGCCTGGCATTGGGCATACCTAGCTGGATGAACACTTACTACGTGTCTAATTAAACCCCCCGTCCCACCGTGACCTTTTCCAGTTTTAAATTTTAAAACATTTTTACAAATTTTACATCTAGCTACTTGATTCTCTACGCCCCTATCAAAAAATATCCATGCATCTGATTTTAATGGTCGGTTTGTTGGACCTCGTCTCATACTAGGGGGAATAGGAGGCATTTCAGTTGAAGATGCACTAGTGGGTATGTTGTCATCAACATTAGTGGGTGTATCATCTAGATCATCGTCTAAATTAAAGTCTTCTTGAGTTTCAGAAAATAGCTCCTCGTCTAAATCTAATGGTATTGTAGGAAAATGTTGAGTATCAACAAAATCATCATGTGTAGGAATCTGATGACTAGAAGAAGTACTCTTGCCCTTGTTGCCCCTACTAGAAGAAGCACCCTTACCCTTAAACATACCTCTTAATTCTTCATTTTAATTATGATAATAAATAATTAAAGATAATAAAATTAAGTGCGCTAAATAAAATAAACAGAAAATAATAATTTAATGAAGGAACGAATGTACCAAACGCCGACGTAACGTCGACGTGTAATCGAGATGTTGAAAATTGAAACTTTGCTCGATGGAATATCCTCAAGCTAGTTGCCAACTTCACTCCCAATTCCCAAATGAATAAATAAAATTGAATATTTGGTAAACAATGTAGACTTGTAGAGAGATAGATTGAGAGATTAGAGAGATTGTAGGAAGATTTGTGAGAAAGAGGAAGAGAAAATGAGGTATTTATAGTTGGAAAATTGAGTTAAAGTGTAAATATAATAACTTAGGGGTAAAAATAAATATTAAGGGGATATGGGGGGGGGGGGGTTAGGGGATGCCAAAAATGACAGTTGCACAACGGCCAAAATCTAAAATGGTCGTTGGTGGAACGGAATTTTTGCAAATGGGGGGTTACGGGCGGGATCGGGGCGGGCTCGGGATCGGATCGGGATTGGCGGGACTGGGGCGGGCCGGGATGGGTTGGGACGAGACATTGTCCCGTCTCGGTTCGAGTCTCGATACCGATTTTTTTTATTACGCGGGTTCGGGGCTGGACCGGGCCATCCCGACCCACTGGCCAACTTTAGTTTAGAGGAGAAGAGAGAAGATATTATTTCAGATAATAACAAAAGAATAGAATATTCCACTTTACAAATGGGCCGGATCAACCTTATATAGATCCGGAATAAAACAAAAGACCCAACTTACAATGGGCCATTACATGAACTAAAATATAATTACAAATCAGAAGCAATAAAAATCTGGCTTACCAACACACTAACAGAATTATTGATTCCAACACCCCCGCCCCCTCAAGTTGGAGGGTGATAAAATACCCAACTTGTCAAGATGAGAATGATGAGCAGCCTTTGGTAAAATCTTGGTGTAAATATCAGCTAACTGAGTCTCACTCGAAGTGTGATGAAGACTAATCAAACCCTCCTGAAGTTTGGTCCGAACAAAACGGCAATAAAGCTCAATGTGCTTGGTGCGCTCGTGAAAAACTTGATTTTTTGCAATATGAATGGCTGCCTAATTATCAGAGAAGACAGGGTAGACAACAAAGCAGAAAGCCCAATATAAGTCAACAGTCTAGCTAACCAAGTAATTCTCACCCACAGCCTTGCTTAAGGATCTGTATCTTGATTCAACAGATGACAACGAGACAGCACACTGCTTTTTATCTTTCCAACCAGTCAAACTACCACCCACCAAGATACAAAAACAAGTGACTCATCTCCTACTATCAAGACATGATCCCCAATCACTGTCACAATATAATTTGAGTGATAGATCAGGAGAATTGTTGAAAAACAGGTCAAGAGTAGTTCCCCTCAAATACCAGAGCAAATGAGTGCAACCTTCATATGAGGAACACATGAATGTTGCATGGACTGGCTGAGATGTTGGACAACAAAGGATAAGTCTGGACCGGAGTGTGTTTAGAAATTCAACTTCCCAACTAAACGTATATACACATCGACCTTGAATAAATGCTCTCTCACACCAGCTTTCAACTTCTCATTGAGTTCAAGAGGACAAATCACTTGGGAACAAACTTAAGATGAAACTCTTTAAGTAAGTTATGAACAAACTTATTCTGGTGTAATAAAACACCTGAAGGAGAGTACAGAACCTCTATTCCAAGGAAACATTTGAGGAGCCCCAAGCCTTTTATTTTAAATTGGTCATGAAGAAAAAGTTTGAGAGCAACAATTTTCTCCAAATCAATCCTTGTCAACACTACATCATCCACATATACCGCAAAAATGATAAGTGAATCCGCAGATCCCCTAGTAAACAGTGAGTAGTCATTTAAAGAATGGTGGTAACCCCTAGAGTGCAAGGCTTAATACAGCTTAGCATACCACTGCCTATATGCTTGTCTTAAGCGATATAATGATTTCTGGAGTTTGCAAACCAAAGGGACAGAAGTAGAGACAGATAGGCCAGGGGGAAACATCATGAATACTGTAAACGTGTAAATAAAGAAAACAATATATTCCCTACCCATAATTAGAATATTTTCATATATTGTGTAAATATAATTATGGTAAGACTAGGATTCCTCTTTTGTATAGGCTTAGGATTCCTATTGTATAAGAGATGATTATTGTACTCTATATATACCTTGATATTAATGAAAGACTCCCCAAGGGAGATTAATATCATCTAACATGGTATCAAGAGCCAAATAAACAAAACCCTAAAAACATTTCTCTTCCACAGCCGCTGGCTGCCTCTCCTACGTCGCGGCCCTCCCGGATTTTCTTCTTATTTTTCGGGTTTTGTTCTTCCTTTCTTCTCTTCTCTAAATGGCTATCCCTGATTCTTCCACACTTTCTGACGCCTCTACCTCCACAAATCCCACCACAAAGTCATCACCCCCGTTTCATGCATGCCCCCAGGGAGTCTCATTTCACTGCTCTTAAGCGTATCATTCGATACATTAAGGGCACTCTTGATTATGGTTTGCACCTATACCCCTCTGCACCAGACAGGTTGCTTTCATATACGGATGCAAATTGGGCAGGGTGTCCGGACACGCGACGCTCCACCTCCGGCTTTTGTGTTTTCTTAGGGGATAATCTGATTTCTTGGTCTGCCAAGCGATAGGCTACCCTATCTCGCTCCGATCTTAGGTGAGTCTGAAGGCATTGCAAATGTAGTAGCCGAGATTTGTTGGCTCGAAATTTCTTGTTAGAACTTGGTGTCCTTGCGTCAGGCATCTATTGTGTATTGTGATAACATCTCTGCCATCTATCTTTCTCATAATCCGGTTCAACATCAGCGAACCAAGCATATTGAGATAGACCTACACTTCGTTCGTGAGAAAGTTGTGTTAGGCCATGTCAGAGTGTTACATGTTCCATCATCCTATTAGTATGCAGACATATTTACCAAAGGACTTCCTAGACAGTTATTTCTTGACTTCAGATCCAGTCTCAGCGTCCGGCCTCCTCCCTCTCCGATTGAGGGGGTGTGTAAACGTGTAAATATAGGAAATAATATATTTCCTACCCATAATTAGAATATTTTCATATATTGTGTAAATATAATTATGGTAAGACTAGGATTCCTCTTTTGTATAGCCTTAGGATTCCTATTGTATAAGGGATAAATATTGTACTCTATATATACCTTGATATTAATGAAAGACTCCCCAAGGGAGATTAATATCATCTAACAAATACCTCATCATCTAAATTACCATGGAGGAGCACTTCACCGTATGAGGATCTGACCCACTATCGCAGTCTTGTAGGAACACTTCAGTTCTTACCTTCACGAGACCTGATATTACCTATGTCGTCCAGCAGGTGTGTTTGTTTATGCATGATCCTCGAGTTGAGCACATGAATGCGCTCAAACGCATCATCCGATACTTATAGGGCACACTTGAGTATGGGCTGCATCTTTATCCGTCATCGGTCTCTACACTTATCTCTTATACAGATGCTGATTGGGGTGGCTGTCCGGACACTAGACTCTCTACGTCTGGTTACTGTATGTTTCTTGGTGATAACTTGGTCTCATTGTCTTTCAAATGGCAGACTACCTTATCTCGCTCTAGTGCAGAGGCCGAGTATCGATGGGTGGCCAATGTGGTCTCTGAATCATGTTGGTTACATAATCTTCTCTTAGAGCTTCACTTTCCCATTCAAAAAGCTACATTGATTTATTGTGATAATGTTAGTGCAGTCTATCTTTCTGGCAATCCGGTTCAACATCAGCGCACTAAACATATTGAGATGGACATCCATTTTGTTCGCGAAAAGGTAGCTCGTGGGCAAGTACGCGTCTTACATGTTCCTTCCAGGTATCAAATTGCAGACATCTTTACCAAAGGTCTTCCGTCAGTATTCTTTGAAGATTTTAGGGACAGTCTCAGCGTACGAAGAGCGCCCGCTATGACTGCGGGGGTGTGTTATATATACCCGTGATATACATGGGGTTGTATACCATGTATATCACGGTTTCACAAAGGCATTTACCTAAAGTGAAACCGTGATATACACGGTACACAAACCCGTGTATATCACGGTTGGAAGCTAATTTTGTACCATAATTAGTGTAGCCGATTTGTACCATAATTAGTGTAAAATAATTGTATTGTACACTTACCATAATTATATGATTCTTGTACTACTAGAATAGGGTTTTGGGAGTAGAATAGGAATAAGATTTTTCTATTATGAAAAATTGTAAATTGTATATATACTTTTTTATTAATGAAAATAATCAAGAAATTATATTAAATCAGCATTGGATAAAATTGTATTTATTATTTTTTATTGTTTGAACTTTTATTGGTCTCATATGCATAACGGTTTAGAAGCGTAGATTCTTTCTTTTCTAGTGTGTGTCGCACCTAATAAGCGTTGTATGCACGTCTTGATCTGATTTAATGAACTTTGATTATTTTAAATAATTTGGCACAAATGTTTAACTGCATTCTTGACTTTCTTTTTACCCGTCTAGAAAAAAGCCGCATACCGCATTCTTAGTAGTGTTCTTAACGTGCCTACATTTGACTAAGGCTTGAAGTATCCTAATGTTTGAATGCAATGAGTGGAACTTTTATTGCTGAGAGGATTTCAAAAAATAGAATGTACCAATGGTCTTATTTTGTCTCCTCTAAACTGCCTAATATGTGAGTGTATGTGAAGTGCAAATCTAGAGAGTGAGTGCTCTGTCCAGTGAACTAATTTTGTGTGCAGTGAAGAAAAATAGTGAATTCGAGTGTAGTTCAATTTCTACCTAAAATTGTCTAGTGTAGAAGTGATGTGAGGTGAGTGGATATATGTGAGTGGCAGAGTTGGTAATGGTGTGTGTGTGACGCGGGGTAAGAGGATTGGGGTATTAACAGGCCCTTGCCAAATTTCTAGAATCTATTTACTTTGAAAAAGTATTTTTTGTTGGAAGTATTTCTTTAAAAAAAAAGTAATCTTAGAAAACATCAGTTCAATGTTTGTTTAGTCGAAGAACTTTATCAATATTAATAGAACAGTGACTTGTGCTTAGTCAAAATTTCAAAAGTGATTTTGACGAAAAATTACTTTTTAATTTCTAAAAAATAGCTTCTGCTCTTATTTTTTTTCAAAAACTTGGCCAAATACAACTTTGTTATAAATAATATTTATTATTATGAATATCTATCTCTACAAGGAAAATTAGGATTAGTAACTTTGGGACTAAGTCATTTTCCTATGATAAATAAAGATGTTCCCTTCATTGCATTTTCATCCTTCAAGAGAAATAAAGAACTCTCCTCTCTTCTTTCTTTCTTTACAAATATTCTTGTTCCAAGTTTTATTGTTTTATAACATGTTATCAGCACGAAACTCTACCATCTCAAGAAATCTTCGAAGGCTAAGGTACTATTTTTCTTCTTCATAACCTTACGAAACTAGAGTTCGTTGCCCTTGATATTTCGGGCAAGAACTACCTCTCATGGGTGTTAGATGCTGAAATTCACCTAGATGCAATGGGTCTTAGAGACACCATTAAAGAAACAATTAAGGCATTCAACCAAGAGAATGCCAAAGCTATGATATTTTTGCGTCATCACCTTGATGAAGACCGGAAGATTGAATATTTCACCATTAAGGATCCGCTCATTTTGTGGGAAAAACTTGAAAGAAAGGTTTGACCACCTGAAGATGGTCTTCCTCCCAAAAGCAGGGTACGAATGGACCCATCTAAGGTTACAAGATTTCAAGTCAATTCTGAAGTATAGTTCTGCGATATTCAGAATTACTTCTATATTGAAATTATGTGGAGAAACAGTTAGTGATAATGATATGCTGGAAAAGACGTTCTCCACATTTCATGCCTCGAATGTGCTCCTACAGTAGCAATATCGAGAGAAAGTTTCACGAAGTATAGTAATTTGATTTCTCATGGCTAAACAAAACAACGATTTACTAATGAAAAATCATGAGAATCGACCTACTGACTTTACACCACTCCGTGAAGTGAATGAGGTGCACGCCTACTACTCTAGGAGTGGAAAAGATCGTGGCCTCAGTTGTGACCGTGGTCATGAAAGTGATTGTGGTCGTGATAGCAGTCGAGGAAGAAAATTTTTCCCTAGTGTTAATCATTCATCAAAGAAAAATCACTACCAAAAGAGAAAAAAGAAGGATGAGAGGCATGAAGTGGCTGAAGCAAGTGGCTCAGAAAACAGATGTTATCAATGTGGTGGAAGTGGGCACTGGTCAGGTACCTATTATACACCAAAGCACTTTGATTGAGCTTTATCAAGCATCAATGAAAAGGAAAGAGAAAAATCTCAAAGCAAATTTTATCTTTGAAAATCAATTTGACATCATACACTTGGATGTAGTTGATTTCTTTGACCACCCTGAAAGAAAGATAGATCACTTAATTGGTGATGGTTTTGTGGTTATAGAAGAATGAGTTTGTTTTATTTTTTGCTTGTTGTAGTAGTTAGTGAATAAAAGATCATGTAACAGTAGTTGTTTGCATGAGTACTAGTCTTTCAATTAGTATTATTAGAGTAGATCTATAGTTAGTTATTAATAAAATTTTAATCATTCAGTTTTGATTAAAATAATATTTTAATATTGGTGTTGGTTTGCTTGTTTACTAAGTACTCCCTCCGCCCCAAAGATTATCCTCGTTATGTATGGATGATGAAATCTCATTGATACAGAGCCAATTCCAATAGACTTATTGGAGGGTCCCTAGTTTGACTTGATACGAAATTTAAGAAATAAAGAAAGATTTTTAAAATATATGATTCAAAATATGTCTTATATATTTGTGTGGTTGCAAATTATTTCATTTTAAATTATTTCTAAATATATAAATATGTCAATTTTTTTAGAACAAACTAATAAAAAATGTAGGACAATCTTTTTGAGGGAAAGAACAATCCTTACGTTTTTCTGTGGAGCATAAAACTACCATATATATATTAGATGGAGTACACTAATTTGAAAAGTAAATGATTCCACATTGAGGGGTGGCCTTCACATGCTCCCTTTTTTGGAAAGAAAATAAAAAATGATACTACATAACTTCTTCATTATTTATACAGTAAATTAGAAAAGAGAATAATTTTCATTCAAAGTGAGGAATTGGACCGGGCGTAATATTTGTGCTAAGTAGTATATATGCTAATGGGCATCATATTCTGGTAGACTAGGAAAGGGACATTGAATTGATTCTGTAGAGATTGAATAATGCATATTTTAAATATCAATAATTAATAATATGAGAAGAATTTTATTAAATTTGAAAAAATTTCTAAGAAAATGACCTATTTTTCATTACATCACGTCTCTGTGTACCGTCAATGTATCATTTTTTACACTATCAGATAATATTAACATGCAACTTTTTGCTAATTAATTTACTGTTTAAAAAAAAATATTTTCCCCCTCCCCTCTCCCCTCTCTCTCCTCTTCAAAGTCCTATCTTCCTCTTATTCCTAAAGGTGGAATCTCCCACCTCAGGAGCCCCCACACCCCGGTCCGACAGGTCTGTGAAGGAGGTAAATCATGGTGACTCAATTGATTTCAAAGGTTAGACCAGTACCACGCTGCGCACAAGGGGCCCTCCTTTATTTCAAGAAGAAACCCCCACACTGCCGCTGACGGGATTCGATCCTTGGTCTCTTATTCCAAATATCCCCCTTGAAACCAATTGAGCTGCCCAAGCGGACAAAGTCCTATCTTCCTCGATCTCTCATTTAGCAGCAACACGCCTCTTCCCAAAACCATTCACTATTTCATTATCTCTGTTAATTAATCTCTAGAAATCTCAATTAAATGAAAACCAGTTGGCTCTCATCTCATATATCAATACTATTTTTATTTTCAATCTCTGTAGTCTCTTCCAAGGACAATTATGACTTGTATTAGTGACTATACTATTATATTAGTTATATGATCTCAGGATATTTGGGTATCCCTATACTGCAAATCGAAATAATAAATTGCTTCTTATTTGAATTCTTCTTGTTGTTTGTTCGGATCATAACGTGCCATAGTTTCAGAAGGAGAAGAAGCAATGACAACTAAGAAATTATTTAATGCATTGAAGAATTACTTTTGATTTCGACATGATGTTGAGTAAAACCGATGAGAAATTTCAGATTTAGAAAAGAAAATAAATTTGGTTAAGAACACAACTATGAATTAATTTTGATTAGATCTAGTATAAAGAGAACCCAACTTGCCTTCATTAACTTTTTCCGTAATTATAATTATATTAAAAAGGTATAATATTAATTACTTAAGAAAGTTGCCATGTTTATCTTTAAAATGACTAGATAGTGTAAAAAATCTTATATTGCACAAAACTTAAACTCCAATTAATTCATTCAATGACTTGTTTTCTATCCGTGGTTGATATTAATTCGACTTATAGCTTGTTTGGCCAAGTTTATTTTTTTTTCAAAAATACTTTTTTTTAGTAAATGTTTATTTTTTAAAAAATTGAGGTGTTTGATCAAGCTTTTGGAGAAAAATAAGTGTTTTTAGGGAGTAGCAAAAACAGTAAAAAATTATATACCATAATAACCGTACTTAATTAAATCTAGTAATAAATATGATATTCTACACCAAGCCTTCATCGGTAATAGTTCGATGGCAGTATCACCTTTAGTGTGATCAACTACCCATTTTTCACCATGTATGATTTCTTGAATTTGTTCTTATTATGTATTTTGCATATAAAGATTTTTTGTGCTTTGTAATATGTGATTTTTGGGATAATATTTTTATATTTGTGGACTGACGTTTGATATATTTTAATTATGCTGAAAGAATCAGGTAATTTTTAATTTTATTTTCATATTTTACTTAAATAAAATGAAAACTTAATCATAGTCTTTCATAATAAATATTTAAATTATTTATATACTTAATAATACTATTAGTTATTAAGTAAATCTATTCATATCCTTATTAGTAATTTGACATTTAAAAGCACTTTTTGAAAAGCTTGGCCAAATATAAATTGGTGCACAAAAGTGCTTTTTAAATTGATTGGTCAAACACAAATTGATTATCACAAAAATTATTTCTTTTTAAAAGCACTTTTGAAAAATGTACTTTTCAAATAAGTAGATTTTAGAAGTTTGGCCAAACAGACTATTAAATGTTACTTAATAAGTAATTACAAATAGTTCTATATATACGGTAATATGAAAATTAGTGGGTATCCACTGGTATATAACATTAAATTATTATATTTTTTATAAAATAATAAATTAGAATAAGAATATTGTGGAGAAGAAGAGAAGAGGAGAGAGGAGAACTCTTTATTTATGTTGAGGGATGTGAATACAATGAAGGGAACACCTCTATTTCATTATAGAAAACTGATTTGGTCCCAAAGTTAACAACCCTAATAATAAATAATATTTTTAACACTCCCCGTTGAATGTCTATTTGATAGATAGTGTGCGTCATTAAAAATGTTACTAGAGAAAACTCAGTGGAAAAAATTCTAGTGAAGGAAAAGAGTACACATTTCTAATAATACACATGTTGGCTGCCTCATTAAGAACCTTACCAAGAAAACCCATTTGGGACAAAACCTTGGCTAAGGGAAAAAGAGTACAACGCGTATTAACTCCCCCTGATGAGCACATCAATCCAGAACTTGAATCTTCGCATCCCAATCTTGTGCATCATCTTCTCGAAAGTTGCAATTGATAGAGTTAGTGAGCAAATCAATTATATTATCACTTGAATAAATCTGTTGCATGTTGATATCATCATTCTTTTGTAAATCGTGTGAGATGAACAACTTTGGTGAAATATGTTTTGTTCCATCTCCTTTTATGAATCCTCCCTTTAGTTGGGCTATGTATGTTGCTGCATCTTCAATCTTTGGATAGAATTACATCGACATATAATATTATTGAAATCACTCCAAGTGCATTTTTGACTTTCTTTATAAACAGATGTTATATTTATATGAGTTGACATGTAGAATAACATCGTACGACTATAATACCTCATAGGCATAGCAAAATATATAAATGCATCAATTGCATAAAGATATGACACTTCAGGACCAAAGAGTTCTGCAAGTTTCTCATTTCAACTTTTTTCAGTAGATAATCTATTGCTTTTGGAAACTCTTCAAGAGTTCGAAGAATATTCAAGTAATCAATTTGCACTCATAAAGACGTAAGAAAAATAGAGTCATGCGTACCCTTAGTCAATAAATACTCAACAACAACAATAGTCAATGAATACTCATTATGATAAAATCACATTCACCTTATTAGATTCAATCCATATAATGAATATATTTTTAGAATCTGTATATGCTTCATGCATTTAAAATTCTTCAAGAATTTTCATATAAATTTTGTCGAGTGACAATATCCATTAATATTTAAATGTGTGACATTTTCTGCTATCTGGACTGGAGGTCCAATAAGCTTGAATCTTATCAAAATGTGTCATTTCACTTGGTAATAATGTCTACGTAGCATGCTTTATAGGCGTAGAATTCATATCCCCACAATCTTTTATAATATTATGCTATACTGTACCAACGATATTGTCAATGATATATCATTTGTATCGGTTCGCAATGTGACATAACTTATTGATATCACATCACTTTCATTATGATTTAGGTACCTAAACCTCTCACGAGGTTTCACGAAATGTTGTGTCGTAGGCTCTTCGAGAGAACATTGCCTCTTTATTATGATCATTTTGTTCATTTGCTTCTTTCCCTTTTTAAGAATTATTGCATTTGAAATCGATCAGTCTATCATGCTTCATACATGTCGTAGACTCTATCCTTCAGGGACATTAATTTAATAGGAGCATGTTGCAGCTGAAATTAGAAATTAATTTTGGGTCAGCAAATGCTTCTAGCACTTGACTTGAATTATCTTTGAATGAGGATCATAACAATTATAAATCATAAAATTTTCTTAGTTGCTTATTCTCTCCCCCGTATGTTAAAAAACTACCACATATCTCATCTTTTTGTGGGAAATCCATCTTTTTGCAACATGGTAGATTAATTAATCATATACCACACATAAAAATTGTTAGATAGAAATATATGGTTCCTGGCCCTAAACCAATCGTGAGAAAATTTTATCATAATTTATTGGTCTGAAGCATACAAGTGTTGTTGTATGCAATATATCATATTTCATATCAACACATGAAGCTTTGTTCTCGTTAGCAATGATTTAACTATTTATCAGAGGCATTCAACGTTAAATCATCTTGGATATAAATCAGCATTAATAAGATAAATTATTTTGATTACATAATCTAAAAATTGTGCTCTCAACTCAATTAGTTTGAGCAAGTAACTTTATATATGTCAAACTGCGGATTGAAATAAACGCACATGTGATCGTTTTATCGATGCATCTATTTAAGACATCACATAACATGTACTCATATTCACCTTTGCTATGTTTAGACTTTAAGGGATTCAGTCCCAATATTAGCTGGCATAATCAACTTATCACGAGAACAAGCGACACAAAAGATTTCTTGAAGAATCTTCTAGTTCTTCTATATCGAATACTCAATATGCACATCATATTTGAATCGGGATGACCAAATTGATCATGCCAATTGATAAAATTATTTATACTAGTAAACTTCAAGTTTACCATGCCATGTGCTATTTGTTTTAGTAAACTTTTGATTTACTATGACATGAATTCCATTTTGTACAATAAACTTTTTATTTACCGTGACATGTGATTTCGTCATACTTATATTTGTATAGTACAATTTGGAGAATAAAGAGGGTAACTTTTCACATACATATTTCTTGCCCACTATGATTTTGAAGATATTTAATCCTCCTGTCATTTATAGCTTCATATGACAGCCACTTACTTTAGAAAACTTCGATTTTACTACAACTTTTGTTTCAATCATAATAACTTCGTATATTACGAATTACATAATAGTATATAAGCTCTTCAGGAGCCTTTAATTTATTCTCCATAATCATATATTGTTTGGACACTATTAGTGTCATATTTTCTAGATAAATAGTTAGCTCTTCTGGAGCCCTTAATTGATTTTGTACTATCAAATATTACCCTGACATCCCTGGTGTCATGACAAAAAAAATTGCAACCAAATAAATATTTAAAGACATTCTTAAATTCACAAATGACAAAAAGTAAACATTAAGTTATACAATATTTGATACTTCTATCATCAATTTCTATGATAAATATCTCCTTCAGGAAGAATACTCACTAACATCTGAATCTTTTGTATCAAAGTGGCAACCACATAATTATTTCTTTCTTCAGGAAATTTTTGCATGAATTATTATTTTCTTATAGAAAATCAGCAAGTAAACAACCATAACAACAATATATTCAGTGGAATCTGAGAGGGCAGAATATACGCATATCTTACCTCTACCTTTAGGGGATAGAGAGACAATTTCCGATCGACTCAAAAGAAAATTAGAACCAACATAGCAGGCGTTGTATGAATTAGGATTAAACATCAAAGATGAATTAAAATCCATCAGTTCCACCAAGTAAACAAAAAGAAGACAAACAAACTCCCTCAACAAATGTCACTAGAATTTTTTCTTCTTGACAGACAAAGGCAGTATTTAGCAATACAAGAAAGCTCCAAGGTTATGTTAACTATTTGACCGATTAAGGCGAGCATTAGACTACTTGCTCTATAGAGAAAAAATATGGTACTTTACAACAGAAGCAAAAGCCTTAATTTACATGCACTCATCAGATGAATATGGGAGTACTTCAACTACTATGTCATAATCAATTGATATCCAAAAGAGACAGTAATCCAATAAAATAACAAAAAAGAAGCCAACTGCAATCAGAGTAATACAAGCAGAACTAGAGTAAATCAGCAACTAAACGTAACATATTAATGTGATTATAATAGAAAGTATTATATAAAATTTGTATTCTTTTATCTTAGAATGATACATAATAAAAGTATATAAGATGATTTGACGTACAATAGGTACGTGCAACAATAAACTTCATACCTTAAAATAACATTTATATTTTTTGTTATTTTATCTCTTCATGAGGTGTGTTGTGGTATATCTTCATTCACTTGGCGGAATCAAACCTGATCATTTAGATGCATTTTATTCACAGCTTTTAATAGCTCATTATTTTTGTCAAGCACGAGAATTTTTTTTTAAGTATTACCACTTCGGGTGTAAAGTTCAAAGTTTTTTTAACTTAAGGAGTAGAGTTCAAAATTTGCTACTTCAGGAGCAGATTTCTAAATTTTCTACTTCAGGAGCAGATTTCTAAGTTTACTACTTCAGGAGTAAAGCTTAGAATATTTAAAATATTTTTTTCTCAATTGTACTACCCTTCTGGAGGTGAATCGTGATAAATTCACAACCAAACACATGTCTATATATATATATAAGTTTTACTACATACTGTCACATTCACTTCAGGGGAATGGATTTGTATTTAGAACATTTATAAAAAAATCTCATTCTTCAAGAATGAAACTGAAAGAAATAATCACTTGATTATTTTCATTAATGAATGAGTGTATATATAATTTACAATATCCATAATATGGAAAATCCTATTCCTATTATATTCTCAAAACCATATTTTATTTGTATAAGAATTCTACAATTATGGTAAGTGTACAATGCTAATTAAATACAACAACCTTACCTAAAATAAGCCTCCCAAACAGTGATATACACGGTTATATGTACCATGTATATCACGGTCCAAATCAGCCAAATATGGTATTTATCACACCCCCCACAGTCATAGCGGGCAGTCTTCGTATGTTAAGACTGTCCCTGAAATCTTCAAATAGGACCGATGGAAGACCCTTAGTAAATATGTCTACAATTTAATACCTGGACGGAACATGTAAGACACGTACTTGTCCACAAGCTACCTTTTTCGCGAACAAAATGGATATCCATCTCAATATATTTAGTGCGCTGGTATTGAACCGGATTCCCAGAAAGATATACGACACTAATATTATCACAATATACCAAGGTAGCTTTTTGAATGTGAAAGTGAAGCTCCAAGAGAAGATTACGTAACCAACATGATTCAGAAACCACATTGGCCACCCCTCGATACTCGTCATCTACACTGGAGCGTGATAATGTAGCATGTCGTTTGGCAGACCATGAGTCCAAGTTATCACCAAGAAACATGCAATAACCAGATGTGGAGCGTCGGGTATCTGCACAGCCACCCCAATCAACATCGATATACTAGACAAGTGTAGAGGTCGATGATGGATATAGATGCAAGTCATAGTCAAGTGTCCCCTGGCTGTATCTGATAATGCGTTTGAGCGTATTCATGTGCTCCACCCTAGGATCCTGCATAAACAATCACACCTGCTGTACGGCATACGTAATATCCGGTCTTGTGAAATTAAGATACTGAAGAGCTCCAGCAAGACTGCGATAGTGAGTGGGATCCTCGTAAGGTGAGTCAGCCGCAACACCCAGCTTGGGCTTAGTATCAACTGGAGTGGAAGTGGACTTACACGATGACATACCAGCCCTTTCAACTATCTCAGCAGCATACTTCCGTTGTGATAAGAATAACTCACCTGCATAACGAGTGACAACAATCCCCAAAAAGTAACTCAAGGGCCCCAAGTCTTTCATAGCAAACTTATAACTGAGCATTGTCATGATAGACTTGTGTAACGCATCAGAAGAGACAATCAAGATAATATCATCCACATATAATAGAATATAAGCCAGGAAAGTACCATGATGATATATGAACAATGAATTATCAAACTGTTGTGAGAAAGCCCAATAGACGAAATATAGTCTGCAAATCTCTTATACCAAACTTGTGGGGCCTGCTTAAGCCCATATAAGGACTTCTTCAATAAACAGACATGATGAAGATATCTGGAGTCTTGAAAACCCAAGGGTTGATGCATGTAAACGGTCTCCTTAAGATCAACATGTGAGAAAGCATTCTTCACATCTAACTGATGAATGTGCCATGCCTTTAAAAGAGCCATACTGAGAACAGTGCGAATGGTAGCTGGTTTGACCACTGAACTAAACGTTTCACCACAATCCACACCAACCTGCTAAGTCTTACAATCACCTATAAGACGAGCCTTATGTCTCGCAAAAGAACCATCATAATTATCTTTATGAGTGAAAATCCACATAGACCGAATAATAATAACACCAGAAGGACGGGGCACCAACTCCCACGTCTTATTTTCAATAAGAGCATCATATTCGTCGTTCATATCCAATTTCCAATTCGGGTCATTTAACGCAGACACTAGGTTACGGGGTAGGGGGGATTTAAGAACATTAGAATTTAGATTAAAATGTCTTTTGGTTTAAAAATACCTCATTGACTACGAGTGACCGGTCTGTGACTCGGGGGAGAATTGGGTGGACTTTGGGAAAAATTCCAATGGGTAACGGACTGGCCAGCAGGCAGTAGGCCTGCTGGCCCAACACGGGAAGCTGGATCGAGACTGGAAACATAAGCAGGGGCAGAACTGGGCTGGATATTCGGCCCAGCTGGTGGACCCGAGACGGGGGGGGGGATTGGCCCACTGGACAAAGGGGATGAAATAGTAGATCCAGCAGGCAGTGGACCCACTGGTAGAATTTGGGTGCGGGACAAGTCTAATAAATGGTGGATAATATACGGGGAGACCTCGTCATCTAAAAAATTATACGAACTAGGTCCGGGACTACTCACTTTAGCAAACGGAAATTGAGTTTCATCAAAAATAACATGGCGACTAATTATGATTTTATTAAATGATAAATCAAAATATTTGTAACCACGATGATTTGATGGATAACCCAAAAACACACAAGGGGTAGAACGGGCTTAAAGTTTGTTAATTGTAGTTGACGAAAATAGTGGATAACATAAGCACCCAAAGACTCTAAGATGTGAATACGAAGGATTCTTATTACAAAGTATTTTAAGAGGGGATGAATATGTCAATCCTTTGGTAAGAAGCATGTTAAGAATATAGGTAGCCATTTGTAGAGCATGATGCCAAAAGGAAGGGGGTACGGAAGCATGGACCAATAAAGTTCGGACAATATTGTTTATGGTATGGATTTTTCGTTCGACTTTCCCATTTTGTGAAAACGTACGAGGACAAGAAAAATAAAAAAAATGTCATTATTTGCACAAAATTCCCGAAACAACCTATTATCATAGTCTTTGCCATTATCACATTGAATGCTTTTTATTTATCGTTCGAATTGGATACAAATGAATGCTCTAAATTTTAAGAAGATGGAAAAAACTTGAGATTTTTTCGCTAACGGAAAAGTCCATACAAAATTAGAATAATCATCCAAAAATAGAACATAATAATAATGGCCCACATAACTTAAAACGGGAGATGTCCATAAATTTCCATGAATAATACCGAATGGCATTAAAGTGCGAGAAGTAGAGGCTACAAATGGTAATATAACATGTTTTCCTAAAAAAGAGGAATGACAAATCGGAGCACTAGGCGTACCCTTACAAGAAATAATATTATTTTTATGTAACGAAGAAACAATGGACGATCCAGGGTGACCCAAATGTGCATGCCACAAGGAATGAGCTATAGTTGCAAAAGTAGATGGCAAGACTTGACTCGAGAGACTGGAGGCGGGCGTGATAGAATAAAAATCTCCCCTACTATTACATCTCATCAGAGGTATTCCCGTCTTGAAATCTCACAGAAAACCCAAAATGATTAAAATTAACAGAAACACAATTACCAGTGGTGAGTTTATGGACAAACACTAAATTTTTAATTAAGTTAGGGGCATGAAGGGTATTTTTCAAGACAAGAGGTGGATGGGGGGGGGAGACAAAGTTGTATGACCGTAACCACGAATTAGAATTGAGTTGCCATTACCAACTATGCCACGATGTTTTCTCAAATTGGAATAAGACGAGAGAGTACCTTGGTCAGACGTCATGTGAGAAGTGGTGTTGGTGTCCATGTACCAAGTCGGGTCTAGAGTATTTAATCCAAGTGTATGTATTGCGGCCTCAATATCTGTCGAAGTCAGTGTGGGGCCCACTACCTAGAATGCCTGCGGAGGCCGAGGCCCAAGCACACCGTCCTGCTACCCCAGGCCAGAAAATTGCATGTCGCATGAAGCTGGACTCGAGAAACTAGGCTTGGACTATTGATGGAATTGGGCCTAGTTACTCGGGTAAGGGCTGCTAGAAAAATACCAATTATTGGGCCACGGCCCACTGCCCCAGTTCCACTGCCATATGGCCCACTGTAGAGACCAATTGGGCTGTTTCCCACTACCCCAAGGCCCACCGCCGGTGCCACCACTGTTCCGGCCACCGCCATTGTTGTCACCGCGATTCTTGCCATTATTTTTACGGTTTTGACCCTTCTTTCCGCCACCGTTGTTGCGGTTTTGGCCCGAATTTGCAACAAAATTGTGAGAGTTATCGGATGAGGTCATCATTGCCAAGGAACTTGTGCCAGTAGCCGCCTTTTTGCCGAGATGGCTTCTTCCAAAGTGAGCATCGAATGGGCTTGATAAAAGGGGGGAAATGGATTACTTTGTCGGAGTAGAGTCCCAACTCCATTATAAGACTCATATAGGCCTGCAACCATTTGTAGGACAAGACCATTATTGATTACAGGTGCCCCAATGTTACGAAGTTTGTCCGCCACCTCCTTGAGACGTTTACAATATGCTGAAACATTCGGGAAATTTGTCATGCTGACTTGGGAAAATTCCTACTCAAGGGTGACAACGCGGGAATGTTGGATATCTTGAAATATATCACGCAATCTATTCAATGTATCCATAGCCGTAGTATCTGGCTCAATAATTGTCTGTAAAAGGTCGGTAGAAATGGTGGGACCAAGTCAGTTTTCTATTATAAATAGAGATGTTTCATTCATCGTATTTTCATCCTTCAAGAAAAAGAATTTTCCTCTCTTCTCTCTTTCTCTATAAATATTCTTGTTCTTGTTAAATGTACACAATATACATGAGTATATTATGTATACTTATGTATCTTGTGGGTCTCGGTCATAACTCATGGGTCTTGATCACAGCCCACCCATGGGATTTCCTATCCTTGGTACAATTATGTAATATAATGTTTTAGTGTAATTAGTATTGTACACTTACCATAATTGTATAGTTAGTCTCCAAGTAGAATAAGGTTTTAGGAGTGAAATAGGAATAATATGCTCCTATTATGGAAATATGTAAATTGTATATATACTCTTTCAATTAATGAAAATAATCAAGGGATTATTTCTTTCATGGTATCAGAAGTCTAGGTTGAATATTTCCTCACCCAATTTTCGGCCGATCACGCCTCGGATTCCAAGCCCATCTCCCCTCTGTTTCCATGCTGATTCTCACTCCCAAAATTCTCTCTTCCAAATCCCTCTATCACTTCTTGTTCTTTCGTTATGTCTACGTCAAGGAACATGTTTCATCCTGCCCTTGTTGTTTCTAACATCAAGAATTATATCCCTCTAATTCTTGAAATCGAAAACGTCCAATACGCGACGTGGGCTGAGTTGTTCAAAATTCACGCTTATTCGCATCAAGTCATCCGTCACATAATCCTCGCGGCTCCTGCAGACACGGAGGTGCCTCAACGCGAGGATGACCCTAAATTATAGACCACACTTGATGCCATCGTCCTTCAGTGGATTTATTCTACTATCTCGACCGACCTATTGCAGAAGATTATTGAGCCAGATGCTACGACGATGGCTGCATGGGATAGGCTGCCTGACATATTCTAGGATAATCAAAATTCCAGAGTTGTTACCCTTGAACATGATTTTTCCCACATCAACATGGAAAATTTTCCAAACGTTTCAGCTTATTGTAAAAGGTTGAAAGAATTGGCAGACCAACTCCGCAACGTTGGTGCACCAGTTAGTGAAGATCGTCTTGTTTTACAAATGGTTTCTGGCCTATCCGAGGCCTATAGTGGCGTTGGAACTCTCCTTCGTCAAAGTAATCCTCTTCTGAGGTTCTATTAGTCCCGCTCCATGCTTACCTTGGAAAAAGCCGGCTTGGTTAAAAAGGCGGCTACTAGTGTTAGTCCCGTGGTCATGATGACATCCTCCACTAATCCTCAAAAATTTGGTGACAATTCTAACCAAAACTGATCTCACGGGGTCGGCAAAAATAGCAGGAAAAATAATGGGAACAATCACGGGGGCAAACGCGGCAGTTTCGACAGTGGAAGCGGCGGCCAAAATAGTTGCGGTGGACAGTGGCCCTACGGCCTAACACCTTCACAGTTTCCAGCCACTGGCCAGTGGGCTTCCCAGCAGCCTCGACGACCCAATGCACACTGGGCTAGTGGTTCCAGCAGCAGTCACAAGCCAGGGGTGCACGCCGGGGTTCTTGGTCCCCGGCCTCCGCAAGACCACAATGCAGCAGGCCCCACTCAGATCGATATTGAAGCCGCGATGCACACACTTGGTTTGACTTCCCCGGACCTGACTTGGTATATGGACACCGGTGCCACTACCCACATGACATCCGATTCAGGTACTCTTTTGTCTTATTCCAATTTGAGCAACCCTCGTAGCATAATTATTGGCAATGGTAATTCTATTCTAATTCGTGGTTATGGTCATAAAAACTTTGTCTCCCCCCCCATCCACCCATTATCTTGAAAAATACCCTACATGCCCCAAAATTGATTAAAAACTTAGTGTATGTCCGTAAATTCACCACTGACAATTCCGTGTCTATTGAATTTGATCCGTTTGGTTTCTCTGTGAATGATTTCAAGACGGGGAGTCCTCTCATGACGTGTGATAGTAGAGGATATCTTTATCCTATCACGCCAAATTCTGGTCTATCGAGTCAAGCCTTGCCATCAGCCTTTGCAGCCCTTGCTCCTTCCTTGTGGCATGCTCGTCTTGGTCATCCGGGGTCATCTATTTTGTCTTCCTTAGATAAAAATAATTTTATTTCATGTAAGGGTATGCGTAGTACTCCGAATTGTCAGTCTTGTTCTTTAGGAAAAATTGTTAGGTTACCGTTTGTAGACTCTAATTCTCATATTGTAATGCCATTTGATATTATTCATAGCAACGTATGAACTTCTCATGTTCTTAGCTCTTTGGATCATCGGTATTATGTTCTCTTTTTGGATGATTATTCTAAATTTTTGTGGACTTTTCCGATAGCGAAAAAATCTCAAGTTTTTTCCATCTTCTTAAAATTTAGAGCTTTCATTAGAACCCAATTTGAACAAGAAATTAAAAATATTCAATGTGATAATGGCAGAGAATATGACAACAGGGTATTTCGGGAATTGTGTGCAACTAATGAGATCAATTTTCATTTTTCTTGCCCTCATACGTCGTCACAAAAAGGGAAAGTCGAACGCAAAATTTGTACCATTAATAACACTGTCCGCACTTTATTGATTCATCCTTCCGTACCCCCGTCTTTTTGGCATTATGCTCTACAAATGGCTATATATCTCCTGAACATTCTTCCTTCCAAAGGCTTGACATATTCATCCCCCCTTTAAATTTTATTTAATAAGATTCATTCGTATTCACATCTTAGGATCTTTGGGTGCTTATGTTATCCGTTGTTTCTGTCCACCACAATTAACAAACTTCAGGCCTAGTCTACTCCGTGTGTGTTTTTGGGGTTTCTGTCCAATCATCGTGGTTACAAATATTTTGATTTATCCTCTAATAAAATCATCATTAATCGTCATGTAATTTTTTATGAATCCCAGTTTCCGTTTGCTAAGGTTAGTACTCATGTGCCGAGTTTGTAATTTTTTGGATGATGGTATATCCCCGTATATTACTCACCATTTTTCGGACATGTCCCGCACTCCAAATCCGCTAGCGGGCCCACTGCCTGCTGGTTCTACAGTTTCGATTCCACCCTTATTTTCTAATTCTGGACTTGGGCCAGGTTCTGCCCCAGTTCCCATAACTGGTCTAGTTGACGAGCCCAATCCAGAATCTGGGTCAGTCTCGGCGTAAGGCCCTATTTCAGATTCCAGATCGGGGCCAGCAGGCCCACTGCCTGCTGGCCGGTCCTTTCTGAGTCCAGAAAATTCCCAAAATTCGCCCAATTCTTCCACGAGTCATAGACTAGTCACTTGTAGTCAATGAGGTATTTTTAAACCAAAAAAACATTTTAATTTATATTATGATGTGCTTAAATCACCCTTACCCCGTAATCCTGTGTCTGCCCTCAATGACCCGAATTGGAAAATTGCTATGACCGATGAATATAATGATCTTATTGATAATAAGACGTGGGAGTTGGTGCCCCGTCCATCTAGTATTAATATTATTAGGTCTATGTGGATTTTTGCTCATAAGGAAAATTCAGACGGTTCATTTGCAAGGTATAAGACGCGACTTGTGGGTGATGGTAAGACTTAGTAGGTTGGTGTAGATTGTGGTAAGACGTTTAGTTCAGTGGTCAAGCCGGCTACCATTCGCACTGTGCTCAGCTTGACTCCTTCGAAAGCATGGCACATTCATCAGTTAGATGTGAATAATGCTTTCCTAAATGGTGATCTCAAGGAAACAGTCTATATGTATCAGCCTTCGGGGTTTAGGGATCCCAAATTTCCTCATCATGTCTGTTTGTTGAAAAATCCTTATATGGACTTAAGCAGTGTCCCCGGGCCTGGTATAAGAGGTTTGCCGACTATGTTTCAACTATTGGGTTAACTCACAGCATATCAGATAATTCCTTATTCATATATCAACGTGGTTCTTCCTTGACGTATATATTATTATATGTGGATGATATTATCTTGACTGCCTCTTCCGATGCATTACACCAGTCTATCATGACAATGCTCAGTTCTGAGTTTGCTATGAAAGAATTGGGGCCCTTGAGTTATTTTTGGAGATTGTTGTCACTCGTCATGCAGGTGGGTTGTTCTTATCCCAGAGGAGTATGCATTTGAGATCATTGAGCGGGCTGGGATGTCATCATGTAAGTCCTCTTCCACTCCAGTTGATACTAAGCCCAAGCTTGGTGCTGCGGCCGACGCACCATACAAAGATCCGACCCGCTATCGCAGTCTTGCAGGGGCCCTTCAATATCTTATATTCACGAGACCAGATATTGCATATGCCGTACAACAGGTGTGTTTGTTTATGCATTATCCCAGAGTTGAGCACATGAATGCGCTCAAACGCATCATTCGGTATATTCAGGGTACACTTCACTATGGCTTACATTTATATCCTTCATCAACGTCAACACTTATCTCGTATACAGATGTTGATTGAGGGGGTTGTCCGGACACCAGACGGTCTACGTCGGGCTATTGTATGTTTCTTGGCAATAACTTGGTCTCATGGTCTGCGAAATGCCAGTCGACTTTGTCCCGCTCCAGTGCCGAGGTCGAGTATCGAGGGGTAGCTAATGTGGTCTCTGAATCATGTTGGTTATGTAATTTGTTGTTAGAGCTTCATTGTCCTATTCAGAAAGCGACCTTCGTTTATTGTGATAATGTTAGTGTAATCTACCTTTCTGGTAATCTGGTTCAACACCAGCACACTAAACATATCGAGATGGACATTCACTTTGTTCGCAAAAAGGTTGCTCGTGGTCAAGTACGCGTCTGCCATGTCCCTTCCAGGTATCAAATTGCCGACATCTTTACAAAGGGTCTTCTCTCGGTCCTTTTTGACGATTTTAGGGACAGTCTCAGCGTTCGAGGACCGCCCGCTATGACTGTGGGGGTGTGTTAAATATACACAATATACATGAGTATATTATGTATACTTATGTATCTTGTGGATCTCGGTCACAGCCCATGGGTCTCGATCACAACCCACCCATGGGCTTTCCTATTATTTGTACAATTATGTAATATAATATTTTAGTGTAATTAGTATTGTACACTTACGATAATTGTATAGTTAGTCTCCAAGTAGAATAAGGTTTTAGGAGTAGAATAGGAATATGATTCTCCTATTATGGAAATATATAAATTGTATATATACTCTTTCAATTAATGAAAATAATCAAGGAATTATTTTTTTCAGTTCTAGTTTTATTATTTTATAACAAACTTTCTAAAATAAGCATTCTTTGAGAAAAATAAACACTTTTGACTTCTTAAAAGTTTGGCCAAATAAAATATTAGTTCAAGCTAGTTAGTGTGAGGCCTAGTAGTTATAGGTAGAATAGAGTTATCCGAACCCCTTCGTTAAAACATTACTATATATGTAAGATTAAATTTAAATTTTGATGAGTATATATCGTAAAATGAATCCCTTTTATACAGACGAGAAGGTTAGCCGTTTGGCCCCACAATTTTCATGCATAGGAAACAGCCCTATGCTCTGCGCTGCTTAGCTTTTAAATAATTTTGTTTCGCTTGCTTCCAAAGCATTGTATACTTCGGAAAACCTTGCAATATTATGCTCAACAGTGCAGCTTCAAATTGAATTTTCTGCTTTGACGTTCTCCACAACTTTCAATTATACTTTTATCATTTAACATATTGAAATTAATGTTGTTGAGTTTTTTTATAGTTGCGTACTGAGTATAGATTATAGTATTACTAATTCAATCTTTACACCTCTTTTAGGAATAATAGTGATTTTTAAAGTAATATATAGGCACTAATTCAGAAAAAAATAAGTTTAAAATAAAGCAGAATCATGCAAAGTGAAAGAGAAAAAAACACAAAATTCTTTAAGAATGACTCAATGAAGCAGGACAAAAGTAGGATGAAATGTTAAACATAGAATGACAAGGCGAATTAAAATTTAGCGGGTCAAGATTAGTCTTTGTTGGAAATTAGCCTTTGGCGGGGAGATGCGTCCACCCATCTTTGATGAATTAAACACTTGTGTTCCGTATGTTGGAGACCTTGTCTCTTTACACATGCATGATCTACGAAGTGAGTAGATGACCGTAGGGCCAAGAATCGTCTAATTTCGTTGAGAAATGAAAGAGATATTGGTCCACGAAGTAAGGTGTTTGAGACATGAAAATGTGGTGTGGGACAAATCTACCACATCGGTGGGAATAGGAAGAATTGTTCTCTATATAAGTCTCTAATTGGTAAAGGGTTTGGGACCCCAAGGGGTATCCCATGTGTTTAAAGGAGGGAAGACCTAGATGTGCTTGGGTTCAAGGTTAAGCCCACACGCGCGCCGCCGCCGCCCGCCCGTCCGGTTCCGGGCTGTGGGGCTGTCTAATATTATCTTTTTGGACCAGAGAACTCTGTCAATGTACAATTTGATCCCTAAAGTTTCATATGTACAGTTTGGACCATAATTCTGCCTACCGTTGGACTGTTTTCTGGAGCATTAACCAGCCATTATTTGGCTGATTAATTCCTCCATTAACAGCCCATTACTTGGGCAGTGAACAACCTCTTTCAATGGCCTTAATAGCCATTACTTGGCTGTTTTAATGGCCTCCCTTAATGGCCATTACAGCCTTGTTTTTGGCAGTTGGACAACCCCTCTTGCTTGCTATATATTGAGTAGTTGTTGGCTCAATTCATTGCTGCACAACAGCAGTAAAACGACCGCAAAACACCACTGAAAATACACGAAACATGATGGCGTTTACCAGTCACAAAGGGCACAAAACAAGCGATAAATCGCCCAAAACAAAGTGGCAAAAATCAGTGCAACTGTGGATCGGAAAACAGCGAGTAAACCCTCACATATACACAAGATATACACAACAGAGACACACTATATACACAGAGACAAACGAGAAGAGAAGATAGAATCTCTTCCTTCCTTTTCCATATCTTCAGCAAGTCGAGTCATATTTATTTTCTTCGACAGGCTCAACCTATTGGCTTTGTAGTGTTGAGATTATAGTGTTGTTTTATCTTGGGAGACTATTGTCCGCTAACGTAAAAGCATATATACGGGGCAATCTTTTCTTAAGGATAGAGGGCTATCCTCGACTCAACACACAACGTTGTAACCATCCAGATTTAGTTGTTTCTTGATTTCAGGATATCAACATTCAAGACACAACAACTTTAAGTAGCTTCTCAACATTGGCTTTGCAAGGTGATCAAGATTCAAGACACAACACACATGCGGCAGTTTTGAAGATTGACCATTTATTTATCCTTTCGAACATTTGTAATAGTTATTACTTCCCGTACTGCTCTATAAAGTACCATAGAATACCAACAGTCTTGTCCTTCGTTGGCCTGTCCCGTTTTTTCATCCTGTAATTTTCCCATATTTACAGCTTCTTATTTTAAACCCTTTTGGTAAAAATCTTATCTCTCCCAGCGTTGACGGGAGAGTGGGGAGTTTCTTTATCTCTTTTTCTCTCTATTTTTTAACTTCTTTTTTCTTTGTTTTTATCCTTTGTTTTTCTTCACGTATTTTCTAGGAAAGTTACTGTACGGAGCAAACCCAAGCTGTGTATTTACTATTCGAGTCCTGAGTATGGAAATATCATTCGTAGAGAGTACTTTCTCTAGAAATGGACTTTACCCGATACGAATTGGAATATAATCGAGCTCCAATATGAATAACGGACATCAAACACGAATGAGAAAACAAAAAAAAAAAGAGTAACAGTGCTCCTTGTAACAGCATAACCCTATCATCGTTGAAATCTAACGATTCCCAAAATTGATTTTCAGTTTCTTCTTTATTACAACCTTCTGATTGGTTGTCTTTCTTCATAGGAAATATCAATGTTTTGCAAAAGATTTTCAATTTCTTTTTTCCAATCAAAAACTTTAATGCCTGTTGATTTCTACTTTGATCCCCTTGATGAGTATCACCTGCACCTTTCATCTTCGTTAGGTTTCATTGCGGCGGCGGCTGAGAGCCATCTTTCTGTTAGTGTAGAAAACGCAAAACCCAAAACGCTAAACGCAAATTATGCGTCAGTTATAATTTGATGTGTTTAGGAGATTATATATATAGAGAAACTGGTGGGATTTTTTCAGATTTGAGTATATTTTCTCGGATATTTTTTGTATCTCAAATCTAAATGTATTTTATTTTTTGTATCTCAAATATAAATGAATTTTATTTCTTGTATCTCTAATATGAGTATATTTGAGTGTATTCATCATTTTTAGTGTAAATACAATATTTTTTTTTGTATTTTCGCATGTATTTCTGTATTTTGAAGGAGATTTTTGTATACGAATGAATACAATGAATTGCATACAGTTGAATAATCCAGCATTTTTTATATATGTTGTTTGAATACATCCGAATTTAAATACAAAATTGAATATAGTGTAAAAGTAGCTACGAATGAATACAGAAGTGAATTATTTTTAAATTATTTTCATTTAAGGCGAATGAAATACGAATTATTTTCAAATGAATAGAGACAATGAATTATTTTAAAATTATTTTCATATCATACGAATGAAATATGAATTATTTTCATTTAAGACTAATAAAAATAAAATACTAATGAATACAGACAGTGAATTATTTTTAAATTATTTCCATATCATACGAATGAAATACAAATTATTTTCATTTAAGACTAATAAAATACTAAGTAATTATTTTTAAATTAGAAAAATATAAGAAAATCAAATAGCTATATCAATAAAACATTACTAAGGAAAATATAAAAAAATTACTAACTTATTTATTAAAATTTAAATTAATAGAAAAAACATTTTTTGTAATTTTTTTATTTTTAAAAAATAAAAGTAAAATTACGTCTAAAATGTGGTTTTATTTTTGATAGTTTTAAAGTAAAATCTAAATAATATAAAAAAGATATTAAAATTTGACCTAAAAGAATTATCAATACACTAAATTGGTGTAAAAATTTAGACATGGTAAAAAAGAAGGCCTTCGGCAAAGGTATACACTATACGAGCGCACAAAAGTCGTTGTAGTGGAAACAAAAACTAATCCAACAAATGATCACCTGTAAGTAGTCAAAACGGTTGGCCCAGCCCACACGGGCTTTGAAATTTTAGTGGCCAGGCCGCACTTGCCCATTTTTTTATGTGAGCCATAAAATAGTCAGCCCAATTCATCACTACGTAGGCTACAGATCTAAGCCGGACCAACCCACTTTTTATTAAGAAATATTTTTGATAATTCTTTTAATTTAAATTTAAATTTAAATTTAAATTTAAAAATGCTAATAGTTGCAAGACAATATAAATGATGTTCCTATTTGCTAACCAAGTCTCAAACAGTGTTTTAAAATTTATGTTTGTTGTTTTAAAAATATTTTTGCTATAAATTATGTTTTTCTTATTATAGATGTAATAATATTTATACCCAACGTCACTCAAGCCCATGGGTTGGCCCAATCCACCGTAGCTCAAGCCCACAGGCCAGCGGGCTTTTTCGAGCCGGCCTAAAAAGCCTCGTTCTTAAATGGACTCCAAAAATCTTAGCCCAACCCTATTATATCACGAGCTGGGCTGGATTGGCCCAACGAGCCTAGCCCATATTGACGACTCTACCTGTCAGTTACTTCCACCATTTAGAATTATAATTTTTTCTAGGTGCAACAATGACTTGTAACGTCAAAGGATGTGGTGAAACGAATGAAATTGTTCTTCCCTTAACCAAATGTCTTGAGTAGGCCTGGCCAGTGGGCCGGGCTCGGGTCTGGCGGGCCGGGTTTGGCGGGGGCGGGTCTGGCGGGGTCGGGTCTGGCGGGACTTGCTCCAGTCCCGTCCCGATCCCGATCCCGTCGGAATCGGGTCGGGGCGGGTCGGGATCGGGGCGGGTTCCGGCGGGTTTTCCTCTTTTTTTTTTAATAACATATGTATAAAAAAAACTCAATAAACAAGACAAAATAGTGTAATAAAACATCCAAAGGCTGTTTTTGTGCCTCTTATATTATTTAATAGACATATGATTTTTTTGTAATACAAATACAATTGTCTAAATTGCAACTTTGTGGTGTTGTCCAAAAGTTGCAAATTACATAATAAAATTGCAATTAAAAAAATTACATTCTCAAAAAAACATGTTCTAATTGCTTGATAATTTCATGTGGTTCTTCGGTTGGAATTGGTATTTGTTGGTCAAATTGATTCATGTCGCTTCTACTACCTTCGGATAAGATTTCGTTGTAGTTTTCGTCTTCTTCTTAGTTGATCTCCGGTTGACCGCACCTTCTCCGCTCTGCTCGTATCCAATCTCTGAATAATACTTTAATTTCCAAGCTGTCTCTGGCTAATGAGTGTCTGTGGTCTCCTATTTGATATCTGTCGGTAGAAAAAGCGCTTTCAGACGCAGTTGATGATGCTTGAATATTCAAAACATCTCGGGCCATCATTGAAAGTGTCGGAAAGATCTTCTCATTCCCTCTCCAATATTTCAGCAAGTCTTCATGTCCATCTTCATTGATAACTTCTTGGTACGGTACAGAACCCTGCAAAAAAATAATATCAAACTCGTTAATTTGGTTAGTAGCGGTACGGCTGCACATTCTATTTCTGAGGCTTTCAATACTAGCCGCAGAAACAACATGTCTTTTGTGAGGTTGTCTTGAAGATGAAGAAGATGGTATGGAAGTCGGTAAGTTACTTGCATTTTCTTGTTGGTAAAACCTATATATTTTTTTGCATTGGTCTTCTACGCTAGACAACACTTCTTCTTTAGTTTGTTCAATAGGTGGTGGGTGATTTAGATTTTTGGGACTTGGAGGTGGTAGTACTTCTATACAATCGTAAATAGTTTCAATTAGTGATTTAGTACCGTCTATTATAATAGTCGGATTTAATACAACACCAATAATATAAATAGTGGGAATAGGAATAAAATATTTTTTTATTTTGATAAACATTTTTTTAATAGCTGTCATATAAGCTGGTTTTTCCATATATTCAATAAGTAATAAAAATATTAGAGTTATATAAAACAACATAGTTGAAATAGTAGGATAATATATACCGGAAAATTCTTTTGATGCTTGAAAAATTTTCTCTAAAAATACAATAAGTTCGGAAAATTTTACCCAATCACTATCTCCAACCATATCAGCTGGATTTTGATTATGAGAGTTAAAAAATAAAGTTATAGGTTTTCTATAGTCATAAGCAACAAGTAGTTGCTCGTATAAAGAATTCCACCTAGTGGATACTTCTTCTGGAATGTTTCTATAAGGTAGTCCACAATCGTGACAAATTTTTTTATATTCTTTTCTTCGTTGTACTCTATTACTTTTAAAAATAAAGTTTATAGCAAATTATATTTTACTAACAATGTCTTGAAAAAGTGATAGACCATCCTTTACAATTAAGTTATATATATGGCACGCACATTTTTTTATCAAAATGATCTGCAAAAGATGGAGTTAAACTATTTTTTAAAATTGTAATAGCGTAATTGTTAGAAGAAGCGTTATCTAGTGTAGTCATAATTTTATCGGTTATTCCATAATAATGGCACACTTGATAAATATTAGCTGCAATAAAAGTACCAGTGTGCCTATCATCTATATATCTATACGCTAAGATATGTTTCTGCATAGACCATTTATAATCTATCCAATGACAAGTTACCGTTAAATAATCATGGCCGTTAGTACTACGACCTATATCAGACGTGATAGATACTTTGCCATTAAAATGATATAATGAATAACGTAAATATTGTTGATATTCATGTGCGAATTTAAATACATCTCTCTTAACAGTTGATCTAGGAAAACCGTTAAAAGCAGGATTATATATATCTCTAATGTAATGAATAAAATCGGGAGATGAAGGAAATGAAAAAGGCAAACCCTCCACAACAACTAATTTTGATATTGCTTCCCTATCTCTATGTTTATTGTATTTAGGGTCTACAATTCCCCCCGTCATAAGGCTAATTTGACCCTGTACTTGGTCCGGGACATTATCAGTATGTGAACCTTGTCCCGATGGAGTGGGCGTTTGCGCACCTGGTTTTAAAGCCTGGTATTGGATATACCTAGCTGGATGAGCACTTACTACGTGTCTAATTAAACCCTCCGTCCCACTGTGACCTTTTCCAGTTTTAAATTTTATAACATTTTTACAAATTTTACATATAGCTACTTGATTCTCTACGTCCCTATCAAAAAATGTCCATGCATATGATTTTAATGGTCGTTTTGCTGGACCTCGTCTCATACTAGGGGGAATAGGAGACATTTTAGTTGAAGGTGCACTAGTGGGTGTGTTGTCATCAACATTAATGGGTGTATCGTCTAGATCATCGTCTAAATTAAAGTCTTCTTGAATTCCAGAAAATAGCTCCTCGTCTAAATCTAATGGTATTGTAGGAAAATGTTGAGTATCAACAAAATCATCATGTGTAGGAATAAGATGACTAGAAGAAGTACCCTTGCCCTGGTTGCCCTACTAGAAGAAGCACCCTTACCCTTAAACATACCTCTTAATCCTTTCATTTTAATTATGATAATAAATAATTAAAGATAATAAAATTAAGTGCGCTAAATAAAATAAACAGACAATAATAATTTAATGAAGGAACAAATGTACCAAACGCCGACGTAACGTCGACGTGTAATCGAGAAGTTGAAAATTGAAACTTTGCTCGATGGAATATCCTCAAGCTAGTTGCCAACTTCACTCCCAATTCCCAAATGAATAAATAAAATTGAATATTTAGTAAACAATGTAGACTTGTAGAGAGATATATTGAGAGATTAGAGAGATTGTAGGAAGATTTGTGAGAAAGATGAAGAGAAAATGAGTTATTTATAGTTGGAAAATTGGGTTAAAGTGTAAATATAATAACTTATGGGTTAAAAATAAATATTAAGGGGTAGGGGGGAGGCCAAAAATGGTCGTTGCCCAACGGCCAAAATCTAAAATGGTCGTTGGTGCAACGGTTATATTTGCAAATGGGGGACTAGGGGCGGGATCGGGACGGGTCGGGACGAGATATTGTCCCGTCCCGGTTCGAGTCCCGCTACCGATTTTTTTTTTACTAAGCGGGGTCGGGTCGGGTCGGGTCGGGGCGGGGTCGGGCCGTCCGGGCCCACTGGCCAGCCTTTGTCTTGAGTATAAGTCATGAGCATGAAAAAATCCTTGATAAGGATCGCTTCCCCTGAATGGGGCCTACGCAATGGGAATATGAATAGAATCGAGCTTCAATTCGGATATCAGATGGGAACAAAAAAAACAATGACTTGTACCCGCATGAAACGTCAAGTAACTTTGTGGCTGTCACAATGTACATAATATGGGAAGCTAAACATCGAGAGGTTCAAGCCTTCACTTGACTTGTTGCTTTTTTTGGAAATTGTTTTGTCTGGATTTGGAGCTAGGTTCAAATTTTTTTGTGGTTGTATAATTTTGCTTATAACAATTCTGAACAACCCTGAGCCCTATGAGCTTTATATAATGTTTCTATGCAACATTTAAACAATCACAACTAGTATCTTTGCCACTGTCAGAACAGCTATCATATGTCTATCAATCATGAATTATAATGCGGTCAAATTGACTCTTTATTTTTCTAACCGATATTATATTAGTTGTTGTGTGGATTTACAGACTTTATCTCAAAATGACCTTTGGAATCCAGAAATATCAGCTTTAGTTGCAGCCAAAATCAAAGAATTCCATAGGGTTTGGAGAGGGTAGAGTATACGCATATCTTATCCCTACCTTGGGAGGTAGAAATGCGGTTTCTTTCCGACACTAGTAATTGAGGAAATTCCCCTTAAAAGGATAAGGATTGATAGCATCAGTAAGTGAAAATGTATATTCACATTTATTAATGTTCTTCATTTGGCTATACAGAGTCTGTTAAAGAAGCTCAAGCTATTTTAACAGTAAACATTACAGCTTATTCTGACCAAACATAGGAATCAGGTATATCTAAGTTACGATTTACTAATTCATTATTATGATTTATTTACATGATATGATACGGTATCGGACCTCTCTATAACAACCGTCCTTTATAATAACACTTCACTATAACGCCAAGTTCTCTTTGAAACCAATTTTCAGTAGTATATTATATGTTCTCTTAATAGCTTTTCACTTAGCAGCCAAAAAATATCAGGCAAATGACGCAGCTATAAAGAGGTTTGACATTGACTGTACATTATAAGTTAGTTAATTGTGCATAACATACGTTTAAGTTGTACTACAATTTCATAATTTGTTATGATTTCGCGATACATACTCTGATCAGTTATTCATGCATAGCGAGGCTTGTTCATTTGTTCAACAAGGATGCCAGAGTTGTGTTATCTTAATAACCAAATCGGATGTAGTTTCGCCTTCATAATTGAAAAAGATCGGATAACTTTTGGAAACAGAAATCTATGCATCTGTGAAACCATACACATGGTGATAAGTTAAACAGTTTAGAACTATCACAATCTTTATATAAGTTACAGGCAGTGAATTGCATATAAAATCAAAGGCATGAAAGTTTGGTCATATCAAACACAACAGAGATAAAAACTAAAAGGCTGCGATCAAGCCGATGTAATCAAGCATCGTTCATCGCCTGGATTTTGCGACAGCTAAGAAAATGATAAGGAGAACAAGACAGAACATCGCGCCAAAGGAGCCGATTAAAGAGCCAGCAGATCGCTGGCAGAAATCTGTATACTGTTGACAAATCGAAAACCAGTTTGCAGAAGAGTTCCCATTATGAGCTAAATATACAATGGCAGCTGCTGCAGAAGCTCCAGATGTGAGAAGAACCAGCATTATCTTCAAAAGATTCAAATGTCATGATAACAGATATCAGTACAACTCAGTAGTTTTAGCAATTCAAGGGGAAAATTTAACAAGAAAGTTCATGAATAATTATAAGTACTAAACTGTAAGATTCAGAAACAAAATCTAATTTTCATGATAGTTAAGTACAATTCACTTTTCAAGGCCTAATCAACCACCAGTTATAGTGAAACAATACAATCAGACCTCTCTATAACATACATCATGTATAATAAAATTTCTTTATAACGATCAATTTTCTGTGAAACCGATTTTTCATGTTATGTTATATTGTATGTTCTCTATAACAACATTTTGTTATAGCAGCCAAAAATTAGCCAAACATACGACGCTGTTATAAAGAGGTTTGACTGCTTAAAGAACAACTCAATATATTACCGCATCAAGAAAGGTGAGCAAGATCCGACTTTTTCCTGCTCTGCTCCTCATAATGTGAAAGATGGAGAATGGGAGAGAAAGCGCAAGATATGCACAGACTATTGCATTCACAATCACGAACAGCTTACGTTAAAGAAACAGAAAAAAGAATTAACCTTCTTTCATTTTACTGTTGTATCTCACATAATATACAAAGATCGCTACTAAAAAACAGGAATTAGTAGCTAAACAGCAAAATCCGTCCCTAAATCTTATTTAGCGACATATTAACGACCAAATTTAGCTAATTTCATTTTTTTTCCAGTGATGGACGTACTTAAATGAGTCAAAATCACCATATTGAGCTGAAAATTGGACAAGCTGCGTGACAAAAGGAAGAGTTTGCTCAGCAGTTCCCATTGCTACAGCACCTGCCAATGTTCCAACAATCGCAACAATACGCAGAACAAGATCAAATACAGAGAATCCTCTGTTCACTCCATGCCCTGTGACAGCCTTCGATTCTTCTCCAGATTCAATCAATACCGCCTTCATCATTCCTTTTCGATAACTCAAGCTTGAAATTTTCTGTATGTTTTGTATTTTTAGCTTGTGATAAGTGCTTTGGTTTGATCACCAATTTATATTATGAATACTAAGGTGTGTTTGGAAAAATAAATGTGTAATTTGAACCAATAGGAAGTGATTGATGTGGATTTGCTGAAATCCAATTAAATATGAGCATTCTTGAAGTAGCTAAGATATGCACTCAGCTTTGCAGACTCTTTACCTGATATACTTTCTCCATAATACGTAGTTAAACAACATTCTTTCAAGAAAAGATTTAAGTTACTCTACATGTTTGAAAATACTTGCTTGCTCGTTAGAGTTATGTACCGTAGTTATTAGTAATGCATGATTTAGTTATGCATGTATTATGAATTCATATATTAATTATTTTATTTTTTACCTTGCATAAAATAGTATATAAATTGACTCATAACTTATGCATGTATTAGTTATGTGGGATTGTAAACTGATAACCAAACAATGTAATATATGTCACGACCCAAACCGGAGGGCCATGATGGGTACCCGGGCCCTACCAGCCGAGCACCACTCTTCACATATTTACCGGCTAACCACAATCAGTCATGGTCACAAGGACCGTCACCAAATATCCTACTGACACACACATCGAGGTCAACATGGCCATACACGACTACTATACACAGGACAACTGTCTACAAGACTCTAAATAATACATGACATCACAAGGTCGGGACAGGGCCCCGCCATACTCATATGCATATGCAAAAACATCATACCACGATCAGACTGCAACTCTAAAACAAGTAGAGTGCTCCAATATCAGCTGAACCAGCAACCTACTAGTGCGAACCGTCGTCCTATCTATCTGAACCTGCAGGCATAAAAAGCAGCATCCCCCGACAAAACGGACGTCAGTACGACTGATGTACTGAGTATGTCAGACATGAAGAATAGCATAATAGAGATACAAAAATAAACTGAAACAGAAACAGCCGCAACAATAGCCGATAGCAACAAAATGTACGTAAACAAATTGATGTAATTAGCCAATAGTAATACTACAAGAGCAAATGATAGTAACAAATTGCAAAGAGCACCCGCCAGAAACAACTGACCAGTAGTGAATGCCTCTGAGGGCCCTAATATGCCTAAATGCCATGCATAATGCAAATGCGGTATACATATATATATTGGCCTCATTGGACATCTTCCTTACCATAACAGCCTCTGTGGGAATCATTTCATTTCGGCCTCTGTGGGCATAATCATTATCATATTGGCCTCATTTGGCATCTTAATTTTCGTGATATCTATACCAGCTGTAGGTGGTGTGCGTATATAACGTCATTCCCTTTTCCCCATCACCTACATATATATAATGCGTACCATATAATAGTGTATATAACACATGTGGGTCTAGGGTAATACATGAATATAATGCAAATGTTTGAATGACAATAAAACATTCTGAACTTATCGGATGGCATAATATCCTTCACCTACGGCTGACACTGTGAACATTAACATCTTTCCCATATACCTCAAAGGATTCGGGAACATATACCTTCGGCTAACATTGAGAATATTAACATCTTTCTCATATACTTCAATAAGGATTTAGAAACATATTTAAACATGCTTTCAACATAGAAATCAATAACATGAACATTCTTAACTTCTAAGAGTAGAACAATTTATGGAACAATATTACGGTTACGTTTAGTTCTTAGAACATGTCAAAAGAAAGAAATGATTTGCCTTAAACATACCTTGGATAACGCCCCGTCGATAGCTATTATAAATCATCCCGTCCAACATACATTAATCGTGAATAATTTTCAGATTAACGATAGTACCACGAGTTTTTAGCAACTAAATGAACATAGATCTTACTGCGACGAAGACAAATCAGCGAGAGTGAAGTAGTGAGCGAAATTCCCTTCACTATTTCATGAGAAGAGATCATATTTGTCCCCTTTAAATGAAAAACATGGCTGCTGCTACAAGGAAAAAAATGAGTTCACGATGATGTACTAGTTTCGAAAGAGACAATGTCATTGTCCACTTCTTTAAACTCTTCTTTAAATAGCTAAATTAATGAAGCAACACCTACTCTTTAATGACTCATAATATGGACTTGCCAACTTATAGATGCATAGTCATTAACTACATACTCCCATGGTTCCACGTGGAATCCACTAAATTAAAATTATCCATATATTACTAATTAGTACCATAATTAATCCTTTACTCTCCCACTTTATTCCAACATTTAATCACTTACACATATAATTAATTCTCGATCCCAATTCACTTAAATCTTAATGACTTATAAAACCTTCATATACTCAATGTCATAATCGTGCGATATAGCACTAGTCTATAACCCCTTTGGGGACATACAACTATTATTATTAATCATCATCGTCACACTTATTAAGTCCAAAATTATTTCGGGACTGCATCCTTTTGTATCCTAAGCTCTTTATTTGCATACGTCTAGATGCTCAAACCATCGCCCGAAAGTACGGGATGTTACATTCTCCCCCCTTAGAAACATTTGTCCTCGAATGTTGGGGTGACATATCTAATTCTCGTCACGTAGTCAGAAAACACACGTGCCATATAATATAACATTTATCCTTATGTCGGACCTTCACATGGTCATCAAGCATTAATGATAATAGTCTGAAATAGAATTCACCTTATGCTTCTCTCGGAACATAGGCGTTGGTCTGAAATAGGTAGGGATATTTATGTTTCATCTCCTCTTCCGCCTCCCGTGTCATTTCTTCTACATTCTTATTCCGCCATAGCACTTTCACGGAGGCTACTTCTTAGTCCTCAACTTGCGGACTTGTCGATCTAAGATAGCAATTGGAACTTCTTCATATGATAGGTCCTCTATAACCTTAACATCGTCAATCGGTACAATTCGGGAAGGATCTCCAATACACGCTCCCAACATAGAAACATGAAAAATCGGATGAACAAAGTTTAACTATGGAGGCAAGTCCAATTCGTAAGCCACTTAGCTGATTCGTCGAATTACGAGATATGGCCCAATGTACCTTGGATAGAGCTTTCCTATTTTTCCTAAATCTCATTACACCATTCATAGGAGAGATCTTCAAAAAGACCCAATCATCCACTTGGAACTCTAAGTCCCGCCGCCGCACATCTGAATATGACTTCTGACGACTTTGAGCGGTTAACAGTCGTTCTTGGATAAGATTCACATTCTCTATGGCTTGGTGCACTACGCCAGGCCCAAATAATTCTGATTTGCCTACTTTGAACCATCCGATAGGAGATCCACATTTTCGTCCATATAAAGCTTCATATGGAGCCCTTTTGATACTAGCATGTTAACTATTATTGTATGCAAATTCAATAAGGGATAGATGATCATCCCAACTTCCCTTGAAGTTCAATACACAAGCTCGTAGCATGTCTTCTAGCGTTTGAATCATACGCTCAGCTTGCCCGTCTATCTGAGGGTGGAAAGTTGTTATAAGATTAACTTGAGTGCCTAAACCTTTTTGAAATAATTTCCAGAAGTTAGCGGTGAACTATGCATCTCTGTCAGATATAATATAAATAGGCACACCATGAAGGCAAACAATCTCTTTAATGTACAACTTCGCGTAGTCCTCGGCTGTGTAGGTAGTTTTGACTGCCTGGAAATGAGCTGATTTGGTCAGTCTATCAATAGTCACCCAAATAGAATTTAAACTTATGATAAGAGCGAGATAAACTCATAATGAAACACATATTAATCATTTCCCATTTTCACATTGGGACCTCAATGTTCTGAGTCACGCCGTCGCCCTTTTGGTGCTCCGCGTTTACATGCTGACAATTAAGACACCCAATTACAAACTCCGCAACGTTCCTCTTCATGTCATTCCACTAATACTTACCGTTGAGATCATGATACATCTTAGTAGATCCAAGGTGAATGGAATATCGTGAGCAATGGACCTCCGTTATAATCTTGTCTCGTAATCCTGCTACATTGGGAATACACAAATAGATCTTCCACCTGGGGTTTCTCTCCCATTATACTCGAAGGTTACGATTTTTCTTTTTTTGTTAAATATCCTTTCCGATCTTCTCTAACAATGGGATCTTTATCATGACGTTCTTTTTCTTCCAGTATGAGGGATGACCCTGCTGAATTCTGAGTCATAGGGCTATCACTATTAGAAACCTCCAATTGGACTCCCACTTAGCTAACTGATGTGTTCCCTCAACTCAGCTTCTCTCCTTAGTCCTCACATTAGTCAAGCTGCTTGTGGGTGAATGATTCTACTATCAACTTAACTTTGTTTACTAACTGGTGTGCTGAAAACTCTTATATTTGTAGTATCTCAATCATGAACACTTTATGGACAACGTCATCGAATCTGAAGTACACGTATCATCGTAGTTAACTCTCATTCATGGTCTAAAAGGGATCTTCTTCTTCCTTTTTTTCATACTTTCTCACTACTCTTAATTATAAACAACTTCCTTTATTTACTTCTTTTGACACTTGTTCACTCATTTTCTTACTTGTTGTACTCTTCTTAATTATTCTGGTATACGTACGTAATCTCAAACATTGCTCCTGATTCCAATCCTTGGCGTTACTACTCCTTAAAAGATGAGTTGTTAACTTATTCCCTTATTCAGAATGTGCAAGATTCTGAAGAATTTGCATTACATGACATTGGCCTACTATATCCGAACCTGGTCATTATACTTAGATTCAAATTCCTTCACTTGCCTCATGGTTAAGACTTTCTGTAAATGACGCTTTGGGAAAAGATTCTTTTGACCTCGTTAAGCTGTAAACCCATTACTTTATCCATCTCATAGAACCTTTGGTCAGTTCAATAATGCTCATAGACATCTGTATTTACCTGACATTTTATCTTCATTATAATGTCATTATTTCTTGACATATATCTTTAATGTCTACCTTGTATCCATAGACGTCATTGGCCCTTTTTCACCTGTTTAGGTGCTAATCTCGAGCTTTATTCATTGTTGCTTCCATTTGCATACTTTCTGAGATGTATGACTGCATATGTTGTGGAACCGATGCTTCGTATGGTTAGATCCAATTCACGGTGTTACATGATCCAATGGCTCGTCAAGCTTCCTTTTTTTATCATTATTAGATCTCCCATCGACCGAGTGCTCATTCGTCTTACCCTTACATTTCCATTTCAAGTTTCCTTGGGGGTCTCTTATCTCAAAGTGTTTCTCATATTATCTTCCTGAACATCAGAGGTTCATCACATTTGGTCGAAGATTTCTTACTGGCCCTCATCTACCATTGATCCTTACGCTGTCCTGGAGTAATCATACCTTTGTGAAACCTGCATAACTATAATCTTATTCACATTTATCCTTCTTGTCATAATCTTTCCTTCTACACGTCATTAAACGAAAAAAATATTTCCGCCCTGATATTTGATCATACCATTCTATTCATACTTATTAACCGTTTTCATATTTCTTACAAACCTTTTTCGATGGTTCCATGATTTTCGTCCTCAATTGCCCCTAACAAGCTATTGTTATTCAGAGGTTATTTAGAATTGTAACATGCTACACCAGGAAGCCGAAGACCTTACTAATCCAATACATATAACATTCCTTAGCTTACTAACATTGATACATGTAATTCTCAATAATATGCGGTATGTCCCTTTATGCATGGACGAGAGGCTTATATCCCCTTCCATTACCGTGGATAACTCGATCTTTATATATGACTTGGGCTCACTATTCTGGGTACGTCACTTTACGTGATCTTCTTGAATTTACTGATGGTCACTCTTCACACGACTCGATTATGGAAATCCATTCTCGTTAATGATATCCTGGGACAATTCCCAATCTATTCTAGGTAAGACATTACACTTTAGGTCGCACATACATAACATATTCCCTCATCCAAATCAGCAAAAGTCACTATAAAACGTGTAGATTTTCATAACCTACTAAACCTTCCAATGATGTTTTCCACTTTTCATTTGTACAACTCATAATCATCTTATCATTTCCTTTGCGCATCAGCTTGGAACACTTCGGAACATTGTGTCCATGGCTGCCACACTAAACCAACCCCCTATACCTTTACAGCGTAATCCAGCATGCGTTCGACCATACTGACTACAAGATGGTCGGGGCGGTCTCATTCGACCTTTACAACTTTGACCCTAAGATATTGGCATCTGTGAACCCTTTAAATATCGCCGATACCTGACTAATAAACTCTCTGGGTTATGAGCTCCCCGACTCCTCAAGGGGCATATCTCTATCGGATGCTTTAGGATGAAGTCGTGCCTGGGAGACAACCAATTGATTCAATACCTGCACCGCTCTCCTTACATCCTTATCAGACATAACCAGTGGTAGGACTGATGGTACGAGAGCTTCCCTTAACTCCCCTGGTACTACTAGATTTGTCGATACCTGGGAAAATAACTTACTCACATCCTCTGACGCATATGTCTCAATTGAGAGCATACTACTCGTATTTATAATCAGTTCAACCTTAATCTCCCTACTAATCATAACCCTATAGGAAGAAGGAATTGTTGTTATCATAAATACGATAAGGTTTACAAAGAGAATTCTTACAATTCAGCTCTATAGCAAGATTCTAGATCAAGGAGAAAGGTAACCATCATCCTAAATGCCCTGTAGCCTCATGTCTATAAGTGTGGTGCACAACACACCCATAAACAAGACTCTACAAGACACGACTTGTAGACTCCCTAGGACAGACCTGCTCTTATACCAAGTTTGTCACGACCCAAATTGGAGGGCCATGATGGGTACCCGGGCCCTACTAGCCGAGCACCACTCTTCACATATTTACCAGCTAACCATAATCAGTCATGGTCACAAGGACCGTCATCAAATATCCTACTGAAACACACATCGAGGTCGAAATGGCCATACATGACTACTATACACAAGACAACTGTCTACAAGCCTCTAAAGAATACATGACCTCACAAGGTCGGGACAGGGCCCTGCCATACCCATATGCATATGCAAAAACATCATACCACGATCAGACTACAACTCTGAAACAAGTAGAGTGCTCTAATATCAGCTGAACCAGCAACCTACTAGTGCGAACCGTCTACGGGCATGAAACGCAGCGTCCCCCGATAAAAGAGACGCCAGTACAACTGATGTACTGAGTATATCAAGCATGAAGAATAGCATAATAGAGATACAAAAATAAACTAAAACAAAAACAGCCGGCAACAATAGCCGATAGCAACAACCGACAGAAATAGCTGACAGAATTAGCCGATAGTAACAGCTGATAGTAGCAGCCGATAGTAACAGCTGACAGTAGCAACCGACAGAAATAGCTGACCAGTAGTGAATGCCTCTGAGGGCCCTAATATGCCTAAATGTCTTGCACAATGCAAATGCGGTATACATATATATATTGGCCTCATCGTGCATCTTCCTTCCCAAAACAGCCTCTATGAGAATCATTTCATTTCAGCCTCTGTGGGCATAATCATTATCATATTGGCCTCATTTGACATCTTTATTTTTGTGATATCTGTACCAGCTGCAGGTGGTGTGCGTATATAACGTCATTTCCTTTTTCCCCATCACCTACATATATATAATGCGTACCATATAGTAGTGTATATAACACATGTGGGTCTAGGGTAATACATGACTATAATGCAAATGCTTGAATGACAATAAAATATTCTGAACTTATCGGATGGAATAATATCCTTCACCTTCGGCTGACACTGTGAACATTAACATCTTTCCCATATACCTCAATAAGGATTCGAGAACATATACCTTCGGCTAACATTAGGAATATTAACATCTTTCTCATACACTTCAATAAGGATTTAGAAACATATTTAAACATGCTTTCAACATAGGAATCAATAACATGAACATTCTTAACTTCTAAGAGTAGAACAATTTATGGAACAATATTACGGTTACGTTTCGTTCTTAGAACATGTCAAAAGAAAGAAATGATTTGCCTTAGCATACCTTGGATAACGCCCCTTTCGATAGCTATTATAAACATCCCATCCAACATACATTAATCATGAATAATTTTCAGATTAACGATAGTACCACGAGTTTTTAGCAACTAAATGAACATAGATCAAATGACCCCTCAGTGTTGTTTATAATATTACAACAAGTTAGTGTAGTATCACTTTAAATCAGGTTGTCAATTGGAGTAATGATTATTATAGAGTTTTACCTGTCAAATACTATGCATAAAACTTAAACTCAGAAAGAAAAATGATACAAAATGGCCAGAAATTGGCAACATCATTTATCCCAAGTTGTTTTCCTCTTCTAGACTACTTATGATCAATTTTGTTACATTTTGGTCACATGATAAACTTGTACTCAATTAACTTTTGAAAGAAATAATCTCTTGATTATTTTCATTAATGAAAGAGTATATATACCATTTACAATTTCCATAATAGGAAAATCATATTCCTAGTCTACTTCCAAACCCTTATTCTACTTGTACAATAATTATACAATTATGGTAAGTGTACAATTCTAATTATATATAAAATTGTCCTAAAATCAATGCACCAAACCGTGATATACTTATGGTAAGTATATCACGGGTATACTATTTATCACACCCCCACAGTCATAGCGGGCAGTCTTTGTACGCTAAGATTGTCCCTAAAATCTTCAAAAAGGACCGAGAGAAGACCCTTTGTAAAGATATCTACAATTTGATACCTGGAAGGGACATGGCAGAAGCGTACTTGTCCACGAGCTACCTTTTCACAATCAAAGTGAATGTTCATTTCGATATGTTTAATGCGTTGGTGTTGAACCGGATTACCAAAAAGGTAGATGACACTAACATTATCACAATAAACCAAGGTAGCTTTCTGAATAGGACAATGAAGCTCTAAAAACATATTACGTAACCAACATGATTCAGAGACCACATTAGCAACCCCTCGATACCCGGCCTCTGCACTGGAGTAGGATAAAATCGACTGACGTTTTGCAGACCGAGAGACAAGTTGTTACCAAGAAATATACAATAGCCAGATGTAGACCGTCCGGTATCTGGACAGCCACCCCAATCAACATCTGTATACGAGACAAGTGTAGACGTCGACGAATGATATAAATGTAAGTCATAGTCAGGTGTCCCCTGGATGTATCGAATAATGCATTTGAGGGCATTCATATGTTCAACCCTGTGATCATGCATAAACAAGCACACCTGTTGTACGACATACATAATATCTAGTCTCGTGAAAGTAAGATACTAAAGGGCCCCAGCAAGACTGCGATATCGGGTCGGATCCTCATACGGGGAGCCAACCGCAGACCCTAGCTTGGGTTTAGTATCAACTGGAGTGTAAGTGGACTTATATGATGACATACTAGCTCGCTCAATGATCTCAACTGCATACTTCCGTTGGGACAAGAACAACCCACCTTTCATAGCAAACTCAGAACTGAGCATTGTCATGATAGACTAGCGTAATGCATCAGAAGAGGCAGTCAAGATAATATCATCCACATATAACAGTATATAAGCCAAGGAAGAATCACAACGATATATGAATAGTGAATTATCAGACCTACTGTGAGGGAATCCAGTAGTCGAAACATAGTCTGCAAACCTCTTATACCAAGCCCGTGGGGACTGTTTAAGCCCATACAAGGACTTCTTCAACAAACAGACATGATGAGGATATTTGGGATCCCTAAACCCCAAGGGCTGATGCATATAGACTTTCTCTTTGAGATCACCATGTAAGAAAGTATTCTTCACATCTAACTAATGAATGGGTCATGCTTTCGAAAGAGCCAAGCTGAGCACAATGCGAATGGTAGCTGGATTGACCACCGGACTAAATGTCTCACCACAATCGACACCCATCTGCTGAATCTTATTATCACCTACAAGACGAGCCTTATGTCTCGCAAAAGAACCGTCAACATTGTCTTTATGAGCAAAAATCCACATAGACCGAATAATATTAACACCAGATGGATGGGAAATCAACTCTCACGTATTATTATCAATAAGAGCATTATATTCATCGATCATAGCAATTTTCCAATTTGGGTCATTTAAAGCAGACACTAGGTTACGGGGTAGAGGGGATTTAAGAACATTAGAATTTAAATTAAAATGTTTTTTTGGTTTAAAAATACCCCGTTGACTACGAGTGACCGGTCTATGATGCGAGGGAGAATTGGGCGGATTTTGGAAAACATTGGGACACGTGACGGACTGGCCAGCAAGCAGTGGGCCTGCTGGCCCAACACGGTAAGTGGCACTGGATGTAGAAACTAAAACTGGACCAATTTCAGAATTGGGCTGGGTCACTTGCCCAATTATCGAGACTGGCCCAATCACGGGGCTAGTAACTTGGTTGTGCACAGTCACTGGACCTAAAACTGGAACAATTGACAGTGACGGTACGACATGTCCAATGGGCAGTGGGCCCGCTGGAGGATTCGGGGTGCGGGACATGTCTGAGAAATGGTGGATAAGATACAAGGAGATACCATCATCTAAAAAATTATACGAACTAGACACAAGACTACTCACTTTAGCAAACGGAAATTGGGATTCATAAAAAATAACATGGCGACTAACTATGATTTTATTATATGATAAATTAAAGCATTTGTAACCACGATGATTAGACGGATAACCAAAAACACACAACGAGTAGAACGGGCCTGAAGTTTGTTAATTGTGGTGGACGGAAACAACGGATAACATAAGCACCAAAGACCCTAAGATGGGAATACGAAAGAGTCTTATTATATAAAATTTGAAGGGGGGGGGAGAATATGTCAAACCTTTGGTAGGAAGAATGTTAAGAATATATGTAGCCATTTGTAGAGCATGATGCCGAAAAGAGGGGGGTACAGAAGCATGAATCAATAAAGTTTGGACAATGTTACTAATGGTACGAATTTTGCATTCGACTTTCCCATTTTGTGAAGATGTATGAGGACAAGAAGAATGAAAATTGATCCCATTATTAGCACAAAACTCCCAAAATACCCCATTATCATATTCTTTTCCATTATCACATTGAATGTTTTTAATCTCCCATTCGAATTGGATTCTAATGAATGCTCTAAATTTTAAAAAAATGGAAAAAACTTGAGATTTTTTTGCTATCGGAAACATCCATAAAAAATAGAATAATCATCTAGAAATAGAACATAATAACGATGACCCAAAGAACTGAGAACAGGAGATGTCCATAAATCTCTATGAATAATATCAAATGGCATTAAAGTATAAGAATTGGAGTTTACAAACGTCAATCTAACAATTTTTCCTAAAGAACAAGATTGACAATTCTGAGTACTACGCGTACCCTTACATGAAATAAAATTATTTTTATCTAATGAAGATAAAATAGACGCTCCCGGATGACCTAGATGAGCATGCCACAAGAAAGGAGTAAGGGCTGCAAAAGTTGATGGCAAGGCTTGACTCGAGAAATCGAAACTTTGCGTGATAGGATAAAGATCTCCCCTACTATCACACCTCATGAGAGGACTCCCCATCTTGAAATCCTTCATAGAAAACCCAAACGGATCAAATTCAACAGAAACAGAACTATCAGTGGTGAATTTATGGACATACACCAAATTTTTAATCAATTTAGGGGCATGAATGGTATTTTTCAAGATAAGAAGTGAATGGGGGGAGGGGAGATAAAGTTTTATGACCATAACCACGAATTAGAATTGAATTACCATTACCAACAATTATGCCAGGAGGGTTGTTCAAATTAGAATAAGACAAGAGAGTACCTTGATCCGATGTCATGTGGGTAGTGACTCCGGTGTCCATATACCAATTCGTGTTCAGTGGGGTTAAATCAAGTGTGTGCATAGCAACTTCAATGTCGATCGAGGTGGGGCCTGCTGCGTGATGGGCCTGCAGAGGACGGGGCCCAAGAATACATGTATGATGCCCTGGTCCAGTACTGTGTTGGGAGCCACTAGCCCAGTTGGTATTGGGCCGATAGGGCTATTGTGAAGCCCACTGGCCAGTGGCTGGAACGCTGGAGAAATATGGGCCTTTGGGCCACTAGCCCAAGCCCACAGCCAAGGAGCCCAAGGCTGGGACCAGTGGGTCGGTAGTCCACTGTAGCCAGGATGGGGCCCACCTCCACTGTTTCGGCCACCGTTACCACTGCCAGAACCGCCGTGTTTGCCCCCGCAATTTTTGCCATTATTTTTACCACCCCCTTGAGACCGGTTTGGGGACGAATTGTCACCAAAATTCTGAGAAGGAGTGGAGGACGTCATCATGACCACAGGACTAGCACTAGTAGCCGCCTTTTTAGCCAAGCCGGCTTCTTCCAAAGAAAGCATGGAGCGGGCTTGATAGAACTTTATGAGAGGATTACTTTGACGAAGGAGAGTACCAACACCACTATAGGCCTCAGAGAGGCCATCAACCATCTGGATAACAAGACGATCGTCGCTAATAGGCGCACCAACGTTGTGGAGTTAGTTCACCAATTCTTTCAACCTTTTGCAATACGCTAAAACGTTTGGGAAAATTTTAATATGAACGTGGGAAAATTCCTGCTCAAGTGTAACATCTCTGGAATTGAGATTATCTTGGAATATGTCACGCAGCCTATCCCAAGCAGCCATCTCCGTAGCGTCCGACTCAATAATCGTCTACAAGAGGTCGGTAGAGATAGTGGAGTAAATCCACTGAAGGACAGTGGCATCAAGAGTCGTCCACAACTTAGTATCATCCTCGCGTTTAGGCACCTTTGTGTCCTCAGGAGCTGCGGGGATTATGTGATGGATGACTTGATGCGACGTGCGTGAATTTTGAACAGTTCGGCCCACGTCGCATATTGTACGTTTTCTATTTCAAGAATAAGAGGGATGTGATTCTTGATATTAGAAACAACAAGGGCAGGGTGAAACGTGTTCTTGGAGGTAGACATAACGAAAGAATAATAGGTGATTGAGGAATTGGGAAGAAAGAATTTTGGGGATCAAAAATTCTGCACGGAAATCGAGGAAGAAAGCTCGGAACCGACAGCAATTTTGGGGAGAAAAATTCTCACCTAGACTTCTGATACCATGAAAGAAATAATCCCTTGATTATTTTCATTAATGAAAGAGTATATATACCATTTACAATTTTCATAATAGGAAAATCCTATTCCTAGTCTACTTCCAAAACCTTATTCTACTTGTACAATAATTATACAATTATGATAAGTGTACAATTCTAATTATATATAAAATTGTCCTAAAATCAATGCGCCAAACCGTGATATTTATCAACTTTTACTCTGTCTAGCAGCAAAGTTATTATTTTGCTTCTCAATATTTGTTTTTGGTAAATAATGAGGTGGCAATATGCTTTAGGTAGAGGAAATAAAGGTCGAGTTTTTGGTCAGTTGAGTTTAGTTTTAGTGGATTTTGGATTAGGTACGATGTGTTTGCACTTCAAAATACAATAAATTCGTTGATTTATAATCCCAGGCTGACCATTTGATTGAAAATATGAAGCAAGAAAAAAAAAACTAATGGAGTAGGTCAAAGTATAGAGGACTTATGATCTGAATCTTTTCCTTTTCCGTGTATTATAGACTTATGTACACTGAAGTTTGTTTGCCTTGTTGCTGTAATAAATCAGTTTACCTAGGTACACTACCATGTTCAAAATTTATTTAACATATTTAAACGGTTAGCGTAAAGTATAATGTGACATAGAATATTACATGTATCACTAATTCCAGATATTACGGTCAGTTACCTATCGTTATCATTTAAATAACTTAATAGCGTAAATACTTATTTATAATATCAGTGCATAAAAGTTAAACTCACTCCAAATTAACTTAAATTTTTGCCTCAATATGCTTAACTGCAGCCTATTCTTATAATTTCAATATCTTGAACCATGTTATAAAATAATAAAATAAGAACAAGAATATTGTGGAGGAAAGGGAGAAAAGAGGAGAATTCTTTATTTCTCTTGAGGGATGTAAATACAATGAAAACATCTCTATTTATAATAGAAAACTGACTTGGTCCCAAAGTGTAACACCTCGTACCTCCAAACTAAGTCATGATCATGAATCAGGAGTTTAGGAAATTAAGACGGGGAGTTAAAGTTGAAAAACCAGTTTCAGTTCTGCAATTCCAGTTTTACGTCCAAGACATACAGACTGTAAAACATGTTACGGACCGTAGATATTGACTGTATAAATCACCGTCGAATTGATGATGTACGATAGGATTATATGGACCGTATAAAAATATACAGACCGTTCTTTTTTACCGTAAAGTTTTCTCCATATTTTGGCAGTCACTGGTTAGTTGTATTTGGGTGATAGTCATTTTTGACGGACTGCACAAAATTGTACGGCTCGTACCCCTCATCGTACAGAAATTATATAGATCATACCCGGACCGTAAAAAGAGTTACAAACCGTACAATATGGTTGTAAAACCTCCGATTGACTGAACAATATAAACCCTAGAACGAAGTTCTCTTCTCTCATCATCCTCATAACTCAAGGTAAGCTTTTTTCATGAATTTCCACACAATTCTAATCATGTATACTCAATTCCTAAGTGAAATTCATTGTTTCTAACCTAGGATTTTCAAGAAAACCCAACTCAAGGAATTAAAGTTCAAGCTTTGGGTTTCTTCTCCAAAGGTCAGATTTTTAATACACGTATTGGAGCAAATAAGGTATGTAGAGCTTCTATCCATGTGTGGGAACATCATTATTCTTTCCCACGCTACACGTAATCCATGAAACACGAATAAAGTTTGTTCAAGTTCATTATTGTCACATCTAAAATCAGGAAACGCACATGCACCTACCCTTTTCCCACCTGGTAGGCAAATTCGTCCCTTAATCACAACATAATCAATAATAAAGTAAACTCAAACCATTGATAATAATAACAGGTCTATGGTAAAATAAGAGAGAGTGTAGAATCATACATAATCTGGTGTAAGGCGTACAAGAGCCTCTACTGCATAATGAGAGTTTGAATATAAATACAAGACAAAATAATACGATACTGTCTCAGAATGACAATAAGACAAGTAAGTGATAATAGAGTCATCCGGGCTGCGGATCCACTCAAGTGCTCACCATGGATGCTCGATAGCTATGCCTCGAGAATCAGTCTCGAGGGGAGGAAGTGGAACCTGTCATGAACTCTGCACTCATAAAAGAATGCACCAAGGTAGTATCGGTACAAACACTATGTACCGATAAATATCATAGGTTGACAACAGTTAGATAACATGTATAAAGAAATAGACTGAAAGATAGGTATGCTCACAATAAAATATAAATACTACACAGTCCATGAATAGCATTACAGGTTCAATACCAAGGCTGAATCCAATATATATGAATATGAGAATATGAATGCATACACAAACGCTCCGAGCGAAATATCTCTACGTTCCGGTAGTCATGACCCGTGAGGGACCCGCGAAGTCCATGTACCAACAACCCGATCCAATATAAGTATATGATGCGGAACGCGCAACTCAATCCAAAATAAGTATATGTTGCGGAATGCGCAACCCGATCCAATATATATGTTGCGGCGCGCAACCCGATCCAAATGCATGATCATGTATGCATGAATAATATCAAATGCCAAGAGAATATATCAAGAAAACTGTGCCACACATGGACATATAATCATCATCTCAGGAGTGAATCAATCCTCCCTCTACATACGGTTAAGTCTAGTATCATGTACCTGGCTACGAGCGACAAGATCAATAAGGCAGCAACCACAATCAATCAACAATACCAACCTAATTATTTCATCCCAACTTCATACCCGAAGGTGTACATGCTTTCTCCAACAATTACTAACCATACATATGCTTCGCTAACGGGAGTCTAATCAAGAAGGTAAATCGTAACCTACATGGATGCCAAACGGGAGCCACAAATGATCACATCGGAGCCTTGCCTCTCTTTGGGTCTCAATTATACTCGTAGTTTAGTCATTATTGAAATCTAAGTTAGAAACGGAAACTAACAATACCCATATTACTAGACTATTCTTTGAATCCAAACTAACTATGGAAAAAGGGGAGAAACGAGCCTACAAGGGTAAAATGGCAATTTGAGAGTGAAATCGGTAATCCAACATTCTAAAAGTTCAAATATACTCACCAACTACTAAATTAGTCCAATAATAGGCTAATTTTATCATCCAATTTAAAACCCCTAAATTAGGCATAAACCCTAGATTTTCCAAGTTCAATTTCTCAATAAAAATGGAAGATTCAAGCCTACTCATTATCAATTAATGAAATCCATGCTTAAATTAGTCAAACCCAATAATTAATCTCATAGTTAACGCTTAAGAATCAATTAACACCATGTAAGTAGAACTCATCATTTTTAACTAGATTTTCTAGGTTTTTCCACTATAGATTCAACTTAAAAAAGGTACATAAAAGGGAAACAAGGTTAGAGAGACTTACCCAAAGAAGAATCCACATAGAATCACTTCAAATCACCCTAGAGATGCCTTGGAGGAATAATTTGGGAATGGGAAATGAAGGGTCTAATTATACACTTAAAAGGTTTATGGTTTCTTGTTGTCCGCTACAGCGGTCATTGGTCCATTGTAGTGGGGTATGCGCCAGTAGCCACTCTCCTACACTCACAACTCCCCACGAGACCCCAACACTCCACTGTAGAGGCTCACTGCCCATTACGGCGACCCTCACACAACATATCTGTAATCCATGAACGCATGTTGTGAACTCCATGAGTTCTTAAACATCAAGTCATGAATCATTGTCATTCAATCCATGCAAATTATACATGTTTGCCATGATTTATACAAGTTATATTATATATCTATTCACATGCTAAATTACAATTACAAACTATGTTTTACAAGTTGTTTTCATGAAATTCATTAGCCTACAAGCCAATTATATTCATGTTCATGTTCTGGGAGTTGCACAGATTATTGAGAATGCTCATACAGCCTGAAACTACGTTTGTCGACATAGGATAATAATTGATTCGCCCAGTTAGGACGATACCTTCATGTTACCCATTGCAGGTCATTGGATCCATTCATGTCATGTTCATGTCTCGTACTCCAGAAAGGTACGAGATGGCTTAGTTGATTGGATAGAGGTCGGACGCCATGTTCACACATGGTGGTTACATGTCGGTTTTGTTAATGCTCTCCCACAGATATACATATTTTATACATGTTACTATATTCATGTCAGATCGTGTTCATGCTCATTGTTCAATTTCAGTTACATGTTCCTATTATTTCATGTGTCTGCTTATTCATTCAGTTGTTTTACATATAGTACAATTCAAATGTACTTACGTCCCTTTTGTTCGGGGCCTGCACTTCACATTGCAGGTACTGAGTTCAGGATGAAGGATATCCTCAATGGAAGTAAGGAAAACAAGTTCACAAGTAACATTCCAAGTTCATTGTCTCCTCCCCACCCACCCAACACCCCCTACCCCAACCTGTTGACCATCCCACCCCCGCCACCCCTTAACCTCCACTCCCCGCCCAATTTTATCCCACTAGTGTTTTGCTAGATTGCATATAAATACTTTTGTAATAATGTTTTCTTGCTTACTTATCAAACACTAGAAAATAAGAAGAAACCCGCTTATTTTCCAAGAAAATATTTTTTAGGAAAACATTTTCCTTCATACCAAACACACCCTCCGTAAAAGCTTTCATACTTGGTGAAATTTCTTCAGCAGACATTTCTTATTGCTGCAGGGCTTTGGTTAAATGGTAAAAAAAGTACAACTAGTGATGTGTGGTAGGTCCAGGATCTAATTCGAACCCTGCAGCTAGCTAGAGGGATAGGCTTATACTCCCCAAGCATGGAACTTTTGCGCCAACTAGGGACAGGTGAAAATGTCTCTAGGAGATGGCTCAACTAATTAAAAGCAGATAGTTCGTTCGAAAAACGTTCTGCACCAGGATACTAGAAATCTGAAAATGAGGTCCATAAATAGAGGCTTCGTGTGTAATCTACTCATCAAATTGAAGATGTTACCTCTATCCACTGGCCAGATACAACAATTAGTAAGCCTCAATCCCAAACTAGCTAGGTATTAACCAATTAGAAAGCGAAACTCGTCCTTAATTTCATACTAGCTGAGCTAACTTACCACTTTCCTGAAGTCTGTTTTCTTTCATCAATTAGTGCCCTACCTTATCACTTGACTAGTAAGGTAAATCCCTTTACTAAACTAAAATAATAGAATAGATAGCCAATGTTCTATCGAAAACAGTTTCTCTAAGTCCATGAGGTAGGGGTACGGTTTGCGTACACACTATCCTCTCCAGATCCCACTTGTGGAATTACACAAGGTGTGTTGTTCTTGTTGTTGTTATAGGCTTTTTCTTAAGCTGGATGCTTGGAGAAAATGTTACACTCTATGGACTAATTATAATTCTTGTCAGTGAGCCATCTGTGATATCACAATGAAATCTTACTCTTCAGCACGAAAGGGTTTATTTTATAGTTCATTAGCATCATTACAATGGGTGTAGCTTTAAAATTAGCTTCTCCGATTAAATGTGTCTTACAGTTTAGGAAAAGATAGCTAAGAGGAGTTAATCAAATATAGTTAACAGTACACTAGAGAAAAACAAAACATAAGCATACACAAAAATCAAAAGGTTACATGAACAAACTTACCGGAGATTTAAAAAAAAAATGGAATGAAGGGTACAGATTATTACCGGAGATTTATCGACCCATCATAAATCAGCAGCTCAAATGAACCTATTATAATGTTCAAATTTGATCCACGAAAATGTTCAATCTTAACGATTAGAGTTCCACTCTAGATTAAGATTTTTGTTTATAAATAACTAATTAAAAAATCCTTTATTATTTCGGAACATTAAAAATATACCAGCGCACCCCAACCACCCACCACACTATCCATCCACCCTACCCCTCCCCTACACCAACCTCCACCCCAAGCACTGAACCACCCTCACATCTCTGGCCCCTACCTTGCCTACTCCACCCACCCCTACCCCGCCCTACCCTATTCTCAAATTTCTATTTTATATATATTTTTTTACTTTTATAGACAATTTATGAAAAATATGAAATTTTTTCTTACCCTCCGCCCTACCCACACCTACCCCCTCCACCCCACCCCATTGCCCTACCCCTATCCTCAAATTTCTATTTCATATTTTTTTTACTTTTATAAAAAATATGAAGTTTTTCTTACCCCTACCGCCCTAACCCCACCTACCCCCTCAACCCCCCCCCCACCCTCAAATTTCTATTTTATATTTTTTGTTGCTTTTATTAAAAAAAATTATTAAAAATATAAATTTTTTTCTTACCTCCCCCTCCACCCCCATCCTCAAATTTCTATTTCATATTCTTTTTTCTTTTATAAAAAAAATTATAAGAAATATGAAATGTTTTCTTACCTCCTACCCCCTCCACCCCATGCCCTATCCCATCCTCAAATTTCTATTTCATGTTTTTTTACTTTACCAAAAAATATTAAAAATATGAAATTTTTTCTTACCGCCCAACCACCCTGCCCTCCCACACCACCCCCGAAGTTTTTATTTTATATTTATTTTACTTATATATAAAATTTTATTAAAAATAAGAAAATTTTCGTACCCCATCACCAAACCCCCTCCCCCACTCCCCCGCCCTCCCACCCCACCCCAATTTTTTTATTTTATATATTTATTTTACTTTTATAAACTTTTTATAAAAAATGAGAAAAATTTGCTTACTCCATCCCCACCCCCCACCCGAAGTTTTTACTTTATATATTTATTTTACTTATACAAATTTTTTATAAAAAATGAGAAACTTTTCTTACCCCCACTACCCCTTGTCCTCCCACACATTATTTTATATATATATATTTATTTATTTATTTTTTTGTAAAAAATGAAAAAATTATTTAAAATATTATTCTTATTTTAAAAATTAAGATATGAAAAAATCAAATATCATACAAAATAAAATAATATCATAGAAAGTAAGTTTAAAATTTGTAAAAGTAATGGGTCAAGTTGGGTTATGACGATTTAGCCCATCTTAGCCCATGTAAGCTTTGGGTGGGTTGGACATTGACTCACTTATGATTTAGCCCATATTGACCCACCCAACTTCAGCCCAAACGACTCATCTGCCACCCCTAGCTACAGCCAATAAGAGATGAGGGTTTGTGTTTTCTGGTTGTCATGGGCCGTGAAAGATGGGTATTCATTTTCAGGAAAATCATGCGAGAAAGGGGCAAGGCTCTGTCTTAGGTTCAATTCCCAAAGCTCCTATGTGGCGAAAAAGACTCCTTAGCCCTGTCCTATCATCTGTATAATGGAGTTCGTCATTTATTGATAGATTTTTTGGGATTTTGCTTTCTTAGATTTTTCTGATAGCCGGGACCCGATGTTGATTTCCGATTGAAATGTCACCCTTCTTTCTTCGCCTCTTTCCTCTTCTCCGAGAGAGAGCTAACAAAGCATTTAAATGGGCTTCCCTCGCCCTTCTCAAAGAAGTATCCACTTATTGGTACAACAGTGTATCCTATTTTTTTTGGCATACTTGAGTTCCTTGCTACTTTTTAAATAAGTATTTAAAAAGTTATCATTCTTTTTAAAAAATTACACATATACAATTTATTTTGAATTTTAACCTTCTTATTACATATTGTACAACTTTTTAATATCCCTTAAATATCTCTATCAAATGCATTAAAATGAAAAAATTGACTTTATTAAAAATTTAATTACTTATGAAATCCCATAAATTAGGACTCTTAATTAATAACTGACACCCCATCCCATAAAATTTGGCTTCCTTTCTTCCATCACATATTGTTATTCTTCAATTTTTTCTTTCTCTTCCATAAAATAGGAAAATTAACTCAATGCAAATTTAAATTTGTATAATTTATATACTATACAGTATATACCTCATATATGAATATTGTATTGTATTTCTTCAATATATCTAATATATGAATACAATAATGTACGTCTCAAATATGAAAATGTATATAGTGTTAAAAGGGGAAAAAATGAAAAAATAAAAAAGATAGTCCTAACTACTCTAAAAAAATCTGCAAGAAAAAAAAATTTGATTACTAAAGATTTCAGACCATCTGAAGAAAAAATAAATTAAAAAGTCCTAAATTAGAGACATCACCAGTACACAGTTCAGAAGAAGAAGGTGATAGACTATTCAACGATGCACAAGACCCAAACGATGATGACTCACGAATGAGTTTTGACTCAGTCGCTCTACATAATCTAGACACATGAGTAGCGATTGAAGACAACAATAATAAGACAAACACAGTGATGGAGCACAGGCACATGGCAAACCATGTTTGAAAAAATAAAATGAGACACAATCACGGTGTTCCTTGAAAAAGAAGACCCCATGTGATGATACAAGACAACTGACGTTACAAAATAAATATTTAAAAGACATCAATATAAAGGATAAAGACTACCTTATCTTCAAAAAAGACTACTTAAGAAATTCACGAAGGGTGAACATTGGAAATTGTTCGTAGAAAGTTGTAATATTGAAAAACGTTGAAAGATATAATATTTTAAGTTGTAGTTGATTCGAAGATATAATATTGTAGTATTAGAAAATATTATATTTTAATAGGAAGCTGTAGTAGTTATAAAAAATACAGACATTGAAAACTGTATTTCTTCGGATAAAAAGACTACTGCCAAAGAGGAAAATTTGAGGTAAAGTCCGTATTTGAAGTCGGAGGAAGGCCTATAAATACCGCAAACTCACAACAAGAGAAGACACACTAAAGAAAAAAGCAAGAACACTGCAAGCAAAAAAGTCTTTCAATTTTCTACTTTGCCTTAGAACAAATAAACCCATGTTTGTAAAAATCTTTTCCACTTCCTACTCTACTCTGTAAAATAAATAAACATGTATCTCCAGTGTTCTAAGTACTTTACTTTTCGGTTGTTAATCTTTCGGGTACTCCGAAAGGAAAACCTCTCTCTTATAATCATGTAAGTTTGTTGTTTTTAATTTATAAATTTTGTTGTTTAAATTTCAATGCATGTTAATACACATATAATTAAATTTTAAATCACTCTAAGTATATGATTAGCTTTCTAATTTCTTAACAACTACTATGGATTAACCTGTAAATTCCTAGGAGATACCGGTTAAGTTAAACCCAATTCATTGCCTAGAAAGCGTTATAATGGGTAATCAATTTAACTGATGATCAGGGTGTGATTAAAGAAGAAAGTGTTAAGAAAAGATTAACGATGTTAATCTTTAACAGGTTGGAAAGAAGATATGAACATAGTGGATAAAAATAAAAATAAAAAAACTGAAAATTACAAAAATAAAAATAATATATATATATAGTTATTTTTAGGGGTGAAAAATAGATAATAGTCTTATAATAAAAACACTACATGATATGGCTACAGAGAGGGAAAGTACTGAGTAGGATTTTACAACATAATTTTAAATCGATCAAAAATTATTGAAACAACACTCTCCCCTTTTGGTATCGGAGCCCTCCCGATCTTTAGCAGTTTATATATATACTTGTTCAAAAAATTGTAGTATAATATATATAATACGAACAATAATATACTTGTTTATGGTTTAGAATGCTAGTGGAGTATGTTACAGATTTTTAGAAAAGTAATTAATGTGCTTTGATATATATTTAATTTCATTATCACTAATATATATATATATATTATGTAATATAGTTAAGAGTTGTAGATTATTAAAATATTTGATTCATCTGCTAGTATTTATGTAATTTTCCCTTGATTTTGTTGCTCTTTGATTTCTTTTTTGGAAAAAAATCACTTACATCCTAATTTTACTTTAAAAATTAAATTTTAGTGTGACGTTCAACAATAGATGTTCTCCCTTTTTATCTTAATTGAGTTATTTAAATATTTATTTTACCCTTGAAATTATTAATTTTTATCTCTTTTTTCTTATTAGTTTAATTTTATCCTTAATGGATACCGTTATTTAATTTATACTAGTTTTTAGAAAACTTATACGCTTATCCACTCCGGAACAACTTCAGATATGCGGTGTCTGAAGTTAAGCTTGAAAAATCCAAGCTTCAGACAAAATGTCTAAAGTTTCACGTTGTTGAAGTTCAGACATTTCTACCTGAAGTTCAAGAAAAATGACTAAAATTCATACCAAAGTACCTAGCTTCAGGCAGAAAATGGCTGAAGTTCAGATAAAAATTAATTGAATTCAGCCACATATCGATGAAGGTCAGACAATAATGTTTGAACTTCAATCATATATGTTTGAAGTTCAGAAAAAATTGATTGAACTTTAGCCATGTGTGTCTGAACTTCAACCACATGTAACATCAGATATTGCATGTCTGAAGTTGTTTCGAAGTGGATAAACTTGCAAGTTTTAACGCACCATGAATATGGCTTAAATGATGAATCCAAAATCGTGTATCTGTGCACTTCAGCCTAATTTATTGAGGTTAGATCAAATATCGCAAACTAATTGAAATTTATTTAAATACGAATTTAACTTGTATATATTGATATCGTTAAAGAGGTAGGTTAACCTATTGTTATATGTCATTTACCTTATGTTTAGATTACCAAATCATATACTTAATAAATACAAACAATACTGGTAGTAAATGACTTGTAGGTATAAAAAGAGTTATTATCAAATAAATTTTCCGAGATTACCCTTAAGCTGAACTTCTAGTGTAAAGTAAAATGAATTTCCTAAACATAGACAAGTAATGATGCATCATAATTTACTTTGATAGTGTAGTTGTTTGTTCCTTTGGAAAGAACAAAACCACGTCGAAAATGGACATAAATTTATAAGAAAGATAATTGTTAAATGTAAGAGTTCATAACTACATGTACTAGGGTTATGGTCCCATAAACAACTCATTCTATAAAGATATGTGTGGTATTCCTGTTTGATGTCAACACTAAAATATATTCTTGTCTCACATTGGAAGATCTATTGACTAGGAACATGGGCAGAGGTAAATAGTATAATCAGTATGTTTCGAGATGGATATGATCTATTTTATAAATTGTATATGGTAAAATTCGTATTGAACAGTTGGGAGAATTACGTCATGACATGTGGTAAGTAGTGATGAGTCTGATCTAACTGAGCTTTTAGTGCTACCGGTTGAGCAAAAGTGGCACCGGAGGCATTGGAAGGTCGCAAGGTACCGGAAATTGAAAAGATCAGGTGAACAGTTTGAATCCCAATGGGCAGCCATTACTTGTCCGATTTCACACCTTCCAAAGGTCCATTAATGACATTTATGAAGACAGTAATTGTCCAATTATTACAGCATTCATTGTATTAATAAGGCATAAATCGTGCAACGTTTATCCGTCAGCTCAAGTATAAATAAGACTCATTATCCCATTGTAAATCATCATATGAAAGTTATTACAATACAACTTTTTGATATCATTCTTTGTATTAATATTTGTGCTTTCATACTAGCAAAATACCCTATTCAGAAGCCTTAACAGGAAGCTTCTAGCAGCCTCAACCTAATTATCTCTTAATCTCATCTTGTTATTACTTATTTACGTTATTCATCATCTATTATCTTTGCTTAGTCAGTCACTTGAGACCTACGTGTCCTTGACCACGTTTATAAATTCAACTGTACCATTTTATGGATAAACGGTTTGGCGCCCTACCGTGGGGCCTAGGCAGTAATGGTGTCACAAGTGACCCCTTCTTCACTAATCAAATCTAATTTTTTTCTTTAAGTATTGTTTTTGTTTAAGCAAACAGATGACAGGAATAGAAGAACTCGAAGGCTGCCGCAACACCGGGGATAATACTGACAACGTCCTAATCAGACTAGATGGCCTTCCTATAGCAGACCAGGTACCAGAAGATCCGATGGCTGCAGACGGAGCCACCTCTGAAGGTGGACAGTTGGATAGCCTAAAGCATTTCTTCTAAGAGTTCGTGTCCAACAATACTGGCAGCACTCCAGTGACCGCAACAACGCCATCGGCAAATGCCCCAAGTGTTGTAAGGAACTATCAGAATAGGCCAAGACATGATGACGCCTCAAAAAGTGAAATTGTTCCTGAATATCCATTTTAGGAGCAGATTTTGAAATTCATGAATGATATAACAAAAAAAGTGGATACCAACGCAAAGGAGGCAGAGAAAAATGTCAAGGAGTTTCGGCATCAGTTAAATCAAATATGGGGGGCCCTCATGTGATCGAAGGACCGGACGCGAAGAGATACATTCATTTGACATATAAGCCAGAGGCTTGTACCTGATCTCATTCCCAAGAGGTTTAAAATGACGTTTATATCCAAATATGACGGAACTACGGATCCGCAAGAACACATAACAGCATTTACTACAGCCGTCAAAGGGAACGATCTGAAATAGCATAAAATAGAGTTGGTTCTAATAAAAGTGTTTGTTGAAATGCTCGCTAAGGAAGCCTTGACATGGTATTCACTTCTCCCTTAGCACTAAATTGGATCGTTTGCCATGCTAGCCGACATATTCATAAAACCCATGCGGGGGCACGGAAAGTGAAGACAAGAAAGGCGGATATCTTCCGCATTGCACATGGAGAGACTAAACTCCTTAGGGACTTTGTTACACGATTCCAAAAGAAATGAATGCTGCTACTCCCAGTCCTAGATGAATGGGATGCCGAGGCTTTCACAAAAGGTTTGAACGAGTTCGGATGCCTGACAGAAACTCAAAGAGAATCTCCTAGAATTCCAAGATACCACATGGGAAGACGTGCACAACCAGTATGATTCAATGATTTGAATAAAAGATGACTTGCTCGGGACTCAAGACGGAATCATTTTTTAAAAATTAGACAAAGGATCCGGGTCAGACCGTAACTCCTCAAAAAGTTATTTCTAACCTTATCCCGTTACCGGGAAACAAGGGGGCGGATAGAGTTTTCATTCCTTTGAAAAGATAAATAACAAGGGAGGCCTTGGAAGAAATGATCAAGGACTGGTGAGTTACGACAAAGTAAATTCATCTAGCTCCTCTACATAAATACCCAAAATTATCCTAATATAACTTCGACATCAACGAAGATCAGATGGTAGAGGTACTAAGAACTCATCCGACATCTTAATCTCCAAAAATATTATGATCCGATCCAAATTCTAGAGATCAATCTGTTTTATATGATTTCATGGCACTCATAGACACAAAATCGCGGATTGTAGATACCTACGGGAAGAGGTGGCATAAATGTTAAGCAGAGGCCCCCTATGAGAATATATAAGCGAAAGAGCTCGCAACAACTATGAGTGGGGACCTCCCATTGAAGGCAAACCTAACCCAAATGCTCCACCACATGTGATAAATATGATCTTCAGTGAGTCTATGATCATCGTTACATCCTTCACTGCAGCTAAGAATTTTGGTTACTCGAAAGAAAAGATTACGGGAAGTACCAGATGAAAACACTATTGTATTTACTGATAAAGACGCTTCTGGAGTCATTTTCTCCCCATAATGACACTTTGGTCACTACAGTACCTATTGATTGCTTCCAGGTAAAGAGAATTTTGATCGACCATGGAAGCTCTGCTAACATTATTCGGCTAAAGGTCGTAGAAGAAATGAAGATGGTAGACAAAATTGTTCCGGCCACCAGAACACTCTCGGGTTTCAATATGTCTGGTGAAACCATGAAGAGTGAGATTGACTTGTCGGTGGATGCTAAGGGAGTCATAAAGGTAACTAAGTTTTATGTCATCGATGGTGACATGAGGTATAATGCTATATGTGGGAGGCCTTGGATTCAGGACATGAAGGTGGTCCCATCGACGTTGCATCTGCTGGTGAAACTCCTGACGCCTGAAGGAGTCCAATAAATTAAGAGGGGACAACTCGCTGCCAGATAGATGTATTCCATAGTGGAACCAGAAGTAGTGGAGGACCTAAAATAGTAATTAAATGAAGCAGAGCCCGTGTCAGAAGATGTGTATCAAGTTCCGCCAGCAGAAATAAAACCAACACACCCGGAAGAAGAGTTTTTAGATCGATATCAGGTACCGAACGAGTTAGACACTACCAAATCTATAACTGAAGAGCTTAAGCAGATAACACTACAAGAGGAAACCTCTGATAGGAAGGTATACCTAGGCATGAGGCTAACCCCGGAGCTCATGAATTTAATTCTAAATTATCTTACAACTAACAATGATTGTTTTGCTTGGTCACATAAATATATGACAGGCATCCCTCCAGAAGTTGCAACTCATAAGTTCAGCCTGGATTTTAGTTTCCCTCTTGTACGGCAGAAGAAGTGGCCCATAGCCGAAGTCCGCAACAGGTTTGTTAAAGAAGAGGTAACTAGGCTGCTTAATATAGGGTCAATCCTGGAGGCAAAGTATCCGGATTGGTTAGCAAATGTAGTCGTAGTACCTAAGAAGGAAAATAAATTTAGAATGTGCATTGACTATAAGGATTTAAATAAAGCATGCCTGAAAGACTCATTTCCACTGCTGAACATAGATCAAATGATCGATGCTACAGCCGGATACGAGATAATGAGTTTTCTTAATGCGTATTCTGAGTATAACTAAATAAGAATGCACACGGAAGATCGAGAAAAAACTTCCCTTTTGACCAATTTTGGCACTTACTGTTATAGTATTATGCCTTTTGGATTAAAAAACACTGGGGCTACTTACCAAAAATTAGTAAATAAGATGTTCGAAAAAAAGAAAGAAAAAACTATGGAGGTATATATAGATGATGTGCTTGTCAAGAGTCTTTGCGCATAAGACCATTTGAGCCATTTAAAGGAAACGTTTGAGGTGCTGAGAAGATTCAACATGAAGCTTAACCCTGAGAAATGTGCCTTCGGGGTAGGCTTCGGAAAATTCTTAGGGTTTTTGGTTTCTCAAAGAAGAATCTAGATAAATCCTGACAAGGTAAAAGCCATCAAAGATATTTTGGATATGCTAGAAGACGTAAGGGCAGTGCAACGGTTGACTGGGTGAATTGCAGATCTCAACAGGTTTATCCCCCTATCATCAGAAAAATGTCATAGGTTCTTTTCACTTATAAAAAAGAAGAATGAATTCGTATAGACCCCGAATATCAGCAAACCCTGTGAGACCTGAAAACTTACTTATCAAGTCCTCTGCTCATGTCGAAGCCTAAGGACAGGGAATAACTCCTTATATATCTTGCGGTCTCGAAGGTAGCGGTAAGCATAATTCTAGTACAGGAAGAAAAAAGTAAGTAATTCCCTATTTATTATGTAAGTAGAGTAATGTCAGGGGCAGAAACTTGGTACCCATTACTCAAAAGATTGGCTTTCTCCTTAGTTATGTCGTTGTGTAAGCTTCGGTCGTATTTCTAGTGTTACCCGATAGCTGTAGTAACCACATTTCCACTTGGAATGTGTTACATAAGCCCGAACCTTTAGGGTGATTAGCTAAATGGGCGGTGGAATTAAGTGAATTCGATATTGAGTATAAAACCCAAACTATGATCAAGTCACAAGTCCTCGCGGATTTTGTGGCTGATTTCAGTCCGGGAGTAACCCCTCAGGCGAAAAGGGAAGCCATTTTGGTCTCGAGGACTGCCTCTGTTTTTAGATGCCTCACACTGATAGAGCATCCAATGTTAAGGGGATCGGTTAGGGAATAGTGTTGCATACTCCCATCGGAGAAGTCTTAAGGTAGGCAATTCATAGTTCTCCTTTGACTAACAATGAAGCAGAGTATGAGGCTCTGATTGTAGGTTTGGAATTAGCCCGAGGCTTATGGTCTCAAATAATTGAAGTCAAATGTGACTCGTACCAAGTTCATGAAGTGTTCGAAGCCAAGGAGGAACGTATGTTAAGGTACCTCGAGAAGATTCTGAAGATGCTTTCCGGGTTCCAATAGTAGACGGTGGTGCATATACCTTGAGAGGAAAATGTAGAGGCAGATGCACTTACGAACTTGGGCTCTAGCACTAAAGCAGAAGGCCCTAAAGCCGAGTCAATTTTTCAGCATCCAGAGCTTTGAGGACTAAAGTCGCTCAGTAGTGTGTTGTCGATGAAAAACTTTACTGACGGTGCTATTATGGTCCTTTGGCTCGATGCGTACGCCCCAAAGAAGCCGACTACATGATGAGGGAAGTGCATGAAGGAATATATGTAAACCATTCTAGAGCAGAATCTTTGATGAGAAAACTCATGAGAGTCTGATATTACTAGCCTCGGATCGAGGAAGATACAAAGACATTCGTGAAAAAGTGTGACAAATGTCATTGTAATGCACATCTTCTACACCAACCAGGAGAGGAATTATATCCAGTTGTGTCTCCATGGCCATTCATTAAATGAGGGATGGATATAGTCAGACCTTTTCCTGCAACCCTGGGATAGGTATCTCAAATTATATTTAAAGTTGATTATATCTCTAAATGAGTTGATGATGCAGCCTATACAAAGCTCCAGGAGAAGGAGGTCATCGACTTTATCTGACAACATATCATTTGTCGTTTTGGCATCCCGAAGGAGATAGCTTGTGACAACGACCGAAATTTTATAGGGGCCAAAGTTACAAAATTCCTGGATGACTTGAACATCAAACGCATCACCTTCACTCCCTATCATCCCAGTGCAAATGGTCAAGTGGAGTCAACAAATAAGACTATAATCTAGAACTTGAAGAAAAAGCTGGAAGCAACAAAAGAAAAATGGCCTTCTATGTTACCGGAAATACTATGGGCATACAGGACCACGACAAAGACGAGTACCGGAGAAACTCCATTTTTCTTGATTTATGGTGCAGAATCATTGATCCAGGTAAAAATTGTAACTCCAAGCTTGGGGTACCTCCGGGCAGAGGAACAAGCTAATTCAGAATCAATGTCGGTACATTTAGACTTGCTCGAAGAATGTCGAGATCTCGCGAACGTCCGGATGGTGGTGTAGAATCAACGAATGGAGCGATACTATAACTGGCGCACAAATCTCTGATACTTCAAATTCGGGGACTTGGTTCTCTGGAGGGCGACTCAGAGCATGCGAGAATCTAATGTAGGGAAACTAGGTCCGAATTGGAAAGGATCATATATGGTCACCGAGATCGCCGACAAAGGATCTTGCCAATTTACAGATCAAGAAGAATATAAACTTCCTAGAAATTGGAATGTAAGTCACTTGACGAAGTATTATGTTTCACAAGGCAAACATGAGTTGCACTCTTTTTTCCTTCGTCCGATTTTTGTCCCAATTAGGTTTTTTTTGGCAAGATTTTTAATGAGGTAGCACCAATAAAAAGCATGTTAAAAAAGTTACTATAGAAGAATGTTATCCAGTATCTGGGTCTCCATAGTATGAACACCCAAACACTGGGGGGCCATATACACCCGTACCAGAAGGGTAAATTCAAATCTCCAGGGGAAAAGCACTCATCACCAGGGACTTTCCAGATCATCAATTACATAAATGTAATCAAACTGACCATACTAGATTACAGCCGAATTATTCTTACACTTGTCTTTACAATTATGAGTTAAAGGAATCAGTAAAAAAATTCTTTTATGATTAAATAAATATTTTCCATTGAATGCATAAAACATGTGTTGTTACAAACATATCAAAATTTTTGTGCCATAATGAACGGGAGACATCCTTTTCTATAGCACCACTAAATAATCAGGGCTCTCTCTTTTAAACAACATTAACAGAAAATAAAAGGTTAAGACTCCGGTTGCTCGAAGCACCAGAGTAAGAAGTTGACCGGAACCAAATAAAAATTGGGACCAACTACAAGGCCATGAGAAGCCCGAATGAAAGATACATCTTTCAAAATAAATTCAAGTCTGATTAAAAGTCTTTAAAAGAAACTTCAAGACTTAGAATTTTTGATAAATAAGTTAATAAACTTCAAATTTTTGCTCGTCTTATTGAAATGTGGTAGAATTTCAACCACAATTTTTATTTATAAGAGGAATGTATATTAAATTCTATAAATAAAAACTTGAAATAAAAACCTTTAGCAAAAATTTCTAGAAAGAGAAATTCATTCATTGATCTACTACCGAGCAAAAACCAGTCCAGATACAAAAAGTATTGCCGGGCCCAAAAGTGACTCAGTTATATAAAAGATGCAACAAAATAAAACTCGCGCGAAAGGTTATGATACACTTGCTCCATTGTCCGTCGGGGTGTTTACCAAAAATATAGTAACCAAAAACAATAACAGTCTTAAGAAGTTGGGGCTGAAGGAGGCATCTCAGAAGCTTATGCTTTGGGGACGTTGTCTGAGGCAGGTAGCATATTTGCTTGGGAAGGAGGAATTTCAGCTTACGAAACGACTTCATCTTCTGATCCCCCTATGGATGATGCATTATCTTCATCCATGGGAAGGGGTTCATCGGGACTCTTTGCTGAAGCCAATTCCAACTACATGGCCTTGGTAATTTTACCATCAATATCGTCATTAATCCCAGCCATCACAGCTTCCAAGGATTTTCGGCGCATCATATAGCCTTTTCTGACCACGAACATAGTGTAACTATCAATGGTAGCCTGAATTTCTTCTTTCGTAGATGGAAGGACACGGGTAAGCTCAACACTAGTTGAATGGAGAAGTTTGTTGGCCTGAGTCAATTCAACAATTGTCTCCCATTGTTTTTCATTTTGAGCCATCACGGTAGATAAACGGGACCTTAATGATTTATTCTCCTCCTAAAGGCCTCGATCTCCGTTTCTTTTATCTGGAGATGCTCAGCAAAAGTATTCATATCAGCCTCAAGCTCGAACAGGCGCATCGACAAGTCAGACATAGAATTTGAAGCCTCGTTCCATTTTTTCTGCCAGTAACCGACACGGTCCTCGTGAAGGGTAACATGTTATTTGTAGGCTTCCTTCTCCTACTCCAGGTGCGTAAGTTTTCCTTCAAGCTCATTGACCTTGGCAAGTTTGGCTTCTTCCACAGATGGTGAACAACATTGTCCATGTCGGTCACTAGAAGGGCCCTCTGCTCAATCAACCATTGAAGCCCCTCATAGCAAAAGAAGTTGGTATGTACAAGGGATTCATTGTTAAAATTCAAAAATGAAATCTAGGAGCCAAAAGGAATCAAAGGAATGAGTAACTGGTACCTTCATTGCAGCGTGCATGCCTTCATTAATGGCACATTCCACTGACACCTTACGAACTTTTCTCCGGTCCTTGTTCGAAGCCACATGCTTCATATAGTTAGCCACTCCTACGGGCTTGGACAAAAAATGGCATTCGAAAGACTTCTGGAGTCTTCTTGGATAGAGGTTAGAAGAATTGGGGGCTCAAAGACTTCTGGAGTCGTTAGAAGGACAGAAGCATATGGCACTGATAAAGGCTGATGAACAGCAGTGCTTGTGTCGCGCCCTATTTTGACCTGCTCGGGTCAAAGCGGAGCACAGACGTATGGGGTGATTCCTGGGTAAAAAGGGTTGAGGAGTCGCCACCTAATTATTTTTTACGGTGAATTAGGACACCTAAATATTAAACTAAGTGCTGCAATGTAAAACTCCAATTTTAAGGTCTGCGAAACTAGCGAGATTCTAGGTAAGGGTTCTTTATTATCCTAAAGGGAAGGGTTTAGGCATCCTTTAAGATCTGCTAACTTGCGGTTATCCGGTAAAACTCAGATTAATTATTGCTAGAAAAATACATGTTTTACAAGTATAATAAATAAAAGATGTTTGCAAATATGATGCATTTTATACAAGTAAATATGATGCATTTTTATACAAGTACGTATTCGGATGACATAAAAGAAAGATACATATAAAGTTTTTTAGAAAAAAACATGCATTTGTGACAATAAATTCTTTATAATGCCAAAGAAGCGAATCTTTTCGAAAATCAACAAGTTGCAAAAATAATAATAAAAAGATAAACTTATTTGTACAATTAATTAAAGCAAATAAAGATGACAAGAGTTGTTTTTTTTTAAAAAAAATTTTGAATAAGCGTGACGAGCCTAAAATAAATAAACTAGCGAAGGATTTCTAAGTTTGCGAGCCTACAAATAAATAAGCTAGCGACGGGTTTCAAATCTTTAACTAACCTATGAATAAATCCTAAGTTTGCCTATTCTAAGCATTTTAATAATTACATAAGTGCGATAAATAATATTACAATACAAAGCGAGATAAAAGCTGAATTTAAAGAAAGAAATAAAATAAATAAACTCCGAGGAATAATTGCCTTTATTTTACTTTAGTCCCCGCAATTTGTCAAGAACAAACGGTTAGAAACAATTAAATACAAATAACTTCATATCCGTATTCAAAGCAGTGAATGTTTTGATCACGGAGAACTCGAACTTAAATTTTGAAAAGAACATTCCAATCACGTCGTGTTGCAAACATATGACTAATGTGGTTTATTTTTTGATTGCCTCGCCTACTAAGCGTGTTGGTCTCTCGGGTGAAATAGAAAAGATCACTATAATCACGTCGTGGCTGCGAATATATATAACTTGTTGGTTATTTTAGTCACCTCGCCTACTAAACATGTTGATCTCGGATAAAGGTTTAAGTCTTCATCCTTGCCCAGAAGTTATATTTCCGTCTTTGCAAGCGTGTAGGCCTCAAAATCGGCGGATATTTTTCATCGGCGATGTAGTATCGTGTTCAAATCAGTAAAATAAAATTGGAAGCGATAGCGGCGGTAGTAGCGAGCGAAGCGATGCGATGCGCGATAGCGGTAGCGGTATCGATGCTTGATAGCGATGGCGATGCTTGATGGCGGTAGCGATAGCGGTAGCGGTAGCGATAGCGATAGCGATAGCGATGGCGATGGCGGTAACGATGGCGATGGCGATGCGATGGCGATGGCGATGGCGGTAACGATGGCGATAAGTAGTAGCGATGGCGGTAGCGATAGCGGTAGCGGTAGCGATAGCGATAGCGATGTGATAGCGATGGCGATGGCGGTAACGATAACGATGGCGATGGCGATGGCGATGGCGATGGCGGTAACGATGGCGATAAGTAGCGATGCTTGATGGCGATGTGAAAAACAGTTTCGAAAATGACGCGGTGTCTAGTTTTAAAGCAAGAAAGCGATGAGAACGGTAATTTGAATCTTTGAAGCGATGGCGAAATAGAAAGCAATGTTGGAAAAATGCGGTGTTTAGTTTAAAGCGATAAATATGATAAAGCGATAAGCGATGTCTGAAGCGGGAGCAAAGCGAAACAACGGCGCCCAACAGACGCGGTATTTATTCAAAGCGAAGAAAAAGCGATAATATGAAACCGAGAAGCGTCTCCCAAAGATGGGCGTAATATTGGTTTGGATCAATAAAACAACAAAGAGAATGCGGTATTAATTCAATCAATAACATAATAATAATGCCAAAGAAGCAGTGATGAGCGATTTAAAATACCCGACCCGAAGTTCAAATTAGGAAATACTCAAATCGGGTCGCCTGACTCGGTCGATGATTCAAACCCGAAATCGATTTCAAAGACCAATTTGGATGACCAAGAACAAGAATATGAAATGCAAGAATTACGAAAATGTTGCTAAATCGTCGATCTGACCGTCAATGATCTGACCGGATCAATGATCCAAACTTGAATCGATTTCAAACCAAATTCGGATAAATAATAACAAGAATACGGAATGCAAAGTGCGGAAATATCCAAATCGGTCGACCCGACCGGATTAGTGACCTGACCGGATCGGTGTTTCAACCGGATCGATTTCAACACCCAATTCGGATAACCAATAACAAGAATATGAAATGCAAAAATTCTAAAAATGTTACCCAAGATTCGACTCGACCGGTCGATGTTTCGACCGGATCAGCGTTTCAACCCGGAATCAAATAAATTCATCAATTTCAGATAACCAATAATAATAACAGCAACAATGCAAGAAAATTTGGAAATTCAAATTGAGGCGACCCGACCCGGGTCAGTGACCCGACCCGAATTGGAGTTTCAACCCGGAATCAAATAATTTCATCAATTTCAGATAACCAATGATAAGAATATGTAATGCAAGAATTCTGAAAATATTACCCGAACCGGGTCGACCCGACCCGGGTCAGTGACCCGACCCGAATCGGAAAAAAACTAAAAAAAATCAGAGAATCAAAGGGAAGAACAAACCTTTTCGGACTTGATTCTTGGATAACAAGGAAGGCAAATGCTTGAAATCAAGAACACAACAAAGATATATATATTGAATCGTTTTTCTCAAAAAATCCTCCGAAAAATCCTCCTTCAAAATGAAGAACAACATGGGGTATTTATAGGTACTCAAACCCAACGTCCCAACCCCTCATACCCCCCCCTTAAACGAATTCAAATTTCAAAATAAAGGGGGAACAAAAATCTGATTTTTGGGGCGTGTTCTTGGGGCAAGCGTTCGGCGGTGTCAGGGTAGGGTGGTGGCAGTGGTGAAGTAGCGGGGTAGGGTGCGGCGAGGCGAGGGGTGTAGGGTGCGGCGCGTTGGGGGGGTAGGGTTTTAGGTTTTCTGATTTTGGTTTTTTTTTTTGGGGGGACGATTTGGGAATTAAAGGGGAAGGAAATGGGTCGGGTAGGTTGGGTCGGGTCGGGTGAGTGGGCTGGTCAGGGAATTGTTTGGGTTGGGGATGATGGGGTGATTGGGCTTTTATTTTGTGGGTTATGTTTTGGTTTTGGGGTTGGTTTTAAGAAAAGGTGATGGGGCATGCGGGATTGAAATTTGTTTTTAAGGGGTGTGGTCATGGATTGAAATTTGTTTTAAGGGGTGTGGGCTGCGGGATTGGGCTGTTGGGAATTTAATTTGGGGATTGGGCTTGGACGAAAAAAATGGGTTTTAGTTTAGGTTGGGTAGGAATTGTTTTGGGTTAGGAAATAAAAAAATGGGTTATGGATAAAAAATATAAAAGGGGCTTAATATTAAAACCTATTTATATATATATTATTTTTTGTGAAAGATGTGAATTATTTAAAATAACATAACGACGTGATAATAATAAAATATAATATTTGCGAAATGCTTAATGCTTAATAAAAAGGGAAATGCGATGCAATTTTGCGAGAATAAAATAATATAACATTTCGGATAACTTATGATTTTTAAAAAAATGCAAATGATATAAAATATGCGAATAATAATAATAATATGAAGATACACACATATATGCCTATATTTTAAAATTATTTTAAAAGTGTCAAAAATATTAAAAATTACGAATAAAATCATAAAAGATGGGACAAAATTGGGTGTCAACACTTGTTCTGACCGAAGAAAATTAAGCATTGGTATGGTCGGCTGTGTGACTGGAAAATTCCATCTCTGTAAAAAACTGAGGGACTTCGACTCTTCTTCTTTCTAGTGGTCGTTCCTCTTCATCAGGACCTCCATAATCTAGGTCAACCATAGAAAGAGAACCAGCCACTGACTAGTCACACCAAGGTTACTGGGAGGAGTACGGTCACTTTGGAATGGAATTCTTCTCATTGAAAGTTTGGGGCCCGACCGAGAACTGGCGGAAGATTATTGACGAAGTCTTTTTTACTCCTGGTCCTGTTGAAAAATGTAGGTTGTCGTGCCCAAATCCTATAATTCCTCTATGGGAGGAGCGGTAGGGACGAATTTGGAAAGACCTGAAATGAGCAGTATAAGATAGGGATATCCTGAGAAACGCAAAAAAATAGAAGGAAAGTGTGCCTTACCATGGCTACGGGGAGTCCAAATTTAGTCCTCAATAAGTTTTTCCACATCCAGAGTTCGGGAGTGGATACATTAAGAACTCTTTGAACCCAATCTTCAAGACGGGCATCTCCACAGGCTCTTATCGAGTGGCTGAAAGGAAGGATATACTTGATTAAAGTACGGTAGAACGCATTATCAAAAAATGCAAAGTTGAAAGGATATAAAGAGACTTACTATGGAGGTTCCATCGTTTCGGGATAGTACGACTACCCGGAGGGAGGATATCAGCGGTGGAAAAAATAACATACCTTTCTGTCCAGTCCCAGTCACGGTCATCATCGAGTCTGGGGAGAATGGATTTGTTGCCCCTCCGGTGCAGATTGGTGGTCCCACCATGGAAAAGTGCGGTGAGTAGAGGCTAATAAGATGATCCAAAGTAAAGGGAACGTTGGCCTCGAAGTGGCGGAGGCATGCAACTGCCCTCCAAACCTGAGGGCCAACTTAAGTTAAACAAATTTTGTAGCGATGACAAAATTCCAGAATAACGTCATCTATTGCTCCCAATTTTTATCGAAAAAAGGTATGTATAGACAAATGAAAACCCTTGCATATATGGAGTTATCCTCTTATTATCCCTAGGGATCAGTACTTCAATTTTTATCCAACGACAGTCAGGCTTTACCATTGGCAGCAAATTGACAGTGATTCTGTCTTGTATTCTCTAGTAGAAGAATCTCGGCCTCTGGGCAAGATCTTAGAGGTAGTTTTTTCTTGAAGATCATGATCGAATCGCCATGTGTTCGGCAAGATATGTGAAGCGAGAGGATTCCAGCTAGGTCACACCTCCTCTTGAGAGGTGGGGTTTCCGCTAGTGTTGGAAGGTGTGTTGCCGCCGGTAGAAAGATTTGACATATTTTCATCGATGAAAGAAGGAAATTGTAAATTAGAGGTTCTAGAAAAAATTTGCACAAGTTGAAGACGAATGGAAAAGTGATTGAGTTATATTGAAAGGGCTGATATTTATAAGTGTTGGGAGTCATCATTATGATAGGCATCTGATGTAACGGATGCTAATTGATGGTTGTTCATCAGGTAGAATGTGCACGTCAGAACAGGTGTGGTGAAATGACACGCCTCATCATGACTTCGCAGTCTTCCGGTAATCGAGGGAAGTCGAATAGTTATCGTCATTTCGATATGATGACGATTGGTGTAGTAAATTGGATGGTTGGAGTCTTTGATTCTCCCGCCAAATTGAGGAGTTTTAATTGGTTGTTAGTTTAAATCCACTTCTCGAACGAGCAAAAGACACGCCCGGAAAGTGCGGGACTATCTGTATAGGGCAAAATTCGTATTGAATAGTTGGGTTAATTACGTCATGACACATGGCAAGTAATGATGAGTCTGATCCAACTGAGCTTTCGGTGTTACCGGTTGAGCAGAAGTGGCATTGTAGGCATTGGAAGGTCGCGAGGTACCGGAAATCGAGAAGACCAGGTGAACAGTTCGAATTCCAACGGGAAGCCGTTACTTGTCCGATTCCACACCTTGCGAAGGTGCATTAATGACATTTAGAAGATACTAATTGTCCAATTATTACAACATTCATTTATTTGTATTAATAAGGCATAAATCGTGGAACGTGTACCCGTGAGCTCAAGTATAAATAGGACTTATTATCCCATTGTAAATCATCATATGCAAGTTCTTACAATACCACTTTTTGATATCATTGTTTGCGTTAGTATTCTGTTTTCATACTAGCAGAATACCCTATTCAGAAGCCTTAACATGAAGCTTCTAGCAGGCTCGGGCTAATTATCTATTAATCTCATCTTGTTATTACTTATTTACGTTATTCATCAGCTATCATCTTTGCTTAGTCACTCACTTAAGACCTACGTGTCCTTGACCACGTTTATAAATTCAACTATATCATTTTACGGATAAACATAAATAATTCTTATAATTTTTTTATGTATATAAAGGCATAATATTTCAGGTTTCTTTTGAACTTGACAATTTTTATTTAGTGTACACCTAAACTATTATCGGTTCTATTACCCCCCCCCCCCTTATACCTTGACTATTTGGCATCTCCTGGTCATTCGGCCAAATAAATGGCAAAAAATAACCCACCTTACTTTTATTTGCAAGATTAACCTTAATTTGGTAATTTTAAGTAGTAAATTGGTTAACTGTAGAAACTTGCAAAAAATGCTTATTCTAATATAATATTTCTCAATCCTTTTGTAATTAGGTTAATTAATTATCTAATTTGTATCAAAGTAAATATTCGTGTAACCTTATATATATTGTAAATCAGTCATCAATAAAATCAAGGAACATATTCCTTTATGGTATCAGTAGCCTAAAACTACAAACCCTACTCTAGCCGCCGATACACCTTCTCGGCCGCCACCTTTTTTTTCCACGTTGGCACCTAGCCCATGTCGGAACCCTAGCTGCCGACCTCTCTCGATCGCCCCCCCCCCCCCTCTTTTTCCCACAACGAAACTCTAGTTTTTTCAGCCATTCTCCCTCCCTCTTCCTCCTAAATTTCCTCTTTCATGGCTGAAAAAACCGAATTCCATCCGGCACTTGCCGTAAACAACATTAAAAACTTCATCCCTGTGACTCTTGAGATGGAAAAGGGTCAATACTCCTCGTGGGCATAGTTTTTTAAGATCCATTGTCGTGTTTACGAAGTTATCGACCACATCATCCCTCCCACGCCAAAGTCCACAGACGTACCATCGGCTTCGACTTCTGATGATGTACTTTGGTCTCGTTTGGACGTAGCCGTCCTCCAGTGGATAAATAGCACGATATCTAATAATCTGTTGTACACCATCATTGAGATTGATGCCACTGCCTGCCAACCATGGGAACGTTTGGACAATATTTTCCACGACAACAAAACTCAACGAGCGTTATACCTTGAAAATCAGTTCAAGGACGTTCATCAGGACGATTTCCCAAATGTGTCTGCCTATTGTCAAGAACTCAAGATGCTTGCTGACCAACTCTCCAACGTCGGCGCACTAGTCACTAATCAGCGATTGGTCATGCAACTTATTACAGGTTTGAACCAATCCTATGACGGCATTGCCACCATCCTTCAGCAATGCACGTCGTTACCTTCGTTTTATGAGGCCCGTTCGAAGCTTATCCTTGAGGAAACCCAAAAAATCAAGCACAGCACCACTCGGGCCAGCATTGCCGACGCCGCTCTCACCACCACCGTCGGGCCCTCCGCCGACGGCAGGGACTCCTGGTCTGGCAACCAGAACCGTCGGCCAAAAAACCCGCAACAGCCTGCTTCCTCCCGTGACAACCACCGGAGCAGGAATCCGTCATGGGCCGCGGCAGAAGAAATTCTGACAACAACGGCGGCGTGAAGGGACAATCCCCGCTGGACAAAAACAGCCAGCAGTGACCGCTGCAGTGGCAGCAGCCTCCACCGGGGGCCGCGTGAGCCCCACCGTCATGGGCTCCCCTCTTTGCTCGTATACAAACTATGTAACTAATTAACCTAATTACAAAAGAATTGGGAAATATTCAATTAGGTTAATTTGTTACATAATTTGTATCAAAGTAAATATTCTTGTAACCTTATATATATTGTAAATCATTCATCAATAAAATCAAGGAACATATTTCTTTATATTCTTCACTCATCTCGTGTCCCATGCTATCTTTTCTTCTCCTCTTCTTCTTCTTTGATAAAATCTGTTGGGGTGCTACTTGTCCGTTCTTAAATTTGTTGTTTTTTGGTTCTAGAGTTGAGCCAAAAAATTTGAAGAACAGTTTGAAATTTGTTGGAAATTTGCCTTTGGCGGGAGTTGCGTCCAACCATCTTTAATGGCTTAATCACTAGTGTTCTGCATGTTGGAACCTTCGGTTCTTCACACGTGCATAATCTACTAAGTAAGTAGATGACCGTAGAGCCAAGGATCGTCAAATTTCATTGAGAAATGAAAAAGATATTGGTCCACGAAGTGAGGTGTTTGAATTATGGAAAAATGTGGTAAAGAGCAATCCTCTCTCATCGGTGGGGGAAGAAAGGTTTGTTTAGTTAATAATACTCAAAGTTGGCTTGGGATTTGGGACCCCAAGGGGTATCCCATGTGTTTAAAGGAGGAGGACCTAGATGTGCATCGGTTCGAGCATAAGCCCACACGAGCGCCACCGCGCGCCCGTCCCGTCCTGTCCAGTCTCGGTCTCGGTCATGGTCACGGATCATGGGTCGTGGGTCGTGGGCTCTGGCTTCTTCTAATATTATCTTTTTGGACCCAGAATTGTTTCAGATTTACAGTTTAGTCCCTGAAGTTTCAAGTAAGTCAAAATTAGGCAGAGAACTTTCTATTGGTTATTGGAGACTTCAACTAGCCTTTAATTGCACTCAATTCAGCCATTTATTTTGGCTGAATTACTCTCCCTAAAGGCCAATCCGATGCACATCAATTCACCATTTATTTTGGTGAATTACTACCTCTATAATTGCCATTAGTTGGCCAGTAACAGTAATTATGTGGGCAGTTGGTAAGTCTCTCCTTCAACTATATAAAGGAGCATTTGTACAATTGTTGAGACACACACAAAAACTGAAACGAATCAGATTCTTCCTACAAGCTTTCTAGCATCATCTCATTACTCAAAATTCTTCAAGGTAACACTTGAGTTTTCTTTGCTCAATTGTTCATTTGTTGTTTTATCTTGAGAGACAATTGTCCAGGACGTAGAAAGGATACATACGGGGCAATCTTGTCTTAAAGACAGAGTGGAATCACTCGACTCAGCATACCAAAACTGTTTCAGTTTCTTGTTTAAGTTTATTGTAATTTCAGTTTGTTGTAATACTTAGCAGTTACTTATTTCTATTTTCTGCACCATTGTAATCAACAAGTTTAAGATAAGACTTTGCCATCAGAATCGCGCAACATGACCGAAACACTTGTTGATGCATTGCCGCCGCGCCAATCAAAGCGACAATTACGCCTTCTCTGCTGCTGTCGCTACTGTCCAAGGCAGCAACTCTGCTGCCTTGACCGCTGCTGCCCAAGGCACGTCTGCTGCCTTTACTGCTCCATCCTCCGCATTCCACCATGATCGCCTTGAGAAATTCATGGGCTCAAACTTTAAGAGATGGCAGCAGAAGATGCTATTCTACTTGACTGTTATGGGCATGGCCCGGTTCCTAACGGAAGATCCTCCACAAGCTGGAGATGAAATGGACCCTTCGCCTTCTGAAATGGGTGAAGGGGCCTTGGTATCCATGTTATTAATGGCATGAAGATGGTTCTTGATGCATGGAATCATAGCGATTTCATGTGTAAGAATTACATACTGAACTGCTTGGCTGACCCTCTCTACACAGTCTATTGCACCGTTGGCACTGCCAAAGAGCTGTGGGAAAAACTGCAAAAGAAGTACAACGCACAAGATGCATGTACTAAGAAGTTAATCGTTGGGAAATTTCTAAAATTCCAAATGGTGGATAGTAAGACAGTGATGTCCCAAGTCCAGGAATTCCAAATGATTTTACATCACCTGGATTTGGAAGGAATGAAACCAAATGAGCTGCTTTTGGTTGCATCGCTGATTGAGAAGTTACCTCCTTCGTGGAATGAATTTATGAGTTACTTAAAACTCAAGACAAAGGAGATGACCTTTGAAGAGCTTATTATCAAACTCCAAATTCAGGAAGATAATAAGAAGGCCTTTCCTAGAGGTAAACAACCTGCTCAGGCAAAGGCAAATCTGGCTGAGGCCAAAGGGAACCCAAGCAAGAAGCGAAAGTTCCAGAAAGACGGCAAGGCCCACGCAGCGGAGATGTTCAGAGGTAACTGTCACCACTGTGGGAAACCTGGTCATAAGATCAAGGAATGTCGCAAGCTCAAGTCTGAGTAACAACAGAAAGCCAAGGCTAAAGGCAAGGCGCATGCTAGCGTCGTCAAGGACACACTCCTGGATGACATGATTGAGGAGTTCTCGACAGTGATGCTTGAAACAAACCTGGTCGAGAATCCGAGGCAGTGGTGGGTGGACACAGGTGCTACCAGACACATCTGTTCCAACAGAGATGCCTTCTCCACATACACACCGATCACCGACAAGAAGCTGTTCATGGGCAACAACGCTTCCTCTGACGTGCTGGGGGTAGGAAAGGTGGTCTTGAAGATGACTTCCGGAAAGGAGCTCACTCTGAAGAAAGTGATGCATGTCCCTGAGATTAGAAGAAATTTAATTTCAGGACCTTTATTGGTTAATGCTGGTTTTAGGCTAGTGTTTGAATCCAATAAGTTTGTACTCACTAAGAATGGCACTTTTGTGGGGAGAGGCTTCGTCTGTGAAGGCCTCTTCAAAGTGAATGTCATGTCTGTAATGCGTCCAAGTAATAAAGTTGAACATTCTTCTTATTTGCTTGAGTCTTCTAATTTATGGCATCATAGATTAGGACACGTTAACTATAAGTCTATCCAAAGGCTGGTAAAGTTGGAGTTGTTGCCGTCTATCGACGTAAACTCTTAACATAAGTGTGAGGTGTGCGTAGAGGCAAAACTCACCAAGCTTCATTTTCGATACGTCGAAAGGAATACCGCTCCTCTAGAACTTATTCACACAGATATATGTGATTTGAAGTTCGCACAAACTAGAGGGGGGAACAAGTACTTTGTGACGTTCATTGATGATAGCACAAGGTATTGTTACATTTACTTGTTGAAAAGTAAGGATGAAGCCTTTGAAACGTTCCGAGGTTACAAAGCAGAAGTTGAGAACCAACTAAGCCTGCGGATTAAATCTATTCGTAGCGATAGAGGGGGAGAATACGTAGCGCCATTTGAGGAATATTGTGCCCAAGAAGTCATTGTTCATCAAACGACGGCTCCATACTCACCTCAATCGAACGGTGTGGCGGAACGTAAGAACCGCATATTGAAGGAAATGATGAATGCCTTGCTCATCAATTCTGGTCTTTCCCAAAACATGTGGGGAGAAGCCGTCCTTATCGCTAATACGATTCTTAACAGAGTCTCACGTAAGGGTAAGGACAAAACTCCATATGAATCATAGAAGGAAAAGAAACCCACCTACAAATATTTTAAGGTGTGGGGTTGTTTGGCAAGGGTTGAAGTACCCAAGCCAAAGCAGGTCAAGATTGGGCCTAAGACTGTAGATTGCATATTCATCGGATATGCAAATAACAGTAGTGATTATCGCTTCTTAGTGAATAAGTCAGATATTCCAGATATCCACCAGGTACAATCATGGAATCAAAGAATGCTCAATTATTTGAAGGTACCTTTCCTAGAAAGGAAAAAGACATAACCTCTCGCAAACGAAGTTATGAACAAAGCTCTCAAGAATCGGGAGTCGTTGACGGCCCGGATCTAGATGGTTCAGATCTAGCGGATCTCGGGGTGGCTGAATATCCGAAATTTAGTGTTTCAGATTCTCAGAACTTGGAGACTCCAGAGATGGAACTAAGGCGAAGTAAAAGGGCCAGGAAAGATAAATCCTTCGGTCCTGACTTTGTAGCTTATATGGTTAATGATGAACCAAGGACAATTGCTAAAGCGTTGTCAACTCCAGAAGCACCGCTCTGAAAAGAAGCTATTGAGAGTGAAATAGGCTCTATTCTGCATAACCATACATGGGAGTTGGTTGATCTTCCTCTGGGAAATAAACTATTGGGTTGTAAATGGATACTCAAATGGAAATATAAAGCAGATGGGTCTATAGACAAGTACAAGGCCAGGCTGGTAGTCAAGGGCTATCGGCAGAAAGAAGGTCTTGACTACTTTGACATGTACTCCACGGTATCTCGGATGATATCCATACGGGTATTCATTGCGATCGCAACTTTGCGTGACCTTGAGATACATCAAATGGATGTCAAGACAACCTTCCTAAATGGTAATTTGGAAGAAGAAAATTATATGGACCAACCCGAGGGGTATGTGGTTCAAGGGCAAGAGAAGAAAGTCTGTCGGCTTGTCAAATCTGCATGCAGTGAAACAAGCCCCGAAGCAATGACACAAAAAATTTGATAGTACTCTATTATCGAAGGGTTTCGCCATTAATGACTGTGATAAATGTGTCTACACGAAAGGTAACTCTGACTCATTCGTCATGATATGCCTATACGTAGATGACATGTTGATCACAGGAAGCAGTCCTAGGGTAATCCTAGAGACTAAGAACATGTTGAAACAATGCTTCGACATGAAGGATATGGGTATCGCAGATGTCATCTTAGGGATAAAAATCTCTAAGACGTCTGACGGACTGGTCTTATCTCAGTCTCACTACATCGAAGATGTTTTGAGAAAGTTCAAGATGTTTGACAGTTCACCGATAAAGTCACCAATGGATACGAATCAAAAGCTTGATAAAAATCTTGGTGCACCCGTATACCAGGAGCGATATGTACAGGTGATCGGTAGTTTGATGTATATAACAAACTGCACCTAACCTGATATTGCTTATGCAGTCAATAAGTTGGCTAGGTTTACCCCTAATCCGAGTGATGATCACTGGAAGGCGTTGAATCGGGTATTACAATACCTGAAATACACATTAACTTTCGAGTTACATTATTCGAGATATCCAGTTGTACTAGAAGGGTACAGTGATGCAAACTGGATATCTGATATAGAGAACACCAAGTCCACCAGTGGGTATGTATTTACAATTGGTGGTGGGGCTGTGTCTTGGAAATCCTCTAAGCAAACTTGCATCGCCCGATCCACAATGGAATCGGAGTTTATCGCTTTAGACAAAGTAAGAGAAGAAGTTGAGTGGCTTCATGACTTCTTAGAGGATGTAACGTGTTGGAACAAACCCGTACCTTCGGTAATGATCCACTGCGACAACCAGTCGGCTCTAGAAAGGGCACAGAATGCTATGTACAACGGCAAGTCTCGTCATATTCAACAGAGGCATAAGACTGTTAGGCAGTTGATCACCACGAGTATAATATCCATTGATTACATAAAGTCAAAGGATAATATAGCAGACTCGCTGACAAAGGGCTTACCCAAGGATCAGATGGTCTGCATGTCTAGGGGAATGGGCTTAAAACCCAAAGTATAAGGACCAATACAGTGGTAACCCAACCTTACTGACTGGAGATCCCAGTAATTTGGTTCAATGGGAAAACTAAGTTGTAAAGGCTTAGTTGATCGTTTCAGTGGAAGCATGAGCACTTCGGATATTGATTTCTTTAAAGAAATATCAAATCCAAAGTCGTTCCCGCAATAGACGTTAAGTGCTATCTACAGTATGGGTAAAGGTTAAGTTTTCAAAACCTTTAATGATCCTCAACAGTTGAGGTTAGGTTTGGGGAAACTTTTAATGGTTCCTAACACTTGTGAAGTGGGGTATAGCTGGATACCTTGTAGGAGACCACCTATTTAAGTGCGAGGACAGGCCGCCTCAAATGAACGCACTTAAAAATCCAAGAAGTTGTCCACAGCCACAACGGACAAAACATTACGAAGAAGAGAGTAAGGGAATTTGTTGTGTTAGTACTATTGACTTGGCTTACATTAAACACTGACGGTTCAAGACATCACGTTCACCGCGCAGTAAGTAAGTCCGATGGTATTTAACTATGGAAGGTTCAAAGCCGAAGCTACCTCTCCTTATGCAACATCGGTCTGCTGAAATATTGCTGGAAAGGAAAAGGCACCATGTGAGTGCACCAAAATCTCTTTCAAGAGGGGATTGTTGGAAATTTGCCTTTGGCGGGAGTTGCGTCCAACCATCTTTAATGGCTTAAACACTAGTGTTCCGCATGTTGGAACCTTCGGTTTTTCACACGTGCATAATCTCAAAGTAAGTAGATGACCGTAGGGCCAAGGATCGTCAAATTTCGTTGAGAAATGAAAGAGATATTGGTCCACGAAGTGAGGTGTTTGAAGCATGGAAAAAGGTGGTAAAGAGCAATCCTCCCTCATCGGTGGGGGAAGAAAGGTTTGTATAGTTAGTAAGTCTCAAAGTTGGCTTGGGCTTTGGGACCCCAAGGGGTATCCTATGTGTTTAAAGGAAGGAGGACCTAGATGTGCTTCAGTTCGAGGATAAGCCCACACGCGCGCCGCCGCCCGCCCGTCCCGTCCTGTCCGGTCCAGTCTCGGTCACGGTCACGGATCGTGAGTCGTGGGCTGTGGCTTCTTCTAATATTATCTTTTTGGACCCAGAATTGTTTCAGATTTACAGTTTGGTCCCTGAAGTTTCAAGTAAGTCAAAATTAGGCAGATAACTTTCTGTTGGTTATTGGAAACGTCAACCAGCCTTTATTTGCACTCAATTCAGTATTTTGGCTGAATTACTCTCCCTAAAGGCCAATCCGGTGCACATCAATTCACCATTTATTTTGGTGAATTACTACCTCCATAATTGTCATTACTTGGCCAGTAACAACAATTATGTGGGCAGTTGGTAAGTCTCTTCTTCAACTATATAAAGGAGCATTTGCACAATTGTTGAGACACACACAAAAACTGAAACGAATCAGATTCTTCCTACAAGCTTTCTAGCATCATCTCATTACTCAAAATTCTTCAAGGTAGCACTTGAGTTTCCTTTGCTCAATTGTTCATTTGCTGTTTTATCTTGGGAGACAATTGTCCAGGACGTAGAAAGGATACATACGGGGCAATCTTGTCTTAAAGACAGAGTGCAATCACTCGACTCAGCATACCAAAACTGTTCCAGTTTCTTGTTCAAGTTTATTATAATTTCTATTTGTTATAATACTTAGTAGTTACTTATTTTTGTTTCCTGCACCATTGTAATCAACAAAATTCAATGGCAAAAAACGGCTTATTCTTTTTGGGTTTTAAGTTGATGAAGAAGTAAGTGAAAAACTGAAGACCTTTGCCAAAAAAAGCACCGTCTTTGCCATTTACATATGATGTATACATCATTCATGAATACATGTATAGTAGTTGGTATACATATGATGTATACATCAAATTCATGAATACATATATAGAAGTTGGTATACATATGATGTATACATCATATTCATGAATACAAATTTGATATACAATGCATAAAAAATATTCTCTCTATCCCAATTTATATGATACACTTTTCTTTTTAATCAGTACAAAAAAGAATGATACATTTCCTTATTTGACAACAATTTAACTTAAACTTTATATTTTACGCTTAACGAGATCTATAACCACACAAATATATTTGGCTTGTTTTAGACCACAAAATTTAAAAGTCTTCCTTTATTTCTTAAACTTTGTGCCCAGTTAAACTATATCATATAAATTGGGACGGAGGAAGTATAATTTATCACTGGTTTGTATACATGAAATATCTCTGTATACATAGGTCAGTGATACACCCACTGATTTGTTCAGTTAGTTGTAGACACCATGTGTATACAGGTATTGGTTTGTTGATTTTTATTGCAGCTGGGTTTTGTATACATCTATTGTATACACATGCTGGTTTGTAATACAGTTGTATAAACGTAATGTATACACATGTTGGTTTGTTATTTTTTTATTACAGCTGTATTTTTTATACATATATTGTATACACCTAATAATTGCATCCCTATTAAAAAGGCGTCTCTTTACTTAATTGGCTACTAAGTGCCAAAAATTTTAGGCCTAAAATATGTTACCACGTTTTGGGTTAAAAAATTGCAATACTATCTGCTTCTTGTACCAAAACGTCATTTTCCTTTCAACCCTTAGACATTGACATGACAAAGAGAGTGAATACGTTCTCCTTTGAGCACGTGACATATGTTACCTTAACTTTGTATTCCGACTATTTATTCCAATTTTATTCTTTTTCCCAACGAATTCTTACACAAAATAATCTAGAACTCCACTATTTTTATACAAATAATTGTTTTTAGCCAAAGTGATGAGATTTTAACTGTGCATTTCTTTTTGTTTCATTTTTATAGGCAATGATGATTTATTTCAACCGTGTATTTCTTCTTTTTTCGGACCAAATATTTTTAAAAAAACTTGGGTGAGTACATTGTGTAGCCAAGAAAAAAAGTTAGCCTAAATTATGGAGTTCCAAACATATGTTTTACAAATTTGGCCGGAAAATATGACCTAAAAATTAATGAATTTAAAAAGTTAAAATATATATTTTATTATTAAAAATGTCATGTGACCCAAAAAAGCTAGGTGACAGGCTGACAGCTAGTGTATCACACCTTAGACTAAGGTCATCTAAGGAGGTGAAAGATACCAAATAGTCAAGTATGGAGGGATAATTACCACTAAAACAAATTTAGATATAGATAAAAAAATACTATCAAGTTTAGAGAGTCCTAAAATATTATGCCACATATGAATGATTGGAGCTGAAAACAGCAAGTAGATGCATGTTGAGCTGATGCATACTACTATATCGGAAGAATAGCAAAATGGTGGACAAGGGAACAAAAAGGAAGAGGAATAGAAAACTTTATCATCTCATTGCAACCTCTTGGCATCAGAAAAGTTATATGCTTGTTGGCCTCAAGTATAAATAAAGGTCTATTGGCCTTTTTGCCACAAAATTCTAGTCTATCTTCACAATTATTGGGGGACCTACCACAACAATGATTATTATTTGATCATTTCTCCTTTTTGCCCAAGAAGCTGTGCATTTGTATTTGTGGTCCCATCAAACTCTGACTAACATTGTACATATTTACCCCCATTCAACTAGTACAAAACCTGACTGGAAAGTCACAAGTCAAAACTTCCCAGATAATTTCACTATCAAAAAAATTCACCGCTAATTTTATTTAGGTGACGAATTGTCATACAATTATGTTAGCTACAAGCAATTTAATGACGGATTAGTGATGAAATTCGTAACTAATTCCAATTTTTATTTTATTTTTTATAGTGATTCAGTTAGATGGTTAAGGGGCATATCATAAGATTGAGAAGACATTTGTAGTAAGTGGTCTACACTGACTATGATTTTCAGAGTATGTAATAGGCTCAGGAACAATTCATTTCATTTGTTTTGTCAAGAGAACTGATTCTAAATGTGCAAACATCAAAAGGATCTTCAAATGAAACAAAGAAGGCTAAAGTTAATTGGACTTTCAATATCAAGTCAGTAAAAGATTCATATATAGACTCACAAAGAAAGGATATATATTCCAGATTTACATCAACAGATTCTTCCGTTACATACCTACGTACATGCAATCAAGAAGTCGGTACGTTATATACACAAGATAACTAACTGCAAAACTATAATGCTTCTCCTGAATAGCTATCTTATGCTGTTGCTAGAGACAAACAAGTCTTGCACAATTACAACAATTAGTTCCTGCATTGACATAAGTTCTTGGGAACCAACATGTTGCAGCCAAGACGAGCTACAATTTTCAGCAATTGTGATATGGAAGACGTAACTTACAGCTGTTATCCTTACGTGCTCTCTTGGAAATTACGTGATCTGGACAAGGCTGCAGGGTTAGCTTGAAGGACTAGATCAGTGTCGTATTTGTTGTTTCTCTCATCAACTTTTGAATTGAAGGCCTTGAAGAGCCTTGATGAGCCATTAGCTGAATCGGTCTTCTCATTCTTAATACCTAGTGTAGACCACATAGAGCTCTTAGCTGCTTCATCTAGATCATCAATTCTCAGCGTCTTAGGGATCACTACACTTCTCTCTCCATCTTTCTCCTGCAAAGTATCCTCTTTCCCCGAGTTTGATGGAATAAGCATGCTTCCGTCCCGAGAATGTTTTCCTAAGGTCGGAGAAGTAGGACTCGTGCTATACGAGGGTGGTGGAGATACCCACGGGACATTCCAAGGGCTTGCCACCGTACAACCCCAGTAGGGGGGTGGAGGGTAAAACGATACTGGATAACCAGAAGGAGAAAGGGCCGGCGGTGGCACCGAATAAGGCCAAGGAGGCCCTGGAAAGTGATGCACTTGGGGTGGAAAGGCCTGAATACTCTTCCAGGCTAAATCATGTGTAGTGGAAGAATTATTTCCCTTTTCTGTTGAATTTGAGGTTGTGCTACAAGCCTCGTTTGATCGATCATTCCCAATAGAGTTATGTGATTTCTCTGCAAGGTTCAATATAGAAGCCATGGAATCACAAAGGGGTACTTTATCTGATCCAAACCCAAGGACAGTTCCATTTGCTCGGAAAGTAGAAAGGTTCATCCCATGTGCTCCTTCAAACCGGGCTGCTTGGAGGGTATCCGACACCATTATATGACGGTAACTTGAAGTGGAAGAACTCTTATTCTTGCGGCGGCCAGAACCCACAGGCACATTTCTCATCGTTCCGCCAGCTGTCCAGTATCTCTGACACTTCTTGCAAAAATGACGGGGCTGGTTGACGTTGTAATTATTATAGTAGCAGAATTTGGTTTCCATGCTATTACAGCGAGGACACGGTAGTATTTTGTCCGGCTTTTTCAGCACCTTCTCACTTGGATCTTCCTTGGTAGATTTTGGGGACGATGTTTCTCTATCGGCATCCTGTGTCTTGGGCTCATTACTTATACCGGATGACGTTTCTGGTTCAACTGACTCGTCTGCAGTTGAATTGGTAAAAACATCTCTGTTTTTACTCTGTGTAAGCTCTCCTTCTGACGTGATCTGATCATTGGAGAGAAAAAGGTGAACTTTTAGCTCTATTATAACATTGAATACAATAGGCAATAAGGTTATGCAATATCAAATTATCAATCTCCTGACTCATGGACTTGGATTATGCAATTTGATTCTATCCATTAGTTCTTGATGCATAAAACACTACGAAAAAACAGGAATTAGCGACGGACAATTTTTTTAGCTAAACAGAAAAATCCGTCACTAATCCCTATTTAGTGACGGATTATTAAAATAATTATGTTAGCGACAGATTAGGGACGAAGTTTGTAGTCAATTCCAATTCTTTTTTGTAGTGACCTAAATCTCGACTCACCGGAATTGTTAACAGTTCTACTTGATGAAAGGAATGAGCTTTGAACTATATCCACCTAGTACCCTTAAAAAATATCTACAAGATAAGAGGAGCAGGCAGATTTAAAGTATTATTGAGGATGAAAAATCCTCTGAAGGCGGCAATTAAAGACTGCCTTGTAGCACTTTCTGCGTTTTGATTCAAAATTATTATTGAATTATTTGCTACAATCCCATATGAGAGAAAAAATTGTTGCAGCCATAAAACTAAACTTGGCTAACATAATTAAAAGGAGCAATCCCATGGTAGAATCCAACAAGAAGCTTGCTCAAAGTAGGGCAATCCCATGGCTAACCAACATTTCTTTTCATTAGTTCAAAATAGGGTAAAAAACTCTGCCTGTGTAAGCTTGCTCACATAGTTGGTCTCAAACCAGGGTGAAAGAGGAGGGTAACAACTAACGTAAAACTAGTCAAATTATAAATCCTCATAATACAATTTAAAATAGGGTAAAAAACTCTGCTTGTATAAGCTTGCTCACATAGTCAGTCTCAAATCCTGATAGAAGAAGAGGGTTATAGGAGCATGACAGCCAATTTAAAATAGGGTCAGAAATTGTGTCTGTACGAGCTTGCTCACGTAGTCCATCGGAACTAAGATTTTGAGTTTATGAGTTTTTTATCCAAAAAAAAAATGCGCCTAGTTAGGTTCTTAATAAATTATTTATACATATTAAATAAATTTTAAATACAAATATAGAATTTGATCCAAAGCTAGTTGAACCCGTAGGCGAAAGTATAGCTCCATCCCTGAGCCCGTCTCAAATCCAAATAAAAGAGAAAGGTTGCGGTAAGTTGACAACCAGCTTAAAATTAATCAATTGACATGATTTGTGACAATACAATTCAAAACAGGGTCAAAGGTACACAAAGATAGATATACATATGCATGTTATTGTATATAAACACAAAGAGAAACATATATATATACCTGATCATCATGTGAAGTAGTGTTAAGAAGATCATCAATTGGCAAAACAATTGTCTTTCCAAAAAGTTTAACTTCAGACATTGGTTTTTTTTTTCCAGTTTTTCTCCACTTAGTTTCTATATATGTAGTTGCTTGCAGAACAGAAAAAAAAAACTTCAAATCACTGAAACATGTGTGTTTTTGTCGTTGTTTTTCAGATGGGGTACAATTTTTGTTTCTTGATTTTTGGTGTGTACTAGTTGGACTAAAAGAGGAGGGGGGAGAAGAAGGGGTTTTTTCTTTGGGTGCCACGTCAGTAAAGGCAATGAATTCACAGCCACAAATTTGTGTGTGGCAGTGAAAAGATCTTTAAAGGTTTTTTGGGGTCTGTGTTTCTTTTGCTGGTTTTTGATTCCCTACGCACCCCAGCCCACCACACAACAAAAATTGTTTGTTAAAAGGTGAGTAATAGTAAGTGCTTTTTGTACTGTTTTTTCTCTTTACTTTTTGGTCCAAGTCAGCAATGCCCTTTTTCCTAATTTACTATGCTCCCATGGATTTTCTCTAAATCCTCGCCGCTTTTTCATCACCCTCTTAATAGAAAAGTACTACTCCCTCGGTTCTATATTACTTATTTTTTTTGTTTCTATTTTTTTTATAGTAAGTTTTTCAGCTTACACCAGATTATTTTTGAAGATAGTAATTTTGATTTCTCGCGAAATATGCCTGAATGATCAGGATTTAAGAACAGAGCAACTGATATCACCTACAAGGTCCTACCCCAAAATTCAATTCCCCTTTACACGACTCTTAAGAAATTATAAATAAAAAATATATTTTTATTACTGTATTTTTATCTCTCAAATAAATTACACTCTAATCAATATTGATTATTTTGAAGAACAATTAATATTAAGGGTGTGTTTGGTATGGAGGAAAATATTTTTAATTTTTTTCATGTTTGGCCAAAAAAATTTAAAAATATTTTCTCCAGGAAAACAAGTTCTCCAAAAATGAGAAAAATTAATCCTTAATGGAAGTAGGAAAAACAAGTTACATAAGTGATATTCCAAGTTCATTGTCTTCTCTCCGCCATCCAACATCCCCAACCCCCACTCTTTGACCATCCCACCCCCGCCACCCCAAACCTCAACTCTCCACTCCATTCCACTCCCATAGTGTTTTGCTAAATTACATAAAAATGTCCTCGGGATAATATTTTTTTCTTCCTTACCAAACACTAGAAAATAAGTAAGAAACTCATAATTTTCCAAGAAAACATTTTCTAGGAAAATATTTTCCACTTCATACCAAACACACCCTAAGGGTAAAATGGAAAATATTTAATTAATTATGTCTTGATTTTATAAATTGACAAGTAATTTGAGATATATATATATTTTTTATTTAATAATTCCTTAATTTTAATATCTCACATGACAAATTTAAGAGCACAATATTAAAAGACATTTTGTTACATTATACATATCTTTAATTTAAAATTATAAGATTTAAAAAATTTCTTTACTTTTAAAAATTATATCCCAATCAAATTAAGAAAAATGACAGCTCGATGCACTAAGCTCCCGCTATACAATCAAAACTGAATTTTAAACATATATTTGGAATCGTTTGCTAATTTGTAATTTGATAATGAATTTTTTATGGGACTTGAATCATTGACTTGAGGTTGATTTTTTAGTTTGACTTTTTATTGACTTTGACTTTGGAGCGTCTTAAAAATACGGGGCCAGTCTAATACACATAATTGATTCGTTAATGATTATTTTGCATAGATTAGGAGTCATTGAGCAAGAAAATCGCAGAGGCTGCGACTTTTGGTTAAGTTTGATAGGGAGGCTACAACTTTTGGATCCAACAAGACTCAGAGACGACGTTGGCAACGTCTCTGTACTCTGCTTCGGCACTGGATCAGGATAGTGTAGGTTGCCTTTTGGAAGACCAAGACAATAGGTTATCTCCGAAAAAAATACAGTAACCAGACGTGGAGCGTCGGGTGTCAGGATATCCACTCCAGTCAGCATCAGAATAAGCAGTGAGACCAGTGAGCGAGGACCTATATAGATGTAATCTGAAGTGAAGTGTACCTTGGACGTTTCGTAAAATATGTTTGAGGGCATGCATGTGTGCTTCCGTCGGATTGTGCATGTGTAGGCAGATTTGTTGCACGGCATAGGATATGTCAGGTCTCGTGAATGTGAGGTACTGCAGGGCTCCAGCAAGGCTACGATAGTGAGTCGGGTCTGAATATGGGGGGCTGAAATTAGCGCTGAGCTTGGAATTGGTGTCTACTGGCGTGTGGGATAGTTTGCAAGATGTCATGCCTGCACGGTCAAGGATCTCTTCGGTGTACTTCTTCTGACACAGAAATAGGCCACCAGAATGTCGAGTGACAGAGATGCCCAAGAAATAACTCAGGGAGCCCAGATCCTTCATAGCAAACTCAGAGGAAATGAGAGACATAATGGACCGACGGAGAGCATCAGATGATGTGGTGTGATGATGTCATCAACATTTAATAATAGGTAAGTCATGTCTGTACCATTGTTGTAGATAAACAGGGAATGATCGAATCTGCTGTGTGAAAAATCGATAGAGGAGACATAATCGGTGAACAGCTGGTACCATGCTCGAGGAGCATGTTTCAGTCCATAGAGCGATTTCCGCAACAGACACACATAATCCGAATGAATAAGATCCCTGAAACCCATAGGATAATGCATATATACCGCTTCATGAAGATCCTCATGCAAGAAGGCATTCTTGACATCAAGTTGATGAATAGGCCAAGACTTGGATAGAGCAATATTGAGGACGGTCCGGATGGTTGCGGGCTTTACGACCGGGCGGAACGTTTCATCACAGTCCATTCCCACCTGTTGATACCTGCCATCACCTACAAGACGAGCCTTGTACCTCTCAAAAGAACCATCATATTTCTTTTTATGACTAGAAATCCACATAGAACTAATAATGTTAGCATAAGGTGGATGAGGTACTAGGTCTCACGTCTTATTATCAATAAGAGCATTATAATCATCAATCATTGTGGATTTCCAATTAGGGTCGGACAAGGCATCATTCAGATTTTGAGGGACATGGGAAGGGACAACTGAAACAGATAGGTTAAACAGTCGTTTAGGTTTATGAATTCCGTACATGGCATGAGTTTCCATGGTCCGAGAGCGTGTCTCGAGATGCGAGATGGGAGGGGGGTATGTCGCGGATAGGCCGGGAAGAGGATGATGGGCAGGGGTGGCAGGACCGGCTGGCCGATGCTCGGTTTGCCGATAGGTGGCTGCGGAATCACCCTAAGGCGGGCTATTTTGGGCCACCGTTGACATAACCGGGTGGGCAGTATGTCCTGGACTGTCCGAGGTGGGGGCGGGTGCCGGGTGCTGGGGTCTGGAACGACGGAGTATGTAAATGATAAATTAGAAGAGGATGCAGACCATAGTCTAGGAAGTCGTAGGAATGCCGAGGTGGCGAGTTTAGGGAGGCAAAGGGGAATTGAGACTCATAAAATAGGACATAGCGTGAAATAATAATTTTACTGCTTGACAAGTCATAGCACAAGTAACCACAATAATTGGCGGGGTAACCCAGAAACACACACGGGGAAGACCAGGGTTGGAGTTTGTGAGTGGTCGGATGGAGAGGATAATAGAGACATCCAAAGATACGAAAGTATTGGTAGGAGTGGTTCCTACGAAACAGAACTTGAGTGGGAGACTGCTGAACTAGAGACTTATTTGGGATTATGTTTAGGAGATAGGTGGTCATGGAGAGTGTGTAATGCCAGAATTGAGGCGTGAGCAAGTAGGGCACGAACTAGATTGTTTATGGTTCGGATTTTCCGTTCGGCCTTACCATTTTGGGAGGAGGTGTGAGGGCAAGAAAAATGAAAGGTAAGACCGTTATTGGAGCAAAACTGTTTGAATTGATTATTATTGAATTTTCTGCCATTGTCACATTGAAAATATTTAATGCTCTTTTCAAATTGTATTTTTACGAGAGCAATAAATGAGGAAACAATGGGGTAGACTTGAGATTTATTGCCAATTGGAAAAATCCATAGAAAGTTGGAATAATCATCCAAAAACAACACATAATTTCGATGGCCAACCGTACTTAAAATAGGGACATCCACAAATCACTATGTATGATATCGAAAGGTATTAAAGTACAATTTATGGATGCATAAAAATGGTAATTTAACATGTTTCTCAAAAATGCAGGATTCACATATAGGAGTCCTAGAAATACGGTTGCAATTAATAAAATTATTTTTTCTAAGGGAGCGTAAAACAGAATCTCCTGGATGTCCTAATCTAGAGTGTCATAAGGAAGACGAAAGAGCAACAAAGGTTGATGGAACTAAGGCTGGATTGTTGACGGCGTTTGAAATAGGGTAGAGATCTCCGGTGCTATCACATCTCATTATTCATCTCCCTGTCATGAAATCCTTCACAAAAAACCAAAAGGATCAAAGTCAAGGAAAACATTACTATCAATTGTGAAACGTCACACAAAGATTAGATTCTTAATGAGTTTAGGACATGGAAGATATTTTTTAAGATTAGCGGTGGATGTGGTAGGGATAATGATGAATGACCAAACTGCGAATGAGAATGCCTTGTCCACTACCAACAATAATATTTTGATTTAAATTACTCAAATTGGAATAAGACGAGAAAGTACCTTGTGATGTCATTATGTGAGATGTCGTTCCTGTGTCCATATACCAATTTTTGTCTGGAGCGTTGAGTGACATTGTGTTCATAACTGCCTCAATGTTAGTCGGTGCATAAGTTGAGGGCGTGGGCCCCATGCTGTATAGGCCTATTGGGGACGTGCGTCGAGTATGCCAGGGTGGGACTGTTGGTTCTGAGGTGGAGTCCACGAGGATGTCGGATACGGGCTACGAGGAGAGGCCCATGACGGTGGGGCCCGCGGCGGGGAGGCAGCCCATGGCGGAGGCTGCTGCCACTGCCGCGGTCGCTGCAGGCTATTTCCTGCCGGCAGGGACTGCCTCTTCCCATCGCCGTTGTTGCTAAAATTCCAACCGCCGCGGCCATTACCGGACTTCCTGCTCCAGCGGTTGTTGCGGGTGGATGCGGGCTGCTGCGGGTCCTCGGGCCAGCGGTTCTGGTTGCCGGAGTTGGAGGCCCTTCCATCGGTGGAGGGCCCGATGGTGGTGGTGAGGGCGGCATCGGTAATGCTGGCCTGAGTGGTGTTGCGCTTGATTTTTTGGATTTCCTCAAGAATAAGCTTCGAACGGGCCTCATAAAATAGAGGTAACAGCGTGCCTTACTGAAGGATGGTGGCAACGCCGTCATAGGATTCGTTCAAGCCTGCAATACGTCTCATTACCAATCGTTGATTAGTGACTGGTGTGCCGACGTTGGAGAGTTGGTCGGCAAACATCTTGAGTTCTTGACAATATGCAGACACGTTTGGAAAATCATCCTGATGAACGTCCTTGAACTGATTTTTAAGGTATAACGCTCGTTGAGTTTTGTTGTCGTGGAAAATACTTTCCAAACGTTCCCACGTTTGGCGGGTAGTGACATCGATCTCAATGATGATGTGCAACAAATCATTAGAGATTGTGTCGTATATACACTGGAGGACGGCTGCATCCAAACGAGTCCAGAGTGCATCATCAGAAATCGAAGCCGGGGGTAGGTCTGTGGACTTCGGTGTATGAGGGATGATGTAGGAAATAATAGAATATTTCCCGAATATTCTTTCATTAATTGTATATCTCTTATTTTATGTAGAATTGTATTTCTATTGTAATTAGGTCTCCCATTTTAGGTAGAATTATATTTTCTATTGTAATTATGTTGATTAGTTTTCTGGTTTAAATATTTTTGTACTACTATATATATTGGACATTATTGATGAATACAATAAAGAAATATGTTCATTCATTGTATTCATCAATAATGTACAATATATATAGAATATTACAAGAATATTTAAACTAAGAAACTAATCAACCTAATTACAATATGAATACAATTCTACCTAAAATAGAAGATATACAATTAATGAAAAAATATTCGAAAAATATTCTATTAGTTAAAAGTCTTATTTCTTAGACAATTACCTAGAGAGTCCTCTCCCTTCCTAAAGCTGGACTGAATCATGAATCTGAGGCTAACTTATTACTAATTGAGAATGATGACATGAGATAGTACTTGTTTTCCTTTATATGACATTGAATGATTTTGATTAAGTCATTTACTAAATGATGTTTGAGCTATACCCCAATCCCGTGTTTCAACTTTCAAGCACAATTAAGAGACTGAGAGATAGTTTTGCAAGAAGTAAGTGTTAAACAAATAATGTGTTGTTTTCAGGATGTATATGGATATATAGAGTCCGTCTTAGTAAAGCTGATACGCATTAAAGTGCTGAAAAGCACTTAATTTAAGGCGTTAGAAGCTGAATTTATAAATAAACGGTTGTCGTCTTGATAAATGTGTTGAAATTGATAATAAACACTTAGGACCCATTTGATCATGAGAATTTTTTACTTTGCTCGAATTTTTTCCACTTTATTTCAAAATCGGCTTTTGATCGTGAAAAATTCAAATACAATTTGAAGTTGTATTTGGAATTTTAAAATAACAAAAATGTTATTTTCACTTTCAGTATATTCAAACAACCAAATATTCTTTATAAAAATTATACTCTAACTTCAAAATTTTAAATAAAGTAAAAAAAATATTTGATTTTCATGGTCAAACGCCTAATTAATGTGATCGGTAAAAAAATGTCAATAATTACTTTTTCTATGATTCTCTTTTGAAATGATATTTTGGGGATAATAAAAAAATAAGATTGTAAAAGATTTAACAAACTAAAAGTGTTTATAAGTTGACTTGGGTTGACCATTTATGGATTTTGACTGATTTTAACTTATAATTTGTTTTATATTTACTAAACTCATAAACAAAAAAAATATTTAATTTTACCAACTTATAAATTTACTCAAATACCCTCATCAACTATAAATCTATTACTAACTAACGAAAAAGTAGCAAACAGAAGTTAATATAGATGTGTACTGCTACTTTTTAAGGATTATTATCTGTCAGATATCCTTCCTTCAATTTTAAGCCACAAAGGCACAACAAGTCGTTCCTTCCGTTCTAACTTAATACACATCTTTTTTTAAGCGAATTCGCTGGGCGGGATGCCTTGACTTAATTTTTTATTATTTCATCCGTTTCAAAATATTTTTTTATTTTAACTTGACACGAAGTTTAAGAAAATAAAGAAAACTTATGAATCTTGTGGTTGTTAATAAAAGATATTATAGAATGTATCAAAATGTCATTTAATCGTGTGATCTTAAACATGTCATGTGAAAAATTGAAATAAATGAATTATCAAAAAAGAAAATATACATTTTTTAAATGAACACAAAGAAAAAGTAAGACAAATATTTTAAAACGAAAAAAGTAATAAATAAAAGTGAACCTCAAAGAGAAGAGTACAAGCAAGGAGGTTAGGAGTACAAGCAAGGGTGTTATGCCTTACCGTACTAATTATCCTAATGAGGTAACGAGCCTCTACTAATTAACAAGCATGAAGAAAATAAGAGATAGAGAAAACTAAGTATTTTATGATTATCGCAGAGTTTATAATATACTCTATGATGATATTACAAATGAGGATGCTTAAGTAATGTAAAAATATAAACGCCAAGACTAAAGTTGAGTTATCACCTCAAACTTCATTTTGTATATGTATGAACTAAAAAAGATAGCTTGCTCGTCCAAAGTAACGTGAAGTATTTTCCTCGTGTCTTCTTCTTCAAAAATTTGTCCAAAAATACTTGATAGTTCATATTTTTTCTTGAATTTATTGGATCTTGTTAAAATTGTTGACACTTTTAGATGATTTTGCTTTGCCAGTAGCATCAATAGGTGTGTTGGAACAAATTTCTCAGTCACCTTACCATCCCAATTATATTACCTTTCATGCGTCTTCTTTTTACTTTTTTTTTGCTTCTACTTCTTTATGGCCTAGGTGAGAGATCCCCATTCCTGACCACACATCTAACATAAACGCAAGGTGAAGTTTGCGTCAAAAGTTTATAAAACTTGTTTTGCAAATTCTAGAAACTAATTTTCAAGGAAATCAAATTCTTTATTTGTCAAAAAATCTTTCTTTTGTGTGGTTCAAAAAATTTTTATGGAAAAATTGGATTGAAACTCTTCTTTAAGTAGCTGGCTCGTTGAAACCTCTCAATCTTTTGTAGGTACTTCCTCCGTTCAAAAAAAATATCTTAATTACTATTTGGAAAGTTAAAAAATATTTTGTTTGACTATAATTTTTTAAAATATTTTCTAAATATTTTGAATTATTAACTATTGTAACTTATAGTACTTTTATATAGTTTCTAAATATGTAATTTCAAAAAAATTAAAGATTGTATATCTGAATTCACACCAAACATTAGTTAATTTGTTCCTCATAATCAAATCAAGATGATCTTTTTGAATTCTGGTATAAATTCTGTATTTATACTTAAAATTCACCAAATATGTATAAATAAATTATTCAGTAGGGTTCTGTCCTCCCTTGCCTTGCGACCTAGGTATTCCTTTTCTGGTTTCCCAACCCACTAAGCGATCATTTTTAAACTTCAAAACTTATAAACTTAAAATTTTAGCTTCAGTACGTATGCTTTCTTGTTACACAAAAGTCAAATAGAATAGCAACACTCAATGGATTAACCTATTATTTTAATCATTCGATGACTGGTATATGCTTTAGACGCTTGATTAATTCAAATTCGTATAAACTCGAACCCAACATTTTTAGTTAAGGGTGAAAAAGATTCTCTGCTAGAATTGTTTCTATTCTAGACTCAAACACAAAATCTCTGATTAAGATAAAAGTCTATCCATTTCACCGCGACTCTGGGTGGTGCATGAACCTATCTCTCTCTTTGTCTTTTCCTTTATCTCGTGAGATAAATGTTTCTATTAGAGAATATTAGTATAATATTCATCATATATTTTATAATTATTAGTGTTGTATAATTATGTTAATTATATGATCCATCTTACATTAGGATTCTACATTGTACACACAATATATATATATATATATATATATATATATATATATATATATATATATATATATATATATATTGTATTAATGAGAAAGTCTCACAAGGGAGATTAATACAACCCTACATGGTATCAGAAGCCAAAACTTCCTCCCTACCCTAATCCCCTCAATTTCGGTGGCTCCTCTTCTTTTTCCGACGCCGAAATCCGGCCTTATACCACAGGTATACACCGATATACAGTAAATATACAGCCTCTCCAGCCCCCTCATCTCGATAACAAATCGATATACACTTGAGTATATGGTTGCTACTGCCTCACATACACCACAAATATACGCCCCGAACCCCAACATAATTTTTTCCGGCAAGCATTCATGGTAGAGATTAATCACGGCGATTTTATGGGTAGTGGCAGAAGCACTACAGAGGACTGGGCTGCCAGTCGCGTCCCAAACCCAACAACCCAGTGGCATCTTCAACAATTCAGCAGCCTGTCACAAGCCCAATTGACGGATCACAAGTAGGGCCAACTTCATCCGGCCCATGTCCCTGCAGCCCAACAGTGGCCCAGCAAATTGGAAGCCTTACAGATAGGCCTCGGCTGTCAGGCCCAGCATCAGCCCAACAGTCTGGGACCGACACCACCAGGCCACAACCAACATGCCCAACATCCTGGGGGCCATCAGTCCGTCCCAGGCCCAACCCGAGCCAATTTGGGCCAGGTTTTGGCACTTTGACCAGTCAACAGCCCGATAATGCGTGGTATATGGACACGGGCACCACGTCTTATCTCACCAACAATTCTGGTAATCTTCTTCAACTACGCAAGTTACAAACTTCATAATCTATTATAGTCCGTAATGGTCATCGCATTCCAATTCAAGGATTTTGCCACACCCTTACCCCACCACCGCATCCCCACTTCTCTCTTAAAAACGTCTTTTATGTCCCGAACATAATCAAAAACCTAATATTTGCTAGAAAATTTACCACCGATAATTCCGTTTCAATTAATTTTGACCCGTTCAGGTTTTCCGTAACGGACCTCCGTATCGGGAATCTTCTGACACGGTGCAATAGTGAGGGGACCTATATCATTTCATAACCACGTCCGTTGTCAGTACTACATCTCCCATCTCTCTAGCTGCCATCGTCACTCCTCCCACTACTCTCGCAACAATATCTTCATCAACGTGGCACAATAGACTTGGTCATCCAGGTGCTCGTGTTTTTTATTCTCTCCGAAACTGAAATTTAATTCATTGTAATAAAGAGAAACTTCCCCACCATTGCTCCTCATGTCATCTAGGGAGACATGTCCGACTACCATTTACGCCTTCTCTTAGTATTATTTTCTCTTCATTCGATATTATTCATGCCGATGTATGGACTTCTCCTATAACTAGCAACCTAGGTCACAAATATTATTTTGTGTTTCTGGATGATTTCTTTCACTTTCTTTGGGTCTATCCGCTTAAACTCAAATCTCAGGTATTCTCCAAATTTGTTGAATTTCGTACAATGGTCAAAACACAATTTGAGAAAGATGTCAAATAATCTCAATGTGATAATGGTCGTGAATTCAATAACTCTATGTTTCATAAATTCTGTGCAGCTAACGACGTGATTTTTCATTTCTCGTGCCTATATACCTCCCCTCAAAATGGTAAAGCCGAAATAATTCTCGTACCATTAATAACATGGTATGTACCCTTCTGTTTCATGCGTCTCTCCCCCTCATGTTTTGGGTATATGCATTAAAATGGTAGAACATATTCTTAACATCTTACCTACCCGTGCGATTCAAAATAGAACACCCACCGAAATTCTCTACCACCGGGTCCCTAGCTATGATCACCTTAGAATTTTCGATTGTTTGTGTTACCCAAATATGACATCCACGCCCCCCCCCCTCCCTAAACTAGCACCCCATTCCACTCCATGTACATTCTTAGGTTTCCCGTCAAACCATAGGGGGTGTTTGTGCTATGAATTATCCACCGACAAAATCATAATCTCACACCACGTCACTTTTGTTGAATACATTTTCCCATTCGACAACATTCAAAAATTCCAAGTCAATGATTACCAATTTCTCGATGATTCGTACACATCACCGCTTGTCCACCATACTCTCCGACATGCTACCACTATTCCGGCAGCAGCCGACAATGTTCAGCCACCGTCTGCCACCAGTCCCACTGGTCAAACACAGTATGCCACTAATGAAAATCGGTTGGACCGTCCGTCCCTACCAACTGCCAGAGTCACTACAAGACATCTTCCCGTAGACTGCCACATGCACAGTAATCCAGCTGCTGTGTCACCGCAGCTATCTCTAGTAGCTACCCCCAGTCGCCATCAATACCACCCGTCAGCTCCGAAGGCCTTCCTACATAGTCTCAATTTCTATCGATTGCCCCTGTTCCCTCTGGCAATCGACCCACCCAGTCTCTGACACACCACCATGTCACACCCACTGTTCTACCATTACCCTCGAGTCTCCCATTCCAGGTGTCCAAACACTCGGTTGATTCATCACCCACACTCAGGCCAAAAAACCCGACCCTATACACAGGTCACCAGGTAACGAAAACTACTACAAACCAACCCGATTCGGATCTCCCACCCGACATGGCCACCTCCTATCAGTCACCGTCACCGACATCTCGCCACACCTCCCATCTGTCACTGTCGCCGACCTATCCCAATATAGTAACCACACCATCAGTCATTGTCCCGTTTATCGCGTCCACCCCCTGACCCAAACCCCATCTCAAATACCAAATTTTCCCCTGCCCCCACGCACCATATGTAAACCTGTGCCAACACGATATTTTTAAACCCAACGTCCAATTCAACCTATCCACCCAAACAATATCCCCAATTCCCAAAAACCCAAAATTAGTCAAACTTGACCCAAATTGGAATGAAGCCATGCGTGAGAAATTTAATGCTTTAACACAACAACACATTTGAGATTTGGTTCCTTGACCGGAGGGGGTGAATGTGATCCGATTCATGTGGCTTTTTCATCACAAATATCGAGACAGTGGTGATCTAGAGATATATAAGGGGATACTTGTAGCAAATGACATGAATCAGCATGGGGGTATTGATTGTGGCGAGATAGTGTACAAGGCTAAAATGGTAAACTGCAAGATCATGTCCACACCGGTTGATTCTAAATCAAAGCTTAGTATTGTTGATGGTAATCCATTGTCCGATCCCACACTCTACATGAGTCTTGCAGGTGCACTACAATATCTTACTTTCACCAGGCCTGACATTGCTTATGCTGTTCAGCAGGTATGCTTATTCATGCATGCCCCAGGGAGCCTCATTTTACTGCTCTTAAGTGTATCATTCGATATGTTAATGACACACTTGATTACAGATTGCACCTATACCCCTCAACACCGATCAGGTTGTTATCATATAAGAATGCTGATTGGGCAGGCTGTCCGGACACGCGACGCTCAACCTCCGGCTATTGTGTATTCTTAGGGGATAATCTCATTTCTTGGTCTGCCAAGAGGCAAACCACCTTATCATGTTCGAGTGTAGAGAGCAGAGCATAGAGACGTTGCAAATGTTGTTGTTGAGATCTGCTGGCTCCGAAACCTTTTTTTGGAGCTCCAGTGTCCATTACGTAAGGCGTCTTTGGTATATTGTGATAACATATCCGCCATTTATTTATCTCACAATCCGGCTCAACATCAACGAACCAAGCACATTGAGATGGATATACACTTTGTTCGTGAAAAGGTTGCTCTCGGACATGTCAAGGTATTGCATGTGCCCTCCTCATATCAGTATGCGGATATATTCACTAAAGGACTACCTAGACAGCTATTCCTCGACTTCAGATTCAGCCTAAGCGTCCGGCCTCCTCCCACTCAGATTGAGGGGGTGTATTAGTGAATATTAGTATAATATTTATCATATATTTTGTAATTATTAGTGTTGTATAATTATGATAATTATAGGATTCATCTTACATTAGAATTCTACATTGTACACACACTATATATATATATATATATAGTATTAATGAGAAAGGCTCTCAAGTGAGATTAATACAATCCTACCGTTTCTTCTAGTCAATTTTAGGAGACATTTACTATTATTTGAAATGTCAAATAATCTTATTGGCCATGATTTTTTTAGTATGTTTAATCTTTTTTAAATCCTTATTCATAGCAGTTGTCCTAAGTATGTAATTTTATTCCAAAAGTAAAGCATTAACTCACTACAAAAAAAGGTGTAATCCCGGCTATTTGTTGAAACCGTCGCTAATATTGAACATAATGGATTTTTGAATTTTTATTAAGATAGCGATTCGAAACTGCCGAGATTTATTTTTAAAATATTTCCCCTCAAAATTAGAATTCCCTCCTAGGAACAGAACACACATTCCAAAGTTTCTGCAAAATTCACCGTAAGCTCTCTAGAAATCGACTATAAAACTATAAGAATCCAAAGTTTGTTTCTCTATTTCTGCAACTCGAAGCCCTAACTGTATTTGTGTTGCGGAATGATTATATGAATCGTATCACCGAATTTATCAATTGAATGCAGTGACTCTCTGTTTTTGTATGCTATGTGTTGATTTTCTTTTGCATTTATTGTTCCTCTTCTCAGATTTTTTGAGTTTCACCCATGCATGAAGTGAATGTGTTGATTTTCGCAGTTATTGTTCTTCTCATAGCCATTTTTAGGAAAACATTATCTCTGTGTTTCATCCAATTGGTCTTAATTTTTGAAACTTCAATTTTCTGTGTTTTCTCTGTTTGCTAGGGTTCACGCGAAAGAAGTATAGTGATGTTCCCCAATTTCTAATATTTATTTTCTTCTTCTTTTGGTTTGACAATGTTAGTTGTTGATATAGTCCCAGATTCCACGAGCTTTTATTTACATTCAAGTACTCGTGTTTTCGTTTTAAGGGTTGCAGTGAAATAATTCTATTCCAGTTTGGATGTAATTAGCGTAGCTTGTTTTTGTAGTTTTTAGTTGCTTAGTTTTATTAGAATGTGGTGATTTACTAAGAAAACTGTCCTTTTTGCTGTTATCGTTCTATTGATTTGTATGTTCATACTTATGTCTGCGATGTCAGGTAGTAACAGTAAGAGTAATTCAGCTGAGCTACTACTTTTAAGCTGTTTGTAATTAGTTTGGCTTGCTTTTGTAGTTTTTAGTTGCTTAATTTTATTAGAAATGTGGTGATTTTTAGAGGCAATAGTACTATGGTGAATTTTATGTGTTTTTGATACTTGGCTTTGTTCATGTTCCGGAAAATACTAACTACTTATGTTAAGCAGTATAGTTTACTTATGTATTATAGCAGATTATTAATTTCATCTTTTAAGTTATCAAATTAGTTCACTAATTGTTTTTGATACTTGGCTTTGTTCTTGTTCTGGAAAATAATGTCACGACCCAAACCGGAGGGCCGCGACGGGCACCCGGACCCTACCTGCCGGGCACCGCTAATCACATATTTAACATATATCCATAATCAATCATGTCTACAAGGACCGTTACTAAATATTCGGCTGACATACACATCAAGGCCGACAGGGCCATACACTACTACTACACATAGGACACCTGTCTACAAACCTCTAAAGAATACGTACATCATAAGGACGGGACAGAGTGTTACATCCTCTCCCCCATAGAAACATTCGTCCTCGAATGTTGGGGTGACATATCTAATCCTCGTCACGTAGCCAGAAAATACAACTGCCGCTTCACGGGGCATATAATATAACATACATCATTACATCAGACCTCCCATGGTCCTTAAGCATTAAGAAATAGAATCCACCTTATACTTCTCTCGGAACCTCGGCGTTGGTCTAAAATAGGTATGGATATTTGTTTTTCATCTCCTCTTCTTCCTCCATAGAACTTTCACGGAGGCTACTTCTTTAGTCCTCAACTTACGGACTTGTCGATCTACGATAGCAATAGGAACCTCTTCATATGATAGATCCTCTGTAACTTTCACATCGTCAATTGACACCATTTTGGAAAGGATCTCCAATACATGCTCTCAATATAAAAATATGGAAATCCGGATGAACAAACTCTAACTCCGAAGGCAAGTCCAATTTATAAGTCACTTCGCCGACTCGTCGAATTATGCGATTTGGCCCAATGTACCTTGGATTGAGCTTTCCCCTTTTTCCTAAATCTCATAAAACCCTTCATAGGAGAGATCTTCACAAAGACCCAATCATTCACTTAGAACTCTAAATCCCGCCGCCACACATCTTACTACGGCTTATGACGACTCTGAGCGGTTAACAACCGTTCTTGGATAAACTTTATATTCTCTATGGCTTGGTGCACTAGTTCCAACCCAAAATAATCCTAATTCGCATACTTGACCCATCTGATAGAAGATCTACATCTCCGTCCATACAACGCCTCGTACAGAGCCCTTTTAATGCTAGCATGATAATTGTTATTGTACGCAAATTCAATAAGGGGTAAGTGGTCATCCCAAATTCCCTTGAAGTCCAATACGCAAGCTCGAAGCATGTCCTCGAGCATTTGAACCGTAGGCTCGGCCTGCCCGTCTGTTTCAGGGTGGAAAGTTGTGCTAAGATTAAATTTGAGTGTCCAAACCTTTTTGAATTGGTCTCCAGAAATTAACTATGAACTACATACCTTAGCTTACTAACATTGATGCATGTAATTCTCAATAATACGCGGTATCGCCCTTACGCAAGGACAAGAGGCTTATGTCCCTTCCACTACCGTAGATAACTCTATCCTTATATATGACTTGGGCTCACTATTCTGGGTACGTCACTTTACGTGATCTTCTTAAATTTATTGATGGTCACTCTTCAGACAATTTGATTGTGGCAATCCGTTCTAGTTAATGATACCTCGGGATAATTCCCAATCTATTCCAGGTAAGACATCACAATTTAGTTTGCACGTACATAACATATTCCCTCATTCTAATCAGGACGAGTCACTGTGAAACATATAGATTTTCATAACCTAATAAAACCTCCAATGATGTCTTCTACTTTTCACCTGTACAACTCATAATCACTTTTTCATGTTTCCTCAATTACCTTGAAGCATAGGTAATCACTTTACCATGCTGCATTAGCACGCATCCTAAACCCGCTCCCGAGGTACCACAATATACAACATAGCCTTCTGGACCCTCTGGGAGAGTAAAGACTGGTACCGACGTTCATCTGTCCTTAAACTCTTGGAAACTCCTCTCACACTCATCGAATCACTGGAATCTTATGCCCTTTTGTGTCGACTTTGTTAATGGCGCTAAAAACTCTTACATTTGTAGTATCTCAATCGTAAGCACTTTATGGACAATATCATCGAACCTGAAATGCGCGTATCATCGTAGTTAACCCTCATTCATAGTCTGAAACTTTCTCACTACTCCTGATTACAAACAACCTTCTTTCATTACTTCTTTTGACACTTGTTCATTCATTTTCTCACTTGTCGTATTCTTCTTTAATTCTAAAATATTCTAGTATACATACGTAATCTCAAACATTGTTCCTGATTCCAATCCTTGGAGTTACCAACCTTAAAGGATGAGTTGTTAACTTATTCCCTCATTCTATAGAAGATTCTGAAGAATTTTGCATCATAAGACGTTAACCTACTCTATCCAAACCTGGTCATTATACTTAGATTTAAATTCCCTCACTTGCCTCATGGCTAAGACTTTCTGTCAATGGTGCTTTGTAAAATATTCTCCCGATCTTGTTAAGCTATAAACTCATTACTTTATCTATCTCGTAGAATTTTTGGTCAGTTCATAAATGCTCCTTGACCCTTCAATGGCCTATATCTATCAGATGATCTAGGATGAAATCGTTCCTAAGAGGCAACCAACTGATTCAATACCTGCACCGGTCTCCTTATATCCTAATCAGACGGAGCCGGGGTAGGACTGATGGTACATGAGACTCTCTCAACCCCTCTGGTACTACTAGATTCATCGATACCTAAGAAAGCAACTTATTCATATCCTCTGACGGATCTGTCCCAATGAGGAGTATACTACTTATATTTATACTCAATCCAACTTCAATCTCCATGCTAATCATAATCCTACTAGAATAAGGCATTGTTGTAGTCGTGAACACGATAATGTCTATAGAGCGAATCCTTACAATCTTCTGCATTCCGGTGCTTAGTACTTCCTTTTCCTACTCCGCTTTCCATGCTTGCATTATCACTTCCGTATATAAGTGAAACAACTTCTCATAATCTCAAAATATTTTACATAATACTGTCCTTTTGGCGTATCAATCGTCTGATAAAAGTCACCCATTTACTGGCTACGGATATGAACTAACGAAAGTCTTTTTGGTAAACGGCATTATCGAAACAGTAACATGCATGAGTTAAACCCGAATTCTTAAGACTCAGCTCTACTGTACGATCTATGATATGAAAGAATGAAAATCATCCCTAAATGTCTTACAGCCTCCTGTTTATAAGTATGGCGCGCAACACACCCATAAACAAGACTCTACAAGACACGACTTGTAGACTCTTTAGGACAGACATGCTCTAATACCAAGTTTGTCATGATCCAAATCGGAGGGCTGCGACGGGCACCCAGACCCTACCTGCCGGGCACCGCTAATCACATATTTAAAATATATCCATAATCAATTATGGCCACAAGGACCGTTACTAAATATTCGGCTGACATACACATCAAGGCCGACAGGGCCATACACTACTACTACACATAGGACAATTATCTACAAGCCTCTAAAGAATACGTACATCATAAGGAAGGGACAGGGTCATACACTACTACTACACATAGGAAAATTGTCTACAAGCCTCTAAAGAATACGTATAGCAACCTACGTGCAAGATATCATACCGAGACTAAACTGCAACTCTGGAACAAATAGGGTGCTCAAACATCAGTTGAACCAACAACCTACTAGCGCGTACCGTCCCACTATTTACCTAAGCTTGCGGGAATGAAATGCAGCGTCCCCAGACAAAAGGGACGTTAGTACGACTGATGTACCGAGTATGTCAGATATGAATAATAGCATAACAGGGATATAACAATAAACTGAAACAGAAACAACCGATAGTAACATCCGCCGATAGTAACAGCTGATCATCAGTGAATGCCTCTGAGGGTCCTAATATGCCTAAATGTCATGCACAATACAAATGTCGTATACACATATATATTGGCCTCACAAGGGCATCTTCCTTCCCATAACAGCCTCTGTGGGCATCATTTTATTTCGGCCTCTGTGGGCATGCATAATCATTATCATATTGGCCTCATTGGGCATCTTCCTTTACATGATAGTCTGTACCAGCTGCAAGTGGTGATGCGTATATAACACCATTCTATTTTCCCCATCCCCTACATATATATAATTCATACCATATAGTGGTGTATATAACACATGTGGGTCCACGATAATACATGAATATAATGCAAATGCATAAATGACAATGAAACATTCTGAACTTATCGGATGGCATACTACTTTTGTACCTTCGGCTAACATTGAAAATATTAACATCTTTCCTATATACCTCAATAAGAATTTAGGAACATATTTAGACATGCTTTTAACATAAGAATCAATAACCAGAATATCCATGACTACTAAGAGTAGAACAATTTATGGAACAATATTACGATCACATTTCGTTATATGAAACATGCCAAAAGAAGAAATGATTTGCCTTAACATACATTTGAATATCGATCCTCCAATCACAACAAAACTGCCATTTCTTTTACTAGCTTACTCTCTAGAAATCTTGAATAAAATTCGCATGAAGTGAAATTTCAACAATCTCCTTGCTTCTTCTCCATCGCTTTGGGCGACCCCTTCCCCTTCTTTTTTTTTTTCCTTTCAAGAGATGAAATTTAGCTCTCCCAAAATAAAGAAAAGTCGTTGGAACATTGGTTCATTATTAATAATCTTCTGCCAAGTAACTTATAAAATGTTGCTACTTTGTATCATGCTAGGACGTTGTTGCATAGAATTATTTTTATAGTAAACAAATCTTTATATTAGCTAATGATCACTTTGTTTCCACTTTGGCTAAGTATCCACGTGTAGATGTCCCTTGTTTGATGTCAACATGAAGCTCATTCACTTATTCCATTAAATGTCACATTGATCTTATTATGTCCCATGCTTCCACGTGGATTAACTTGCTGCCACCTTTATCTCTATCCACTAACACATATTTATCCAATAATTGTAATAAATGTCTTATCTTCCACTATAATCCCACATTTAATCAATTATACACATAATTAATTTTTTGATTCCAATTCACTTAAATTTTAATAACTTATAAAATCTTCATATACTCAATGTCATAGTCGCGTGACATAGCACTAATCCATAACCCCTTTCGGTACCCATAAATTATTATTTTCAATCCTCGTCATCATACTTGTTAAGTCTAAAATTATTTCGGGACCGCATCCTTTTATATATTAAGCTCTTCATTTTCGTACGTGAATACGTAAATATCACAAAATTTCCTCGGCCTCAGTTCTACTTGCATACGTCTAGCGATTCAAATCATGGCCCAAAAGTACGGGGTGTCAAATAATACTCCATCCGTCCCGAAAAGATTGACCTAGTTTGAATGGACACAAAGTTTAAGAAAGAAATTAAGACTTTTGAAACGTGTGATTCAAAAAAAAATCTTAGATATTTGTATGGTTGTAAATGATCTCATAAAGTTAAATTATTTTTAAATATAGAAAGTAGGCCAATCTTTTTGGGACAAACTAATAAGAAAAATAAGCCAATCTTTTTGGGATGGAGGGAAAGTAGGCCAATCTAAATTTAATTCAATGTATAAAGAGAAATTTACCCACGATTGCTACTTTTGTCCTTTAGAAAAGCATGTTAGACTTCCTTTTAAGTCATCACTAAGTGTAATTTTTCTCCTTTTGATATCATTCATGCGGATTTATGGACATCTCCAATTACTAGCAAACTAGGTCACAAATATTATTTGGTGTTTTGGATGATTTCTCTCATTTTCTTTGGGTTTATCCTCTAAAATAAGTCTCAAGTTTACTCCATTTTTCTTGAATTTCAAACATATGTTAAAATCCAGTTTGAGAAAAACATCAAAACGTTTCAATATGACAATAGTCATGAGTTTGATAATTTCCCTTTTTATAAATTTTGTGCGGACAATGGCATGATTTTTCAATTCTCTTGCCCCCATACCTCACCTCAAAATGGAAAAACCGAAAGAATCCTGCGCATTATCAATAATATGATCCGTACTTTGCTCTTTCATGCTTCTATCCCCCTTCCTTTTGGGTCTACGCTTTGCATATGGTAGCATATATTCTTAATATATTACCAACGTGTACTCCTCATAATAAAACTCCAACCGAAATTCTCTTCCATCGAATTCCTTTCTATGGTCACCTTCGGACTTTTGGTTGTCTATGCTACCCGAATCTCGCCTCCACGGCTCCTCACAAACTAGCGCCTAGGACTACTCCTTGCATCCTCTTGGGTTTCCCGTTGAATCATAGTGGTACTTATGCTATGATTTGTCCACAAATAAAATTCTAGTCTCTCGCCATGTCACATTTGTGGAGCACATTTTCCCATTCGCAAACGTCCAAAAATACCAAGTCAATGATTATGGTTTCCTTGACGATTCAGACGCAACCCCTCTCATTAGAAACGTAATACATGGAACTAGTAGTCCGGCCCATCCCGTGCCTCTGACGCCTGCCACTTCTTCCGCTAAGGCCCCAACACACTGCCTGCCTATGGGTAGTATGTCATCATCGCCATCCCTTTCCCCATCACACACTGCCTACTGCCAACAGCCCACTCCGCCTGGCCCTCTGTCCACGTCGACCACCCCTGCCCCAATTTGACCTTCATTCCCCGAGCTGAGATCACACGCAGCCCGACCTCATCCCACAACATTCCACGCATCCAGTCCCTATTCCTACACACCACATGGAAACTCATGCCCATCATGGAATCTTCAAGCCAAAAGTCCACTTTAACCTATCCACTCAAACTATCTTACCTCTACCTAAAACCCCAAAATTAGCCAACTTGACCCAAATTGGAGTGCGGTCATGGAGGAATTTGATGTGCTCACTGAACAACACACTGGGGACCTTGTCCAAAAACAAAGTGGGTCAATGTGATTCGTTGTATGTGGCTATCGTCATAAATTCAGGGATAATGGTGAGCTTGAACGCCATAAGGCGAGACTTGTGGCAAATGGCACAGGGCAACAATAGGGCATTGATTGTGGTGACACCTTCAATCCAGTGATTCAACTAGCTACCATTAGTACTTTTTTAGCATTGCTATGGGGAAGAACTGGTCGATTCATCAACTTGATGTGAAAAATGTATTCTTACATGGTGATTTGAAAGAAACCGTCTATATGTATCAACTACTTGGCTTTGTGCATCCCTCGGCTCATCTACATGTCTGTCGTCTTCGAAAGTCACTCTATGGCTTGAAACAAGCCCCTCAAGCTTGGTATGAGAATTTTGCCACTTACATTATGCAGATTGATTTCGTGTACAGCAAAAGTGATAATTAACTTTTTATTTTTCATCAATGTAATGACATTACATACCTTTTGCTCTATGTGGATGACATTGTATTGACTGTCTCATCTGATAGGTTGAAAAATAAGATCATTACATTACTCAAATCTGAATTTGCTATGACAGACTTGGGTAAATTGAGTTATTTCTTAGGGATTTTTGTGACCAGATCCGAGAATGCAATGTTCCTATGTCAACATAAGTAGGCCGAGAAGATTATTTACAGGGCTAAAATGGCAAACTGCAAGATTATGCCTACTCCGGTCGACTCAAAATCGAAGCTTAGCTCCAATAGTGAGGATCCGATGCTTGATCTTTCTCTTTATAGAAGTCTTGTTGATGCACTTCAGTATCTTACTTTCACTAGGCCCGATATTGCCTATGATGTTCAACATGTGTGCTTGTTCATGCATGCTCCCAAGGAGCCGCACTTTACCGCTCTTAAACGTATCATTCGGTACGTTATGGGTACTCTTGACTATGGATTACATCTTTATCCATCTGTACCAACCAGGTTGATATCCTATACGAATGCCGATTGGGACGGTTGTCCTGACACACATCGATCTACTTCTGGTTATTGTGTATTTTTTTGTGAGAACCTCATTTCGTGGTCTGCAAAATGGCAAGCCACGTTTTTCCGTTCGAGTGCAGAAGTAGAATATAGAGGCGTTGCGAACGTCATTGCCGAAACTTGTTGGCTCAGAAACCTCCTTACAGAGCTTCATTGTCCCTCACTAAAAACATCTATTATTTACTGTGATAACGTATCTGCTGTCTACTTATCTCATAACCCGGTTCAACATCAACGAACCAAACATATTGAGATGGATATTCATTTTGTTCGTGAAAAAGTTGTCATGGGTCATGTTCGAGTGTTACATGTTCCTTCTACCTATCAGTATGCAGATATATTTACTAAGGGACTTCCTCGACAGCTGTTCCTTGACTTCAGATCCAGTCTGAGCGTCCGGCCTCCTCCCACTCCGACTACGGGGGTGTGATAGAGAATATATTAATATTCTCCATATATTATGTAATTATTATTTTGATGTAATTATGTAAACTAGATATTGTCATACAATTAGGTTTGTAATTGTAAACACCTATATATATTGCATTAATGAGAAGCCTCCAGACAAGGAGAATTACACAATTCTACGGAAAAGACCTACCATCAATGGGCATAAAATCTGATCTTTTGCCTAATGAGCATGGAGATTACCCCTTTGCTATTTTTACTATTACAATTGAACAGAAGTGCATTTTTTAAGGACTTTAATGAATGTGGTTGTTCCAGATGGTTACTTAAGTAATATCTCGAGATGTGTTGATTTGAAGCAACGAAATTTATTTGGGTTGAAAAGCCATGATTGTCACATTCTTATGCAACAACTATTGCCGATAGCATTGAGGAATGCATTACATGGCTAAGTGTCTACATTTTTTCAGCAGTTATGTGCTAAAGTGTTGAGTCCCATGGACCTTGATAACCTCCAAAATCAAATCATTCTCACCTTGTGTCACTTAGAAATGATATTCCCTCCATCTCTCTTTACGGTGATGGTTCACTTAGTTATTCATTTAGTTGATGAAGTGAGACGTGTCTAATTGATTTCATAATGAGGTGTTTGACATTTTTTTTCTCTTCTAAATGTCCTCTTATTTTGTTGTAGTTCGATCTCAGCGTCTCCAGTTATACATGATATTCATATGGGCAAGATGCTGAGTACTCTTAGAGTAGCGTTGTGTCAAGTTGTGTCAAGTAGAACAAGTTAGTGTTTAATTGATTTTGAATTAATATTTTTGTGTGTTGTATGAAGTAATCTCTTATCTATTCTTGCAGGCTGCAACAGTCATTTTGTTTCTGAAAAAAATAGTCACTTTAATATTTTATGTTTGCAGGCGTCAAACAGGCCAATTTCACCAAGGTTCGGACCATCTTCCTCACCCAAATGTTGAAACCCACCGTGATGCTAATCATGCTGTTCAAAGTGGATTTTGCTTGTGATGAATTTCAGATCTAATTTTGTTAGCAGTGAACTTTATTTTTCTGGCACTGTGAATCTTACTTTGGATGGTTCAGTTGCTTAATTAGTTAATACAAATAAACTAGGGTTCAGTTGTTCTTTTACTGTGAGTGTGAAGGTTTTAGTGTATTGGGATATGTAACTCTTGCCATTTGGTTGATTTCTTTGTTCTATCTATTAAGGAATACTGCTGCTGATTACCTCCGTTGTTGTCTCGAAAAGTTGTAGAATTTGTTGCAACTTCCCCCAACTGTAGCAGGTGTTACTTTGCTTCCTTTAGGTAATGGGCCACCTGATGTGTTTGCTAGTATTGCTGCTTTTGTGGGTAGTGATTCTGGGAAAGTTGGTTTGAATAGTGTTCTTGGTGGGGCTATTTTTCTTACCTGTGTTGTTGGTACTGTGTCCTTGTGTGTTGCGGAGCAATGTATTCGGATTGATAAGAAATGTTTTATCAGGGATGCGTGTTTCTTTATTATAGCTCACGTTGCCCTTCTATAGAAAGTCCAATGGCTAAGGATGGAATATGTAAAAACAGCAAGCAATATTTTAAAAAAAAAAAAATAGGTCAAACCGCCGCAAAGTAAACCGCTGCTGTGTAACCATTAGCAGCAGTTATTCCAACAGAGTTCATCTAAACTGGCGTGACAGGTCTAAACCGTCGTTATTTTTTTACTGCGACAATTCAAACCGCCACGAAAAGAAGGAAAAAAAAGGCCCAAACATGTGTTTTTCCTGTAGTGACGTAAGTCATGATCAAAAATCAAATAATTAATGATTGTACGTTGAAATTCATCATTCTTTTAAAAATAAATATAGTTCTCCCTTCTATGGCAAGATACTAAAATGAGCACAACATTAATTTATGATATTAACTTAACTAGTATATTGTATTAATCACAGTGGAAGAAAATATTAAAGTAATAGTTAAAAAGTAAATTGATAACCAAACGTCAAGCAAGAGTTTTTACGATGAAATTTGAAAGTTATCAAAATCATATAAAAAGTAGAATAGAGTCAAACTTTTGTAGATGTTTCAAAGAAGGAAAATAAAGAGTGTCACATAACGAGATTATTGGTCCATATGGATATAAGTATTGACTCAGTATTCGTAAATTGAACTTAGATGTTAGCAAATATACAAGCTTGACCATGATGTTGCAAATACTTAACTTCACTATTTTAACTTCTTTATCTTGCGTAAGGTCTTTCGAAAATAGTCTCTCTACCTTTTAAGATAGGAATAAGATTTACATATAATTTACCCTCCTCAGATCCCAGCATATGAAATTACACTGAATATATTATTATATTATTTTAACTTTAATTGAGATATTGAATAATATTAAATAAAATATATTAATCATTACTAAAATATTTATGAACTTTTAAAAACTTCTTTTTAAATGGTATTCATGTACAAATACAATTTCATTTCCTCCAAGCTTTTCTGTTAGCTTCATACTTCAAATTTCTAAGTTTTCAATAGGTTGAATACATCCAAAGTCTATTAGACTTGTGAGTAAATTTTGTTTAGACACTCGAATTATGATATGATTCAATTGAACACCTGAATACATAATAAAAATATTCATAGTGGATACTTTCGGCTCATATTTTGAAAATGTTTCTGTGCTTGTTCTCAAATGTTCATTACGTATATATGTTAATCAAATAAAATATGACTCATCCTTTAATCATACACAAGAGGAAATATTTTCCATGATCATTTCATTCCTTGAATACAATATTATATACATATGTACAAGACTTAATTAAGGCTACAATTATGGTAGAATATACTAAAAATATTTACAACCTAAATATAAAATATTTACTTTGATTATGGAAATCTTCCCCCGCAGTCTTAGCGGGAGGTTCTCGTACTCTGAGACTGTCCCTGAAATCATCAAAGAGTATCCGCAGAAGACCTTTTGTGAATATATCGGCAATCTGATAGCGGAACAGTACATAGAGAACACAAACTTGTCCACGTGCAACCTTTTCACTGACAAATAAAATATTCATCTCTATATGTTTTGTGCGTTGATGTTGTACGGGGTTACCTGACAGATATATCGCACTCACATTATCACAATAAACTACGGTTTCTTTTTTGATTGGACAATGGAGCTTCAATAGAAGATTATGGAGCCAACATGATTCAGAGACAACATTAGCTGCCCCTCTATATTCAGCTTCAGCACTAGATCGAGATAGCGTGGGTTGGCACTTCGACGACCACGAGATTAAATTATCTTTGAGAAATACACAATAACCAGAGGTGGAGCATCTGGTATCCAGGCATCCACCTCAATCAACATCGGTATAAGATGTTTGGCCAGAAATGATTGACTTATAGAGATGTAATCCAAAATCAAGAGTACCCTGAATATATCGCAGAACTCGTTTGAGAGCACCCACATATTCCTCATTCGGGTCATGTATATGTAAACAGACTTGTTGAACAACATATGAGATATCAAGTCTCGTAAAGGTGAGATATTGCAATGCCCCTGCTAAACTGCGGTAATGTGTCAGATTGTCGCATGGAGACCCTGAAGAGTTACTCAATTTAGCATTGGTATCCACCGGCGTAGGTGACGGCTTGCATGAAGACATGTCGGCTCTGTCAATTATCTTATCGGCATATTTTCTTTGACAAAGAAATAGACCACCCGCATGTTGAGGTACAACAATGCCAAAAAAGAGTTCAAAGGACCTAAATCTTTCATAGCAAATTCTGAAGCAAGAAGGGACCTAATAGACTGGCGAAGAAGATTAGATGATGTTGTGAGGATGATGTCATCAACATAGAGAAAAATGTACATCATGTCATTCCCTTTCTTATAAATGAACAAAGACTGATCAGATTTGCTATGTGAGAAATTCAGTGTGGAAACAAACCCAACAAACCTGTTATACCATGCTCGGGGGGCTTGTTTGAGAACATATAAATATTTCTTCAACAAGCAAACATAATCAGGATGAATAGGATCTCAGAATTACAAAGGTTAGTGCATGTAAACTGTTTCCTGTAGGTGACCATGGAGGAATGCATTCTTTACGTCCAACTAATGGATGTACCACGATTTTGACAAAGGAAAAGTGAGAACTATCCGGATAGTCGCGAGTTTAAAAATTGGGCTAAAAGTTTCATCACAATCTACTTCAACCTGCTGAGACCTGTCATCACCAACAAGACGAGCTTCGTGCCTCTCAAAGAAACCACCAGATTTTTATGACAAAAAATCCACATACAACATATTACGTTTACATTAGATGGACGGGGCACCAACTCCCATGTCTTATTTTTAATAAGATCATCAATTTCATCTAACATGACAACCTTCCAATTCGGGTCCAATAGGGCAACTTTTGGGTTACGGGGAATCGGAGATGGTTGGACAGAGGATGTCAGATTAAAATGATGCTTAGGCCAAAAAATCTCATGCATGGCATGAGTTTTGATGGATCGGGTTAGGGCTGAAGTGGATTGCTGGGGCAGTGGGGCCATCGGGGTGTTGTGGGCTGATTGGGCCGCGGGAGAGGGAGCAGTGGGCTCTCTCGGTTGTTGAAATAATGGGCATGTTATCTTGATCGATTGAGAGGGAGAGGGAGTAGTGGGCTCCCTTATTTGGGCTGGCCCATTTCAGCCATTTAACTGGTCCGGGGGAGGGAGAAAGGGAGCAGTGGGATCCCTCATTTGGGATGGCCCATTTCGGCCATTTAACTGCTTCGACGTAGAGGGAGAGAGAGCAGTGGGCTCCCTTATTTGGGCTTGACAATATAGGTTGTTTAAATGCTATCGTAATAGGGGATGTAGCCAGTGTTCATAAAATCATACGAGGGCGGAGAAGGAGTGTGTGTGTTGGCAAATAGAAATTTGGACTTGTCGAAAATAACATGACGAGAGATGACCATTTTCCCATTAGACATATCATAACACTTTATAGCTCCGATGATTTTGTTGGTATCCCATAAATACACACGAATTGAAACAGGCTTGAAGTTTGTTTATTGTTGTGAATGGGAAGAGAGGATAACATAAACACCCAAAAACCCTCAAATGTGTGTAGGAAGGAACACAATGATAAAGAATATGTGTGGGTGAAAATTTTGACAATAACTTGTTAGGGAGAATGTTTAAGAGGTATGTGGTCATTTGAAGATCATGATGCCAAAATGATAGTGGTATGGACGAATGAACAAGAAGTATTTGAATTAAATTATTTACTGCTCATATTTTGCGTTTGACTTTTCCATTTTTAGGAGAAGTGTGCGGACAAGAGAGATGAAATTCCATATCATTTTTGTGACGAAATTTCTTAAATTGATCATTTTTTGAATTCTATCTCATTGTCACATTGAAAGCATTTAATAGACTTCTCAAATTTGGTTTGGATGAAAGTACTAAATTGCTTGAAAATAGTGTGAACCTGCGGTGTTTTTTCAATGGGAAATGTCCATAGAAAATTAGAGTAATCATCCAAAATAAGCATATAATAATTATGACCTGCCGAACTTAAAATTGGGGATATCCATAAGTCACTATACATGATATCAAATGACATAATAGTGTTTGAAGTAGATAAAGAAAAAGATAATTTAACATGCTTCCCAAAAATACAAGACTAACAAACATGGGATCCCAACGATTGTTTACAATCAATAAACTTATTTTTTCTAAGGAGTTTAACACTGGTGCTCTCGGGTGTCCCAAGCGATTATGCCATAAAGTGGGAGAGAAAGCATCAAAAGTTGATGGAGAGGTGGCTTAGTTGTTGGTGGCGGCGGTGATGGAATATAAACCCTCAGTGCTATTACATATCATTAGTGGCATTCCCGTCCGAAAGCCCTTCACAGAAAATCCAAACGAATCAAAATCAACAGAAACATTATTGTCAGTGGTGAAACGACGCACATATATCAAGTTTTTAATAAGTTTGGGTGCATATAGGACATTATTTAAGTGTAAAGGTGGGTGATCGGGGGTGGGAAGGTTTGATTTCCCAATACCACGAATTGGAATTTCTTGTCCACTTCCAACCACAATATTTTTATTATTGCTCATATTAAAATAAGTTGAGAGAGTACATTGAGATGCCGTCATGTGAAAGGTCGCCCCCGTGTCCATGTACCAGTTGTCGTCGGGAACATTGAGAGTCATAGTGTGCATGGCTTGCTCGATGTCTGTCGGAACATAACTAGAATGAGATGGTCCATGGGCTGCAAATGCTTGCTGCAGATGGCTACCAAGAACCCCGGGCTTCCGAGTGGTTGGAGGTGGCCTAGCCCACGATGCAACACAATTAAAATAAGCCTGAGATTTACGTCTTATTAAAGCTAATGCGTATAATTAAAGGATATAACATATATTTAAGTGGTTAACTTATCTACGTAATGAATACTTAAGATATTCTTATAAAATTTTGAATCGAAAGTTTTTAAATAAAAAAAGATTTATTATATGATATGGTATTTAATAAAAATATATTATTGTTTAAATGTCTAAATAAAATTTAATGAAAAATTTAAAGTTGTCGATGTCAACCTAATTCGGACTTCAATTTATTTGAGTTGCAACATTAGAGCATTTAACCATGTCAAATTATAGCACGTGGATATGGGGTCCATGTTGGAGACAACCCAACAATTTTACAAGGAGAAGAGGGTACCTGCCACCTCAGCGCCCACCAATTGAATTGACGTGGGGTCCAGTCAGCAAAAAGTTAATGAAAAGCTCAAGTTGCAATCTAACAAACAGGAAACCATCCATGCCATTCTGTGAAGCTCTTGTTAAACGCCACGTGTCTATCTGATCTCAGCATACCAATTCTACTTTGGCTAATAGATCCACAATTTCAGATTTAGATACTCAAATTATAATTTATTTTAATTAAGCATGTGAATATAAGAGAAAGTATTCTTATTAAACATATTTGGTTCAACTTTTATTTTTTGAACATGATGTCAGATGTTCATTACGTAAGATAAATTAATCACTTAATATATATAATTTTTTTTAATTATACATATCATCTCAATTGAAATATGCATGAGGTTTTACAGCCTATTAAGAATAATGTGTAAAATCAAACCTCTTTATAATTATCATTCACTATATTAATATTTCATCATAATGGCCTGATATTTTCTCCGGAATCGATTTTTCATGTTATATTTTAGTTCTCTATAACAACATTCTACATATAACAACAACGACATTCATTATAGCAGTACACTCTTTATAGAATTACCTCTCTATAACAGTCATACTTAAATATTATGTAATAATATTTGTAAGAAGTATATTATGTATAAAATATTAAAATATTTATGATAATCATCATTAATGGCATGCACATAGTAAATTTCAAGTATGAATATCTAAAAGGAAAAAGATATTTCTCATAGTGATCTGATTTAGACTTGAAAATTTTCAAAATCATATATTTTCAATTCTTTATCGATATGGTACAACTAGTCATGAATTTATTTTTAATTTATTAGTCTTTTTAATTTTAATTAATGATATATGAAAATCAATTGAGATTTTAAATTAACAATTATATTATTTTCGTTTATAGCATAAAAAATACAGAAAAATAATTATTTACGTACTTTCGTTTATAACACTTAAATGAGATCTAAACATCAAATGTCAATATACATATATAACAACACCTCACTACAACGATCATAAAATTTTCGGATAAATGCTGCCATTATATAGAGGTTTGATTGTATTATTATAGAATTTACATATTCTAAGTAGTTGACATATCTACTTAGTGGACATTTGAGATTGCGCACAATTTTTTTAAATTTAAACTGAAAATCTCTAATATAAACATTTCATCACGCGTTTAGATATTCATTTGAAATAATTTGATTCAAGTATTTAAATGAAATTCGCTCGTAAATTTAACGACTATCGATTAATTAAACCTTATACTTTTGTAGTCGGTATAGGAGGGGCGCCCGTCTCCACTAAAGAATCTTCTTCTGGTGGCTATCCTTTGCTGATCATGAAGATGGAGTATCTATTACCGACACCTGTCTAGATTTTTGTTTACAGATAAGATTGGGACCACTATATTAATTTGAACACATTACTCAATTTACGCTTGTCATTTTCACAAAAAGATGCCTACTACTCCCTCCATCCTAATTACGTAATTGTGTTCGATTGTATGGAATTTAAAAATAAAATAATTTTTTTTGAAATTTGTGATACTAAATAAGTTATAAATATTTCTGTGGTTATAAATTATTTTATTAAGAATAAAATAAAAAATTTAAAGTTAATTTTTACTAAATATAAAAAAATATTATTTAGAATAAAATAAATAAAAAAGAGCGTCACATACATTGGAAAGAAGGGAGTATGTCATTAGTTTCAAACTTTTGGCATACTTTGAACTTTTCAAAATTTAAGAATTTTTCTTTTGAATTTTATGATCTTAAACATGCTACTATTATTTTTATATAGCTATCTAACTTTTAAATCTTATGATTTAAACATATTATAATATTTATATAGTTATAAAAATATATCATTAAGGAAATATAGTGTACTAACCCAACTGGTCATTTTGAATTCTGGAATCCCTTTACAAATTTGACACTTCTAGTAGGTTCATTTGGTTATTTATGACTTGTGGGTATAAATGAAACGAGGCTTGACGAGCTTGGGAGTCTCTTGGAGCACTTGAATCTAAACTAATGGCTTAAAGTTCTTAGAGTTGATCAAAGTCAACATTTTAAATAAACGAGATCAGATTCATGATTTGAAGATCCAAATAGATTCAGATGATGATTTTGGACTTGTGTGGTTGCTCGAATTGGGACCCGAGAGGCTGAGGTGTAAGAAGAGACTATTGCCATAAAATATGGAGTTTAAGGTTCATAAAAGGGTTGATTTTGTATTGTAGTATTTCCTGTTGTGTTTTGAATCTTTAGTTAAGTCCATATAGGGTTTTTGGACGCGTCGAGTTTATTTGGTTAGATTAAAATTAGTTTTAACTTGAGTTTCACTGCCTGATTCAAAATGCAACACTGGTTTACTGCGATAATATTAGTACGATATATCTTTCCGGCAATCCCGTCCAACATCAGCGCACTGAACACATTAAGATGAACATTCATTTTGTTCGCGAAAAAGTGGTTCGTGGTCAAGTTCGTGTCCTTCATGTTCCTTCCAGATATCAGATTGCCGAGATCTTCACCAAAGGACTTCCGCGCATACTATTTGATGATTTTTGAGCCAGTCTCAGTGTTCGTGAACCTCCCGCTTAGACTGTAGAGGTGTAATAGAATATTTTTCAAATATTATTTCATTAATTGTATATCACTTATTTTAGGTAGAATTGTATTCTTATTATAATTAAGTCTCATATTTTAGGTAGAATTCTATTTTCTAGTTTAAATATTTTTGTATTACTATATATATTGTACATTATTGATGAATACAATCAAAAAACATATTCCTTTAGCGTTATCAAAAAATAAATTATCAGTACATGAAAATTAAAGACAAAAAAAGAGGAAGCATACTCGCAATAAGCGTAAGATGTTGCTTCATTAAATAAAATGTTGTCACCTCTCAAATCATTGTGACAGAACACAATCTCCTTGGAGTCCTTTGTTAATTCCTTTTCCAATATGTTGATTTCCTCTTCTAAATCTTCTAAGCCAAACTCATATTTTATTTCAGGAATAAACAGAAAACTATAGGTTAAATAAAAAAAATTCAATTCTGAAAAATGGGATTATATTTTACATTAATCATAAATTACACTAATCAGAAGAGGGATTATAACTGAGTTCCATCCGGAGAACAGCACTCTTTGAACCCGGTTTGTCAAGTCATTTGTTTTACATCCAAATAGAAAATGTTTAACAATTGAAACCAGTAGCACCAACCATCGTTGAAAATTATTTTTCAGAAAATTTTGTAACGATAAAGTGAAAGGAACGGAATTGAAAATATTCAAATTTTTAGTAGCAAAGAATGAGAAGGATCAAAAGGTGCTTGGATTTGCTTTTATAATTTGGTCAGCTACATAGTTATAAGTAGGGGATATGACCAGTTATTTTACCTATCTTAATCCAATTCATATGGACCCAAACAAATTTTGAACGGGTTAATTTATGACCCGTTTTTTAACTTGATTCATTTTAATCCGTCCAAATTTAACTCAACCCGCTCACTACACTTTACACTGTTACAAGAGAGATCAATCATTGTCATGCAGTTCTAACTTCTAAGATAAATGGAAACTAGAAAAAAGAAAAAAAGATGATTGGCATTTAGGCAGATCAGCGGTATAGATTCTTGTTGTGCATGAATAAAAATAAAAAATGTTCCAACTCCTTCCCATATAATTGGGCTTATTATGATTAGACTGAGTAGACTAATTCCCAGTTAAAAGTACTGAATGGATTATTCTGACCAAATTATCAACCAAAAAACAAAGAAGAAAAGAAAAACAAGACAGACATTATTGGATAATTATACCAATGTTGTTCATCTTGAGAAATAAAGGTTCTAATCAGTAATGTTAGTCGTGAACGGCAAATAGGACTAGGACAGTTTTTGACTGAAACCAAATATTTGACCGAAGCAGCACTCATGCATACTATAATTCACCAAGTGTTTGATATTCTCATGTTGTGGTCCTGAGATATATACGAGAAATGAGATGGTCAAAAGTGGACTTCTTAATTATTATTTTTAATTTAAATTATGTATATCACGTCCAGTAAATCTTGTTTAACTTATTGTAACATGTCATTTACCTTATCTTTTGGATAATTAGTCAGCACTTATCATAGACAATTACTTATATTTACTTGTTATATTGCGTGCTAGAGTAAATTTTTTATTCACTGTAAAAGTTAAACACTCAGACTAAAAAAACTATAAAAGTAAAACTGTTTCTCTTTTCCTGAATTTGGGATGCAGAAGTGAGATTCTACATATGAAATTCCCCCCCTGCCCTCTCCCAACGAAACTCTTTTTGTTTTTTTCTTTGTTGTTAGAATTTATGGACTTGCACATATATTAGGATCAAGAATAATTGTATGTTGTTGGCTATCATTATGAAGCTGACCCTAATTAAAGTGAACTACTAAGTTTAAAGTTAAGTCTAATTGGGTACATCATTGTTAAATAAGGCAATACTTTATGGCTCTCGGATTTGGCCATATTAGGCAATACCTTATGGCTCTCGGATTTGGCCAAATCCGAGAGCCATAAGGTATTGCCTTATTTAACAATCATGAAGTATGGGCATCCATGTTTAGATACCCGATTGTAATTTCTAGCAGATACAGGGTTATGATCCCCAAACCAGATGTAGGGTTTCTTTCCTGATTTTCGGTCACTACAACATTTTAGGTTTTTAGCCAACCCTGAAAGTGTGGCCTAAACTATCTAAAAGTGTGATTTTTGATAAAGGCAACACTTTTTTACTTTAGACAACGCTTTTCTGGGGTAGCCTAAACTAGTGTAACATTTTCCCTAAGGCCACGCTTTTCAGGTGTTGCTTTAAAAGCGGCACTTCAAAAGCGTAGCTTATAAGGTACAAAGGCCACACTTGTAATACCTCATATCTCCTCTAAAACAACATTTGTTAAGTGTAGCCTTTACTAATGTACATACCACAATTTACACTCAATAAGTCACACAATTGAATTTCCTATTGCCACACTTCTAAAACGTGGTAATGTGTTGTGTAGGCTATAAAATATTTATACGCCATTATACATCTATTGAGATAATCTCAAGCACTACATTTAGGTAATAAATAACCCAAAATAATATTCAAATGTATATATTTGCAATAAACTTCGAAAAAACATGTCTTGTACTACACAAATACTTTAAGTTGTGCACTAGCAATGAATTACACAAAATCAAATATAAATTCAGACGTCACAAATGTTCAAAAGATCGTCATGGTTCACTTCAATAAATTAAATATACTTGTTGCCATAATTTCATCACCCCCATTTTTCTACACATTCAAAATGAAATTAAAAATTAGAAAGAATTCAATAAATAATGAATACTACAGATAATTTAGTTCTAAAAAATGCTAAAGTTGACCAAGAATTTTTCGCTTGCAGCTAAAAAACAGTATATTAGCTAGCTTGCCAAAAATCGTTTGTCTTGAATCTGAAATTACCTCTCCACTTTGAATATATTTCACTCACTAGCTCTATTTAAAACAACAAATCTAGTGAAGTCTCACAAGTGGGGTCTGGGGAGGATAGGATTTACATAGTAGACATTATCCCTACCTTTGTGGTAGTAGAGAAGTTGTTTCCGATAGAGTCTCGGCGGTCGAACAAGACCAAATCTTAAATTCTCAGGTACTACTTCAAATTTTCAATATTTATTAGGGAGAAAAACAAACTAAGGGGGAATTAACACTTCGCAAGCCCAACATTGTTCAAAATCACGTCATTATGAAACATTAAATCTGTGCATCTTTCGTTTTGCTCATGATCTATAACATCTAAACTGCCAATATCTAGGACCCTAAGTTTTCAGACACTAACCATATCCAGCAGTAATCAGAAGATTAAAATATATTCAACTCATGTCAAGAAGTACTAAAAACGTGATATTCAGAAGCTTGGGTTTTTAAATTAGCTCCAAGTAGAATAAAAAGGTTGAAAACTTCCTATATGTGCTGCACATCAAAGGGAATAAAAAGGCCATCCCAAAATCTCTTCATAGAGAAAAAAAGGGGTATCTTCAAATGAAACAAGCTTCAATCAGTAAATTGATAATCCAATAAAAGAATCATGATAAAAGACATAAACATATGCTATATGGAGACTCAGAACATGAAAGGCTAAGCGTTAACTCTTAGGTCATCAGTAGGTTGACTGGTTAGGTGAATGGTGGAAAAAAATATTTTTCTCCAAAAGGTTACTTTTACACCCCGTAAATTCGCATATCGAATATACCTTAAGTTAAGGAGCCTAAGATAAGAAAGAAGGTTCTATTGGAAAGATTAAGGAATGGTCGAGTTGGAACCGAAGGAGTCATGAGAGTTTAAAGCTCTGTTATGCCCTTCGTGCTTATAATCCTTACGTTGAGTGCGTCGTATTGAGCCGATGTAACATGAGAATAGCATAATGACCACTAAAAGGAATGAGGAAGGCCTTGGGCCAAAGTTGGAAACTTATCCAAAAGATTCCGAGTTATACTTGTCATTTCGCGCACGTTTGAGGACCCAATTAATCGATTTAAGTTCCGACGACTCGAGCCCCGTTTCGACGGTCATGGATGACATAAATGGATGTTAAGAAGGTCTACATGGAGCCCATTCTGCCTCGCGGATGCCACCATGGATCAAGGCCTCTTTTTCACCACCTCACTGCTACCATATGCGTTGGCATATGCGCCGCATACGGGACAACATATGCAAGGCGGTGGATTGCCCTATATAAAGCTTAATCTGGACCCACTCTTCATTTCATTTCATTTTTGCCCCAAATTAAACCTACATGCTCTCAAACCCTCTCCCAAGGTAAATATATCATTGAAGAACCAATTGACAAGATTTGAATGTGAATTCTCCCTCAAGCAAGCTTGGATCACCTCGGAAACTCCCCTGGATTGTCGGAAACAATTCGGAAGTTAGAAGAATCGGAAGGAGCTTTGGTATGGAGGATTCTTAGTTGACTTAAGGTAAGGTTCTTGCTACCCCTTATGTTTTCAAGTCTCTCTTAATCTAAGGTAATCTTTTGGACAAAGTAAAACATGGATAGATGGAAATAAACTCCATGTTTTTTTTTATCATGGTAGTTGTTGTGTTTGTTGTTGGATGATTTTAATGAGATTTTTGGAGTACCTTTAGCTAGATGTCATGGAGTATAATTGTGGTAGCCTTGATGATATTGTGTTAATGGGGAGAAGGTAAGAGTAGTTGAAGGACCATGAAAACAATAGGGAATAAAGCATGTACACCAAGTGTTCGACGAAATTTCTCAACGACGAAATCTTAAGATCATTGATTTGATATTGATACGGATTGTCTTAATTGTTTAGGTTGACACTTATATGATGAGCGAGACGTCATAGGAGTTGTGTTGCCCTGCTAATAAGGTATGTAAGGCTTACCTTTCTTTCTTTTGGCATGATCGACGAATAAACGTAACGGTAACAACGTCCATTCAAAAGAAACTCTAATCTTAAGACTAAAGCATGTGCTTCTCGTTGTTGTATATCGATATGTCTCATTGCCTCATTGGTTGTGCCGGGAGTATTTTTCGCCTTGATTTCATTTAGAGTAATATGCCTTATTTCAAACCTGGTTTGATTCTTGAAAACCGATACATACACAACTACATAATGATAATCGGAGGATAACGACGTTGAGTCACTCCGATTGGATTCCTAAGGCCCTTCAAAGTCATGGCTTGAATTTCACTTAAATATACGTATTTATTTTCATTACCGTGCCGAGCTATAGTTGACCGGGCAGGCACATAGATGTGCGCCTAGATGTATTTCTTTCATTACCGCGTCGTGTCGTAGACGACCTGGCAGACACGTAGGTGTGCGTACCACTGATAAGTTGGACACATGTTTACCGCGTCCTATATGGCCGGGCCGTAATTATGAGCTCACCCCACAGAGGGATTTGATACAAATATTATATTATATGGCCCCATAGAGTGGCCCAATTTTTACCGGTATGCATGGATCTAACAATTGATATCAGAGCCATTAATTAACATGTTAAATAATTGAAATATTTGCTTAAAGTATTATTCATAATGAAAAGGAAAAGTCGCTGGTTAAGCAGGTCCCAGTATACCACTTTAGGTTTCTTCTTTGGTTAAAGTTTTATTATTATGTTTGCTTACGTTCGGTCATTGTCACGACCCAAATCGGAGGGCCGCGACGGGCACCCGGACTCCACCCGTCGGGTATCGCTAATCGTACATTCAACGCCTAATCATAATTAAATACGGACAAAGCCGAAAGAAAACTACGTGAAATCTTTATCTAGAAAACCAACTTATGTATATACATACTCATACCAAGGCCGACAAGGCCACACATGACAACTAACCACAAGACACATGTCTACAAGCCTCTAAGGAATACATGACATCACAAGGATGGGACAGGACCCCGCTATACCCATATGCGTATGCAAAAATATTGTACCACGACCAGACTGCAATTCTGAAACAAATAGAGTGCTCCAATATCAGTTGAACCAGCAACCTACTAGCATGAACCGTCACCCTCTTTAACTGATCCTGTGGGCATGAAACGCAACGTCCCCCGATAAAAGGGACCTCAGTACGACTGATGTACTGAGTATGTCAGGCATGAACAATAATATAACAGGGATATAACAACAACTGAAACAGAACTAATACATATGCCTAAATGTTATGCACAATGCAATTTCCATATACATCAGCCTCATCGGGCATCTTCCTTACCATAACAGCCTCTATGAGCATCATTTCATGTCGGTCTCTGTGGGCATAATATGTCTAAATGTCATGCACAATGTGGTAAATATATATATACTGGCCACACAAGGGCATATTCCTCCCAATCACACATATATATATATATATATATATATATATATATTGACCCTTAATCAGGTATCTTCCTTCATTAAGCCACACAGGCTTTATCATATCCTAGCTGATCAGGTGGTCTGCGTATCCCATTTTCCGTCCCCAATATACGGTCTCGGGTAAATCATGAATGCAATGCAAATGAAAATGCATGAATAACAATAGCACATTCTGGGTGACACAATATCCTTGTACCTTCGGCTAATGTTGTAAATATCAATATATTTTCTGTATGCCTCAATAAGGACTTAGGAACATATTTAGACATGTTTTTAACATAGGAATCAATAACATGAATATTCTTCACTTCTAAGAGTAGATCAATTTATGGAACAATATCACGATTACGTTTCGTTACATGAAACATGCCAAAAGAAAGAAATAATTTGTCTTAACATACCTCGAATATTTGGAGAAAACCTTTAACCAAACTAGGATTTTTTTGGCCGAGTAATCACAGAACCACAGAAAGGAAAAAGGAGCAAAGTTTGTCTTTCAAAGTGAAATGAAATGGGGAATGTTTTAACTACTGCTTTTTGTACTCTCTCCTTTCCCAAATCAAAGCAAAGTTGAAAGTGACATGTTGGGTCTTATTTTCGTACAAAAAAAAAACAATGAGCCACGATTTGCTTTAGTGAAATGGAGTTTGCTTCTTCCTGGAATAATTCGTTCTAACTTATTGGAAACAGAGGGACATTAGCTAACGTTCTAGTATAGGAGTTTGTTTGCCAGCAAATGCCTTCATCCCAATTTATGTTAGGAGACAAGATAATATTCCCCCTAACACATGTCCTCTTCAGACTTATTTAATACCACCCAATGACACCTAATTTACTTTATTAACTAGTCACTTAGGTACTAACTCGGCTGACTACACGTACAAAACCCCCACTAACTCTTATCCCTCCACTTAATTAATTAATCCCACGATTAATCAATTATACACATAATTAATTTCATGATCCCAATTCACTTAAATCTTAACAACTTATAAGACCTTCATATACTCAATGTCATAATTGTAGTACGACACTAGTCCATAGCCTCTTTGTGCACACACCAAATTTATTTTTGCTCACCGTCGTCACACTTGTTACGTCCAAATTTATTTTAGGGTTGCATCCTTTTATATGCTAATCTATTTTTATTAGCATACGTAAATATAACATAATTTTTCCCAATGCTCGGGTCTATTTACACATGCCTAGCGATTTTACATACGCTTAGTGATTCAAACCGTGATCCGAAAGTATGGGATGTTACAGTCATCTTCTCATTCAAACTTATTTGTTGGTTATTCAACATAGTAATCACGTTTGCCAATGATCATTACTCAACCCCGGAGGCCCTGCCTTTTCTATCCCGTCACGAGTGCGGAGACCCAGCAGTGGGCTGCACAACATTCATGTAAAATTCAGCGCCTTGTCTGTGGCCTTCATTTATTCTACCTCTCTGATGTTACTGTTGTCCTCTACCGCATTCGCTCGACTTACCATCACCACGAGGTTTGTCTCCCCACCATAATCATGACCTTCTGTTTGCACTCTCCAAGTTTGACCTACAAATGCTGTAATTTCGAGCCATTAGAGATCGAGAAACATTCTCTAATACTAGTTCATAAATCTTCAACAACTTTCATGCGTGGTATAAACGAACACAAAGTTGACATAATAGCATTCTGAATCCAAGAAACCAATAACGAGTTGCTCGTCCACCAATTTTCAAGATCTGGAGACTTCTCATCGAGTCTCTTGATCATTCCGTAATAAATTAGAAGTTCTTCCTCGCCCTTAAGGCAGTCCTCATGAACCTTGCTCATTCATCATATTTTTCTCATTTCAATTGCACCTCTGTTATTAAAACTCCAAGATTGTCATTAGATCTTATATCATACAGAGAAATAGTTTATCATTTGTTTGTTTTGTCACACCACCGCTCTCACCGACAGTGATGACATCTTTACCACTCTCCTAACATTAGCGTCACTCCAAGTTCCTTGTGGTTTGGCTTGGTCTTGCTCTAACATCATGCTAAAATACAAGCAAATGACTACCAAGTATGAAAGAAAAGGCTTCTTCTTCTATTAATTGACAAGAATATATATACAAGTCAAGTAATAATCAACCATAGCCCTAAAAATATGACAAACTAATAAGCTGTAAAATACATACAATATATGCATGCTAATTGATACTAACTTGGCGCCTAGACTCAACTTGGCTTCAATGTGTTTTCATACCCTTACACGCCTAATAAAGAAGACCTCATCATCGGGATTAGCCGCACCCACGAATGATATAAATGCTATAGCTTTGGTCTTACTCACATCAGTTGCATATTTCTATGAGAATCTTACATAAAAAAGAATTAGATTATTTCAAAAAATATGTTCAACCAACCCCGATCCTTTTACCCATGAATATCTTATAAGATTTCACAAAAAATTTATCACTTAATTTTCAACTTTTCGGGAATATCTTAGCTGCTCATATTTTACAAGCGATGCTTACTTATACATAAGATCATATTAGAGCTCGCTGGGAAGTACTTGCTACTATGATCACTGGGGAATAATACCTAATCCCGAAGATACTCCAGAATCTTTTGATTGCTAGCTTGTTTGAGAACTATGTTCTTTAGCTCTGGAACTGAATCATTTCCCTGTATCTCAACAATCCAAATGTATTTAACTTTGACAATGAATTGAATAGTTCGATCTTATTCATAAATTTATTATAGGATTTTCTTACTAGGTAGAGGTTCAGCGCTATGAATTAGCCAAGAAAAAAAATTGAGACCAAAATAAGTTCTCTCAATTATATGGCACTCAACAACATACAAAGTATAGTTTTACGAATGGGGTATGGGGAGGGTAGAGTGTACGTAGATCTTACTCCTACCTTGAGAGGTATAGAGGTTGTTTTCTATAGACCCTCAGCTAAAAAAAACATTTCAAAGTAGTTTGGAAAAAACAATACGAAAGGTTAGAGGGCATGACAAATAATAAAGAAGGCATGACAAAGCATTCTGGAAAAAAAATGAAAAACAACTACAACAAATAATAACATAATCGAAATACAAAACACAACAGGTAGGAATAGAAATCGAAGAATAAGAAACTACAAGAGTAATACTACTACTAGTAGTAGTATGAAAGGAGAAGCTAGGCAACACACCACTGCCTGCTAACCTTCTATCATAATTCGTATCCTCCGTAGTCTCATTTTTAAGGTCATTTCCTCGGTACGTTGAAGCTGCACCATGTCTTGTCTAATCACATCTCCTCAATACTTTTTTGGCCCACCTCTATGTCACGACCCAAACCGGAGGGCCGCGACGGGCACCCGGACCCTACTCGCCGGGCACCACATCTACACTCCACCCTTAATCATATTTAAACATGGACTGAGCCGTGATAGATTATATAAAGTTCCAACCCAAAAGCCCCAACTTACACATTTATATACCAAGGCCGACAAGGCCATACATGACAACTAACCACAAGACACCTGTCTATAAGCCTCTAAAGAGTAAAATATACCACGACCAGACCGCAACTCCGAAATGAACAGAGTGCTCCAAATACCAGTTGAACAAGCAACCTACTAGGGCAAACTGTCACTCTCTCAATATGAACCTGCGGGCATAAAACACAGCGTCCCCAACAAAAGTGACGTCAGTACGACTGATGTACTAAGTATGTCAGGCATAAAAAATAACATAGCAGAGATACATCATAGTCTAAAACAGAAACAACTGATCATCATTAAATGCCTCTGAGGGTCCTAATACATATGCATAAATGTTATACACAATGCAGTTTCTATATACATCAGCCTCATCGAGCATCTTCCATACCATAACAGCCTCTGTGGGCATCATACCATATAATGATTAATTAATGTATGCATGATGCAAATGCGGTTTACTAATGTCCACACAGAAATCCTCCCATAATCGCCTCTGTGAGCATCAGGTTATATCGCCACACAATACATCACATCATATTGGCCTCTTCGAGCTCTTTTGTGATAGTCTGTACCAGCTGCAGGTGGTGTGCGTATATAACGCCTTTTTCCATTTCCCCAATTCCCATACTATATATATATATATATATATATATATATATATATATATATATATATATATATATATATATATACACCATATAGTAACGTGCATAGCACAAGTGGTCCAGGGTAACATATAAATGCAATGTAAATAAAATGCATGAATAATAATAAAACATCCGGAGTGACAAAATATCCCTTACACCTTTGGTTAACATTGGAAACATCAACATCTTTTCCGGTGTGCCTTATTAAGGTCTTAGAAACATACTTGGACAGTCTTTCAACACAGGAGTCAGTGACTTGATCATTCCTAACTACTAAGAGTAGAGTAATTTATGTAGCAACACGATGGTTATGTTTCGCATATGGAATTATGCCAAAAGAAAGAAAGAGCCTTGCATACCTTGTTGTCGAAATTATCTAAGTTCCGCGGATCCTTGTAAGCCTTATGAATTATTATGTACATCACACGGATAATTTAAATCATAATCGAATCAATATACTAGTAATAGATTCATTGAGACATTCTAGCGAACACCTTGTACGCGTAGAATATATGTTTCTTCTATATGAAAACCTATACATGTAGCAACACAATCAGCCTTCTTAATCCTTCCTCCTTAACTACTACAGTATCTATAACAACCCAACAACTTCACATGTAACTTCCAATTTCACACCAACAACCCCAACAATACCCAACCAACTTAGTACTTTCAATAATCACCTTAGAACTAGTAAGAATCAGGTTCTAAAATTCGTATAAACTTAGTAATAGGAATGGATTACCTCTGTTAGAAGTTGCAACAAAAATTGTCGGACGACCTTTCACCCAAACCCGATTTCGACAAGCAGAAACAGAACCTCAAAAAAATTGATTTCCAAAACTTCCTCCAAACTCAAGGTCTCGGCTTGGTTTTTGAGTGTTAGGATTGTTCAAGGGTTTAATTTCGCTGGATCCAAGGCCCAAAACACCATGAATTTTCTCCCTTTTTGGGTAAGCAAAAACGTACAAAAATTTTCCCAATTGGTCGAGAATTTCAGAGAGCTTTATCGATTGAGATGTTACTCTCTCTCTGATAGAAGTTTGAGAATTCTTTCTCCAAGAAGAGCTTTATACATAAGCTTGAAGGGATGAAGAAGCTTGAAGAGATGAAAAAATGGAGAGTGGTGAATGTTGGAGACTTGTGAAGCTGCCACCGTACTTTGCTTATAAGGCTTAGTCACTGGTGGCAGTTCGTTATAATATAACATGTAGAGTCCCACTATAATATGTCCCCTTTTATAAATAATTAATCCCACAATTAATTAATTATACACACACTTAAATTCTTGATCCCAATTAACTTAAATTCTGACGACTTCTAAAACCTTCTTATACTCAATGTCATAATTCTTATAATATGACATTAGCCCATAACCTATTTGGGGATATACAATTATTATTATTGATCCCCGTCGTCACACTTGTTAAATCCAAAATTATTTCGGGATCACATCCTTTCATATACTAATTTCCTTATTAGCATACGTGAGTGCAACATAAACTTCCCGGAGTCCGGTCTACTTGCCTACTTTTATGTGTTCAACCGTTACCCGAAAGTACGGGGTGTTACACTCTACCTCTTCTAAAACCCACCAAATCAAGTCTCTCACACCTTCACACTAAGGTATTTTTGCATCTCCTCTATACATTCCTGAACCATCTCAGCCTTGTTTCTCTCATTTTTTACTCTACATCGGTCACACCCACCTTGTCTCGAATATCTTCATTTTTAATCCCTATATCTCTCATATTATGCCCACATATTTATCTCAACATTCTCATTTCCGCAACTTTCATCTTCTAGACATGGGAGTTCTTAACTGGTCAACACTCCGATCCATACAACATAGTTGACTTAAATTGTCTATTTTACACTTAATGTGATGATGAATTATAGCGACACAAATGTCTATGAGTTATTTTAAATCACACATTGAAAAGTTATTCTTTCATTCTAAAACTCTATGCGCAGTCAAACAAATTTACACCCCCTTTGTCGCGAGAAGAGTAACTCATTTTGCTTTTTAGTCCATCCAAAAAAGAATGACACATTTTCTTATTTGGCAATAATTTAACTTTAAACTTTATCTTTACGCAAAACGAGATGATCTATAACCACATAAATATCTTTGGATTATTTTAGACCATAAGATTCAAAAGTCTTCCCTTATTTCATAAAGTGCGTGTCAAATGAAAGTTCATCACATAAATTGGGACGGAGGGAGTATAAAGTTTGATTTATATAAATTGAGTCGGATGAAGTATATGGTTGTAATCAATAGTGTTAAGAGTTCCACATCGGATATGTAATGGGAACATGGACTCCTTATATGGATTTGGACAATTTTTACCCTACAAGCTAGCTTTTGGGGTTGAGTTAGGCCCAAGATCCATTATTTTCATGATATCAGAGTCAGGCCCATTCCAATTCTTTGTTCACCGATGTTGGGCCCCCAAATTATATTATCCGCGCTCCAGTTAACAAGGTATGGACGTCCGGGGGGAGTGTTAAGAGTCTCACATCGGATATGGAATAGGAACATGGACTCCTTATATGGACTTGGACAATTCTTACCCTACAAGGTAGCTTTTGGGGTTGAGTTAGGCTCAAGATCCATTCTTTACATGATAGAGAATAAGTAAATGTTCTCCATATATTCTGTAATTAGTATCCTAATGTAATTATGTAAAGTAGATATCCTCATTCGATTAGGATTACAATTGTAAACTCCTATAAATATTGTATCAATGAGAAGACTCCAATCAAGGAGAATTACACTATTCTACATGGTATTAGAAGCCAAACCCCAGCCTCCTCTCAAACCTCTTATGGCCTCCTCTCCATCCGCAACAAACATAAAACGATTCTTTCATGGTAATATCAAGTCAAGAACAAAGACGAACATAAGTGATACATTATGATTACATGTAAAGTCCTTCTGGCACTCCCTCTTTCTTCTTGAACATGACCTTGTCCTTGGCCTTCTTGAAATCTGCATGAGTTACCTTCATACGCCGCTCTCTTAAAGCGAGCAAAATCCAGCTTCAGTACATATTGCCTTGATATCAACACCCGAAAATTCATCATTAGTCATAACAAATTCTTCTAAATCGACATCACCAGCCAAAGTCATCCTTGATGTGTGTATCGTGAAAATATGCCTCTTTGTTTTAATATCAGGAAGAGGGAACTCAATTTTCCTATCTAACCTACCATTCACAAACATGGCACGTTATTCCTCGTTGCAGCGCAGCATCCCGGGCCCACCTCCAGGCCTACGGTACATGGGCCACCAGCACCAGGCTCACTTCTCCACGGCCCAACAACAGGCCTAAGGTCCCATGACCCATGCCGAACTAAGTCACGCTTACAACACTATGAATTTTCAGCAGCCCGACGACGCATGGTACATAATACAGGTGCCACATCTCACCTCACTAGTGACTCTGGTAATCTCCCTCACCTATTTAATTTGAACAATCCTCAATTTATTTTGGTCGGCAATGGAAATCGCATTTCAATTCAAAGCTACGGCACCACTCAAACACAATTACCTCACCCACCTTTTATCCATACAAAAATATCAACGTCTGACAAGTGTGGATTCTCTTTTATTAAAATCTTTTTGATAAGCCATGCATGCACCACACTCCTTTGGCCACTCACCACGGCCATCACCTTCATTCTTTTGTCCAAAACGGCCACCTTTTCCAATCACCTTTCACATTTATGCTAGCTCTTGTACGTTACCCCTGTTTTTTTTTATTGTGATAACGATGACGCACTTCGAAAATTTTACTTGCTAATTTTTATCAGCACTAAATATTTTCTCTGGTTGAAGTTTAAGTCCTAGTCTCTTGTCTCTTCTAATATTTGTCCCAATTAATTGATGGATAGACTAGGCTTATATTCTTTTTTTAACGTTGAAAGAAAAAGTTATTTTCAAGCTTTCTCGTATCTTCTTGACACAACTATATGACAAGAGATTGAGGATTTACTGTGATTTATAAAATATTATAAAACTAACTTAAATAGCCGTCACAAAAATTAATAGCTGACAAATATATATATTTTATATTAAATATATAATGTACATATAATATATCTAATTAGAGTATATTTAACTGACGAGTATAATTATTTTGAGCCGAACAACCAAATATGTTAAGAAGCCCTAAATTATTATGGTTATTATAATTATTATCTTTGAAGACATCATTATTCGTCTTCTGTCTGGAGTTTATCCCAGCAAAGGATTATCTCTATTATTTCGATAATATTTCAACACGGATTTACATTGGAGGACCACTGACTTCAAAGCTTATCTTGAATTAGGTAGTCTAATGAACACTTCCCTATTTTACCAATTATTAATTAAAATTTAAAAAAATCAAGGAAAGAAAAAAGTGGTGAATGAGGTTAATTTAGAGAGTAGAGTCCAGCTTCATCTACCCACCAAATTGGCATTTTCTTTGCTAAATATAGAAATAAAAGGTAAACCGTTGAAAAACATTATTACAATTTCAGAAGCAATATAGTTAATTGCCAAACACGTGCTGAAAAATAAAATTCTATAGTAATACAACAATCTTTGACCTTTTTTTTTGTGTGGTATGGACATTGCTTGCAAATTGTACCAATCACAAAATGTCAGATATTTTCATTGACCTTTAATCACATCTATATGTTACAATTGTTGATGAGATACTAGGCAACAACCAGATTTTCTTTGGATTGAGACATAGTAATAATTATTATTGTAATATTTTATGCTGCCTTCATTCCTCAAACCCACCCTATGGCATCCAAATTGTCACTGAAATTGAAAGGCTGGATTCACAAAAATTGGCTGGTTCAAGAAGCTATTAGAATTATTTTGGTGTGACACTTCCCCTAGCTGAAATTTCTCCATGGCTTGAGGGACATTTCCATTAACATTGGTCATTAATGTATTTTGGCTTATACCATTGTATGAATTGTCATCAAATAGTTGTGAAATTGACCCAAAATAATCCATTTCTAATAAATGGGATAGTGAACAAGTCCTTGGCAGTTTCAATGTTTGTTGTCCAGTAGTAACAGCAACAACTTCAACAGGATTAATAGCACTCATTATTTCAGGCTGTTGTGTGTCTTGTTCAACTTTCATCATCTCCATAGCTCTTCCCAAATTCTTCTTCTTATAAATTCTACAAAGTACCCAATCATCCAACTGAAAAACACAAGAAAAGTAAGTATTAGTCATGACAAAAGAACTGAATAGTAGAAAGGGTTTAACTTATATTCACTACACTAAAAAATAAAAAAATAAAAATTAACTACGAACTTCGTCTCTAATACAACAACAACTTGCCCAGTGGAATCCCACACCGTGGGTCTGGAAGGAGGATATGTTGTACACAGACCTTACCTCTACCTTGGTAGGTTAAGTGGCAGTTTCCGAGAGACCCTCGGCTCTAACTTTGTCTCTAATATGTCACTAAATAGCTTGTAGCTAATAGAATTTATAATCTATCACAAATCTGTCGTTAAATATAATTAGTAATGGATTTTGCTATTTAGTTATAAAATCTGTCTGTTTCTAAAAATTCATGTTTTTTAGTAGTGAGCTACCAATGTAATAAAAATTTAAATAAACTCTCGGTATAACTTAACTTACTATAGAAAGTTAGGTGTCATATTTTTTAATAATATGAATAATGACATACAATTACCTTTTAAATGATCTGATTAATTTATAGAAATTAAATTATAGTAAACTCAATTAATTGTGAGTTTAGACTGAGTATGTTTTTATCGTAAGTTAAACTATAGTAGAGAACAATCCCAAGGATTTAAGTCTTACCCTCATGGAGCCATTTGGCCTAGTTGGTTGAGACCTCGATTCACTCAATCGATATTCATGCATGATCCAATCAGTCTTGATACCTTTAGGGGGCCTTCCTTTATAAAACACAAGTGCCTTTTTAATACCAACATATTTTGATCCACTATAGATGGCTTTATCTGTGCCTGTGGCCTTCCAATAACCTGATACAGCTGCTCTATTTGGCCTAACTCCATTTGGATACTTCCTATCACGAGGTGTGAAGAAGTACCATTCCTTTTCTCCAAATTCAGCTTTCTCTACATCAAAATTTCGAGAAAATCAATTCAAGATTCATCAAATTAAATTTAATAATTTTTTGGTTTAAACATGATTATATATAGAGTATACATACTAACCAGGCAATTCCCAGGGATCGAACTTGTAGACATCAACTTCAGGGATGATTGAAACGGGACAAGGCCTCGAGGTTGCTTGATTTCGAAGATAATACATGATTAATTCCTCATCAGTAGGATGAAATCTAAATCCAGGAGGAAGTTGCTCGGGGCTATTTTTGCTAACCATTTTTTTTTTAAATTCTCAAAGATATGGTCAAGGAAAGAAAATAGAAGGGGCAAATATTTATATATTGTATGTGTGGAATATAACAAAAGCTTTTTCAAATTCTTTTTGGTAAGCTAAGAAAGGCATGGAAAAGTGGGGTTCATGTAGGGAGGGGAGAGGGAATTTGATTCTATGTAAGGGGAAAATATTGAGAATTGAGAGCGTTTGAAATGTTTGAATGGAGAAGGTTGGCCAATTTATTCTTGAGGTTTTTTGTCTTGTTGCTAATTTGATTACATCATATGGGGTTCGATAATTGGTTGTTTTTGACTTAGCATTCCTCGTATTATGAGTATTGCTAAGCATACTTGAAGGTTAGGTACATTACTTTAATTTCCTATTGGTTCTTCCTCCAATGGATAACATATCTATGTGCATCCTTAGTTCTTATCTTTTTGTTGTTTGTGCTACTTTAACAAACTTTCATTCCATGACTAGCTTTTTCGGTTTTGAGTATCAAAAATAAAATAAATAAGTAAAATTCCTTGCAAGAAATTATAGTCATGATATTACACTCAAGGGTGTCACCTAAAGTCAGTAAGACGAGGAAAAATTGTTAGAGATTAAGGTTCAATTTTCAATAAAGATAAAAAATTACTATGGTTGTGTATTATGTGTCTAACCTTAATCTGGAGGGAAAAATTACTCGATATTCGTCTGAGTGGGAGATGGCAGATAATGAAAATTATTAGAAATTAAGGTTCAATTCCCAATAAACATAAAAGAAAAATATATTACTATGGTTGTGTACTATGTGTCTAACCATAATTTGGTGGGAAACATTACTCCACATTTATCTTAGTGTGTTAAAATCAAGAGGGAGCGAAAATTTAGAGAAAAAAAAATTAATGGGAGAATTCTTTTTTGCTTTTATTCATCACAATAACTTTCTTATATAGATGTAAGTTCTTCCTTTCTCTAGTCTAACAAGAAAACTTTATTATAATAAAACTATCATAAGTATAATTTATCAAATATACTTAGACTAGGATTCTACCATAAAACTATTAGAGTTCGACTATATTTCTAATCCGGGTCCGGACTAGGTTCGTCCATCAATACCCCTCTTAAGTTGGAGCATGGGGATCTCGAATGCCCAACTTACCAAGCAGATATTCATGTGGTGATTTGCCAAAGCCTTTGTAAACACGTCAACCAATTATTCATTGGTTGACACATAACTCGGAGGTATTATACCAAATTGGAGTGCGTTACGGACATAATGACAGTCAACTTTAATATGTTTTATGCATTTGTGAAACACCAGATTTCATACAATATACAATGCTTCTTGACTATCACAATACATTTTTACCGAAGATTTATGTTCGATGCCCAAACTATGTAGGATTTCCTTCAACCATTTCAATTCACAAACAGTCATTGTCATTCAACGGTATTCCGCCTCTGCTGATGAGCGAGAGACAATGTGTTGCTTCTTAGTTTTCCATGATACCGATGAACTTCCGAGGGAGATAAACCATCCGGTGAGTGATTTTTGGGTCAATGGATATCCAACCCAGTCCGCATCACACCACCCATACAACCGGAGATCACAATCCTTCATGAACACAATTATTTTCCCAGGGTTCTTCTTCAAGTATCTTACCACTCGAAGAGCGGCTCTCCAGTGCGCTTTATTCGGTTGGTGCATGAATTGTGACAGAACATACACACAATCGAATAACTTCAGCCGCGTAAAACTGGGGTATATAATATCTACCAACCAAACATCGGTATGGTTCTGGATCTTTCAAATTAGCTCATTTGGCCAACGCCAAATTATGATTCTGTTCCATGGGAGCATTAATCAGTTTTGCTCCTAGTAGCCCAGACTCAGATATTATATCTAAGGCATATTTTCGTTGACAAAGGAATAATCCGGTTGGTCCACACGCAATTTAAACCCCTAGAAAATACTTCAGGAAGCCCAAATCCTTCATGTGAAAACAGGCTCGGAGTAGCCTTTGAACCATTCAATGACACCATGGTAATTTCTGGATATAATCAAGTCATTCACATAAACTAAGACGTTAAGTTGTTTATTTCCTCGGTGCATCGTGAAGAGAGAATAATCGGAGTATGACTGTGTGAACTCATATTTCATCAAACAACTTGATAATTTGGCAAACCAGCATCATGGGACTTGTTTCAACCCATACAAAGATTTTCGAAGTCGACATACTTGACCCAGACCAGACACATAGAAACTCAATGGTAATTTCATATAAACTTCTTCCGCCAGTTCGCCATACAAGAACGCGTTATGAATATCCATATGATGCAACTCTCAATTTCGAGCGGCCGCTACCGCCAATAAGGTACGAACAGTCACTATTTTCGCAACTAGAGCAAACGTTTCATTGTAGTCAATACGTTCCTCCTGCTTATTACCGAAGATGACCAATCGAGTTTTATATCGTTCAATTGTTTCATCCGAGTTGTATTTGATCTTGTACACCCATCTACATCCGAGTGCTTTCTTATCCGGCGGCAGTATTTCAATGTTTATGTGTCATTATTCTCCAATGCTTGGATTTCTTGTTGCATAGATTTTCTCCAACATTCCTTTTTCATGGCCTCCGAGAAGGATTTTGGTTCAATTCTTGTGGTAATTGCTACAAGGAAGCTTTGGTGTTGCGAGAAAAAATTATCACAAGATATATAGTGAGCTAAAGGATAAGGCGCACCTAAGGGTTGCTGAGGATCGGGCGAACTTGTTGATGGACTTTGTTTTCAGAATTTTTCAGTAACGTAGTCATGTAATCGAACCGAGTCATGCTTCTGACGTTTACTTCGACCCAATTATTCCTCCAGTGGCTTTTCATTGGCCCGGGTACCTTCTATCTGTATTTCTTCCACGTTTTCATTATTCAGACTAGCATTTATACGGCCTAATTCTGGCTGATACATAGATTCAGTATCTGCTATCTGGATTTCCTCTATTCGAGCTTTGTTCGTACTTACATTATCTATCTGTTCTTCTTCGAAATCTTGCTGATTCCTTTCTTCTTTTATTTCATCCGAGATCACTTCTATGTTGTCAACCAAGTTATATGTTCCTACGGTAAAAGGAAACTTAGTCTCGTAGAAGTCCACATCTCTTGAGACTAAATATTTATCATTTTCTAAATCATAAAATCTCCAACCTTTCTGTCCATGGGGGTATCCCAAGAAGACACACCTGCAACTCTCACTCACAAACTTGTTTCTTGTTCTTCCCTTCGCGTGTACATAACATAATGACCCTAGCACCCTTAAGTGATCATAATGAGGCGCCTCTCCGTATAAAATTTCATAGGGGGGTTTCCCATTCAAAACCGAAGATGGTGTTCTATTGATAAAGTATCCCGCAATCAAAACACATTCTCCCCATAATCTGATCGAAAGATGACCCTGAAATTTTAATACTCACACCACATTAAGAATGTGACAGTGTTTTCTTTCAACTCTTCCATTCTGATGCGGCATCCCTGTGCAAGAAGTTTGGAAACTAATTCCATGTTCGAAGAAGTAAGTCTTCATACATGTGAATTCAGTTCTGTTATCACTTCCAGCAATTTTCACCTTCTTACCAAACTGCCTATCTACCAGTGCGAAGAGATTTTTCAAGATTTGAGACACTTCTTTCTTATCAACTAAAAGAAAAATCCATATGCTCGTTATCGATCATCCACAACAGTCAAGAAATACGAAGCACCACAAGAAGAAGGTGTTCTATATGGCCCCATAAATCACAATGAATCACATAAAAATTTCCACCACCTTGACACCGCCAAACCGTCAAGTCATGATCATCAACATCACCCGTGACACCCCTACAAAACGCATTAACCCAACTCTTTCTAAATCCACCCGAAATAGTCACCAAACACCACCCTATCCGGCTAAACTGAGAACCCGAGACTCCTATTTTGACATCCTTTTTCGGGTCAGCCCGACACCACCAAAACCCGAACCATTTACTCACCAACACCCCTCCTTGCATCAATTTAGTTGTTTTTTTCATTCCCATTTGAGAAAAAAAAATACATAAACTCCCTTATATGTCCCGATCCAAATCTTGTACTTACATCGTAACAGAGTACCCAACGAACTTCTACCCGTTAGTCAAATCCACTAAGCTAAACATGCTAACAGTTTAAGAATAAACGAATATGTTTGACTGGAATATAAATAAGAACGAAAATAAAGTACAACTAGATATTATGTATCTCTATGGATGCATTAGGAACAGGCACTGTTGAGCTTCCTTTATCTTCTTAGGATCGACCTTGGTTCCATTTCTAGAAATCATGTAACCCAGAAAAGCCATTGTGTCAGGCCAAAACTCACATTTCCAGAATTTAACATAAAACTTGTATTCTCAAAGTAACTCCAACATTGTCCTCAAATGATACATGTTCCACATGGCTAATGGAGTAACTAGGATATCATCAATGAATACTATGACAAAAGTGTCAATAAAGAGTTTGAACACCCAGTTCATACGATCCATAAATGATGTTGGGGCTTAGTAAGCCTAAACGACATAACTAAGAACTCATAATGGTCATATCTAGTCCAAAAAGTTGTTGCGGAGATATCCTCCACCTTGATCCTTAATTGGTGGTACCCCAATCTTAAGTCAATCTAGGAGAAGTAAATTACACCTTGCAACTATTCAAACAAATCATCAATGTGAGACAAAGGATACTTGTTCTTGTAACCTTATTCAGCTTTATGTGATCAATGCACATCTGAGTTGACATGTTAACAATGAAAAAATAAATCAGATATAATTGCTAGTAAGTCTGAATGGAATATAAATAAGTGTGGAAACAAAGTAGAAATGACAATTGATTATCCCATAACCAATATGAAAGACTAAGTCATCCGCATACAATGTACGAGACAAAACTTGAAATCATAAAGTCAATAGTTAAAGGAAAATGATAGACGACTAGAATGACCTCCACGGACTATTGGTGGCTCACCTCAGCTGGTAGAATTGGTACGGGCTAGAGTCACTGCTCAGCAACTGGATCACCCTCTCTAGGGCTGAAAAACACAGTGAATGTGATGCCCTTAACGGAGGTCAAGCTGATGAGGGCAGGTCAAGAAGAATAGGCAGGCAGGCCTCGAAGATGGAAAGCTTATGAAGATGAGATATACATGACACTAGAAAATGAAGAGATTTATAAGGTTAATTTCAAATTCATATGGTACACAAGCTTTGAGGGATCACATAATCCAAAAGACAAATCTATGAGAGTGTAGGTCCAAAGAGGACAATATATGTCATGGACTTGACTTGTGGTAGTAACTACAAGTCTAAAAAGTCCAGCAAGATCACTAACTCTCCCTCTCATCTTAACTCTTAGACAAGATGTAACACTCGTATTTTCGGGCGATTGTTTGAGCATCTAGATATATGCAAATAAAGAGCTTAGTATAAATAAGAACGCGGTTCCGAAATAATTTAGAACTTAATAAGAGTGACGACGGGGATTAGTAATAATAGATGTATGTTCCCAAGGAGGTTATGAACTAGTGCTATATTACACGATTATGACATTGTGTATATGAAGATTTATAAGTCATCAAGATTTAAATAAATTGGGATAAATAAATTAATTATGTGGATAATTGGGTGTATGTTGAATTAGTAGAAGACATGGAGAATTAATTAGTGGGATATTAAAACATAAATTAGTAGATAGCTATTAGATTGATATCATCTACGTGTGACAGCAAGAAATAGGTGACTAAGCTTAGGGAATGTAGGTGGCATCATTTAAAGATGAGTACTTTATTAAGGGTAATCATTTGGGGGGGGGGCCACTATCCACTATGGTAAACAAGTCTTCATTCTTTAAATAGATATGGATGTTGGGCGAAGTGCTGGAGAGAGTCTAGCAATTTAGTTCACATCTTTTCCCTTTTTTAATATTAACAAAGCGTTGAAGTTGTTCTTAAACAAATACAACACAGGCAGTAGCATGGTTCTTGTTATTAAAGCCATAATTCTTGTCTCTTAAGTAAAATGGAGCAGCAATGTAGCTACTTCATTTGAGAACGAATAATGTGAGTAACAACAGTAACCCTCTTGACTCGAATAAGTAGAATTGAGGTATGTTATGAAAAATTATTTCTTTTTTGGCATGTTCTAAATTATGAAACGTAATTATAATATTGTTCCATAAATTATTCTACTCTTAGTAGTTAAGAATGTTCATGTTATTGATTCCTATGTTAAAAACATATCTATATATGATCCTAAATCCTTATTGAGGTATATGAAAAAAATGTTAATATTTTCAATGTTAGCCGAAGGTACAAGGATATTATGTCATCCGATAAGTTCAGAATGTTTCATTGTCATTCATGCATTTTCATTTGCATTATATTCAAGTATATTCCTGGATCCAAATATGTTATATACACTACTATATGATATCAATATATATATATATATATATATATATATATATATATATATATATATATATATATATATATATATATGTAGGGGATGGGGAAAAGGTAATGTCGTTATATACACGTCATCACCTGCAGCTGGTACAGATATCACGAAAAGGAAGATGCCCAATGAGGCCACTATGATAATGATTATGCCTATAGAGGCCGAACTGAAATGATGCCCACAGAGGCTGTTATGGGAAGATGCCCTTGTGTGGCCAATATATATGTATACCTCATTTGCATTGTGCATAACATTTAGGCATATTGTGACCCTTAGAGGTGTTTACTACTGGTCGGTTGCTTCTATCGGCTGTTATTGTCAGTTATTTCTGGCGGTTGTTTCTTTTTCAGTATATTATTATATTCATGTTATACTATTGATCATGCATGACATACTCGGTACATCAGTCGTACTGACGTCCCTTTTGTCGGGAGACGCTGCATTTCATGCCCATAGGTTCACGTAGGCAAAGAGACGATCCACGTTAGTAGGTTGCTGACCCAACGGATTTTGGAGCACTCCCTTGTTTCGGAGTGTTGGTCTAATTTTGGTACGGTATATTTTTTTTATGTATATATGGGTATGGCGGGGCCCTGTCCTGACCTTTTGATGTCATGTACTCTCTTAGAGACTTGTAGACGGTGTCGTGTGTGTGTAGTAGTCATGTATGGCCTTGTCGGCCTTAGTATGTATGTATATATATATAAGTTGGGTTCTGATTAAGATTTTACAGTCTTTTTTCGACTTAGTCTGTATTTAATTATGAGTAGGTGTTGATTGTATGGTTAGTGATACTCGGCAGTTCAGGTCCGGGTATCCGTTATGATCCTCCGATTTGGGTCGTGACACAAGACTTTAGAAAACTCTAATAGTGCATAGCGACCGAAGCATAATATGTATAAAATCAATATACATGTATGAAACTGAAGAAAAAATCATGAATACAATACATAGAGTAAAATGAAAATATTATTGTTGATAAACTACTAAAGCTGCTAGATTGTTGTCAATTGTTATGGTGCACTGAGTCCTCTCACCCACGTGTCATATTCGAAGCGTTGGTGCTTGTCTGACCCACTTGGTGTGGTGCATCAACCACACATCTTACCCGATATTAGCTCAATAATATTGATCTATTAGCTAGCCAAGTGTAGCATCATACCTAGGCTGTGTGTGATGCTAACCAAGTGATAAATTAAGCTAAACAACTAAACGATATCACAAACATATAGTAATTTGCTTCAACAATCAAAATAGTGTAAATATGTGTACTAGGACCCTCACGCTCTATGTTTGTTACTTAAAAACTAACTTATCTAGTACATGTTTTCCCTACACAAAAATAGTTTAAATGCAAACAAACAACACATAAAACATATTTTTAATGAAAAACAAGTAATCCAAGAGTTAAAATTTTAGTTGCCTCGAAAACGACAAATTGTTATTTCACTTGAAATGTCCAAAGTTGTTCAAAGGATCTATGGTAGCCTCAATCTATTCAAATTCATGAATAATGGGTCCAAATTAGTTTAAGAGAACAAATCTCATAAGTTTGAATATTTTGAAGTTAACGTCAACTCAAAAGTCAACCCTCGAGTCAACGAGTCAATTTTTGACAAATCATATAGGCATGTTACCCATTAACTAAGAAATTCAATTTTATAATCAAAATCACATTTTGATGTCAATTGCTAGTCCACATTTCCTCCTTAGAGGTTAGGTCAAAATTGCAAAAGAAATCTCTAAATTTTCAATTTTTTAAGTGATCCAATCCTATGAAACTTTAAGTATAACCATAAGACTAACGCAAGGAATCAATAACTCAATTGTTGTGTTGAAACTTTACTCTTTTGGGATCCAAGATCGAGCCCCTTCTCCAAATGTTATCAAAAATAGTTGTTGTCTCAAAAATTGATATTTAAATACATGTTATGTCGACGCAATTGCGGTACACAACTCACAATTGCAGTCCTTGCAATCGCAAAATGTTCCTCGCATTTGTGGACTCAAGCATTGGCTGACATTGAAAGAGAATAATTCCTCATTATTTTCATTAATGAAGAGGTATATATACAAATATACAATATCTAATTATGGAAAATAAATCTACATTTTTCTAATACAAGACTAATACATTTTTCTACTATAATACTAATACCATAATTATATTTGTACAAGAATTCTACACACATGATATATTAAATAACATCTACCGGTCCGTGTGGTATACATACGGTATGCCACTCTCTATTACTACCCCACAGTCATAGCGGGCGATCATCGTACGCTGAGACTGTCCCTAAAATCTTCAAACAGAACCAAGGGAAGACCCTTAGTAAAGATGTCAACAATTTGGTACCGTGAAGGGACATGCAAGACATGTACTTGTCCACGAGCTACCCTTTCGCGAACAAAGTGAATATCCATCTCGATATGTTTAGTGCGCTGATGTTGGACCGGATTTCCAGAGAGATAGAATGCACTAACATTATCACAATATACCAAGGTAGCTTTCTGAATAGGAAAGTGTAGCTCTAATAGAAGATTACACATCCAACATGACCCAGACACCACATTGGCTACACTTCGTTACTAGGCCTCCGCACTGGATCACGATAAAGTAGTCTGGCATTTTGCTAACCAAGAAACTAGGTTATCACCCAGAAATATTGTAACACCCCGTACTTTCGGGCGATGGTTGAAGTATCTAGATGTATGCAAGTAGACCCAAGTTTTGGGGAATTTATGTCATAATCATGTATGCCAATAAAGAGTTTAGTATATAAAGGGATGCGATCCTGAAATAATTTAGGATTTAATAAGTGTGACCACGGGGATTAGAAATAATATTTGGCATTTGACAAAAAGGACAATGGACAAGTGTTATATCAAATGATTATGACATTGAGAATATGAACGTTTTATAAGTCATTAAGATTTAAGTGAATTGGGATCAAGAATTAATTATGTGTATAATCGATTAAATGTTGGAGCCTAGTATTAACCGTGGTATTAATAAGAGTTAATGGATAAATTTTTTGTTGAGCTTCCATATGGCGCTAATTAGGCCAATAGGTGGCAGTAAGGGGTGCTAAACGATTATATGAGTCAATAGCCTATTTAAGTGCCTAATGACACGTGCAAAAGAAAAAGATTGTCTTAACATTCCAATTTCTTGGCTTTTCACATACGAAATAGTATGCATCACTTCTTACTATTATTAGACCATTGCTAAAAGATATAGTGGGCAAAAACATCAACTATCCAAACCAAAAACCATAACATAACTTTGTATTTGAAATAGCAATGTTTGTCTTCTATTTCATACGGATCAGAGATTTCTTCGAAGTGAAATAAGGTGGAAGAAGAGGGTTTCTTGGAAAATAAGACTGGGGTGCATTACGGGCTGCTTTAGTTGTATTGTGGACACAAAATGGCTAAGGTATGTTAAGGCAAATCTTTCTTTCTTTTGGCATGTTCCATGTAACGAAACATAACCGTGATATTATTTCATAAATTATTCAACTCTTAGTAGTTAAGGATGTTCATGTTATTGATTCCTATGTTGAAAGCATGGCTAAATATGTTCCTAAATCCTTATTGAGGTATATGAGAAAGATGTTAATAATTCCAATGTTAGCTGAAAGTACAAGGATATTATGTCATCCGATAAGTTCAGAATATTTTTATTGTCATTCATGCATTTGCATTATATTCATGTACCACCCTGGACCCACTTGTGTTATATACACTACTATATGGTATGACATATATATATGTAGGGGATGGGGAAAAGGGAATGACGTTATATACGCAACACCACCTACAGCTGGTACAGATATCACGAAAAGAAAGATGTCCAATGAGGCAAATATGATAATGATTATGCCCACAGAGGCCGAAATGAAATGATGCCCACAGATGTTGTTATGGGAAGGAAGATGCCCTTGTGTGGCCAATATACGCATACCAATAAAAAGAAAAGCGTTATCAGATTGGAATCGATGACTTAAGCCTCTTTCTTAAGGGCCTTTAAAGACCGGCCATTACCGGACTCTTCTTATGCTTTTTTTTCACCGGGCTTGGACTATGTCTCCCGAACAATCTCAGTACATATGGCGCAAGACGATTCCACATATCGAGGTCGGAATGGGATCGGGTGTTTTCACGTCTTACCGTAGTGCCCGATTTGTCTAGATTTCCGATTGATGAACAAGAAGGAAAATATATGTATACCGCATTTGCATTGTGCATAACAATTATGCATATTGTGACCCTCAGAGGTGTTTACTACTGTTCGGTTATTTCCGTCGGTTGTTTCTGTTTTAGTTTATTGTTATATCCCTGTTATGCTATTGTTCATGTCTCACATACTCAGTACATCAGTCGTGCTGACGTTCCTTTTGTCTGGGTACACTGCGTTTCATGCCCGCAGGCTCAGGTAAAGAAGGTGACGATTCACGCTAGTAGGTTGTCGGTTCAGCTGATATTGGAGAACTCTACTTGATTCAGAGTTGCAGTCTGGTCGTGGGATGATATTGTGTATATGCATATGGGTATGGCGGGGCCATGTCCCAACCTTGTGATGTCATGTACTCTTTAGAGGTTTGTAGACAATTGTTCTGTGTATAATAGTCAAGTATGGCCATGTCGGTCGTGACGTATGTGTCAGCCAAATATTTGGTAACGACCCTTCATGGCCATGTTTGGTTTTGGTTAGTTGGAAAACATGTGAAGAGTGGCGCTCTAAAGGTAAGGTTCGGGTGCCCGTCATGACCCTCCGATTTGGGTGGTGACAAACTTGGTATCAGATCAGGTCTGTCCTATGGAGTCTATAAGTCGTGTCTAGTAGAGTCTTGTGGGGGGGATAAATTTGTGTGACCATAACCACGAATTGGAATTAAATTTTCATTACCAAAAATTATGCCACGATTTTTGTTCAAATTGAAATAAGACGGGAGATTACATTGCGCGAACGTCATATGAGAAGTGGGTCCGATTTCCATGTACCAATTTGCGTCCGGGGAATTCAATCCAAGTGTATGCTTCGCGGTCTCAATATCCGTAGGTGTCGGACCAAAAAATGGGCCCGCAGCAGTGAAGGCCTGCTGAGGCCGAGGCCCAAGCCGCCACCGCCGCGCCGCTACCGCTTGGGCCGGGTTGTCAGGCCGGAACCGCGAATTAAGCCTCCTGCCACCGCCACCCGTTGGAACACCTAGAAAAAAAGGATAAGTCGTATTGCGCCACTGTCCACTGGCCCAGCAACCCCACGGCCATTGTGCATTGGCCCAAGGCTGTGGCCTATCCGGCTCACTGCCACCACGTCCGCCACTACTCCGACCACCGCCACAGTTTTTGCCCCCATTTTTTCAAATTTGACCCTTTTTACCGCTACCGTTGTTACGATTTTAGCTAGAATTATCTGAGAATGAGTGAGGGTCATCGGACATGGCCATCATCATGACGGAATTAGCTCTGGTAGCCTCCTTCTTAGCCAAGCCGGCCTCTTCTAATGTGAGCATGAAACGGGCCTGGTATTATGGTGGAAGAGGATTACTCTGACGAAGAAGAGTCCCAACGCCATTATAAGCCTCGGATAGGCCTACAACCATCTGAAGAACAAGACGATCATTGGTGACGGGCGCACCAACGTTCATGAATTGATTCGCCAATTCCTTCATCCATTTACAATAGGCTGAGACATTAAAAAAATCTTCCATGTGGATATGAGAAAGTTCCTGCTCAAGAGTGACAACACGTGAATTTTTGTTATCGTGGAATATATCACGCACCATATTCCAAGTTTCTATCGTCGTGACGTCGGGTTCAATAATCGTCTGCAAGAGGTCTGTAGAGACCGTGGAATAAATTCACTGGAGAACAGTAGCATCAAGGGTAGTCCATAAAGTAGGGTTATCCTCTAGGGTAGGCACCTTCTCCTTGCCTGTTACCGATGGGATGATGTGATGAAGAAGTTGATGCGAGTGTGCGTGAACCTTAAATAATTCCGCCCACATCGCGTACTGGACGTTTTCCATCTCAAGAACAATAGGGATGTGATTCTTGATGTTGGAGACTGTAAGGGCAGGATGAAACGCGTTCTTTGAGGTAGACATAATGAAAGAATAGGAGGAGAATTCTTATCTTGGAATAAGAGATTTGAAAAAAGAAATTTTGGGAAGAAATGTACTTGCTTAAGAAAAAAAAATACTCTTACCCACTATCAAAAGTATATGTCTTCCCTGCTTTAGAAAATCGAAAACTGTCTTTCTGGAAGTGGTTATAAAAGATAAGCACTAGAAAAAAGAGGAAAATATTGTACATGAGTTAGTTTGTGGTTATTATCCTAGCCAGCTCATGAATGGGCTGTTTATTGGAGCAGATCAGCCCGTTGATGTCAACATCGATCCATTTTAAAATAATATCCTAGGAGACACGTGACAGGGACATGACGAAAGGATTAAGATCAAAAACTTTACTCCTCAGTGAGGTGGCGAGGTTGAATTGTGCCCATTTTATATCCTTAAAAGTACTCCTACTTTCACGCATGTTTTAGTTATTTTTATGGAAAACAAACAAAATAAAGATCCTAAAAATTGGGTATATTTATCAGTGTTTACCCGTAAAATAATATAGTTGAATTTATATACGCGGTCAAGTACACGTTAGATAAGAATCGTAGATGAATTATACTAAAAATGAATAACAACGAGACAAGATAAAGTAAAGCTTAGTCTGAGCCTTATGACGGCTTCTCGGCAAAGTATTGTTGACTTGTATGAAAGCGCGTGAATCAAGAGAATAACAATAAGTATTTTGTAATAGCTTTTATCTGATGGGTTCCAATGAATTGAAATGCTCTATATATACACGAGCTATACATGTACGCAGCCCACGAAATATGTCCTCATAAATACAAGAGAATGAATGTTTTAATAATTAGACAATCAATCTCTCAATAAATGTCATTAAAAGGTTGTTGGAAGTCGTATGACCGGCTTTAGTAACGGTCGTCCGTTACGATGCAAACGGCTCTTAGCCTTCCTTATTATCGATATCGGCCTTGATTGTGTCGCTCCCGGTACCATTTGAGTGCTACCGAAAATGCCCCAAACCGACTTGGACTTGACTCAGCATCAACTGTCACGTGTCGCATCATAATTCGTACAACTGTTATATACAGATTTCGCCATATACATATAGTCCCCGCACTTTCTGATCGTGACTCTTGTGCAATCGGAAAGTGGAATTGACATAACCAATCGATGCTTCGTGCATTGGCGGGAAATTTGAACCATAATGATTACAGATCATGTCAAACGTCACATTCATTTACTGCTTCTAAAACGACAGCCACTGAACCATCTCTCTGATCAACGTGAACTACCGTAATGATAGTTCACATCTTTTCTCCTCCAAAAATGCTATATTATTTTATCACAAATAGGAGGTCAAATCTTTTTCATATGGCAACCACACCATCTACAAATTTCTTACCATAACTTTGTTTTCCTTCGTTCTTCCCAACTTTCTCAATAATGTCTTCTACTAATTCTTCTCCTCCCACTCATCTGATGATAACAACAACCTTCCCAGTCGTCATGGGAAAGAACATGTCCCCCCTACAACTCAGAAAGTGGATTTTCATTCTATTGCTGCCAAAATTCTTTCTTCATGCTTCAATTTTACAGGAGATCTTTGTGTTCAAACCAACTATGCATTTGTTGAAAACTTTGAGTTAAAAATAACAGTCAATTTTCTTCCTACTGTTATAAAGAATTGTGGTTTCTCTTCAAACAGAATGGTTGATCCTATAGACCGTGTGTATCACCACATATTCATTCATCATTGGTTTCAAACTCCAAATTCCAAATATTATTGAGAATATTTGCCGTCGGTATAGGGTTTACTTAGGCCAATTTGCTCTGTAGATTTAGAGACTTGTCTTCTGCATTCAAATGTTTGCTAATGATGCCGATGTTCCATTCACAGTTGACCACCTCCTCTTTCTGTATTACCCTAGAGTTTTATGAGGCAGAATTATCGCCTTGTACCCCTGAGAAATTTGTAGCCATATTAATGCAAAGGATAATCATGACTGTGGTTGTCAGACCCATTACATTCTGATCAGGACTGATCAAATTCACCAGCCTTCTTCAGATCCTTTTCTGAAAGAGTGGAATCTTTTCCTTGAGTATTTTATTATTTTTCCCATTACATGTTATTTGCATGGTTATCCAAATAAAAGATAACTCTTTTCTAGCTCAAAGTTTTATAATTTTTTCAACCGTTCTTGTCGAGCCGCAACTGATTGAAGGGATTTTTGAGTGGATATTAAATCTTCTCCATGCCTCCACCAACACTACCGGGACTTGGAAGAGTATCGCCTCAAATAATGGAAGGTGAAATATCATGATGAGCTTTTGACCTCAACATTCCCTCCTATTCATATTTTATCCTGGATTCTTCGAAACTATTTTTTCAACATTTTCCCTCTATTACCAGGACTCCAGGCCCGAAGCTCCTCAGCCCAAAAAGTGTTATCTCGCGTGGCTATCTTGTTAAACATTAAGTCTGCTTCTAACAATCGAAAATGTAAAGATCAAGATGAGGCTGCCGAGCCCCCGGTATTGGAAGGAGCTGCAGGTGAATGATAATGCGGGTATCTTCCGTATTAACGAAGAAGAGAATGTGAATAAAAAGATCCCCAGTTTGGATAGTCCACGTCAGGAAGTTCCGGGGGCAGAAACTCTCGTTCCCCCTGAGGGCCATTCAAAGTACAGTTCAATCTCTACATCTGAAACCGAGGCCGAGACATCTGCTTCTTTCCCCCAAAAATCTCCATATGTTACCCTTGAGGCTTCTATCGTGCACCTTGTAGACTTATTCCTACAGATAGAATATCCTTTTCTTTCATTTCATTTTCCACAATCTTGCTTTTAATTACCGATTGCAATTCCTTCATACAGGGTCACGTCTTTTATCTCTACACTGTGAATTTGGCTAAAGAAATCGGCCCTTCTGGTGAAGAGAAGAAACTAAAGGAAGAAAACTAGTTTCGCATGGCAGAGGTTGAAGCCTTACGCGCCGATCTTAGGGACTCACGCTTCATCCAAGCTTCACTCCGATTGCGATTGCGGGATGCAGTTGACTCTCTCAGGTACCGAGAAAATTCGCTTCAAGTCCAGACCACCTCTTACACGACCCTTCAAGCACGAACATGCCAGCTTGCTGCCAATCTAGCCGGTGCCCAGGGACAACTCCATACTTTCGAGCATACCATCACTGAGCTTCAAGCCAAGTGCCAAAGGTGAAAGATCCGAAGAGACTTGGCTGTTATGAAGAGTTGAGTGGACGCTCTCAAAGAAGCAAGCAAACCGAGTTTCAATATTGCATAAAAAATCCTGAATGCTAAAATTGATCTTACTGATGTCGAGTTGTCCTTGGAGGTTCTTCATGGAGACAGAGAGGATTTAGACGTGAAGGTTGATGGAGAGGCTGAAGATGATGATGAACCCCCCAAACTATTCTTTTTAGAACTCTTGTTTTTGTTAGCAACATCCGAAACACCTTCGGCGGATCATGGAGCGGGCAGACCGTAACCTTTCGCGCAGGTTTTTATTTCAGTTTTTAACTTTATCATCAGGTTACTTTTGGGCCGGTTAGTATCTTTTGTATTCGGTCTGGTTTCAGTCCGGAAGAACATGAATGAATTTCCCTTTCGCAATTCTGATTCAAGTTTTCACTCTTTATTTATTTTCATAAGCAAGCATTAGTTCAGACTTCATTACTTTGCTTTATGACCCGGAACCTAGCTTTGAGGTTCTCTTTATCATAATAGGTTAAGACTTGAAGCTTATAGACTTTTTCATAACCTTAATTAAATTTCAAAGATGTGTTTTTTTTTATCTTTAACCGGGACCTCTGATGGATATAAATTATTCATATATTTTAGTATAAAAATATAATATTTTAGAAATAAAATATAAATAATTTATATTATATCATCGCATTTTTCTAACAAATCTTGTAGGAAAAAGAATGTATACAAAAAGAGAAAAAGAAAGAACAAACAAGCCAAGAAAGAAGGATGTATCGTGACAACTTCAACAAAGACTGCACAAAATCAAGAGATCAGAATTATGGCAAATTCTCATCAAGATTTCATGACAAATTATCATGACAAACTCTCATCAACGTGTCATGAGAAATTACCATGTCAAAATCTCGTCAAGGCCATATAATATATTATATTGTCTTAAAAAATTCCACCCTACGTAGGATTTCCTATAAATAGGCACATGTTTATAGAAGGAAGATCATCCATTTTTCATCATATTTGCATCCAATTGTGAAAAGGACCCAAGAACAAGTCTTGGTGTCTCTCTTGGCTCTTTCTTGTAATATTATAGAGCATTTTACTGGAAGATGGTCATATGACAGTGAAAACATTAGAATCTTACTCCAGAACCTAAGATTCAAAACCCTTACCTCATTTAGGTGGTATAAGGATATTTTCCTTAGCAGAGTCATGGAATTACCTGAATGTAATAGCCCTCACTGGAAGTCCAAATTTATAGATGGATTACCAGCCCTCTTCGCAGAAAGGGTTAGAAAATCTCTTAGAAAAGGGAAAATTACCATCAATTATGATGTTTATACTTATGGAAGCCTAATAGGTACATGTATACAAGAAGGTTTAGCCTCGTGTAACAAGGTCAAGCTGAATCAGCAGATCAAAAGTCAGAACCTCAATGAAAGACAACAGTTAGGGGAGTTATGTGGTCAGTTTGGAATGCAAATAACCAAAGCCAAGGTGTCTCATAGATGAAAAGCAAAAAATCAAGAAAATTTCCAAAAATGGAAAGCAAAACGCCTAGATAAGAAGGCGAGAAGAAAGAAAGAGTTTAAAATTCGCAAGAATTTTATAAAATCAATGAATCCAAAGGCATGTTGGAAATGTGGCAGGACAGACCATTATTATAAGGATTGTAAAGTTAAGGAAAAGATTAAGGCCCTTAACGTTGGAGATGATTTAAAGGATACATTATCCAAGGTATTGCTTAACTCGGAGCCAGAAGATTCAGGTTTTGAAACTGATGAAGCAAAGGATTCCACCTCAGATGAGAAAATTAGAGTTCTTAATAACGAAGATTATATTGCTTCGGAAGAAGAATGATTACCATGTCAAGTCGGACAACCTTGTTCTAACAAACAGAATAAGGAGGATGATGAGTTCTATAATATATTTGTTCAATTCCAGGATATGAATATTAATGTTCTCAAAGGTGACAACCTTATGGAGTTATTAAAATTTATTAAGGATCCATGTATGAGATCACATATTATTGATCAACTCCAGGATACTCCAGAACCTTCACAAGGAAGGAAAACTCTGGAACGATCAAACACTTATACCATGTTAGAATTAAAAAAACAAAATGAGAGAGAAACAAGGAATTACAAGTACTCTAAGAGATTTGGAGAAAGAGATTAATAATCTCAAGCAAGAAATCTTGGCATTAAAAAAGAGTAATAATATGCTTGACGCGCGAATTTCCAATATTGAAGGAAAAAGTAAAGAGATTATAAATCCATATACAGTAGATGATATTTCTGCTTTAGATAATCTATTGATTACAGGTACTAGTAATGAGGTAGGGAACTTTCTACAAACCCTGGAATTAATCACTTCACAAAAGTTTTATATAAAAATAAGTCTTTTAATTGATTATAATTTCAAAAGAGAATTCACTACTCTTGTTGATAGCGGGGTAGACGTAAATTGTATACATGAAGGGCTTATTCCTTCTACATATTTTTATAAAACCATTCATAGTGTTAGATCTGCTAATGGCAAAAATTACAAATTACCTTCATATTACCAAAGGCTTATATTTGCAATGATAAAACTTGTATAGCAGAAAGTTTTATTTTGGTAAAAGATATTTCTAGCCAAATTATATTAGGCACACCTTTTATACAAAAATTATTTCCAATTACTAATATTGATAAGAAGGGTATCATAGGAACCTTCAATGGAAAGCCCATTACATTTCAGTTTATAACTAAACCAATTTCAAGGGTGTTAAATGAACTCAAAGATAGGTTGGTACATAAACACCAGCAAATAAGTTTTCTAAAACAAAGGATTTATATATCTACTATTGAAGAGCTTTTGTGAAATCCTAAGCTACAACAAAAAATTGATTTAATACAAACTCAGTTTTCACTTCAGATTTGTAGTGACCATCCTAATGTTTTTTGGGATAAGAAAAAACATAATGTTTCTCTCCCTTATGAGGATGATTTTAAAGAAGGCAATATCCTTACAAAATCTAGGCCATGCCAAATCAATTCCGAATATTTTGAATTATGCAAAAAGGAGATTGCTTCCCTGTTACAGAAAGGTTTGATAAAACCCTCAAAATCTCCATGGTCGTGTATGGCTTTTTATGTTAATAAGCATGCCGAGCAGGAAAGATGAGTTCCTCGACTAGTCATTAATTATAAACCACTTAATAAAGTTTTGAAATGAATTATGTATCTTATTCCTAATAAAAAGGATTTGCTTGATAGACTTAATAGCGCAATTATATTTTCTAAATTTGATTTAAAGTCTGGTTATTGGCAGATCCAGATTGCAGAAGCAGATAAATATAAGACTGCTTTTAATGTGCCAATGGGGCAATTCAAATGGAATGTCATGCCATTTGAATTAAAGAATGCTCCTTCAGAATTTCAAAATATTATGAATGATATTTTTATGCCTTATAGTAATTTTATAATTGTCTATATTGATGATATTTTAGTATTTTCAAAAGATATAGAAATTTATTTTAAACATCTGAATTTATTCAAGAAGGTATTATACAGAATGACTTAGTAATATCCAAACCAAAAATGACCCTTTTTCAAACTAAAATAAAAATTTTGGGTCATAATATTGTAAAAGGAAAAATTCATTTATATTAATAGAAGCATTGAATTTGCATCAAAATTTTCAGATATTATAACTGAAAAAACCCAACTTTAGAGATTTTTGGGTAGTCTGAATTATATTAGTCTATAAAAGGATTTGGAAAAGGATACAACCATCTTATATGAACGGCTGAAAAAGGTTCCTACACCTTGGACAGATGATCATACTCAAGCTGTCAAAGGAATTAAGGTTAAGGTTCATAACCTTCCTTGTCTTACCTTAGCCAATCCTACTTGGCCAAAGATTATAGAGACAGATGCCTCATATATTGACTATGGGAGCATACTGAAACAATACTCTCCAGTTGATAAACAAAAGTATTTAATACAATTCTATTCTGACAAATAGAATCTTAGTCAGAAAAATTATTCCACAGTTGCTAAAGAAATCTTAGCAATTGTAAAAAGTATTTTAAAGTTTCAAGGAGATTTATACAACAAAAATTTTATTATAAATATGGGTTGTCAATCTGCTAAATTTATGTTTAATAAAGACGGCAAACATGATGTTTCTAAACAATTAGAGGCAAGTTAAACTTAAGCTTAATTCATCAAATCCCTTGATATATCCTTTAGTATGATAGATATATAGCACTGAAATTATTGGAATTATAGCATATTTGCTCGTTCATAGCAATTAGAGGCAATACAAGCTAAATGTCTCAAGGAATATTCTGAAATAGCTGCCGCTTAGGATCAGTGTGAACATATTAGACGACTTTATGTGCTGAGTAGTAGCAAGAGTGATACAGTTTCATGCTTTGGAGGATATTTATGTTGAGAGAACTATTCTCCCTTCTTCTTGCTAGTGCATGTATTATGTTCGTCTTGTTTTCTTTCCTTTCTTTTTGTTTTCCTTGAGCATCCATGGTACATTGGATTTGTACTAGAAATCAGAGCCATTGTTTATGCTACTCAGATCCTCCAAAAATGCAGCCAACCGGTGTTGGATCCTCCAAAAATGCAAGTTGTGTCTTAGGCTCTTAGCACCCGTCAATGAAGTTGACTAGTAACTAGTAAACCTTAAACATTTTGATTAATTTTAAGAAAAAATGAAGTCATAATACTCAATAATGATTGGTCTTTTAACTTAAATAATACTTGATCAAGTTAAATATTGTTGACTAGAACAAGTTATTTTTCAATTAAAAAAGGTGCTGATCTATACCCTGAAGTACTATAATTTTGTGATGAGGAATCCAACCTCTAGATCCACTTTTGTATCGGATACTCGCACCGGTATCAAGCAACATAGGCCATTGTTTTAAACTACACTACCCTTTGTCATGCCTTCTCATTTGGCTGTGCATGTTAGCTTAGCACACTTGTTTAGATTTTCATATTCCATCACATGTATGCATAAAATACGAACATGCTCTGAAATTATGTGTGTGGGGTTGTTTGGGTGTGGGATGGTGCTCTCTAGAAGAGAGTGAGTTACAAAATTTACATCTGATGTTTTTTTTGGTGGTTGATGATGCAGACTTCCCCTCACAAAAGAGGCATAAGGAATGGACCCAAGGCTCTAAAACCTGTTCCAGTGATTATTCGTTGCAAGTAAGAGCTTTTCCTGCAAAGTAAACAAGTTGTATTTGAAAAGTTTTAACTAATAAGCAAAATCTCTAGAGTGCCACTTAGCCTGTATACTCTTGAATTTAGAAGAGCTGGTTTGAGTTTATTGGGAAAAAATATATGACTTTACCTGCAATCTCTCTAAAATAATATGAACCTAGATTTCAATGCAAATTTTAATGATTTGAATATGGGAAACACCTTAGCCCCCCAAATTTGTACAAAAATAAAACAGAAAAAAGAGTAAAAGAGGAATTGTACAGCTTTTGAGTAAAAGAAAATTAAATAAGAAGGAAATGATTATTTAGATAATAACTCCATGTATTGAGTTTGCATTGCGTTGCTTAGCTTATTTGCCACTATTTGGTTGTCATTTTGTTAACCTTCTTTTTGGAAGTTCATAGTGCATTTGGTTTTTTTTTCCTTCTGTCGTTCTTAAATTCGTCTACTGATAAATGAATGGAAGCATTCAGTCTCAGAACTTAGAGTGAGTCAGAAATGTCTGATGAAAAATTAACTGCCTGGAAACTTTCAGTTGTGCCTTTGTTGATTGACATCTCTAACTAGGTTCTATATTTGCATACGATTGCCGAAGCTGGTTTGACTTTAGTTGAAGCATTTCAGTTTCAAAATTTTGCTTCAAATTGTGGGGATTGGTGGTGGCAGTGTCGTGCCTAATTGTTGAAGTGCATTGGTTTAACTGTGTTTTGAAGCAGATGACAGTTGAAAGTTTTCTTTAATCATAAAACATAATTAATTGATAACTATTATCAAAAGGCAAAAGATTTGTTCTTCTACTCTTTCACAAAAAAGATTTGTTTTCTACTCAAAAAAGATATTGACACGCTGTCAGCAAATGTATGATTGTGTTCAGAATGTCAGGAAGGTTTTATCTGCTGTACACATTTTCTCTGTCCAAACATCTGCCTGTTTTGAATTTCGTTCATTCTGCCCTTCTTCTTACTTTCACTGAAAAAAATCTGCCTTGTTTTCACGCCAGTGCTCATAAAAGCCGAGTAGGACAGTCCCTCTTGAATTGCTTTTGTAAATAGATGACTTGTTAAATGTAATGTAGTCCAAGGGGATATCTTGCTCAACTAACCATACAAGATATTATTAGTATGACCTCTTCATGTATTTGGTAAATGATCTATCCTTGTTTTGCAATAGAACAAATTCCACCAGAAAAGAAACGTTTAAAGCTGGTATTCCATAGGGGCTGCGTGCTGTTTGCAAGGTGACTTGGAGTTAGTAGTGATCATGATGCTTATCGTGGTCTGTAGTAGTTAATAACGACAATGATGCTTATCTAGGTTTACACTTGGGAGAAGACAAGGGCATAACATCTGATATTTCCTTATTATCTGTCAGCTTTATTTGAAATATTTGTGACTGAAAAATGCAAAATATCAGTATCTGCTGCTGATTCTCTCTGGTCTTTTCGTCCTCTAGTTATCTTTTTCTTGTTCCAAATGCAACCCGTTTCACATAATATCAGTCTCAGACATACCTTGTTGATTCAATCAAACTTGCAGGGTTTGTGGTCGAGTCAAATTGCCACTTTTCTTTTGTTTCGGTGGAATTAAGCCGAACGCTGGTGAAGACAACAATTCTACCGGTTGATCAAGTTGAAGGGATCATCCGACATATTGTTCTTCATTTTCAAATCCTTTTCTTTGTGGTAGAATCTTCAGTTAGAAACTAGGAAGGTTATACCATGCCACATTTTGTAACAAGTGTAGTCATTGCAGCATATACTAAATTCTGTGTTAAGTAGCACTATATCGGTTGCTTTATTTCTAATCTTCCCTTGAATTGGTGACAACTAAATCTAGCCAATTGCAGAAAAATAAGAATTAGAGACTAGAAAGGATACCAGAGGAAGGTCCTGCCACACTATATATAGCTCTTTGGTGCTAATTTCTTTGGAATAAAGTGAACTCAATAGTCCTACAAACCCAACATAATATAGAAAAGGAGACCACAAAATCAAGATGTGCATTAACTAGTTGGTTTTGTCAATTTGCTTCACCTCATGCTGAGCTGATTATTTGAAGAGAATTGTCTGCAACACTTGCTCCTCACATTAAAGTTTTCTCTCCAGGGATAAGTTAAACCAAAAAGAAATAGTGATATTTCACATGTGTGTCATGATTTGGTGTGTATTATTCGTTTTATCAACTCCACAATCTTCAAACTTCTCCACGTATGAATCAACATTGTAATGCTGAACATTACTCACGACCAAGGAAAAAGGGTCAATAAAGGAAGGAAATGAATCACCAGTTCATTGGATCAATTTGACTTTACTCCACTTGCACTTTCAATTCCTCTGAAGAGAATTTGACAACTTCAAAAGAAGGTAATACAACGATGCTGGCGATGAGGCAAAGAATGCTATCATCATGTATGTCAAAAAGACGCAAAGGCACTTTTAACATCATTTAATTGCTTTTTTCGACGTTAATATAGATGCCAACTTCAATCTAATTTGACGAGTTAATTCCTTAGATGGTCACTCGAGTTTAATGATTTTCCCACAAAAATCACTTTTGTTTCATTTAGGACAATAAAGTATGAGTGGCTAGTGGGCCGGTTCGGGGCGGGACGGGGAAGGGTCGGGACCGGGGCTCCGGCGGGATTAGCGGGACAAACAGATGTCCCGTCCCACATCCCGCCGGAAAAGGGGACCGGTGTTTGGGGGACGGGGTCGGGTCGGTAGGGGATTTCGGTATTTTTTTTACACTTAATTTAAAAAAATAATATATATAAATACTTCAATAATTGAACAAGATAGTGTAATAAAAACAGATGTTTTTATGCCTCTTATATTATTTAATAGAAATATTTTTTTTTTGTAATACAATTTCAAAATTGCAACTTTGTGGTGTTATTCAAAAGTTGCAAATCACATAGTAAAATTGCAATTAAAAAAATTACATAATTAACCATACTTTTTCTAATTTCCTCACAATATCTTGAGGATCTTCGGTTAGAATTGGAAGTTGTTGGTCAAATTGTTCGACGCCGCCTCCTATTCCCTCGGACAAGATTTCGTTGTAGTTGTAGTTTTCTTCTTCGTTGATCTCCGGTTGACCGCACCTTCTACGCTCCGCTCGAATCCAACCTCTGAATAGAACTGCAATCTCCAATGTGTCTCCGGCCAATGAATGGTTGTGCTCTCCTATTTGAAATCTTCCTGCAGAAAAAACGCTTTCAGACGCTGTTGATGATGTTTGAATGTTCAACACATTCCGGGCCATCTTTGCTAGTGTCGAAAATGTCTTCTCATTGTCCCTCCTGTATTTCAGCAAGTCTTTATGTCCTTCATAATTGACAATTAATTCGTACAGTACAACACCATGCAAAACATAAACATCGAATTCGCTAACTGGTGAAGAAGTTAAACCACTAAACATTATATCTCTAAGGCCTTGAATACTAGCAGCAGAAACCACATGTCTTTTACTAGGTTGCAGTGAAGTAGAAGAATATGGTACCGAAGCCGGTTGATTATTTACAATTTTTTGTTGGTAATACATATATATTGTTTGCATTCATTATGTATGCTAGACATAACTTCTTCTTTAGTTGGTTCGTGAGTTGGTTTTTCAGTTGGGTCTGTTGGAAGTACTTTTATACAATCATAAATCGTTTCAACAAGTATTTTAAAACCGTCTACTTTAATAATCGAATTTAATACAACACCAATAATATAAATAGTGGGACTAGAAAAAAAGTTTTTTTTTAAATTTTATAAACATTTTTTCAATAGATGCCTTATAAGTTTGTTTTTCCATATATTCATTAAGTAACAAAAATATTAGAGCTATATAAAATAATATAGTTGAAATATGAGGATAATAAATACCAGAAAATTCTTTAGTAGCTTGAAAAAATTTCTCTAAAAATCCAATAAGTTCTAAAAAAATTCTCAATCATTATCTACAAGCATATCCCTTGGATCTTTATTATGGGCGTTAAATAATAAATTTATAGGTCTTCTATAATCGTAAGAAACAAGTAGTTGTTCATATAGATAATTCCATTTAGTAACTACTTCTTCAGAAATTTTTCTAAAAGGTAATCCACAATCGTGACAAGTTTTTTTATACTCTTTGCGTCTTTGTATTTTATTACCTTTAAAAATAAAGTTTATAGCAAATTGTATTTTATCAAGAATGTTTTCAAAAAGTTTTAGGTCATCCTTTATAACTTAGTTATAAAATATCGCACATCTTATATGAAAATGATCAGGAAAAGATGGAGTTAATCGAATTTTTAAAAGTCTTATAACATAATCATTAGAAATAGCATTATCTAATGTAATAGTCATAATTTTATCAATTATTCCATAATAATCACAAATTTTATGAATATTTTGTACAATAAAAGTTCATGTGTGTCTATCATCAATATATCTATATGCTAAAATATATTTTTGCATAGATCAATTTTGATCTATCCAGTGACATGTTACAGTGAAATAATCATTACCGTTAGTACTACTACCTATATCAGAAGTGAGAGCCACTTTTCCATTAAAATGATATAATGCATAATGTAAATATTGTTGATATTCATGTGCAAATTTAAAAACATCTCTTCTAACAGTTGATCTAGGAAAATCGTTAAAAGAGGGATTATACATTTCTCTAATGTAATGAATAAAACCAGGAGAGGAAGGAAATGCAAAAGGCAAACCCTCCAACGCAACTAATTTTGACATATTTTCCCTATCTTTGTGTTTATCATATTTAGGACCAAAAATTCCCCCCGTCGTCGGGTTAATTTGACCCTGTACTTGGTCGGGGACACTATGTGAACCTTGTCCCGACTCAGAGGGCATTGTCAAGCCAATTTTTTTAGCCTGATATTGATTCCGCCTAGCTGTGTGCTCGTCTTGTACATGTCTCAATAAACCTCCTGTTCCACCTTGACCTTTTTCGATTTTAAATTTATAAATATTTTTACAATTTTTACATCTAACTACTTGATTCTCTTTGTCCCTATCAAAAAATTTCATGCAGCTGATTTTAATTTTCGTTGTGTGGGGCCTCGACTCATACTAGGGTGAATAAGAGGCATTCCAGTTTCAGTTTGAGGCTGAGACTCAGTCTGAGCTTGAGGTTGAGGTGCACTAGTGGGTGTGTCATCTACATTATCGTCAAAATTAAAGTCTGGTTCAGATGCAGAATATACCACATCATCTAATGATATATCATTAAAAAAAGCAGTTTCATCTATATGAGTGAAATCAATCAAATCATCGGGACTAAGAATAGGATTACTAGAAGAAATACCCTTACCCTTGTTACCCCTACTAGAAGAAGCACACTTACCCTTACCATTAATCATACATCCAAGGCGTTCCATTATAATTATGCAAATAAATAATTAAAGTAAATAAAATTAAGTGCGATAATTAAAATTAAGTAATAATAATAATTTAAAGAAGGAATGAAGGTACCAAACACCGACGTGTAATCGAGGTTGAAAATTGAAACTTTGCTCGATGGATGATCCTCAAGCTAGTTGCCAACTTCACTTCCAATTTTTGAACTCTGATATAAATGAGCAAAAAAAATATAATATTTAGTAGGCAATGTAGAATTGTAGAGAGATTAGAGAGATGGTAGAAAGATTTGTGAGAACAATAAAGAGAAAAATGAGATATTTATAGTTGAGAAATAGGGATAAAGTGTAAATATACTAACTTAGGGGTTAAAAATAAATATTAAGGGGTAGGGGGTTTATGGGGTGGGGTGGAGGAGGGGGAATGACCGTTATAGCCATTGCACAACGGCCTAAATCGAAATTTGATCGTTGTTGCAACAGTTATTTTTGCAAAGGAGGGGACTGGTGGGGTGGAGCGGGGTTTGGTTGGGGCGGGTCCTATCGGGATCAGGACGGGCATGACGATTTCAGGTCCAGTCTTGAGTTCGAACCCCGACACCAATTTTTTTTAAGGGGGGATCAGGGCGGGGCGGGTATCGGGACGGGCCAGGTCAGTATCGGGCTGACCCGACCCACTGGACAACCTTACAATAAAGTCACTCAACTATCACTATTTTCCTCAAAAGTTACCTCAATACCTCAAATGTCTCATTCTCTTTTAGTTGATATGTCATGTCATTAAAATCTCATTTTATTTAAAATAATAAATCTATTTAACTCAACAAACCATTTAACCACATATATATTATACCCGATCAAATATGATCCGGTTAAAAAGCGTCAAAGAAGCAAACTAGCATGTATCTAAATGAATTTGAATTAAAAGATGAAGTTACAAAATCTATAGCTAAGTTTTAATATTAAAATTAAAATATAAAAACTTTGAATTTGAGTTACTATAGGGCTTTAGTTTAATATATTACTATAAATTAACATGACAAATTGGAATATCTATATTTTAACATAATATAAATTAACAATATACTATATTTCATATACGATTAATAATAGAACATTTTAAAATAAAATACAAGAGTAATAATTTAATATTTGAAATAAATATTATACTAATAAAAAATTCTATACCTTCTCCATGAGAAATAAAAAGATCTCGATGGTATCAAAATAAAAATACCAAAAATTACATACTACATATTTAAGGATAAATAATTCAAAATACAAAGGAAATTTTTTACACTAACTTTATTTTTTAAAATATACGATTCAGTTAGATTCTTTTAAAAGTTAAACTTATACGAATGTAATATTTGTGTTAGTTGTGCAATTTCATTTTAATGTAGAAAGAATATATTGTTTGATGTGAAAATATATATATATTTTTAAAAGTTGAATTTGAATAGAAAGATAAAAATTACGTGAATTTAAATTTAAATTGAAAGATAATATATTTGAAAAAGTGGTTTAATAGAAAACATGAGTTGATTCCTTTGTCGCTATTTAACTGGGTCATATTTGATTGGGTATAAAATATGAATTTGGTTAAATAAGTGTGATGAGTTAAATATGTTTATTATAAAAAAAAATGGGGCTTTAATGACATGAAATGTCAACTAGGAGAAAATGAGGTTTTTGATGTGTTTAGGTATATTTTGAGGAAAAAAGTGATAGTTGAATAACTTTGTTGTACTAAATAAAACAAAAATGATTTTTGTAGGAAATTTCTGAAACTTGGGTGACCTTTATAGTAGCTTATTCACACACTTTCTAAACTTATCTATTAAAAATTAATATAAAAATCGTGATTGTTACTTATAATTAACTTTTAAGTGATTGAATTGTGCAAAAAATTTATGTACACTCGAACGAATTCGCAATACACACTTGCAATTGCTTCATCTGTGTATTTGAAATAGTTTTCATTGTTGTTTTGCAACGATTGAATTCAATTTTTGATTGAAGATGCTCTGTTTTATCGTTTCCTTTATGATAATTGAATTCAAAATATCTAATATGGAAGAATGAAGATGCATGTTAGATTTTGGAAACTGAGATCATTGACGGGTGATTAGGGGAGATTTTATTGTGTTTTCCGTTTGTCCCACAGATTCAACCCTTTTTAAGGACATGTATTCAATGATACAACCCTTTCATGAATATATGCGAATAACAAACAAATTATAGCTACGAAATATAAATATCCAAACTATAGACAGTCACTTACATCCTCCCCCCTCCTTAAAATTGTTAATCTCATTTTTACTTATTTAATCAAGTAAAGAAGTTCAAAAGGAAAATATACTATTTTAGCCCCCGTTAAAGAAAAAAAGAGTACGCCAACATTTTGCTTTTAGTTAATTAGTTCTGACTAGCCCCAGGGGCACAGGTGAGTTGGTAAGTGACAAAGTGATTGTGGTACAACCACTCCGACGTCGTGGATTCGAATCCGTGTGGTGACAGTCTTTGCTGAAATATTGCAAGGGTTGTTGTTGAGTTCGTGTCTCGTTGGTCCTTTCCCTTACAGGGCTGTCACTCACGCATATCCCTCGATTTACATTTCACCTGACCAAGGAGCCTCTGGTACAGGTGGGGGGTTTCGCCTTCGCGACTTTCCCCTTCACAAAGTTAATTAGTTCTGACTTGTTCAAAAAGAAAACGAATCTGATTTGCTACTTTCAAGTTTCAACTTTGACGGTCACCATTATATTCTTCCCCCACCAAAACCAAATAAAAAAGAAAATATTTTTAATTACTCAATAAAGGTGATGACAAAAAAAAAAGTGTTTAAAAGGGGTTTAAGAGCAACCTTTTATTTACGCCTTCAACCTCAAACCCTAACTCCACCACTATGTCTTCTTCAAAATCCCCACAAACCCACGAACAAATTCCCGAAAACGACACCGTTTCGGAGTCAAAAGTAGAAAAACAAGAAGAGGAAGAATGCGGGTTCTGTATATTCATGAAAGAAGGTGGATGTAAAGATCCATTTACGGAATGGGAAAAATGCGTCGAACAAGGAGAAAAGAACAAAGAAGACATTGTAGAAAAGTGTTTTCAAGTCACTTTTGCTTTGCAGAAATGTATGGAAGCACATTCGGATTACTATGCACCAATATTACAGGTGGAAAAAGATGTAGAGTCAAAGGTTATCGCAGAATTCCACAAGAATAAGGAATTGGAAGGGAGTTCGAATAATATGGAGCACAAGGAGGAGGGATTGTAATTTTATTCCAGAATTGGGAGATTTTTGGGTATGATTTTCTGGTAATACATTGATTTTAAACAGTGGAAATAGAAAGGAATTTAGGAGATCTTTTGTTGAGAATTTAAAAGTTAATGGAGAGTTTTTTTCTTCAAATAATTGTAATAAACGTGCTACAGATTTCACTTCATATAAGTCTCTCTGCCCCGTACATCCCACCCTCTCCAGACCCCATTTTGTGGGATTACACTGGGTATGTTGTTAATTATATCAATAGAACTTTGTTATGGCTGCTTTACTTCGGTCAATTCTTGTTTGACCTTCTTTGTGCTTTCTCTGGAGCTGGGTATCCTCTCCAAATACCAGTACTCATGTGGAATTCTCTAAAAATATACTACTTTTTGAGAATTCGACATGCATCTGACGACATATTAGTTATGGGTTCTCTACGCATGAGATTAATAACTCGACAACAGACGGTCCCTTCATGTATTCTTCATCAGTTTTGATATATTGCTGATCCAATGGAGGAAGCTTTGGGTACTTTTAAAGTGGACCAATGCAAGTGTAATGCTAGTTGTTTCCTAGTTTGTAACATTCATGGCCCTGAAAGTTTTATTTCATCAGTGTGATGGTGCCAATTTTTCACTTAGTTGTGCCTTGTTAGTAGTGTGCTTCAAGTAGTTTGACATTGGCACTCGTATACTTTTGCTGTAAAGATTTTAACATACTGGCTTGATCTTAGCGTCTTATATTATTTAATAGACATATAATTTTTTTGTAATACAAATACAATTGTCTAAAATCTAAATTACAACTTTGTGGTGTTGTCCAAAAGTTGCAAATTACATAATAAAATTACAATTAAAAAAATTACATTCTCAAAAAAACCTGTTCTAATTGCTTGATGATTTCATGTGGTTCTTCGGTTGGAATTGGTATTTGTTGGTCAAATTGATCCACGTCGCTTCCACTACCTTCGGTTAAGATTTCGTTGTAGTTTTCATCATCTTTTTCGTTGATCTCCGGTTGACCGCACCTTTTCCACTCCGCTCGTATCCAATCTCTGAATAATACTGCAATTTCCAAGTCATCTCCGCTAATGAGTGTCTGTGGTCTCCTATTTGATATCCGTCATAAAAGCGCTTTCAGACGCAGCTTGACGACGCTTGAATGTTCAAAACATCTCGAGCCATCAATGAAAGTGTCGGAAAGGTCTTCTCATTCCCTCCAGATTTCAAAGAAGTCTTCATGTCCATCTTCATTGATAACTTCTTGATACGGTACAGAACCCTGCAAAACAAAAATATCCAACTCGCTAATTTGATTAGTAGTAGAGGTACGACCGCACATTCTATTTCTGATGCTTTCAATACTAGCCGCAGAAACATCATGTCTTTTGTGAGGTTGTGTTGAAGATGAAGAAGATGGTATGGAAGCTGGTAAGTTACTAGCATTTTCTTGTTGATAAAATCTATATATATTTTTGCATTGGTGTTCTACGCTAGACAATACTTCTTCTTTAGTTTGTTCAATAGGTGGTGGGTGATTTAGATTTTTGGGACTTGGAGGTGGTAGTACTTCTATACAATCGTAAATAGTTTCAATTAGTGATTTAGTACCGTCTATTTTAATAGTAGGATTTAATACAGAACCAATAATATAAATAGAGGGAATAGGAATAAAATAGTTTTTTATTTTGAGAAACATTTTTAATAGTCACCAGTATAAGTCGATTTTTCCATATATTCACTAAGTAATAAAAATATTAGAGTTATATAAAATAACATAGTTGAAATAGTAGGATAATATATACCGGAAAATTCTTTTGTTGCTTGAAAAAATTTCTCTAAAAATACAATAAGTTCGGAATTTTTTTCCCAATCACTATCTAAAATCATATCAGCTGGCTTTTTATTATGAGAGTTAAAAAATAAAGTTATAGGTAATTTATAGTCATAAGCAACAAGTAGTTGCTCGTATAAAGAATTCCACCTAGTGGATACTTCTTGTGGAATTTTTCTAAAAGGTAGTCCACAATCATGACAATTTTTTTTATATTATTTTCTACGTTGTACTTTATTACTTTTAAAAATAAAGTTTATACCAAATTGTATTTTACTAAGAATGTCTTTAAAAAGTGATAGACCATCCTTTACAATTAAGTTATATATATGACACGCACATTTTATATGAAAATAGTCTGGAAAAGATGGAGTTAAACTATTTTTTAAAATTGTAATTGCGTAATTGTTATTAGAAGCGTTATCTAATGTAATAGTCATAATTTTATCGGTAATTCCGTAATAATCGCACACTTGATAAATATTTTCTGCAATAAAAGTATCAGTGTGCCTATCATCTATATATCTATACGCTAAAATACGTTTTTGCATAGACCATTTATAATCTATCCAATGACAAGTTCTGATTAAATAATCATGGCCGTTAGTACTACGACCTACATCGACGTGATAGATACTTTGCCATTAAAATGATATAATGAAAAACGTAAATATTGTTGATATTCATGCGCGAATTTAAATACATCTCTCTTAACAGTTGATCTAGGAAAACCGTTAAAAGCAGGATTATATATATCTCTAATGTAATGAATAAAACCGGGAGATGAAGGAAATGAAAAAGGAAAACCCTCCACAAAGAACTAATTTTGATATTGCTTCCTATCTCTATGTTTATTGTATTTAGAGCCTACAATTCCCCCACATAGGGTTAATTTGACCTCAGTACTTGGTCCGGACAAGACGATGTCGATATGTGAACCTTGTCCCGATGGAGCGGACGTTTGCGCACCCGGTTTTGAAGCCTGGTGTTGGGCATACTTAGCTGGATGAGCACTTACTACGTGTCTAATTAACCCCCCTGGCCCCACCGTGACCTTTTCCAGCTTTTAAATTTTAAAACATTTTTACAAATTTTACATATGGCTACTTGATTCTCTACATCCCTATCAAAAATGTTCATGCATCCGATTTTAATGGTCGCTTTTCTTTGGACCTCGTCTCATACTAGGGGGAATAGGAGGTATTTCAGTTGAAGGTGCACTAGTGGGTGTGTTGTCATCAACATTAGTGGGTATATCATCTAGATCATCGTCTAAATTAAAGTCTTCTTGAGTTTCAGAAAATAGCTCCTGGTCTAAATCTAATGGTATTGTAGGAAAATGTTGAGTATCAACAAAATCATCCTGTGTAGGAATAAGATGACTAGAAGAAGTACCCTTGCCCTGGTTGCCCCTACTAGAAGAAGCACCATTACCCTTACCCTTACCCTTAAACATACCTTTTAATCCTTCCATTTTAATTATGATAATAAATAAATAAATAATTAAAGACAATAAAATTAAGTGATCTAAATAAAATAAACAGACAATAATAATTTAATGAAGGAACACATGTACCAAACGCCGACGTGTAATCGAGAGGTTGAAAATTGAAACTTTGCTCGATGGAAGATCCTCAAGCTAGTTGCCAACTTCACTCCCAATTCCCAAATGAATAAATAAAATTGAATATTTAGCAAACAATGTAGACTTGTAGAGAGATATATTGAGAAATTAGAGAGATTGTAGGAAGATTTGTGAGAAAGATGAAGAGAAAATGAGTTATTTATAGTTGAAAAATTGGGTTAAAGTGTAAATATAATAATTTATGGGTTAAAAATAAATATTAAGGGTAGGGGTTGGGGAGGGGGCCTAAAATGGTCATATTAACGGTCATAATCTAAAATGGTTGTTGGTGCAACGGCCATTTTTGCAAAGGGGGGAAAAGGTCGGGGTCGGGCTCGGGACGGGGTCGGGTCAAGCGGGCCTGGGGCGGGCTCGGGTCTCGCGGGACGAGACATCGTCCCGTCCCGAGTTCGAGTCCCGCCCCGTTATTATTTTTTTTTTTGGCGGGGTCGGGGCGGGGCAGGGGCGGGCTCGGGACGTGGTTGGGTCGGGGTCGGGCTGTCCCGGCCCACTGGCCAGCCCTAGTTTGATGTCATTATTTTATGTTAGTTGTATGAGCATTGTGATTCAGGCAATTTGGTTTTTCTACGCATGATTGAGAGATTGCTATCAGTTTTACCCCGTGGGCTTTTACAAGCTCAATGTTGCATCTGTGGTGTTCAGAGGCGTACCTAACACTTTAGGCAGGAGTTCAATTGAACGTAACTTTCGACGTGGAGTATTAATTTATGTGTAAAAAATTATTAAAATTATAAAATAAATAATAGATATGAACCCATGATTTTTAAAATATTATAAGTGTGGGATTCATCGATTTATCCCCTTTGAATCGGAATCCACTTGAACTCTGTTTGGAAGTCAGATGTTTGCCTTCAGTTAAATCGTTTTATCTGTTTTCCCTCCTTTCTTGTGTGTATACCATAAACATTAAAAGTTTTGGCGTTCTCTCGCTTTTCTTGAAATCCTTTTGGTCATATCATACCTAATAGCTAAAGGTTTGAACAGAATTGGCTTATAAGATGTGACTGCAGAACTGTGAACAACAGATAGTTGTCATTTAGTTAATTTCAGGAAAAAAAAAAGGGGACAAGCCATATAGTTAGTGGTTGTTGAACATTTGTACTGATAGTGTTATTGTAATGCTTTCGAAGTTTAGTGTTAGAACTTCTGGTGTTTGAAATGAACAATCTCTGCTAGCAATAGCAATCATATATGCCCTAACTCTCAAGCATTTGTGAGGAGGGTCAGGTGCATGCGTTTCTTGAAAACAAGTTGCCCACAATTGAACTAACTAGTCATTTTATAGGTGTGTTGCACATGTATTTCGTGTGAATTTGAAGGACATATACAATAATCTATTATTAGTATATTATTTTAAATCATGTGAACTTAGTTGCACTATAAATGATTTTACTAAAAATTCTCAAATTTTAATCTGTGGAACCTTTTGATTTCATTCACATCTAAAAGTTTTGGACTTCTTTCTTCTGCCCATTACAAGAACAAAAATAAAAAAAAATTAGCTCATATTTATCTCTTTTTTATATACTCTCTAAAAGAGTTGTATAATTAGGTCGATCAAAATTCAAATACAATGTCTAGACTAGGCATAGTTACCTTGTTGAATTGATGTCTAATTATTCATGTCAGTTGTGTTAAGCTTTCAATTCTATATAAATCGCTTGATTAGTTCTTTTGAAAGATTAGTAGGTGCAAGGTGTGAGACCTGTCAAGTGCGTGCTTGTTCTTGCAAGTCTATAATTTATATTTCTTGCTTTATTGTCAATAATACATTGCTTGTTTGATTGTAAGGACATCTAATGCAATGTAATAGGTGGCAGAGGGTTGTCTGCACCCAAAAATTATATTCACTTATATCTCCTTAACAACAAGGACTTCCTGGCATATAACGGAAACATTCCGCTAGATAATCTTTTTTTTTTACAGTTTTGAGGACCGATGGGAGGAGAAAAGTTAGTAGTCCGAATGATCAATCTTGTAATTAGTTGTTAGATAGGTTTTCAATTTTTTTTTGAGAAATCAAGATTCTTGATTGATAAAAGAGTTACCAACTTTGTTCAATAAGATATCAAAGTAAATGGTTGCCGCATGTCATAATACTAAAAATAATCACAGAAAATTCTCTAATAATATGAATTCCTATATCTTGATGATATTCCACAATCAAGATAATTGGTTAAATCCCACAAAGCCAAGATGAGAAAAGCCAAGAAATTACACCAAATAACCTTGAAAATAAATGGGTTTGAACTTTCACCCTGATCTGCCTCAGGGACAAACCTTTAAGTTAAAAAATCAAAATTTCTAAAACTTGAAAGTTTGTTTGTGGTTCAAGTTGAATCCAATACTTGTAGTGCCGGTTGGAAATTTGTCTTTGGTGGGGAGGTGCGTCCACCCATATTTAATAAATTAAACACTAGTGTTCCGCATGTTGGAGGCTTTGTCTCTTCACACGTGCATAATCTACGAAGTGAGTAGATGACCGTAGGGCCAAGAATCATCAAATTTCGTTAAGAAATGAAAGAGATATTGGTCCACGAAGTAAGGTGTTTGAGGCATGAAAATATGGTGTGGGACAAATCCACCACATCGGTGGGAAAAGGAAGAATTGCTCTCTTTATAAGTCTCATAATTGGCTAAGGGTTTGGGACCCCAAGGGGTAACCCATGTGTTTAAAAGAGGAAGGACCTAGATGTGCTTGGGTTCAAGGCTAAGCCCACACGCGCGCCGCCCGCCCGGTCACGGGTCATGGGTCATGGGTCATGGGCTTCTTCTGATATTATCTCTTTGGACTCTGCCTACCGTTTGGACTGATTTTTAAAGCATTAACCATCCATTACTCCATAAACAACCCTCATTTATTGGCATAAACCTGCCATTAACAGCCCTCACTAATGGCCATTAACAGCCAATTGAGGAGTCCCTCCCTTATGCTATATATTGGAGCATTTTGGCTCAATTGTGACTCACACGAAAAACACACAAACAGAGTATAGACACACAAAAATACAGCAAAAATGAGACAACATTTATATACACAGAGACAAACAGAAGAGACACTGAAATTCAGTCCAAAACGTTGGGACTAAAACAGAAACTCTTCCTTCCTTTTCTATTCTTCAGCAAGTCGTTTCATGTTTGTTTTCTTCGTCAGAATCAACCTATTTATTTTGTAGTGTTGATTAATTGTTGTTTTATCGTGGGAGACTATTGCCCGTTAACGTAAAAGAATGTATACGGGGTAATCTTGTCTTAAGGACAGAGAGTCATCTCTCGACTCAGCACACAGTTGTAACAATCCAGATTTAGTGTTTCTTGATTTCAAGTTATCAAGATTCAAGACTCAACAACCTTGCGGCAGTTCTGAACATTGGCTTATTTGTTTATCCTTTCAAACACTTGTAATATTTATTTACTTCCCGTACTGCTTTACAATATCCAACAGTGCCTTATTTGACTGAAAGCGGGAAGCACCACATTCTTCTTATTATACGAATACAAGATGCTTGCTTAAAAACTATTGTCATAATTGAGAAAAGGGGAGGGCGTGGGGGCTTGCGCTTGAATTGAAGTAGCGCCTTTGGAATATGAGTAGGACTCCTAAGTGGCGCGTTCGTGGTCTTGGATTGAGAAAACTCCGCCTAATAGCGCTTAGCCATGTGTTTGTAGACCGAAATGTAAGTTGGTCAACAGTAGTAGTGGATTGATTGTAAGAAAATTCTATTTGAGCTAAAAGCAAGTCCCATTGTCGAATATTTGCACCACCAAAGCTCTATAAATGAATCCCCAAAATCCGCTCTATAGGGATTGAGGGACATAGCACAATTCTTCTTGGAGGTTGTTTGCCCGAGTGACTGATCCTACCATAATGTACTTGCTTTTTGAAGTTATGCAATAAAAGAAGGGGCTTGCGCTTGAATTGAAGTAGCGCTTTTGAAATATGAGTCGGGCTCCTAAGTGGCGCATTGGTGGTGGCAAACCGAAGGAAGAACAAAAAGAAGGTTGGAAACTTGTGGGGCGCGACCATCCGGCCTCGAATAGGAGGGGGTAATAACATTTCATCATCGTGTAACATGATGGCTCCTTCGGGGGCCTCTGGCTCAGGATCAAGATCAGGTGGACTGATTTATTTGAAAGCAATTCCCCTGCTAATTTCGAAATTCAAGACCACCACCCACAAGATCATTCCTGTAAATCATCCGAGCTCGAAAAGTAGACAATAAGGGGTTGTTTGGTAGTCAGTTAGAGTTATGCAAGTACTAATAATACATGAATTAGTTATGAGGGATTCTATGTATTAATTTATACAGGATTTTTCCACTTATATCGTACATAAAATAATACATAGATTTTCTGATAACTTATTATATATGAATTTCCTCCGTTTGTTTTTACTTGTCCATGTTTGACTTGGCACACCCCTTAAAAAGTATTAATAAAAGGATGAGAATCATTTACCCCCTCAACTTTGCTTTAAAAATCAAATTCCTCCTTCAACTATAAACAATAGACATTATTCCCCCCTTATCCTATATAATATCTATCTTACCCTTGATATTTTCAATCTCCATCTATATAATATATTTTTATACTATACATAATATTTATTTTTCTTAACCGAGGTATTTATATAGTTTTATTTAAGTCAACAATATAAGTAGAATAATTCTTTTATGAATTTGTCACAAAATCTAATGCTATTTTTATGATTGTTATTTAGTACTGCGTCCATTAAGTATGTTATATGTATATAGATTCATGTTTCAATTCACACTTATTCTCTATTGTCTATATAGATAAACATATTTTATTTGTTAATAATGAGATATTTTTTAAATTATAATTTAAAATCCATTTTCAATATAAATAGATAATCTTTTAGGAATTTGTTATAAAATATACCACTATTTCTATTAATTATTTTTGTATTACGTGCATTGAAATATGAATAAAGTTATTATTATCTGTTATTTTCACTTGTATAAATAGGTATTAGAGTTTTGATTGTTATTAATAAAATTAATTTTCTTATTCTGCTCATTTATTTTAATTATAGATCATCATTAATTTATATACTCAATTAGTATTTGCACTTTTCTTTTTTGGTCAGAAAAATAATACTAAGTATTTATTTTTTCATAAAACAATTGTTACATAAATTAAAAAATAAAAATCATGATTTTTAAAAAGTAAAATAAAAAGATAGGTTGATAATGTAAGGGTAAAATAGGCATATTAGAAAGTCAATAAGGATAAAGGGGGGAGAATGTCTATTGTTCAAAATTGAGGAGGGAGTTTGATTTTAAGGCAAAGTTGGAGAGGATAAATGATTTTCACCCATTAATAAAATAATAAGTTTATATCACTCTTTGATTTTAAAAAAATTAATGTTTTGAGAAATGCATTAGAAAATGATTATAGTTAATAATAAGTGTAAATTAGAAATTAAGTGATAAATTATGCCTTGATTTTTCAAACTGAACAAGAAAGTGGACATTTAGTTTTAGTATAGTGGACACGTAAAAGTGAATGAAGATAGTATTAGTTATGAGAGTTTCTAAATTACAAATCAAACAACGTATTAATTTTATACATAAATAATTTATTTCTTAACTAACTACTAAACATGATATTACTTATGCTGAATTTAATACATGCATAACTCTCCGGTAAACCGGCTACCAATGGACGCCTAAAGAGTTTGTTAAATTACATTTTGTTGTATACCTATAAGCCTTTAATTTATTAAAGAAACAAGAAAAATAAAAAAATGGGAAAAAAAAGCTTCCAAAAATGGATAAACTTATATAATGTTGTCTTAGTAATGCCAAAAAGAAAACAATCGAACTTCCATTGCAGAATAATCAGTACTGATGTTTCTTGAAAAGTAAAACAACTTGCAAGTGTATGCATGTAGAGTCAAGAAGGGATCTCCTATGCAGCTACGAATCCTGCAGTCAAAGCTTTTCCATACTTGAGAGCTTGTGACCAACTGCACTAATAGTGTATAGGTTTTGTACTCTATGGGGTCTAGTTGATCTACAACAGGTAATTTTTCATAGAAAGTCTTGATATGGTAACTTAAAATATAAACGCACTAAATAACCTGTTAAAGCCGGTTAAATTGCACTGATAGTGTAAAAATGATTTACATTGTCAATGTATATAATTTAAATTCATGACGAATAGAGCCAAGTCTACGTATGGATTCTTAGTTACTAAGAAAAAGTAGTGGACTTATAATCTTCTCAATCCCAACTATTTCACCAGCTCTGATGTCAAATATAGCACAGAGAATTTTGCACAAAAGTATGTCAAATCTCTATTGGAGAAACTTGTCCATTGTAAATTTTACTATTTCAATACTCTTGAAGTATTGATGGATTGAGAAAATCAACAAATTAACTACATATGCATGTCTGGTGCACTGATTAAGGTGGATAGCGCTCATCAAGAGCTTGTTTACGTGTTTAACATCATCTGTCTTGCTGGTTGAATCTGATATAGTTATCTAGTCTCTTTCTTTTTTCTACCTGCCTTATGCAAGGAAGTACAAACGAAGTTGGGTTGAAGTTCATCAATCTCTTTACCGCTCAATGGGACTTCATTCACTCTTCTCTTACTTTTCTTCCTTCTAACAACAAAATAAATTTAAGGGAGCACATTGGTCGATTGTGGGACGGGGCTAACAGCAGCAATAGGAGAAGCAATAAGCCCTAACTCCTCAAATGAGAAAAATAGAACGATGAACAGAAAAGTAACTTTTATCAGAAATTAGAGGAATATGCATTCTCAAGAAAAATATTCTCTAAAACATTTAACCAAACATGGGAAGATCGAAATAATAAATTTTCAGAAAATGTTTTGCACCATACCAAGCGCACTATTGTTTAAATGTTTTATAAAATATTTTAAGTAATCGAAGGGTGATTAATGAAATTCTCCTGATACTTCACTGCCGCACTAGATTTTTTCAACGATAAGTTAGTATTTCTTCAAGATGCAAATTGGGAAAAAATATTAAAAACCCTCTGATACCCTAACATACATCTGAACGTACTTCAATTATAATACTTATTCTTTGAACAAAAACATGAAGCTAAAAACTGAAAAAGCAAAATAAAGAATTAAGCATGGTTCCATCTCCTTACCAAACAAAATCCAATATTCACCTCATATACCAAGGTTCTTTAACAAGCTTACAGTTGAAAACTTGCACAACACTGCCTATGACAAAATTCAAATACAGAATGGGCTGATGCCCAAAAAAGTGACTTTGTTGAATTGAGAGAGACTTAAACAAAATTATGGATGTAAGGCAGATTAGTAGAACTCGTGCAGCAACACGCTGATAATTCAAAAGGGTAAAAACTGGGTTAAAAGTTTATGTTCAGTACAATGAGCTTAATCCAACACAATTATCTGCCGAAGATCTTTGTTCAAATTTTTGGCAGAAAATGACCAGGCATTCATCCTTCTGGGCAAAGCCACGGTATCCTCTCCCTTCCGTAGTGCAAAAATTGGCACCAACATAACTTCTATCCAGATGACTCGAAGAGGCTATTCATTTGGATTGGTTTCAGCAGACACAGGATCAGGCTGTACATTTTCCGAATCATTATCAGGGAAAACCTCAGATTGCAGAGAAGGAACAATATTATTTACATGCAACCATGTCAATTCCCATAAGCTATCTCCACCGAGGGCGCTCATCTTAGCAAGTACCCCCTTAGACTTCATTACAGCCAAGGTGTTCTTCAGAAGTTCAGGGACTAGTTCCTGAATCTTTTCACTTTTCTTACCTCTAACTTTCACCTTCATACATTTTTCCATCCGGTTGAGGACGCCCAACCACAGTTTACAGAATGTGGTCAATTGAAATAACTCATGAAGCAACTGATGAAAAACATTCATGAGGAGCTTTAAGGAAAGAACAAGTGTCTCTTCCATGTTTCGGAAGTCTTTTTGTGATGCGAGCTCAATCAAGTTATCCAACATTGTGAAAATGACCATATCAAAGCACTGCAACCATAGACCATTTGGAAGGTAAATTTCATGATCTCCTGTCAAGCACATTTGTAGGGATAAAAGAGCATGATTCCTAACTTCTCTCTGATCCAAACTAACTTTCCTCAGCTCTTGTAAAAGCCTCAGCCACATCTCTCCGATATCTTGGGACAGCTTCAGTCTCTGTCAAAGCTTCCCTAGTATCTTTGGACCAGCGTGCTAAACTAGCAACTGAACCTGCCATAAGATCCACTGCTCGAGAAGGTCTATCAGCAGGTCCAACACGAGACTGCAAAATTTCTTGCTGCCTCGATGCAAAGAACATAATTAGCTGGGGACAAATGGGCTCCATCAGACATAATGAAAACCAGGGCATTGAATCCCGCTTCAGAAGCTTCTGGATGTCTTGCTGTTATAGAAAGTAAAAGAGTAATCGTTCGCCATCCCATTTGAGAACGAATGTCCGTAGCATTTGCTTTAACCAGACGACTGACTTCCTGTGTAATCTGCTCACAGTATGCATCAGCAACCCGGGCGTCAAGCTTGAGAACAAGTTTTAGGGATCTCAAAAGTTCATCAGCTAAGTTCTCTTTATAGGGAAGCAACCTCAGGCAGATGCGGAGGAGTCCAAAAATAGCTTTCTCAATCAAAGCACAAGGCATTACTGTTGAGTGGACAATACTAGCAATATGCTCATAAACTCCCTGCCAAAGAAGTCTTATTCTATCTCTGTTGTTCAAGGTGATTGCAATCAGCAGTTCCAAGCAGAACACTGCAGTGTCTTCATCTTCAGGAGAACTACTACCCTTCTGAGGTCTCCCTGCAGCCCATATGAGAGCCCGTGCCAACTGTAGCAAAGAATCAGATAGAAGAAACTTACTTTCTGTAAAGATGCTATCAATGCGACACTTCTATATTGTCTGCAGTGTGCGTTGGTGGGCAGCGAGTTGTTGCTCAGTAGGTTGAGTTAGTGGCTCTTCAGTATCTAAAGATAGGAGCTGACTAAATCGCCCCATAAGTCCTGAAGATCTTCTAGGAGTACCTATGGATTGCATATGAGCAGAAGATAAAGAATTTGACAGGGACTTCCCATGTCCTCCTGTATCAGAAGGTGCATTTGAGTCATCAACCGCATCACTAGCCACACGAGCAGGAAGAAGGCCAAGCTTGTGCAATCTCAAGATGCAATCCAAGATATTTCTCCAACCAGTACGGATGAAATCACCGTATTCGGTTGCAATAGTGAAAACTGTAACAGTTGCCATCCTTGCTTTTGCATCGTCGCCAAAGGCTAAAACAGGTTCCTCCACCAATGAAGGATTCAAGAGAGTTGTAAACTTACATAGAGATACTACTAGATCATCCAAAACATCTTCAAGATGATGGCAAGCTGAAATCTTCGCAACAGCCAAGAAACCATCAATACAAGTTTTGTAGACATCCTCATGTTCAGCATGATCAAATACAATGGCAAACATATCATGATCAAGATAGGCTCTCGAATCACACACAATATATGGAGAAGTTTTCTTGGATTTGTGCATCAAATCAATCCAACGGCTTGGGTTCATTTCAGCAAAACCAGAACTTTGTTCTGGTGTTGTGCGGATCTCATTGTTGCAGATAGAATGATACAATTCAGATAGATATTCACGAGGGAGATCATTACCTCCATTATGCTCCGATTATTTCGGATGAAAGCTTCCTCTGTCATCTTCTTCTTTACCTGAACATTATGTTGGTCAGTATTGAGCATTATTAGTGAATATGACAACAACAAAGCAGCATCCTTATTAGCTAGAATCTGTGGAGATTGCTCATAATATCTCTCTGAAAACGCCTCAAGTATCCTTGCAATTTTTTGAGATTCCCCAGGCAGTCGAAAAGTTTCCAAAAACAGCCGCAGTGCAATATCCAGGTTCATGTCTTCGAAATCAAATGTTCCAGCAAACTCATGAAGAACCTGAATGCAAAATTCATCAGGATTTCCAAGAAAGTCCCCCACAAGATTCTTATCTAGCCCAGCTGTAAACCTGAAAAAGCAAGCCACACTCTGGGGATCAAGTTTTTCTGGCAACAGATATGTTCCTTGGAGAAATTCTAGTCCTTTCTTTGGGTCCCTATTAAAATGATCAGCTCCTATTATTAGCCTTCTCTTTATGTGCTTCCGCCTACGTACAAACGGTACCCAATGATCAGGATCACTACAGCTCTCACACTTAACCATCCAGAATGGAGCATACTCCTCAAGATTTATTGGATTTTGCTGTGATCTACCTCCATTGCTTATCCTCTCAGCCATTCCCTGAATTACAGCAATCAGACCGTCCAAAGCAAGAATGTTCATGGCAGACAACAGAGAGTTCACGGGGAATGCACTCTGACAATAAATTCGCAAGTTCTTCAAAAACATTGGTGCATGTGATATCACAATCTAAATTTGCATTTCTACCATGAAGGATTTCTGCCTACAAAAATCAACAGGAGCCTCCATGGCTACTTCCTGCTGCTGGTATGATGCCCCATAACAACTTTGTGCAAGTCTCAGCACAACACAGGACAAGAAGGCCTCAAGCTGTAGCTTTAGTTCAGTACGCAAATGCTGATACAGATTTAGAACAATGCTGCAGACAGTTGAAAGAATCACTGAACTCATTGACAAGCCAAATATCATCAGATTTTGGAATAACTCATCCTGAACCAAACTCAACAATCTAGGGTGACTGCGTATAGCAGGGCCACCCAGTTCAATGGCTGAGTTGATCAAACAAAGGGCAAACAGTGGAACATCTTCATCAAATGCTGTGGTATTTGCTCTGGGACCCATCCCTATATGTTCGACAACATTTAACAAAGAACACAAGAAGTGAAATATCTCAACCATGCATGGAACTCTATATGGTTCAGTCATTAGATGTAAATTGTTAGGAACATAATCCTTCCCATTATCACTCATGACCATGCCTTCATCTATAACACTATTAAGACCTGTGGAAGCAGAAGAAGTAAAAGCTCCAGAAAGTGGCTGGCTATCATATTCAGAAGTACCAGTACCATTCTCTGTCTTGCTATTGAAACTGTATTCATTGTCAAGGCCCACAGCCTACACTAGAAGAAATTAACATATAATGCTCCAAACAGATTCATATTTCATATAGAAGAATAAGAAAAAAGGTACAAAAATAACAACTTAGTGTAATCCCACAAGTGGGGCCTGAGGAGGGTTGGGTGTCAGCAGACCTTACCCAAACCTGTGGGGTAGAGAGGTTGTTTCCGGTAGACCCTCGGCTTAATAAAAGAGAAGGCAACTATGCCAAATAAGCAAAAATAGGAAATGATTTTTAAAACATTTTCATTCACTTCTAGAATTTCTCTTTAGTGCCAAATAGCAGCGGAATCAGGATTTTCACTAAGAGGATCCAAAATATAAAAAAGTAAACACACAATGAAGCCAAGAAGATTCAATAACTACTACATATATATACAAAAAAAATAACTTTGAACTTGTAGGGGGTTTGGATGAACCTCCTTGTGCTCCCCCTAGCTCCGCCTTTGGTGCTAAATTCTATGTTGCTCAGACTCTTCAAAAATGTCAACGGGCGCGTGTCGGATTCTCCAAAAGTAGTGTATTTTTGGAGAATCCGACATGGGTGCGGCATCGAAAATGAAGAATCCACGCATCTTAGGGGCTAATATACTAAGACTTGTTAGAACATAATTCTTGTCCCACTCCTCCCCCCACCCCAACCAAGTGCAAGAAAAAGAAAAAAGAGGCATTTTAGATGCACATGCAAAAGCAAAGGAAAAACAACTCATTAGCTTATAACAATCTTGCTACTTTGTCTTGAATTGTAAGATCCACATTATCTAAAAGCTTAGGCTCTATAATGAGGCCACTCAGCCCAATTTTTTCTTTGTGCCAACATAAAGAAATATTGTTTTATTACATGATGCCCATAAGGCAAAACTGGATCATGAGAAGTATTATAACACCATATATACTGCCATTCTTATTGATTTAGCACTCTAGGAGAGGTGACTGCAGATAATTCTGAATTATCAGTATTTCCCTAACCAGGAAGAAGTATGGAACAAACTCCAGGAAGGATAATTTTGAGATACATAAAAGAACAAAGACGCACCAATACCTTTTTTTTTTGGTGGAACCTCCTAGTCTAACTATAGAATGTTGCATGTTGTCAACTTCTGGAAGGTGGGAAAAAATACATCTCACAAGTTATGCATGGTGTGACGTGTTGTCAGCTGTAAGAGCTCACTCTTTCTTCCAGCTTGATGAACTACTCTAAAGCACGTATTGACTATGGTGCAAACATGCTGATTACTCAACATAACTGATGCTTTACTTCTCATGCACGCCAAAAGTACTTGAAGTATCTTCATCAATACAACCCTCTTCTGATGCAGGATCAGTTACCTCAAATCTGCAACTGGTTACAGCATCCACTACAGAGTGCATGGCGTTTTAAACATTGACAGTATTACGGTGAAGAAAATCAAGAGTCGAGATCTTGAAAACAGAAACCAGTGATTGGTGCCCCTGTTTCATCAGATCGAATAACATCCAAAAATGGCTGGAGATATAAGGCTGGACTGATGGTTTGCCACTGATGCTGCCATAAAAATATCTGTTTACGTAATGTCTTCAGAGACTGGATTAGCGAGTGCTCTAGTTGATCATCCCTGGATACATAGCGACCACCCCATCTCACATTTCTTCTCATAACTGCTAAAACAGCACTCACCTCAGAGTTAACCATACAAGCTATAGCAGTTTCAGTGGATGACGTGGTCTCGCAATCTTCCGGCTCCTCTTCAATTGCCTTGATACTAGATTGCAGCCTTAAACGCCCCATTTCTATCCAAATTGGCAGAGATTCATGCTGATAACGTGTTATAAAATAATAAAGTACGAAGAATAATATTGTAGAGAAAGAGAGAAGAGAGTATAGTTCTTTATTTCTCTTGAAGGGATGTAAATACAATGAAGGGAACATCTCTATTTATCATAGAAAACTGACTTTGTCTCAAAGTTACTAACCCTAACTTTTCTCTTAGAGATAGACATTCACAATAATAAGTAAAATTTATAACAGTTATCATTTTTTATGAGGGTGGTGTTTGAGCCAGCTTGCTCGAACCTTGACAAGTCCACAAGATACCATCATATATGTCAGGTAATTTTATCAACCAAAGCTTAGATAGACGGGGAAAAAATACCTAATATTTTTTATTTATTGAGATTTGAACTTGAGACCTCAGGATTTTCCTCAACTCCATTGACCACTAATCTAGACCCTTGCCCGTACATAGTTTCCATTTGTTTTAATGTGACAAAAAATATTTTTCACTTTACTGCTATATATAGTGGGTAAAAACTAGTTTAGTTAATGTGATAGAAAAATTAACTTTATTGTTATAGTAAATAAAATACAATGATTATATAAGAAATTGACTCAATGAAGAAGTGTTTGAGAAACATTAAAAGGGCCTTAAAATATGTTGAACGTCTTTGGAGGTGGGTGGTCTTGAGCTTTTGACCTCGCTTGTCTTATGCGCGATACTTGAAGGCAACAAATTTTGCCTTCCCATTAGGCAAGTGAAGGTTAAAAGTTCATGAAAGAAATAATCCCCTTTATTATTTTCATTACTTGAATAGGTATATATACAAGATACAAAATATTCCTATTCTATTCATAAAATCTTATTCTACCATAATTCTAACTCTACAATTATGGTAGTGTATAATCCTACTTTAGGTAATAAATACATTACAATATACTACACATATATTTTCCAAATATACAATATTCTTATGTACCAAATCAGCCAAAACCAAGATGCCCAATATGGCCAGATTTCGTGGCATGAATAAGGCAATATACACTTGTATATTGCCTTATTTAACACACACCCGCAGTCATAGCGCACGGTCTTCCAACGCTGAGACTGTCCCTAAAATCTTCAAAGAGTACCGAGGGAAGACCCTTTGTAAAGATGCCTCCAACTTGATATCTTGACGGGACATGACATACGCGTACCTGCCCCCGAGCAACCTTTCACGGACAAAGTGAATGTCCATTTCGATATGTTTGGTGCGTTGGTGCTGAACTGGATTACCTGAGAGGTAGATAGCACTAACATTATCACAATATACTAAGGTCGCCTTCTGAATGAGGCAATGAAGCTCTAAAAGCAAATTACGTAACCAACATGATTCTGAGACCACATTCGCTACCCCTCGATATTCTGCCTCTGCACTTGAGCGGGATAGAGTCGCCTGACGCTTTGCAGACAAGGAGACCAAGTTGTTGCCAAGGAACATACAATATCCTGACGTAGACTGTCTGGTGTCTGGAAAACCACCCCAATCCGCATCTGTGTACGAGACAAGTGTGGATGTAGAAGAAGGATACAAGTGCAACCCATAGTACAGTGTCCCCTGAATATATCGAATGATGCGTTTGATTGCATTCATGTGCTCAACTCTGGGATCATGCATGAATAAACACACCTACTGAACAGCATACGTAATATCCGGTCTGGTAAAGGTAAGATACTTGAGGGCCCCTGCAAGACTGCGATAGCGAGTCGGGTCCTCGTATGGTGCACCTGCCGCGGCACTAAGCTTGGGTTTTGCATCAACTGGAGTGGAAGTGGACTTACATGATGACATCCCAGCCCTCTCTATGATCTCAGCAACATACTTTCGTTGAGACAGAAACAAACCACCTGAATGACGTTTGACGGCAATCCCCAAAAAATAACTCAAGGGCCCTAAGTCTTTCATAGCAAACTCAGAACTGAGCATGGCCATGATAAACTGGCGCAAGGCATTGGAAGAGGCAGTCAAGATGATATCATACACATACAACAGAATGTAGGCCAGTGACGAACCACGACGGTAGATGAACAAGGAATTATCTGACCTGCTGTGAGTGAACCCAATAGTCGAAACAAAGTCAGCAAACCTAGTATATCAGGACCGTGGAGACTGCTTAAGCCCATATAAGGACTTCTTCAACAAACAGACATGATGAGGACGGTTTGGATCCCTGAAACCCAACGGCTGATGCATAGACTGTTTCCTTGAGATCACCATATAGGAAAGCATTCTTGACATCCAACTGATGAATAGGCCAAGTCTTCGAAAGAGCCAAGCTAAGCACAGTGTGAATAGTAGCCGGCTTGACCACCGGACTAAACATCTCCCCACAATCTATCCCAACCTGTTGAGTCTTACCATCACCCACAAGCCGCGCCTTATGACGAGCAAATGAACCATCTGAATTTTCCTTATGAGCAAAAATCCACATAGACCTGATAACATTAATACCATATGGACGGGGCACCAACTCCCACGTCTTATTATCAATAAGAGCATTATATTCATCAGTCATAGCAATTTTCCAATTAGGGTCATTTAAGGCGGACACCGGATTACGGGGCAAGAGGGATTTAGAGACATCAGAATGTAAATTAAAATGTCTTTTAGGTGTAAAAATACCCCGCTGACTACTAGTGACCGGTCTATGACTCGAGGAAGAATTTAGTGAATTTTGGAAATTTCTTGGTCGGGACTGATCGCCAAAGAGTGGGCACCGCCCAAATCGAGAAGTTGTGGCGTGATTTGGACCAGTTCAGTGGGTGGATCGCCCAATTGTCAAACTGCTCCAATGGCCGAACCGGGCACGGATAGTGGGGCGGTAGGCGATGGGCCGTTGGAGAGTTTTGGTGCGGGAGATGTCCGAAATTTTTTGAATAATATACGGAGATATCTGGTCATCCAAAAAATTATACGACCTAGGCTCGGGAGTATGAACTTTTGTAAAAGGAAATTGGGTTTCATCAAAAATGACATGGCGATTAATTATGATTTTCTTGGAGGATAAATCAAAGCATTTATAACCACGATGATTAGACGGATAACACAAAAATACACACGGTGTAGACCGAGCCTGAAGTTTGTTAATGGTGGTGGATGGGAATAACGGATAACACAAGCACCCAAAAATGCTAAGATGAGAATAAGAAGGGTTCTTATTATAAAGGATTTGGAGGGGGGAAGAATATGTCAGACCTTTGGACGGAATTATGTTAAGTAAATACGTTGCCATTTGCAGAGCATGATGCCAAAAATACGGGGGTACGGAAGCATGAAGTAAGATAGTGCGGACAATGTTATTGATGGAACGAATTTTGCGTTCGGCTTTTCCATTTTGAGATGTATGAGAGCACGAAAAACGAAAATTTATCCCATTATTATCACAGAACTCCCGAAACACCCTATTGTCATACTCTTTCCCATTATCACATTGAATATTCTTTATTTCTCTTTCGAATTGTGTTTTAATGAATGCTCTAAATTTTATGAAGACAGAAAACACTTGAGATTTATTGGCAATTGGAAACGTCCACAAAAATTTAGAGTAATCATCCAAAAACAGAACATAATATCGATGACCTAACGAACTTAGAACACGTGACGTTCATAAGTCGCTATGGATAATATCAAAAGGTTGTGAAGTATGAGAATTTGAGTCCACAAATGGCAATTTAACACTTTTTTCTAACGAACAAGATTGACAAATTTGAGTACGACTCGTACCCTTACAAGAAATGAAGCTATTTTTATCTAAATCTGATAAAATAGAAGAGCCCGGATGACCAAGGCGGGCATGCCAGACGGAAGGATAAATGGTTGCAAAAGCTGACGGTCAGGCTTGACTCGATGGACTGAAACCGGGCATGATATGATAAAGATCCCCCTACTATCACACCTCATGAGATGACTCCCCGTCTTGAAATCCTTCACAGAGAAACCAAAAGGATCAAATTCAACAGAAACCGAATTGTCAGTGGTGAACTTTCTGACAGACACTAAATTTTTAATCAATTTGGGGGTATGTAAAGTATTTTTCAAGATAAGGGGTGGTTTGGGGGGAGACAACGTTTTCTGACCATAACCCAGAATTGAAATAGAGTTGTCATTACCAACAATTATACCCCGAGGGGTGTTCAAATTGGAATAAGATGAGAGAGTACCTGATTCGGAAGTCATGTGAGTAGTGGCCCCGATGTCCATGTACCAATTTGGGTCCGATTGAGTCAACACCAACGTGTGCATCGCGGCCTCGATATCGGTCTGAGTGGGGCCAGCTGCATGATGGGCTTGCGGAGGTTGGGGCCCAAGAATTCCAAACCGTGACTGGGCTAAGCCGTAGCCGCTGAGCCATCGCTGCCATCGCCAGCCGATGGCCGCCACCGCCGTTGTTGGGCCTCGATTGTTGGTCACCCACTAGCCGGATCAATCTGGCCGAGTATAAGGCGGCCGCCCACGGCCCATCGCCACCCCACCATCGGGACCAGGGGGTGGTGGGCCACTGTTCCCTGGATGGGGCCCACCGCCTGCTTGCTGACCACCGGAACCGCCACCCGAACCGCCGCATTTGCCCCCGCGGTTTTTGTTATTATTCTTGCGATTATTCTTGCCGCCACCATGATTATGGTTTTGGCCCGAATTATTAACAAAACCTGAAGAACTTGGGGAGGATGCCACCATGACGACGGGGCTTGCTCCGGTAGCCGCCTTTTTAGACAAACCGGCTTCTTCCAAAGTAAGCATGGAGCGAGCTTGATAAAAGGTTGGAAGAGGGTTGCTTTGACGTAGGAGAGTTCCAACGCCATTATATGCCTCCGAAAGGCCGGCAACCAATTGTAGAACCAGACGATTATTGGTGACAGGTGCGCCCACATTACGGAGTTGATCTGCCAACTCCTTAAGTTTCTTACAATAGGCAGATACGTTAGGAAATTCTTCCATGCGAACGAGGGAGAATTCCTGCTCAAGTGTGACAGCACGTGAATGTTGGTTATCTTGGAATATGTCACGCAATCTATTCCAAGTAGCCATAGCCGTGGTATCCGACTCAATAATCGTTTGTAGAAGGTCAACTGAAATAGTGGAATAGATCCACTGGAGAACGGTAGCATCAAGCGTAATCCATAATTGAGGATCCTCCTCGGAACGAGGTATAGTGGGAGGAATGATATGATGGATAACTTGATGGGAGATAGCGTGTATTTTAAACAACTCCGCCCACGTCGCATATTGGACGTTTTCCATCTCAAGCACAATCGAGATACTGTTCTTGATGTTGGAAACCATGAGGGCAAGATGATAATTGTTCTTAGACATATTGAAAGAACAAAGAAGGAGGGAAAATTTAAGAAAGATTTTTGAGAGCGGAAGACGAAATTTGGGAGAGAAACCCGAGGGGGGGGGGGTTCTCGGCCGAGATTGGTCAAAAAAACTTTGGGAGAGAAATTTTTTTGTAAAACCTAGTCTCTTGATACCATGAAAGAAATAATCCCCTTCATTATTTTCATTACTTGAATAGGTATATATACAAGATACAAAATATTCCTATTCTATTCCTAAAATCTTATTCTACCATAATTCTAACTCTACAATTATGGTAGTGTATAATCCTACTTTAGGTAACAAATACATTACAATATACTACACATATATTTTCCAAATATACAATATTCTTATGTACCAAATCAGCCAAAACCGAGATGCCCAATATGAGCAGATTTCGTGGCATGAATAAGGCAATATACACTTGTATATTGTGTGTATATTGCCTTATTTAACAGTTCAATATCATCCATTTTTAAGGTTAATTGGATTTTTTTCCTGATTCCCAAGTGCTTAAGTTTCATGGACTTGCGCATAGAGGTTACTCAATTTCTAAAGCCAAAAGGCCTCTGGAGATTGTAGCTAAGAATGACATTGGGCATACTGCAGTGCAGAGTATGAAACTTGTTTATGTAATTCAATTGGACGATGACAAAATCTTTAGAATTATATAGCACTCAGGTGTGATATAATCGTATACTTGCACTTTTATTTCAATCCTTATCAAGCTCATAAAACAACCCATCATCTACTGGCAAAGATCAAGAAATTAAAGTCTAGCAGAGTCGCTCTTGTTCAATCAATACCAGTTTTTGGTGGACTAGGAAAAGGGGTTCATAAAATATCATATATCTAGCAAATAAATCACATATATGCAGTGGCAAAGCTAGAGTGTAGGAAGCATATTCGGCAGAACCAGTAGTTTAGTTCAAACACTGTTAATTTAGAACCCAATAACTCAAAAGGACTAAAATCTCGAACCCAGAAGTTTCAAATTCTGGTTCCGTCTCTACATATATGCACATATTACTTCTTTTTAAAAACCAGCAAATAGAAATAAAAAGAAAGGAAGCATTCCAATGAAAAACACTCAATAGAGTACATATTCCATACCAAATACTGGTAAAAGTCTCATGTTTCTTCGTATACGTATCCGGTATCCTGGTTTCTTTAATCATACTATACTGTGAATTTATAGATACAACATTCACATAAGAGAAATCTCCAGTATATACCCTCAGAGATTGTGCAGCAAACAATTAATGGCTAGTGAATCCACTAGCCTACTCGAAGAACTGGAACATTTCGTCGTGTTAGTAGGAACTCATTCATCTGGCTAATTTGGAGTGATAGCTGGTCGATTTTCTGCAAGAATGAAGTTTATAGTTAGAATTAGCCGGTGAATCAAAATATAGTATCTACGTGACAAAAAATATTATGCTTTCGAATTTATGTAGAATATATCTTAAGATTTTCAAGAAATTGATGTACAATAGATCTTTTAGGTTCATATATAAGAAATGTGTTTTTTCTTAGAAGAAATCCGATTCCCTATTAGACATATCAAAGTATTAAAAGTAGGGGCAACAGATAATTATTGCTTTAGTTCATATTATAGTCGATTAACTTCATTTGACAGGGCAATTTATTGTTGAAAATTTGTGATTAAATTTTTCTTATATGTAAATGATCAGCGGAAAAATATTGGATACTTTAATTACCGTATCTACCCGAAAATAATATTCATCCTCTTAAATAATATTCACAGTATATATTAGCAAAAATAACAAAGAAGCAATAATGGCACCGATAATTTTACGTGGAAACCCTTCTTAATAAGGAAAGAAACCACGGGTCGAGAGGAGCAACTGCTATCACTGTAATAAGGAATTTTACATTGTGTAGTCATGAGTATAAATACTCAAAATACCACTACACACTCAAGAGAAATAACCATCTTTTGATTTTTCCACCTCACTACAATATCGCTCACTCTCTAGTTTTCCTCACAAACTATTTCTTGGCTGTGACGCCTCACTCTTCTTTTCTCTCTATAGGAGTGAAAATGCTCCTCTTGATGTCATCAATGACATCACCATGTATGTAGAAGTCAAGTTTTGCAACTTTACCAAACCATTTAATGGTAGGTTGCCAAACTTATGATTGAAACTTGTCAAACCATTTAATGGTAGGCTACCAACTATGAGATGGACTTCACAAATCTCCCCCTCTAATCCCAATTACCCGAAGGAGGTATCTCCATCTTTTCAGATAGAACTCATCTCAGCGAGCTTCACACAAAGGTCAAGCTTCTCTCTTGAAACCACCTTGGTCATCATATCTGATGCATTCTTACTCGTATGAATCTTCTTCAGCTCCATAATTTTTTCTTCTATCACTTTGCGTAGCCAGTGATATCTCACGTCGATATGTTTCATCCGGTAATGATAAGTGGAATTCTTGCTCAAGTCAATAGCACTTTGACTATCATAGAATACCACCGACTGATCCTGCTTCAAATCGAGTTCCTAAACGAATCTCTTCATCCAGAGCATCTCTTTTCCTACTTCCATAGCTGCGATATACTCTTCTTATTTCATAGACAGAGCGACACATTTTTGCAGTTTGGACTGCTAAGAAACAGGTCCTCCCGCAAAAAAAAGGTATCTCGATGTAGATTTTTTGCCATCAAGATCTCCTGCCATATCTGCATTCACATAACTTTTCAGAATCGGTTCTGATCCCCCGAAGCATAAGCCAAGTTTGGAGCTTCCTTGCAAGTGTTTGAAGATCCACTTTACGGCTTTCCAGTACTCCTTTCCCGGGTTTGAAAGAAACCTGCTAACCACTCCAACAATGTGCGCGATGTCTGGCCGAGTACACATCATCGCATACATCAAACTCCCGACTGCAGAGCAGTATGGAATAGCCTCCATATCTATCTTGTCATTTTTTGTTGTTGGACACATCCTTTTACTCAGCTTGAAATGATTCGCCAAAGGAGTACTAACTAGTTTCACGTGCTCCATGTTGAAACGCGTTAGCACCCTTTTAATGTACTTTTCTTAAGACAACCATAACTTCTTCGTTCTTCTATCTCGAAAAATCTGCATGCCAAGAATTTGTTGAGCTGCACCTAAGTCCTTCATGTCAAAGAACTTATCCAACTCATTCTTCAAGTCACCTATGAGCTTAGCCTCTTGTCTAGTAATCAACATATCGTCCACATATAATGATAAAATGATGAAGTTTCCATTAGGAAATTTTCTAACGTAGACACAGTGATCTGCTTCTGTTCTGCCATAGTCGTGATCCACCATGAATGAATCAAACTTCTTGTACCATTGGCGTGGAGCTTGCTTCAGTCCATACGAGCTCTTCTTCAATCTGCAGACCCTTATTCTCCTTCCCTTTAACTCCAAAGTCATCTGGTTGGAACATGTAAATTTTCTCCTCCATGTTACCATGGAGAAATGTCGTCTTCACGTCCATTTGTTCAAGCTCTAGGTCTAAGCTGGCTGTCAGTCCCAGTATGAATCGAATAGAGATCACCTTCACCCCATGAGAAAAGATCTCATAATAGTCGATTCCTTTCTTCTGTGCAAAACCTTTTACGACCAACCGAGTTTTGTGTTTCACTACTTTATCCCCGCTCTTCTTCAGCTTGAACACCCACTTGTTCTGCAAGGCTTTCTTCCCTTTAGGAAGATTCACCAGTTGATAGGTGTTGTTCTTCTGTAAAGAGCTCATCTCTTCCTCCATCGCTTTCATTCAATTATCTTTGTTGGTGTGAGATAATACTTCCTGAAAGCTTTCTGGCTCCCCCTCACTAGTAATCAGGATATACTCTGAACTAGGATATTTGGTTGATGTTTGGTGCTCCCTAATAGACCTTCTAGTCTCAGGCTCCACTATCTCTTGAGGGGTCGATTGCTCCCCTGCTCAGCACCTTGTACGTCTTCTTCTCCATCAATCGTTGCTGGTTATTCTTCTCCGTGTTCTTCTTTCACATCTCCCCCATCTGTGTTATCGTCAGATGTGGTAGATATTGGTGTAAGATCGACTACACCTTCAATCTCACTGTCTTGACTTCTGCTCTCCGAAAGTCTCATTTTTCACAAAAGATGACATCTCTACTTTTGATCATCTTTTTGTTGACTGGATCCCATAGCCTATAGCCAAATTCATCATCACCATACCCGATAAGGATACATGGAATCACCTTGTTGTCCAGCTTCAACCGTTGTTCCTTCAGTATGTGCGCAAATGCTTTGCAACCGAAAACTCCGATGTGCGAGTACGACATGTCTCTACCAGTCCACACATTCTCTGGTATGTCGAATCCAAAATAAGCGGATGGTGATCAATTGATGAGGTAATAAGCAATAATAACAACTTCACCCAGAATGACTTAGATAGCTTTGCTATTCTCAGCATACATCTGATACGTTCCACAATGGTATGGTTCATCCATTCAGCTATACCATTGTGTTGTGGCGTTCCAGGCACTGTCTTTTCATGCCGAATCCCATGTTTGACATAGTAGAATTTGAAGAGATGGGATCTGTATTCTCTGCCATTGTCGGTGCGGAGACACTTTAACTTCCTTTCCGTCTCTCTCTCCACCATAGCATGATTGCTAGAAATGTTTGAAAACCCGATCCGTGGTTTTCAACATTTAGACCTATAACTTTCGTGAAACATCATCGATAAAAGTAACAAAATGTTTGCTACCCCCCAGAAACTCCACCTCGAGTGGGTCACAAACATCCGAATAAACTAGATCTAATTTATTCGCCTTTTTTATACTTTTCTTTGAAAAAGTAACTCTATGTTGCTTTCCAAACAAACAGTGATCACAAGGGTCTAGTGGAGTACCTTTGGCTGAAGGAATAAGAGAATTCCTTGCCAATTGTTGCAATCATTTCTCACTGATATGAGCCAACCTCCGATGCCACAAGTTTGGTGAAGTATCATCCTCAGCATCAATCACTGAGCTACCACAGATATTCGCACGTGTCTTGTATAGAGTGCAACACACACTTCCTCTAGCAATAACCAATGAACCCTTGCTCAACTTCCATTTTTCGTTTCCGATTTTCGAAAAATTGACTATAACCCTCCTTATCCAAGGCATGCGTGGATATCAAATTTAACCGTAAATCAAGAACATGACGTACCTCCTTCAATGTTAGTGTGCACCCGAAATCCATCTTTAGACATACATCACCAATTTCAACAATTGCTGCTCAAGTGGAATTTCCCATCCTTACGCTGCCAAAGTCAACAGCGTTATAGGTCGTGAAGAGTTCCTTGTGAGGAACACAGTGATAGAAGGCTGCTGAATCTATCACATATTTAGCATTCGAGTCACCAACATGGTTGCATTCACCCGTTGTTAGTGCCACATCTTCAACCATCATTACCGCAACCTTTGTATTTTGATATCCGGTGTTTTGGTTATTTTGTTCTTGCTTCAAGAGCTTACAAAACCTTTTTATGTGGTCAAGCTTGCTACAATGGTAGCACTTCCTTCCGTCTCTTGATTTTGATCGCCCTCTTGATTTTTCCACGATCACTTGATCCTTGAGTTCTTCTCTGGCCTCGATTTTCAATGAGAAATGCTTGTCCATGTGATGGCCAAGATCATTTCTCCTCGTCTCTTTGTTTTGAATGCAATCTATCACGATTGCTAAGGATAATGTTCATTCCGGGGCAGAATTACTCTGGGATACTACAAGAGTCTCCTAACTATCAGGTAATGAGCCTAATAGTATTAGCGCGTACACCTCATCACCGAGATTTATCTTCATTGTTGCGAGCCTATTCACGATGTCTTGCACCTTGCAAAAATGTTCAGAAACGGGACGCCCTTCTTTATACTTCAAATTCACAAGCTTTCCGAATAAGAAAGCTTTGTTTTGTGCCGACTTCCTCTCATAGAGATTTTCCAGCTTAGTCCAAAGTTTGTAGGCGTCGGTCTCTTTGGCTATGTTGCTGAAAGCAATGTCGTCCACCCATTACAAAATTGTGGCAAGAGCTTTTCGGTTCACCTTCGGCCACTCCTTGTCTTATTTGCTATCTTTGTCGAATATGCAAACTCTTTTGGCCTCGATCGGATCGAACAGATCCTTGCACAGTGCAAGTCTTTCATCTTTGGTCTCCACAACGTGTAGTTCGTCGCCGTGAGTTTTATTATGGTGACGGTAAATTTAAAGGTGTCCTCCATTTACTAAATATAAAATTTACTGTTGAACTTAACCAAGCTCTGATATCACTTGTTGAGAATTAGTCAGTAAATTTTCTTTATATGTAAATGATCAGCGAAAATAAATATTGGACACTTTAATTACCGCGCCTACCCGAAAATAATATCCACCCTCTGAAATAATATTCAGAGTGTATATTAGCAAGAATAACAGATAAGTAATAATGACTAATCTTTAAAATTAAATTGGATTAGATCAACTCAACAATAACAACATATCCAGTAAAATCTCATAACATGGGTCTGGAGATCAACTCAATATTTTAAAATTTAAATTTAAATATTTAAAAGCTATACAAAAAGAGTATTAATATAAGTTGCAAATTTTCATATTAATATGATGAAAAACTACATTTTAAAAAGTTGGTTAAAGTACACATAATTTAGATTTCAAAAAGCGAAAAGTGATAGAGATAGCGAGAGTAACAAATAAGGTATACTACCCATTACAACATGTAAAAAACAATTATAAGTGTATATTAGCTAAATACCTGCTTTTTTTCTTTGATAAGAAGCATAAGTTTGTTAGAAGTATCAATCTGTCTTTGCCGCCTCCAATTTTTCTGTATCATCCAATAAAACAAGGAAACCAAAAGCACTGCCAATATTCTACTTCTATTAGAACTGAATGTTACAATTCCCACTTTACAACCAACATAATTTCTGATATTGGAAGTAATTTGAACAATCCAAGAACTTAATTCTCTTAAATTCTTCTTGATCAACCACTTATTTCCTTCACCTTTCTCATCATTCCCATCAGTCAATGGCAAAGTAGTAATTTCTGTAGCATCATTAATTGGTAAGTCTTCTTTGGAAAATTGAGTATCATTATTATTTAGTGTAGGTGAAGATGGAGATGGAATTTGCTGCCACTCACTGAAGCTTTCTGAAACATCCTCATCTGCCATATTTTTTTATTTGTGGGAAATTGAGTGACTAGTGAAATTGTGGAGGCTTAGGTATACTATATTAGTGGGTATTTGTGTCTTTACCTGTGTCATAAAAAATCTAGTCTTGGATATTGGTTGAAATGGGTTAGGGGATATTTTGCTAGAGAAATATCTAAATGGGCTTGGCAATTTGCTTTTATGTCTTCACAGATATATCTTTTTTTTTAGGCTTTTGGTATTCGACGTTTGAGATTTATTGGCTCTATTGATTTGGATTCGTATCGGTAGGTCTCATTAAAGGGATTTAAAGTAGGGTTGGGTATAGATCATTGAAATCCGAATTACTGAATCGAACCGAAAATTTTGATAATTCATTATTTGATACGGTATTTGGGAGTGATTCTTATTATTTCGGTATTCGGGAGTGATTCTTATTATTTCGGTATTCGGAAAACATTATTTTACTATTCGGTAATTCAGTAAATATCGAATACCGATATTCTTTTAATAAAGGCCCAATATTAATATTCAATATTAGTTTACTACAACCCAACCCATGTATTTTAGGGCATCACATATCTGTAAATCCTACATTGGGTTTGATGGATTAATGATGCAGCATACAAAATTATTTTGTTATTGGAATATTGGTTTCTTTTGGATTCTCACTGATCATGGAAAAACAATAGTTTGCAATTAAGTTTCTTATCTAGTGTATTTGAATCCCAGTTAGGGTCATAGTTATCAAACAGTAATAACTCAAATCTCCTCCTATTTAATGGAACAATGTGTCCCATTTATACATGAGCTATATGGATACAAAACACACGAAATATGCCCTCATTAATATAAGAGAATGAATGTTGTAATATTTGTACAATTAACATCTCAATAAATGCCATTAAAGCTCTGTTGGAAGACGTATGACCGGTTTAGTAACGGTCGTCCGTTACAATCCAAATGGCTCTCAACCTTCTGTATTACCGGTATCAGCTTTGCATATAACGCTTTTGATACCGCTCGTGTTTAATCGGTAGTGCCTCAGGTTGATGTGGCCTCGACACAGCACCTTGTTCCACGTGTCATACTATAATTCATACAGCTGTCTTACACGAATTTTGCCCTATACACATATTAATTCTATCCTTAGTTTTTGACTTAACCATAGAAAATTAAAGTAGTACTATATAATTTGACGTAGACACCAATGAGCTGTATGTTTTTAATTAACACAAACAACAACATACTCAGTGTAATCCCACAAAGTGGGATCTGAGAAGGGTAGGATGTACGCAAATCTTACATCTATCTTTATGGGGTAGAGAGGCTATTTTCGATGGACCCTCGGCTAAAAAAGAACGTAGAAAATGCAGGATTGCAAGAAAAATAAGATAATAAAATATTCAGATATAGAATAAATGGGGTAATACACACATATGAATAGTGCTCTATGTGGTACCTAAATACTACTATTAAGAAAATGAGAAAATATGAAAAGGCTAGCCCCCACCTCTCTCACACACATTGCAAAAAAACTCAACTACCTACTAACATTATATCCTAATCCTCGACCTCCAAATCTTCCTATCTGCGGTCAAGTCCTCAATCAGCCGAAGTTGTTCCATGTCCTGTCTAATCACCTCCCCTAGTTCTTCTTCGGTCTACCTCTACCTCTCATAAGTCCTATGACTGTCAGTCTCTCACACCTCCTAAACGGTGCATCCTCACACCTCTTCTTAACATGCCTGAACCATCTCAGTCGCGCCTACCTCATTTTGTCCGCCACGAAGACCACTCCAACCTTATCCCGTATGACTTTATTTCGAATCATATCTCTTATAGTATGACGACATATCCATCTGAGCATTCTCATCTCCGCCACATACAACTTCTGAACGTGAGCGTTCTTAACTGACCAACATTCTACCCCATACAATAATGGTGGTCTAACCACCACTCTGTAGAACTTACCTTTCACCCTAGGCGACATTTTCCTATCGCAAAACACCACCGAAGCGAGCCTCCATTTCATCCACTCTGCTCCAATACGGTGTGCGACATCATCATCAATCTCACCATTCCCTTGTATTATGGACCCCATGTACTTGAAAATTTCCCTTTAGGTATAGCTTGTGCCTCGATCTTTACTTTCACATCTGTCTCGTGTGTCACGTCACTGAACTTACACTCCATGTAGTCCGTCTTAGTTCTGCTTAACCTGAAACCTTTAGATTCTAGAGTCGCTATCCAAACTTCTAGCCTATCATTAACTCTACTACGCGTCTCATCAATCAAGACTATATCATCTGAAAATAACATACACCACGACACCTCCTCTTGAATATGTCGCGTCAATTTGTCCATTACTAAGGTAAATAGAAAAGGGCTAAATGCCGATCCCTGGTGCAACCCCATCACGATCGGAAAGTGCTCTGAGTCACCTCCCACTATCCTAACCCTGTGTCACCATTGTACATGTCCTTAATTGCCCTGATATAAGCCACAAGCACACCCCTAAACTCCAAGTATCTCTAAAGTACCTCCATAGGGACTCTATCATATGCATTCTCCAGGTCAATAAACACCATATGTAAACCCCTTTTTTTGTCCCTATACTACTCTATCAATCGCCTGACAAGATGAATAGCTTCAGTAGTCGATCGCCCTGGCATGAATCTGAACTGGTTCTCGGATATCGTGATACCCCTCCTCATCCTCATCTCGACCACTCTCTTCCAAACTTTCATAGTGTGGCTTAGCAGCTTGATACCCCTATAATTATTGCAGTTCTGAATATCGCCCTTGTTCTTTTACAATTGGACCATTGTACTCCACCACCAATCATCTGGCATCTTAACCGTCCTAAATATGACATTAAACAACCTAGTCAGTCACTCCGTACCTGCCTCCCATGCGCTCTTTCAAAAGTCCACCGGGATCTCATTTGGCCCGGTCGCTCTCCCCTTCCTCATCTTAAAGATAGACCCCTAACCTTTGTGGCCTTTATGCACCTACAATCCTAAAAATCTCTACGGCTCTCGAAATGCTGTAACTCTCCCAGCACGATACCTCCGTCTTCTTCTCCATTCAAGAACTTATGAAAGAACACACACATATATATAGTATATGTATGGGGAGTGTATATATATGTGTGCGCTTTTAATCATACACACATATATAGTAAATGTATGTGGAGTGTATGTGTGTGTATAAACAAAAACAGACGCCACTTTATAAAGAACTGGAGTATTAGTTAGAGAAAAATACATGTCCTAATATATCTTGAGATTCTGCAAAATCAACAAAGAAGGGAGTAACTGTAATAAAAGTCGTTTAAGGTTTTCACACATTACTCATTGAAAAATCTTGAATAACATTAATAATAAAGGTCATTGTCGCACCTCAAAACTAAATGAGACGTGGCCGCCACTTGATACCGCAAATCCAGCGAATCAAGATAGTGTCATTTCTACATGTGTCGTATCCATATGCAACATGTCATACACAATTCATTTTGTAACATTAGTGTCAATTCAAATATAGAATGGAATAAAGCTACTTTTAAATAAAATATCATGGTAAATGGTCCTTAACGATTTACATGATCATCAAGCATGACATAATATAAATGTCATTCACAAATGCCATATGAGTATTCATAACTCAAAATGCATTACAAGTCTTTATGTGAAGCTTTTATGACAAAATGAATGGAAAATAAAGTTACGGGCTTAGCCTGTTATACAAAAGAATAGAAATATTCAACATGCACCCACAATTCACCAAATAAAGGAGGAGGAAGACCCTAACTCAACGAGATTCATTTTGCGCCTGACCAATACCTCCAAGTTGACAACGTACAAATGGAGCGTAGAAATTTAATAAATATGTATGCATCATAGTCAAATCATCACTTCATGATGGGGCAAGAGTAATATGCATAACAAGATTATTCAATATTTATCATAAAACATTTCAATAAGTTGTTTAAGGTCCACGTCCATATTTAAATTAACATACCCAACCGTTTCAATATTCGTAACTACATTCGAATGAATGTAATAATAAGTTCAGTCACAAAATTATTGATAAGTTGCATTTATGCTTAACGTTACTTCTGACAGACGATCATTCTCTCGATTGACTAAGCATTGATGTATTAGGAATATCATAATTACTTATCATCCTCCCGATCAGTTAGGTCAAATTCAAAAAAGAGTTTTACAAATATATAAAAGTATATTTATATCCTAGAGACAATCTGTATTAGGACAAATGTAGTTTATACACATTCATGTTATTATTAATGGAAATTAATATTTTGGCATTTGCAATTATTGAATTATTATTTGATTGTTTGTAATTATTCATTAATGTGCATCCCTTGAGCTTACGTTGTCATTAATAGAGTGAGATATTTTATGATAGAGCGTAACTCTTAAAATAACCTCGACTAATGATCATCGAGAATGAGATATCGATGATATGTGATAAGTCAACATATGGTCTGCATCACATCCTTAGAGGATGTAGTATGTCTCACCTGCTACGAGCAATGATTACTCGTGATGAACACATGGATACTTTGAAGGTATTGGTATACCCTGCTGATATACTGTTTGTTATACTTGTCTAACGTATGATCAGCGTGTGGGAGATAGAAGTCTTTAGACTTGAGGTCAATACACACCTTATCTACAAAGTAATGTACTTTGATCCCGTCCTAAGCTCAAATGCCTTATAGGTTGAGATACGGCTTGTATTGGGTACATTACGATGTGTATTGAAGGTGGTAGTTGAGCTAAGATTAGGATTCATTCCTCGAATGTATATTCGAGAGAACACTCGGATTCTCAGTGATATTAGGTTGACTAAGTCATTGGCCAACGCAATAGACATATTTAGAATATGGTCTAGTCGTCAACTAATATAGATGAGATACAATGATTAAGCCATTTGGATAGACACTTGACAAATCCTATCTTGATCGGGTGTGTCGTGAATGAAAAGATTTTATCTTACCACATAAAGGTTAAGTTTACTGGATTCGCGTAAACGTACTTCACATATTGAGTTCGTCTTCCGGCGCCGTCTAGGAGTTCCGTGTAGACCTTAATTTGATTAATGTCGATATGAGAAGTCATGTAGGGTCACACTATATCGGTTGTCAGTTTCGATATAAGGATGTATTGAGAGAGTAATTAAAATGCTCAATTTGGAATCGAGACATTTAAATGAATAATGATTATAATAATTAAGTCAAAATTGAATTTTGGATTTAATTAAGAATGCACAGAAATTAAATCGAGGCAGTGCAACTGCACGTCGAGCGCCACAGCGCCCATACCCTAGGGTCGCGACGCAGTGCAGGAATTCATTAGGGTTGTGGCACCTTTGCGTCGATTTTGGGCCAGGCCCAAGGTCAAACCCTAATCCATTTTTTTGACTCAATTTTCAACTATAAATAGAGGCATTCATTTTCATTAATCTACACCAATTTTCAGAATAACATTCTAAGCCTTAGAGACTTATAATAAAATATTCTCTCGAACCTCTGCCGGATTTCCTAGCTTTCCGAATGAGGAGTACATTGAAGCTTGAATCTTGCAAATTGGAAGGGCAATCGCGTGTGCACCTAACAGTAGATAAAGACTCCAGATTATTGTAACTTGTAAGTAAATATTTTATGTTACAAGTTTCATTGTTGTATAATCATACCAGAAATTATTGTTGGGGTAAGTAACAAACAATACTTTAAACTTTTGTTGTGCCTTACTTATATGCTTTGTACCCAATAAAACCCAACAGTGATATCAGAGCTCAGGCTGGTTTAATGGTTATATAACAATTAAATAGAACGAATTTTTCTTGAAATCCTACGTATCTTGAACAAACGTTGACCTATTGATATTACCCTAAATTATCTCCTACACTAACTCGAGGAAGTCATTCCAATCTAACTCAAACTAAGCCAAAGCGCGTTGTCCGGCTCATTGCACAGTGCACAGCTAAGAACGAATAAGAACGGATGATGGTCGAATGGCATTATTGATAATGGTGGGTGATGATTAAGGACATGTGAATTGATCCCTAAATTGGATTTAGGGGTTGAATGATTTTTTGAAAATCAACATAAAAACGTTTGTCAGGACGTCGACGCCGTGACCCTTTGATAGGGCGCAATGGCGCTGACTAGGGTTTCAAGGCGGCGCCGCGGCTCCATGGTGGAGCGTCGCGGCGCTGATACGTCTCTTTAGAAATTATGTACTCACTGGACAACAGGCGTCGCGGCTTCATGGTGGAGCATCGCAGCGCTAATGCATTTGCGAAAAATATTTACGCCTGCGGCGCCAGCGCTAATACAATTTTCCGAAGCGAAGGCTCTTTGCCTCGATGGCGCCGCACCGGGTCCGTAAAAAAAAAAAAATTAAGAGTTCAGAATGTTTAACCCAAGATTATTATTATACATTATACTATTTGATAAGTATACTGTTTATGTGCTAAATGTCAAAAATGTTTGCCATTTACATTTCTAGAATAGTGTCTGCAATAACTGTCTGGGAAGGCGGCGCCCAGTGTTTGATTAAACCTTCTTCTATTATGCATATTGGGTTGACGGTTTCCAAACTATATGTGTTGTTAGTCTTGCATGATGTTAAGATGTCATATTGGATGTGGCGTTAAAGTGTTGATCTTGGTTAGAACCCTGTGTTAAAATGTTCCCCAAAACTTTAAATACAACTCTAAATTAAACGCGTCATCCATTATAGTTGTTAGAGTGCAAAATCCTCTTCGGCGATACGAATATTTATGCCAAAGCATTTGCTCTAAGTCTACGAGGACCCAGACTCTTTCATAGATGTGTTTTAACGTAAAAGCAAATGATAAACTTTTGTGGGTATTTTCACCAAAGTGTTTGCTCACAAAGGCCAAGTTTGCTTAGATACATAAATACAGTCGTGTAATGGGGTTGACTTTCTTAGACAAATCTTGGCGCCAAAGTGTCGGCAAGGTACAAACTTATAAAGCAATACTGGTGGCTAAATGTTATAATCAACGACCTGGGGTCGATTATGATGAAACTTTTTCACATGTTGCTAAGATTAAGTCCATTTGAATTTTGCTTGCAATAGCAACATATTATGACTATGACATTTGGCAGATGGACGTCAAAACTGCATTCCTCAATGGTAATCTAGTTGAAGAAGTATATATGAAACAACCTGAGAGTTTTTCTATTGAGTCCAAACCGAATGTCATATGCAAGCTACAAAAGTCTATTTATAGGCTTAAGCAAGCCTTGATGAGTTGGAACATTTGTTTTGACAAGGCTATCAAATCGTTTGATTTCGTCAGAAGCAAAGAAGATCCATGTGTTTATAGTAAATGCTAGGATGTGAGTATTGCCTTCATTATCATATATGTAGATGTCATATTAATAATGGGAGACAATAAGACTCTCATGCAGTCAGTAAAAGAGTGGTTGTCCAGTACCTTCATGATAAAGGATTTAGGTGAAGCCTGCTACATTCTGGGGATTAGGATCTATAGAGATAGACCTAACAGATTGTTGGGGCTGTCACAGTCAGTCTACATAGACAAAGTGCTTAGACGTTTTTTTATGGAAAATTCCAAGAAATGCGGTCTACCTATGGGACAAGGCATCAAGTTATCTAAGAATGATAGTCCTTCTAATTCTATAGAACTTGAACGCATGGAAAAGATCCCATATGCTTTGGCTATAGGATCGATCATGTATGCCATGACCTGTACTAGGCCAGATGTGGCCTTTGCACTTAGTATGACTTGCAAGTTCCAACAGAATTCTGGGAAAGATTACTGGAAAGCAGTCAAGAGTATTCTTAAGTATCTTAGACGAACTAAAGAATATTTCTTAGTCTATGGCGGACATGAGAAGCTGGTATATACTGGTACACTGATGCTAGCTTCCAGACAGATGTTGATGACTATAAGTTTCAATTAGGTTACACATATATTTTCAATGGTGGAGCAGTAAGCTGGATAAGTTCCAAACAAGCTACAACTGCTGACTCGACAATAGAAGCTGAGTACATTGCTGGATCGGAAGCTGGTAAAGAAGCTGTCGCAATATCTAAGTTCCTGAAGGAACTAGGGGTTGTTCCAAGTGCCACTTGTCCAATAACGGTTTATTGCGACAACACTGGTGCGATTGCGCAAGCTAAGGAACCAAGATCAACCAACAGAAATAAGCATGTACCAAGAAAGTACCACATACTCAGGGAGATGGTGGAGACTGAAGAGATTAGATTAGACTATGTTCCCACAGACGATAATCTAGTCGACCCATTCACTAAACCATTAAGCTTAGTCAAGCATAATGGTCATTTTGAGAATATGGGCATTAGATATGTTGGAGATTGGCTCTAGGCCAAGTGAGAGATTGAAAGTATATTTATGTCCTAGATACAATTTGTATTAGGACAAATGTACTTTATACACATTCATTTATTATTAATGGAGATTAATATTTTGACATTTGCAATTATTGAATTATTATTTGATTGTTTGTAATTATTCATTAATGTGCATCCCTTGAGCTTACGTTGTCATTAATAGAGTGAGATATTTTATGATAGAGCGAACTCTTAAAATAACCTCGACTAATGATCATCGAGAATGAGATATCGATGATATGTGATAAGTCGACATATGGTCTGCATCACATCCTTAGAGGATGTAGTATGTCTCACCTGCTACGAGTAATGGTTACTCGTGATGAACACGTGGATACTTTGAAGGTATTGGTATACCCTGCTGATATACTATTTGTTATACTTGTCTAACGTATGATCAGCGTGTGGGAGATAGAAGTCTTTAGACTTGAGGTCAATACACACCTTATCTACAAAGTAATGTACTTTGATCCCGTCCTAAGCTCAAATGCCTTATAGGTTGAGATACGGCTTGTATTGGGTACATTACGATGTGTATTGAAGGTGGTAGTTGAGCTAAGATTAGGATTCATTCCTCGAATGTATATTCGAGAGAACACTCAGATTCTCAGTGATATTAGGTTGACTAAGTCGTTGGCCAACGCAATAGACATATTTAGAATATGGTCTAGTCGTCAACTAATATAGACGAGATACAATGATTAAGCCATTTGGATAGACACTTGACAAATCTTAAGCTTGATCGGGTGTGTCGTGAATGAAAGGATTTTATCTTACCACATAAAGGTTAAGTTTACTGGATTCGCGTAAACGTACTTCACATATTGAGTTCGTCTTCCGACGCCGTCTAGGAGTTCCGTGTAGACCTTAATTTGATTAATGTCGATATGAGAAGGCATGTAGGGTCACACTATGTCGGTTGTCCGTTTCGATCTAAGGATGTATTGAGAGAGTAATAAAAATGCTCAATTTGGAATCGAGACATTTAAATGAATAATGATTACAATAATTAAGTCAAAATTGGATTTTGGATTTAATTAAGAATGCACAGAAATTAAATTGAGGCAGTGCAACTGCACGTCGAGCGCCACGGCGCCCATACCCTAGGGTCGCGACGCAGTGCAGGAATTCATTAGGACCGCGGCGCCTCTGCGTCGATTTTGGGCCAGGCCCAAGGTCAAACCCTAATCCGGTTTTTGACCTAATTTTCAACTATAAATAGAGACATTCATTTTCATTATTCTACACCAATTTTCAGAATAACATTTTAAGCCTTAGAGACTTAGAATAAAATATTCTCTCGAACCTCTGCTGGATTTCCTAGCTTTCCGAAGGAGGAGTACATTGAAACTTGGAGCTTGCAAATTGGAAGGGCAAACGCGTGTGCACCTAACAGTAGATAAAGACTCCAGATTATTGTAACTTGTAAGTAAATGTTTTATGTTACAAGTTTCATTGTTGTATAACCATACCAGAAATTATTGTTGGGGTAAGTAAGAAACAATACTTTAAACTTTCGCTGTGCCTTACTTATATGCTTTGCACTCAACAAAACCCAACAATATACATTTATTTTCATTTTGAAATTCATGATTTTTGGCTGAAACATTTTCATTTATGCTAAAAGAACTTTAGCATAAAGAATTAAAATTGGTGAGAAAAATCACGAAGAAAGAAGGAACAAGTTAATCAAATTCTTTGGAGAAGGAAGAAATGCGAGCTCCACCATTGAATTTGAGCAATTTTGAGAGCTAAATCGTGCTGGAAGGAGGAAGAAATCTAATGAGAATGCTGGATTGAGAAGCAAATAAGTTTCTGTGTTTCTACTTTGGTTTATTTTCTTATTTATTGCTTTGAATCAATTTATAATTCTCAAGACTTTGGGGCTGATTTTTAACATTATTTAATAGTAGTGATTAGATTCATAAGCTAATCCTTAATTAAGAGACCCTGGTTAAGACTTAAGACCAATTTTCCGGTCAATTGTGGAAAATACTGAAACCTAAATTAAAATTGCCACTTTTCTTTCTCCCTCTTCAGTCTTGTCTCCCTTGTAACAAATCCTGCAAAATTGAAGAAAAGGGCAAATCTACTGATTTCCCAAATCCCAATTTAGAAAGCCATCCCCACTATCTCTTCCCATTTTCCATTCATCATGAATTCCATGTCCACTTATCCACATACCCTTAATCTGTGGGGAATACTTTCCCAATCAAAACGCATAATAAATGCACACTCTCGCCATTTCTTAGCCCTCTCCGTTACCTTCCTTTTACCTCTCTCTTTTTCCTTCATCATCTTCCCCACCCTTCAACAATCCACTCTCTTCCACTCCAACTCCAACCTCTCCTTCTCTTTCTCACCCGACTCGACCCGACCCGATACCCACTTCCTCCGCCTCCTTACTTACACCATCTTCGCTGTCCTTCTCTCCCTTTTCGCTTTCGCCACAATCGCATACAGCACCTTCCATGGATTTTACGGTAGACCCGTAAAGCTCATTGCCTCTATTAATTCCCTTCTTTACTCGTTTTTCCCTTTAGTCTCCACCCTTATCGTTTCCGGATCCATCCATGCTTTAATAGTTCTACTATTTACCCTATTCGCCGCGATTTTAGTCCAATTTACACAGTTTCTAGGGTTTGAAATGGGTTACGATTCGAATTACTTTACGGGTTTGGTTGTTTTAGTAGGTGTAGTGGTTTTATTGGTGTTTATATGGTTACAGGTTAATTGGTCATTAGCATATGTGATTGTGATTGTGGAATCGAAATGGGGTTACGAACCGTTAAAAAGAAGCGCGTGTCTGGTGAAGGGGATGAGATGGGTTGCGTTGTCGGTGTTGTTGTTTTTCGGTGTTTTGATAGGGTTGTTAGTGGGTGGTTGTTCGAGTTTTTTGGTGAGTGTTGGAGGTGCTAGTTCGGGTTTGGGGTGGGCGAGTTTTGGAGTGATATTGCAAATGGTGGTGAGTTCAGGTTTTGCGACTTTGTTGATGCTTCAGAATATTGCAGCGAGCGTGGTGTTGTATATGTATTGCAAGGCATTGCACGGGGAGCTAGCGTTGGAGATCGCGGAGGAGTTTGCTCGCGAGTATGTTTACTTGCCTTATGACAATGAGAAGGTTCCTCATGTTGTTTGTGTTGTCCAAGGTTAAACAGCAGCATAAGGTCAGTGGGATTTTCAAGACGTAGTCTTTACTTCGTAATTTGTAGAAATTTGGTTTTAATCTTATTATGCATCTCTATATGTAATAAGTTTCGTTGAAGCTGGATAGTGATTTAGAGGTTTAGGTCTTTCTTTTAGCTTCTACATATTGTGTATGTACTGTATAAACTACTACTATAATTTCCTCAATGAAAATTTGGTTTGACTACATAAGATTTAACATCTTCCGGTGTGGGAGTACGGAAAATATTAAGGAAGTGGTGACAGAGTTCTATCCTAATGTTGGAGATGGAAGAACAATAAGATTTTGGAATGATGTTTGGCTGGCCATATTCCTCCAAATGAATGAAAGTGACTCTAGCAAGTTGGAGAGGTTCTAGAAATCAGATACAGCTAAAAAAATACATGGTCTGCAACCTCAGGTTGCATTATGTGCCTGGTTTAGAAAGAAAGACACTTCAGATGTTTCGAGCAGGGTTGGAATCTATGTTTTTCCTAAAATGTGTGTTTGAAAACTTTGGCTTTAGGTGTAAACACAAGAATTATACTGAACTAGATGCGATGATAGAGCTTTTGAGCACCCTGCATGGCTAAAAAGGTGTCTGTTTTCTCTTGTAATCAGTGTGTAAATCTGAATATTACTTGTATAGTGTTGTATTTTGTCAACAATATACCCATCAAGACTTGCACATGAGTTAGGTTTACCTTGTGTGCACCCAAAAAGGTTAGCGGCTGCGGGTTCCCATGTAATAAAAAAAAATTACCCATCAAGACTCACTATTCTGGAGAAAGTTGGTACACAATAGAAGACCATTCATGAAATTTGCGAATTAAAGTGGGTATTGATGGCCGAAGTTAGGTTTAAGGGGGATACTGGGTATATCTGCAGCTCTGTATTCAAAATATTAAAGAGAAGTTATGGAGTAAAGAATATCCCGTCGCTGAAGTTAAGTTATATTGAGCCTGCTCTCTGGACTTCATTTGAGAAGGAACTAGCTGGATTAGTAATAAGAAGTAAATTCCCTTGCATTTCCTTCAACCGGAGTGATGGATGGGGAATCGTAATAGCTCATTTGGTTGACTACCTGAACTCTCACATGGTTGGTGAGGGTTTGATTCCCCACCTTGTAATCTCCTCCCCATTTTCCCTTCCCCTACCCTTTATAATAAAATATATTTAAAAAATGGAGTGATGGAAACTTGAGAACAGCTTGATTCACTTTGCACTCTGTTCTTTTGTGTATACAAAGGAAATAAATGAATTTCCCTTTAGCAGCGCCATTTGCTTATTAGAATTAGTTAAACCATGAAAGTAGTACTTAGGGAATCACAAACTGGTATAGTTTGTTTTAAAACACAATGTAATAGCAATTTGGGGCTAAAATATTATTCATCCTAATTTTAACTTGCTTCTTCATCCAAAATATTATTTTTAGTGATTCTTTTTTCTTTCCCATCTAAATTTAATGGCAGTGTGGCTTAGTGGTCAATGAAGTGATAGTGGTCAATGAAGTGAGTTGAGAACTATGAGGTCTCATGTTCAAATCCAGTAGAGACAAAAACACTAGGTGATTTTTTTCCATCCGTCCTAACTTTGGTGAACAGAGTTACCTATTGCTGGTGAGAGATAGTAGGTGCACGCAAGTTGGTTCGGACATCACAATTATAAAAAAAACCTTAATGGCAATTGACTTATAAGAAATCCTGTGTTGTGTTATTATTAATATTACTTATCCAAAGAAAAAAAAGGCACGACTGAGAAAGTGATCCAACAGCAATATTTGTCATGTTTGACCATTGAAAGTTCTCTGAGATATGGGGATGTGTTGTGTTATTATTAATATTACTTATCCAAAGGAAAAAAAGGCATGACTGAGAAAGTGATCCAATAGCAATATTTGTCATGTTTGACCATTGAAACTTCTCTGAGATATGGGATATTTCGGATTTTGAATTTGTAGTGGGTGAAAATATTCTTGTTTACCCATAAAACGATATAGTTGAATTTGTATACGTGATCAAGGACACGTGAATCTTAAGTGACACGTTAAATAAGAATTATGCTTAAGATAAATAACAACAAGACAAAGTAAGCAATAATCAACCTGAGTCTTGAGATAGCTTCTGAGTAAAAGTGATGGTAACTTGTATGTAAGCACATGAATCAAGAGAATATCAGTAAGTATATTGTGAAAAGCAAGAAGCTGATGGGTTACAGTGTAATGATATGCCTTATTTATACATGAGTTATATGGGTACACAACCCACGAAATATGCTCTCATAAATGCAGAAGAAAGAATGCTGTAATAATTAGACAATCAATCTCTCAATAAATGCTATTAAAAGGCTGTTAGAAGTCATGTGACCGGTTTAAGTAACCGTCGTCCGTTACGATGTAAACGACTCTTAGACTTCTTTAATACCGGTACCGGTTCTACTCACGTCGCACTCGGTATCATGCATATCAAATCGGTAGTGCTGTAAACTAACGTGGGTCTGACTCAGCGTCATACTCCACGTGTTAGGCCATAATTCGTACAACTGTCTTATACGAATTACCCTATACAAATAGTCCCCGCACTTTCCGGTGGTAACTCTTCGTGCAATCGGGAAGTGGATTTGAATTACCAACCAATCGACACTTCGTGTTATGGCGGGAAATTTTGAGAAATGCTGCCCACATATTTTGATGATCCAATCGTCACCTTAATGAAACGACGACATCCTCCCACCTTTCCTCGATTTATGGGAGACCTGCAAAGTAATGATGAGGCGTGCCGTCTAATCATCCCTAATCTGTCATCCACATGTTGCTGTCAATTGGCATGCAATACCTTCTATTTTCAAACGAAGCTACCGCTTCTTTACATATAAATACCCCATCAACTCGAAGGTTCACCATTCCTCTCATTTTTACGAAAAGCATCCTTAACTTTCGGATTACCTTCATCCTATTTATTGCAAACATGACTAATCCTTCCAAGCGCAACAACACTTCTTCTCACAGGAGAAACCCTAGATCTCAAATAAGGACCCCTTCCTAACAAAATCCTTTGGTTTCTTCTATTATATCGAGGTCATGGTGTTTCACCCATGATCTTTAAAAGACGACCTCCAAGGTCCTAACAGGAGGCAGGATACCCCCGTCGGTGATTTCAAAACCCGGATCACCGCCGATATATTGCAAAAGGTGAAAACCGATTGCGGTTGGGAAACAATTGAAGTCATAATCCCTTCTAGTGAAGAAAAGGTTACTTCTTACGGAGAAAGGTACTCTTATGTTTATACTTACCCCTTTTCCATGAAACTCTGGATGGAAATTGATGGCGTCATTCTAGAATTCTGCCGCCGGTACAAAGTGTGCATAATCCAAGTGGATCCTCAGGTCTGGAGAGCAGTCATGTGCCTCCGTATTCGTATTAACAGTCAGATTCGGAGAAACTTCACAGTTATAGCCATTTGCTAATAAAAGATGCAATTTTTTTGTGTTTGAAACTTTTACCTTTTTAACGTATAATAACTTGAACTTAAAATTATTCCTATCAGATTAAATGAAATAAATGGTAGAGGGATCAAGAAGTAAAATCGAGGAACAAGAGGGTCGTAAGTGTTGTGGGTAAATTGTTCATTATTGACAATTATTAAATAAAGTTTTGCGGCATTAGTAACACAAAATATGGTATGTTTTCACTACAATCTACAAAATTGAAATGGTCAGAGTCGTTATTTTTTAGTGAAGGAGGGAAAGTTAAATGTATAGGGAAAAGTTCGTGTAATATAGTTGGACGAATTATGTTATAACACGTGGCAGATGATGTTGAGTCATGTCTATGTCAGCCTATGGCGCTACCGGTAAAACATAAGCGAGACTGAAGACGTCGTGTGTACATATGGTACCGGTAATTCTGAAGATCAGGTGAACCATTTGAATCCCAACGGACGGCCGTTATTGGACCGATCATATATCGTGGGATGTGCACCCTTGAGCTCATGTATAAATAGGACACATTGTTCTGTCGTAAATCATCATATGCAAGTTATTACAATACATTCTTTAACATTATTCTCGATTACTACACTTTCATACTAATCTCGGAGGCTTTGCCCAGAAGCTAACACAAGGCTCAAACTAATTATCTTTTTACTTTTACTTAATACTATTTACTCGCACTGTATTTTATCTAATATTTTTGTCAAATTAGTCACTTGAGATCCACGTGTCATTGACCACGTATACAAATTCAACTGTACTATTTTACGGGTAAACAATTTGACACCCACCGTGGGGCTTGGACAATTGTGGTGTCACAAGTGACCCCTGTTATTAATCTAATCTTTTCTTCATGTATTGTTTTTTGTTCAAGACAAACAAATGACAGGACTAGAAGAACACAGAGGCAGTCGCAACATTGGGGACAATACCAACAACGCCCCAATCGGACCAGATGGCCTACCGGTAGAAGTACTGGTACCATAACACCCGATGGTTGCAGATGAAGCCACTTCCGAATGCGGACAGACTCAACAGGAGGATGTTCCTAATGACGAGATGTCTGAGGAAGCCATACAAAATATAAAGGCGTAGAATGCCGCTACGAGTGGATAGTTGGACCACCTGATGCAATTTTTCTTTGATTTCGTGTCCAGGAATGTTGGTAGCACCTCAATAGCTGCAGCAACACTACCAAATGCCATCGAAACTACGATGAACAATTAGAATAGATCGAGAAATGATGGTGCTTCAGAAAGCGAAATCATTCTTAAAAATTCGTTCCAGGAGCAGGTTTTGAAATTTATGAAGGACATGACAAATAAAGTGGATACCAACGCAGAGAAGGCGTAGAAAAAAAATCAAGGAGTTCCGGCATTGGTTAAATTAAATATCGAGAGCCCCTCATGTGGTCGAATGACCTGATGCAAGGAGATATATTCAATTGACGTATAATCCAGAGGTTGCACCCGAATTGATCCCCAAAAGGTTCAAAATGCCATTTATACCCAAGTGCAATAGGACTATTGATCCACAGAAACACATAACGGCTGTAAAAGGAAATGATCTAAGGGAACACGAAATAGAATCAGTTCCGATCAAGAAGTTTTCTGAAACACTCGCTAATGGAGTTTGATATGGTATTCACTCCTCCCTGAGCACTAAATTGGGTCATTCGCCCAGCTTGCCGACATATTCATAAGAGCTCATGCGGGGGCACGGAAGGTGAAAACGAGAAAGTTGGATATCTTTCGCATTGTACATGGACAAACAGAACTCCTTAGGGACTTTGTTTCACGATTCCAGAAAGAGTGAATGCTGCTACCCGTAGTCCCGGACGAGTGGGCTGCAGAGGCTTTCACAAAGGGTTTGAATACTTTGAGTTTGGACGCCTCACAAAAGCTCAAAGAAAATCTTTTGGAATTCTAGGCTACAATCTGGGAAGATGTACATAACCAGTATGAGTCTAAATTCAGATAGAAGATGATTTGCTGGGGACTCAGGCATGGAGTATTTTTCAAAAATTAGATAAAGGAACCGAAGCAAACCGGAACTCCGCGAAGAATAGCTTCCAACCTTATCCTGATCCCGTAAAGTAAGGAGGTGGACAAGGTTTTTGCTCCATTGAGAAAATGAATAAAAGGGAGGCTTCGAAAGAAACAGTTGGGGATTGGTGAATTTCGACAAAGGAAATTCATCTAAATCCTTTACAAAGGATCCTAGAAATCCAAAATTATCCGAGTACTACTTCAACATCAACAAAGAATGGTGGCAGTTCTGAGAACTCATCTAGCGTCCCGACCTTCAAAATCATTACAGTCCGATCCAAATAAAAGAGATCAATCCATTTTGTGCGATTTTCATGGCACACACGTCCATAAAATTGCAGATTACATACCTTTACTAGAAGAGGTGGCAGGAATGCTATGAAGGGGCCGCCTTCGAGAATATTTGAACGAAAGAGCTCGTAACAACTACGAACAGTGATCACCCATTGAAAACAAATCTAATCAGACTGCATTACCTCATATTATAAACATAATCTTTGGTAGGTCAATGATTGCCGCTACATCTTTTACTGTGGTTAAGAAAACAAAAATTTTAGTAACTCGAGAAAAGAGGTTCCAAAAAATTCCAGATGAGAACACTATTACTTTTACCGAGGAAGACGCTGCCAGTGTAATTTTCCTCCCACAATGACGCATTGATCATTATGGTCCTATTGATTGCTTCCAAGTGAAGAGGGTTTTGATCGATCTAGGGAGCTCTGCTAACATTATCCGGCTCAAAGTTGTAGAAGAAATGAACATGATAGACAAAATTATTCCGGCTGCCAGAACCCTCTTAGGTTTCAATATGTCTTGCGAAACCACGAAAAGAGAAATAGACTTACCAGTGGATGCTATAGGAGTCATAAAAGTAACAAAATTTTATGTCATCGACGGTGACATGAGGTATAATGTGATACTCGGGAGGTCATGTATACACGATATGAACACGATCCCGTCAACATTACATCTACTGGTGAAGTTCCCGACTCTGGAAGGGATTCAACAAATTAAGGGAGAACAACCCGCTTCCAGGGAGATGTATGCCATAGAGGAACCAGGAGCAGCGAAAGATACAATGCCAAGACACAAACCGGAGGGCCATGATGGGCACCCGGACCTTACTTGCCGAGTACTACTAATCATATATTTACCACCTAACCATAATTAAGCATGGTCCACAAGGGCCGTCACGAGGTAACTTGCTGACACATAGAAATAGTAAATTGGAAAGGTGCTACGTAAAACCATGCTAACAGAAGAACCCAACCTATGTACATATACATACCACGTCGACAAGGCCATACATGACTGCTATACACATGACAATTGTCTACAAGCCTCTAAAAGTATGTAACATCATAAGGTCGGGACATGGCCCCACCATACCCATATGCATATCCAAAACACCGTACCAGGATTAGACTGCAACTCCGGAATAAGTGGAGTGCTCCAATATCAGCTGAACCAGGAACCTACTAGTGTAGATCGTCACCTTGTCTACCTGAGCCTGTGGGCATGAAACGCAGCTTCCCCCAACAAAAGGGGGTCAGTACGAATGATGTACTGAGTATGTCAGGCATGAAGAATAACATAATAGAGACATGAAAGTATCATGAGACAAGAGAGAATCAACCTGTACATAATGCCTCTGAGGGCCATAATATGCATAAATGTCTTACATGTGCGTATATAACGCTTGGTCATATATATACATGCGTATATAATGCCATCAAGCCTCTGTGGGCATCCCATCATATCATATCGGCCTCTGTGGGCATAATCCTCATCATATACCAGCTGATAAGCTGGTGGTGCGTATATAACGCCTTCCCTTTTTCCCATACCCCATACATGTATATAATGCATACGATATAGTAGCGTATATAACACCTTTGAGGTCAAGGTTTATACATGTATATAATGCATGAATGATAATAAAACACTATGAGTCTATCGGAGTGACGTAATGTCGTTGCACCTCCAATTAACATTATGGAACTAACATATAAACAAACCATTACATGAACCAATAAACTTCTTCAATATAATAAAGGACATACATTTCTAGCTTTCAAAAGTAGAGTTACTTTGGACGGATATTTGTTTACGTTCGTTAACATACGGGTCATCCCAAAAGAAGAAAGAGTTAGCCTTAACATTCCTTTACGTGAATTTTTTGTCAACGATGAGGAAACAATTATTCCTTACAAACTCGCGTTGCTTCCGAGAAATGGAGATCACATATTGACATAAATGAATGTATCATATATAGAACAATGTTGCTGCTACCTTGCTTAAGAGATAAGATCTAAAATGAGAAAAGTTTAAACAATATGATGTTATACGTTTTTTTAGTCTAATGTGAGAAGCTCTAAATTTGGAAAGTGTAATACGTTGAAAAATTGCTACATATAATGGAGAGAATTCTCTAATTCAAAGGAAACCATGGGCCCTATCATCACTTAATACCTTCCACCAAGATGCCACCTTAGTCACCACTGATTGCTTAGTCAGTGGACACTTGGAGAAAATCCCATTAATGCTTATCCAACAGAATCATTAATCAATCTCCATTACAGTCCCCCTTTTAATCAAATATACCAAATATTATTCTCAACCACCATCGTCACACTTTTAAGTCCTAAATCATTTTGGGACTTTATCCTTTTATACGCCAAGCTCTTGATGTGAATACCTAAATATAACAAAATTTCCCAGGACTCAGGTCTACTTACATATGTCGAGCGATTCAAATCATGGCCCGAAAATACGAGGTGTTACATTATTTCCCCCTTAGAAACATTCGTGCTAAAATGTTGGGGTGACCTATCCAAGGATTCTAGCTCTTGGGTTTTAAAAATAAATATTTGGCAGAACTTCCTCTGTATATAGGACTATCCAGATCCCCGCCACATAGTTAGAAAATACAACCACCGCTTCACGGGGCCATATAATATAACATACATCATTATATCAGACCTCACATGGTCACCAAGCATTAATTATAATAATCTGAAATAGAACTCACCTTATGCTTCTCTCGGAACCTCAGCGTTGGTCTGAAATAGGTAAGGATATTTGTGCTTCATCGCCTCTTCCGCCTCCCACGTTATTTCTTCTACATTCTTATTCCGTCATAGAACTTTCACGGATGCTACTTTTTTAGTCTCAACTTGCGGACTTGTCGATCTAATATAGCAATAGGAACCTCTTCATATGATAGATCCTCCGTAACCTTACCGTTGTCAATCGGTACAATCCGGGAAGGATCCCCAACACACGCTCTTAACATAAAAATATGAAAAACCGGATGAACAAACTCTAACTCCAGAGCCAATTCCAATTCATAAGCCACTTGGCCGATTCATCGAATTATGCGATATGTCCCAATATACCTTGGGTTGAGCTTTCCCTTTTCCCCAAATCTCATTACACCATTCATAGGAGAAATCTTCAAGAAGACCTAATCATTCACTTGGAACTCTAGGTCCCGTCGTCGCACATCTAAATACGACTTCTGGCGACCCTGAGCGGTTAACAACCGTTCTTGGATCAGCCTCACGTTCTCTATGGCTTGGTATACTAGGTCAGGCCTAAATAATTCTGATTCACCTACTTCGAACCATTCGATAGGAGATCTACATTTTCGTCCATACAAAGCCTCCTATGGAGCCATTTTAATGTTAGCATGATAACTGTTATTGTATGCAAATTCAATAAAGGGTAAGTGATCATCCTACCTTCTATTAAAGTCTAATACACAAGCTCGTAGCATATCCTCGAGTGTTTGAATCATACACTTGGCCTGCCCATCTGTCTGAGGGTGGAAAGCTGTGCTAAGATTAACTTAGGGGCCCAAACATTTTTGAAATGATTTCCAGAAGTTAGTTGTGAACTGCGCACCTCGTTAAGATATTATAGAAATAGACACACCATGAAGGCGAACAATCTCCTTAACGTACAACTTCACGTAGTTTGTCAATCTACATCGGAATCTCAATGTTCTGAATCAAGCTGTCGGGCTTTTGGTGCTCTATTTTTACTTGCTGACAATTAGGAAGCTGAGCTACAAACTCCGAAATGCCACTCTTAATGTCGTTCCACCAATAGATACCATTGAGATCATGATACATCTTAGTAGTTCCAGGGTGGATGGAATATCGTGAGCAATGGACCTCCGTCATAATTTTGTCTCGTAACCCCCTACATTTGGAGCACATAAACGACTCTGGTGCTTGAGAACCCTATGTTTGTCAATCTTAAATGTTGTGGTCTTCTTTTGTTGAATGCCATCTCTGATTTTTTCCAAAATGGGGTCTTCCCACTGACATTCCTTAACTTCTGATATGAGGGATGACTCTGATGTATTCTGAATCACAAAGTCACCATCCTCCGAACCCATTAATTGGACTCCCAAACTAGCTAACTGATGGAGCTCTCTTACCAACTTCTTCCTCTCGGCCTGCACCAACATCGAGCTAACTATCGACTTGCGACTGAGCGTGTCCGCTGCAACATTAACTTTACTGAGATGGTATAAGATGTCCACATCATAATTCTTTAACAATTTAAGCCACCTCCTTTGTCTCAAGTTCAACTCTTTCTGTTTAAATATGTATTGTAGACTTTTATGATCCGTGAAAATATCTACATGAACACCATCTAAGTAATGCCGCCAAATTTTCAATGCATATACCACCGCATCCAATTCTAAATTGTGCGTCAGATAGTTTTTCTCATGTTTCCTCAATTGCCTTGAAGCATAGGCAACCACCTTAGCATGTTGCATTAGCACGCATCCTAAACCTGTTCCCAAGGCATCACAATACACAATGTAGCTTTCTGGACCCTCTGGGAGGGTAAGAACTAGTGTCGTTGTTAGTCTGTCCTTTAACTCTTGGAAACTCTGCTCACAAGCATCAAACCATTGAAACTTTATGGTATTTTATGTCAACTTTGTTAACGAAGCTGATATGGTAGAGAATCATTCTACAAACCTCCTATAATAGTCGACTAAGCCTAAAAGGTTGTGAATCTCTGATGGAGTCGTGGGCCTCAGCCAATTCTTCACCGCTTCAATCTTCTGAGTGTCAACTCTTATATATTCATCTGACACTATATGACCAAGGAAAGCCACTGAATTCAACCAAAACTCACACTTGGAGAGCTTGGCATACAACTCATGATCCTGGAGCATCTGTAGTACTATCCACAAGTGATCTGCATGCTCCGCCTCCGAGTGAGAATAAACCAGAATATCATCTATAAATACTATTGCAAATACATCCAGAAATGGGTGAAACACGCTGTTAATTAAATCCATAAATGTTGTTGGCGCGTTTGTGTGCCCGAATGACATTACTAAGAACTCGAAGTGCCCGTACCTCGTTCTGAAAGCCATTTTCAGAATGTCCTTCTCTTTGACCCTTAGCTGATGGTACCCTGATCTTAGGTCGATCTTTGAGAAATATTTTGCACCCTATAACTGATCAAAGAAGTCATCAATTTTGGGAAGAGGGTACTTGTTCTTAATAGTGAATTTATTCAACTATCAATAGTCAATACACATTCGTAACGAGCCATGTTTCTTTCGGACAAACAATACTGATGCACCCCAAGGGGATATGCTGGGCCTAATGAAGCATTTCTCAAGTAGATCCTTTAATTGCTCATTTAATTCTTTCAATTCAGTTGGAGCCATTCTATAAGGAGGAATATATATCGGCTGAGTGTATAGCAACACATCTATGCCGAACTCAATCTCCCTCTCGGGAGGAAGGCCTGGGAGTTCGTCTGGAAATACATCAAGAAACTCATTAACCACCGAAATTGATTAAGAAGTAGGTGGTCCAGCATCGACATCTCTGGCCCAAACAAGATGGTATATACAACCTCTGGAAATCATTTTTCTTGCCTTAAGGTATGAGATAAACCTACCTTTTGGCGTCGCAGTATTACCCTTCCATTCAAGGCATGGCTCGCCTGAAAACTGTAATCTAAAAATCTTTGTTCGACATTCAACATTAGCGTAGCACGATGCTAGCCAATCCATGCCCATAATAATATCAAAATCAACCATTGCTAACTCTACCAGATCTGCTAGGGTCTGATTGTTACAAACTAACACTACACAATTTCGATAGACCCGTCTAGCTACTACAGACTCACCAACTGGTGTGGATACCGCAAATGGCTCTCTTATTAAATCATGCTACATACCAAACTTACTTGCAATGAAAGGGGTGACATATGATAGATTGGAGCCTAGATCTAACAATGCATATACATTATGTGAACAAACTGATAATATACATGTAATAACATCCGATGAAGACTCCTGATCCTGCCAACCCATCATTGCATAGATGCGGTTCTGGCTACCACCATATCTAGTCGCTCCACCCCTATCCCTGCCTCTACTGGCTGATGTTTGATGACCCTGCCTTGACGGGCGTGCTGAAGGTGATGAAGCTGCTATTGACCCGGCCGACTGGGCCCTAACACCTCCGCCACTAGTCAGACATTCTCGCATAATATGAATAAGATGACCACAAGAATAACACATATTTGATCCTTGTTGACACGGTCCCGGATGGACTTTACCACACTGCTCACATCGAGTTAAATGCGGCCTCTTCTGGCTAGAATTCCCCCCTATAATAGGACCCTGATGCTCGTGAACTCTAACATGGTCCAGATTGAGCAAACCGATCAACCCTTGACCTTGAAAACTGGGATGGTGCACCAGCTACTAGGTAGGATGGGTGCCTATAAAACTGTGGCCTGGACCCGCATCTGAATTCTCCTATGTCACCTGCAGACCGGGCCCTCTTGTGTTGTCCCTCATCACGCTCTCGATCTACGCATTAATGTCTCTTATGATCCTTCAGATTCTGTGCGTAAGCATGAATGCAAGCAATATCCATATCCGAATTCAGAGAAGTCGTAGTACACTTATTGATCAAGTGTGGCCCCAAGCCAGTAACAGACATATGTATCAAGTTGCTCATCTCAGCTATGATCGTAGGAGCATATCTGGCCAACGAATTAAACTGCAAGTTATATTCCCAAACACTCATATTACCCTGCTCAAGACGTAAAAATTTATCCTGCTTGGCCTGTCGGAGCTCGACCGGCAGAAAATGTTGTAAGAAAGCCTCCAAAAACTCTCTCCATCCTACTGGTAGAGCACGAGGCCCCCTAGAATTCTCCCATGTCTCATACCAGGTCACTGTAACATCCCGCAATCTATAAGAAGCAAACTTACCGACTCAGTATCGGTGGCATCCATCACCCGCAAGGTACGTTGCATCTAATCCAAGCTGAATGAGGCCACCAGAAAGGATCATTATCCAATTTCTTTTATTGCTTAGATGCTAGACATATTGGCTGGACAGGAGTATTATTTCTTTCTAGATGGATATTCCGTCTATAATCAGATAGTTATTGCTCCCGAAGACTAGGAGAAAATGACTTTCACTTACCCCTACGGTACGTATGCTTTCAAATGAATGTCATTCGGCTTGTGCAATGCACCTACGACTTTTCAGAGGTTCATGATAGCTATGTTTTCTGAGATGGTTAAGGATTTTGTGGAAATTTTTATGGATGACTTCTTTGTATTCAGAAATTCCCTTAAAGCATGTTAGAAAAATCTGGATAGAGCCTTTGCAAGATGTTTAGAGACCAACTTGGTGCTGAATTGGGAAAAATGTCACTTTATGATCTGAGAGGGCATCGTCCTCGAAAATAAGGTTTCGAAGAGACACTTAGAAGTTGATCGTGCAAAGGTAGAAGTTATTGAGAAACTACCACCTCCTGTGTCTGTGAGAAGGGTGTGTAGCTTCCTCGGTCACGCAGGGTTCTATAGGAGGTTTATCAAAGACTTCTCCAAAATATCTAGTCTGATGTGCAAATTGTTAGAGAAAGATGTGAAGTTTGTATTCAACGATGTTTTCCAAAAGTCATTTGAAGAGTTGAAGCAAAGATTGGTGACCGAACCGATAATGATAGCTCTTTATTGGAACTTGTCATTTGAATTAATATATGACGCGAGAGATATTGTTGTAAGAGTTGTTCTGGGCCAGAGGAAGGTTAAGATTTTCCATTCCATCTACTATGTCAGTAAGACGTTGGATAATGCTCAGACCAACTACTCTGTCATCGAGAAAGAACTATTAGTCGTGGTGTACGCCTTTGATAAGTTTCGGTCCTATCTTGTGGGCACTCATATCATAGTTTATACAAATCATGATGCACTTCGGTATCTATTCAGCAAGAAGGACGCGAAGCCCATGCTTATTCGGTAGATTCTCTTACTGCAGGAATTTGATGCAAAGATCAATGACCGTAAAGGGATAGAAAATCAGGTTGTGAACCACCTATTGCAATTGGAGAGTCATGATCATAATGTGGGACATGGGCAAATTTGAGAAGCTTTTCTTAATGAGCAGCTCTTTGTTATTTTAGATGCTGAAGTACCTTAGTACACAGATATTGTGAACCTGATAGTGAGTGGGATTTACCTACCTGAAACTACCACTCAGCAGAGGAAGAAGTTGTATCATGATTCAAAGTTCTACATTTAGGATGAACCTTATCTATTCAGGCAAGGCCCCGATCAACTGGTGAGAAGATGTATTCCGCAAACTGAGGTACATTAAGTATGGAGAGCTGTCATTCTTCCCTATATGAAGGGCATTTCAGAGGTGACCGAATTACAGCTAAGGTATTGCAATGTGGTTTCTACTGGCCCACGTTATTTAAGGATGCACGTGCATTTTCCAAAAGTTGTAAAAGATGTCAACGAACGGGAAACATCTCTAGGAAGAATCAGATGTGCTTGAACAATATTTTAGAGGTAGAAATATTTTGACGTATGAGATGTTCATGGGACCATTCCCACTATCGTATGGTAACAAATATATCCTACTTGTAGTGGATTATGTGTCGAAATGGGTGGAGACAGTCCCTCTTCCCACCAATGATACAAAAGTGGTGGTAAATTTTGTGTGGAAAAATATATTTGCAAGATTCGGAACTCCGAGGGCAATGATCAGTGATGGGGGAGCCTATTTTTGCAATCAACTTATGAAGATTCTTGGAAAAATATCAGGTGAAGGACAAGGTTTCTACTGCTTACCACCGCAAACATGTGGACAAGTCGAAGTGACCAACAGAGAGGTAAATCAATTCTTGGATAAAACGGTGAATATGCAGCGCAATGATTGGCAGCCAAACTAGATGATGTTTTGTGGGCATACCAGACAGTGTACAAAATGCCTATTGGGACGTCTCTCTATAGGCTGATTTATGGGAAAGCATATCATCTACCTGCCGAGCTAGAGCATAAGGCGTATTGGGCAATAAAAAAACTCAATCTCAATATGATCTTGGCAGGTGAGAAGCGGTTACTGCAGTTCCACGAGCTAGATGAATTCAGGTTGGGGCCGTATGAAAATACCAAGTTGTACAAGAAGAAGACTAAGAAGTGGCATGATAAGCATATTCAGTATCGTGAGTTTGTGCCAGGGCAGCGGGTACTCTTGTTTAACTCCAGGTTGAGGTTACTCCATGGTAAGCTAAAGTCTCGTTGGTCAGGATCGTTTGTTGTACGAGAATCATGCCTCATAGAGCGATGGAAATACAAACATTGGATAGGGCACACACATTCTTAGTTAATGGGCATCGCCTTAAGCATTAATGGGGCAGAGATATTGAAAATGAGCAGGTGCTCATTAATGATGATTAGGGGACAGACTTGCGTCATGCTACAATGTTAAATCAAGCGCTTCACGGGAGGCAACCCATGCTTTTGAAATAAAAAATATGAATACAACAAAAAATGAGAAAAATACAAAAAGAATTATTATGTCACGATGTTAACTAAGGCGCTTGTTGGGAAACAATTCAACTATTTGTAGTATCACATTTATTCATGTTGTAGGACTATAAAAGGAGAGGGAACGCAAAATAGGCAATATTAACAGCATAAAATGAGAAAAAAATCTCTCCAGGTTTGCAGTGTGCTTTGTGCATGCATCGCACAAGCAGAGCACAAAGTTTGAAATTTATCATACCAAACTTCAGAAAAGGGCCCAATGTGTGATAGGTGTGTGTCGCACATGCAGTGTGCACCTACTCTGGGATTCAGAGAGGCCTTTGGCCCGCACTGGGTGTGCAACGCACGCCCATCGCACGGGATGGCCCAGTTCGATTTTTTTGTTAAGTCTTTAAAATCAACGGAGCCTCATAAAATTTATTTCTCTCTATCAAACTCTCAAGTCTGATCAGAAACCCTCCCTTGGTCCCTTTAACTCTCAATTAAACTCAAGAATCATCCTTCATACCTCATTAACATTACTGTGAAGATTATCATCAATCCATCAATTTCCCTTCCCTATTTACCTTATACTTGTGTTTTATTTGAAGTTGAAAATTAGGGTTGATGGGGTTGGGCGAAATTGGCCGAGGTTTGGTATTGTGTTTCTTGAATCTTGATTTCTAGGGATAGAGTATGATTCCCCATTGAAAAAAAAAGTTCTACAACCCCCATTGTTCTTAAAATTAAAGGGATGATTCTATGCCCATAAGGTGTTTGATAAATTGCTTGAATCAGTTTTTTGGTGAAAATTGTGAAGTCTTGAGTAGCAATGGAACTTTAAACATCTATACAAACTCTTGGGCATCCAACGACACATAAAATTGAGAAGTTGAGAGAAATTTTAAGAATGAGCATGAAACGCCCCAAGTCCTAAAACGTGTTTGTATTATTTTCATAGGAGTAACATAGAGTAGATAACTTCTTTGTTTTCCATTTATGTAGCGTAGTCTGTAGTAAGTATGGGGTCGATTCAACTCCAAATGAGCTTAATTGAATTAATGAGCCATGAACGTGCCCAAATGTGAAAAGTCAAGTAGTTCAAAAATATGTAGTTTGAAATAAGTGTGGGGTCGTTCCACAACCCTTCTTACGGATTATATATACTTATTATTTGGATGTTTCTGTTTGCAAGCACTATGGTTAACCCAAAATCGAAAGGAAAGGCTGTTGCGACATCCTCATCCCAGGGCGCTCTCGAAACCCTTCAAAGAAAAAGCAGGCTCTAAAATCCACACTTTATATAATCTCTCTAGATGGCCAATGTGAACAATTCAAGGGGCCAGTTCCCCGAAGAGCTGCTCACCTCTCTCATCCATACTTTGTGGGAGTGGGATATGTTGAGGGGTGGTACGAGGACTTTGATTTGTTGGAGGGTAACATACATGAGAGAGCAGTTAATTTAGGCCCATTGAAGCGTATTTTCAGACACATTTACAACAAGATCATCGCCATGAGTTGGAAGCCAGTCTTTGACCAGCCGGGGCCTGCGAACATTGATTTGGTTCTAGAGTTGTATTTCGAGGAAAGTATATCCCTTTGCAGCTATCTATTATGTGTGTCATACTTGGGGTGCCTGATCATCTAATAGCACCAATGTAGGAGTTTATTGAGAGGCTCGACTACAAAGCTATATGGGAGACGCTATGTGGGCCTGATTCTAAGGCCAAATGGTCATACTACGATGGCACGTACTAGATGCACAAGAGTTTGAGGATGAGCAATTTTTGTATAGAGGCTCGGGTTTGATTACGGTTGTTGAATTATAGGATAATGCCTCTCGACCATTACTCAAGTGTTAAGAAAGAAATGGTTTGCATCGTGTACTTCTTGATGAAGAGGCTGCCCATTAACATTGAGTATTGGATGTTGAAAGAAATAAAGCGGGTAAGGGAGTGCAGGTCCAAAAGGTTGAGTTATGGAAACACGCTCACCACATACCTAATGATTATGAACAGTGACCTGGATCACCCGCTTCATAGGTTCTTGACCCACTTGATAGAATGATAGATATCTCAAAGGTCATGGCTCTCAGGCAGTCAGTGAAGCACAACCTCACTCCCGCTGAGGAACGTTCATGCCAATCTACCTTGATCACCCAAATCCACAAAATGATCATGATTTAGGGAGAGCACTTCCGGTTGGACTATTTGAGTGTCTATGTTGATGCCTCGCATACTGTATACTCTAGGTCACTGCTTGGTGAGGATGCTCGTTTGACTGAGGATAAGGATGTTTGCTTGATGGATCTGATGATGGCCGATTTGGCTGCTGGTGAAGAAGTGGAGTCGCAGCCACAAGGCGACCCTGATGATAAGGAAGACGAAGAGAGGTTTGAGCCAGAAAATGGCGAGGACAATGAGGAAGAGGACTAGGCCCTAGAGGGCCTCAAGGAGTATTTCTTACCTTACTTATTTTTATTTTGCTTGTAGATGTATTGAGGGCACTGCATATTTTAAGTGTGAGGTGAGACATCCCTGTGTAATGTAAATAATTTGAGGTTAAAGGTGATGATAAATATGTCGTAGGATTTGTTTTAGTAGTTCTTGAGTCTTAAAGTCTTAAAAATAGAAAATGGAAAATATTAAAAAGATTTTTGTTTCTTTTATTTTCTTTAGTAGCTTCTTAACTCCCTCATTAGTGGCATACATCACTCGTCCCCTTGGATTTTCTTATGACCTCAGTTCTTTCTCGAAGGGGGACGTTTGAATCGGGTTTAGTCTTTTTCTTCGGAAATCAAAGTTCCAAAGCTAGTCAAATGCTAGGTACTCGGGTTAGGTGAAATACGATAATGAGCAATTCTCTGTGTTTAGAATAAAAAACATGCTCAATAAAAAAAATAACCTTCCTTGAGACACTTAGGCTCGTATTCATGACTTTTAGATGACCCATTTGAGCTTAATTTGAATTATCTTATGTTTGCCTTATTTGAGGACTAATATGGACCCATCTTGAGTTAATTGTGTGCAATGTGTGTAAGAGATTTTTTGTACTCCGTGCTCTATATTGGTGTCTAGAACATGCCCGGTGTGTTCGTGAAATAAAATGAAGTTGTTGATCTAGAAAGTGATAAAGGCTTTCCTTGTTATCCGAAAATTAGCCTCAGTTTGCTTGCTTGTATATAATTGCCCTAGTCATCCCCGTTGAGCCTTTAGACTTCTTTTGGTAACTATTGATAAGCCTAGTCTCGTTCATTCTATTTTACCTTAATTTGATCCTTCTTACTCTTTAAGCACTTTAATGATGTAGTGGATATAAAGGGGGTAGCAAATTAAGAAAAAATGGGATGCTTTGTTAGTTGACGCCCTAAAACAGTCTATGGGTGCACCTAGGTATTAAACGAAGTGCTTGCTAGTTGGGAATATTTCTAAGTATAAAAAAATCAAAAAAGAAAGAAGTGTGAAATGTTGAAAAAGTTTCCCTGTTAGCTTGTATAATCGACTTAAACGGTGCTTAATTGAAAAGAAAACAAATTTGGAGTATGATTGGGATGAATGGGTATTGGTTGATTGAGTTGTGTTTGGTTAGTAAATGAGTGTGAAAAATTATCAAGTTGTGTGTATTAAAGTGCTCAGGGAGGATAGTCACTATTTCATCCAAAATATATCCTACCCGTCCCAAAGCCTATATTACAACCCGTTAAGTCCCTCTTGATCCTAGATTTAACATTACTTGTATTACTGAAGCGGTTACATTAAGAGCAAGTCTACGGTTCATCATATATTGCACGTGATGTTCTTTGTGAGAGTGAGCATAAATTGTTGATTGGTTATGTCCATTTAAATTAGTTCAAAGTCAAAATCATGTGAGATATGGACAACTCTCTTTCGGTGAGGGCGCATAATGGATTTAGGATAAGGGAAGTGTTGGTTTTTCTGCGGGTATCATGATGATTCTGCTTGAAGTGGTGTCGTTGAGTCAATAGTTTGAGGTTGGGTTGTTTTGAGGAGGTTGTTTGTGATTTATATGTGTAAATATGTTGGCATGAGTATAGTGAGAATTTGCACAAATTGTGGTTTGAAAAGTGATTTTTTAAAATGTCTTATTAGCCGAAGCCCAAATAGACCTATTCTGATTGGTGGTTGTTGTGTCTAGTGAAGTGTAGTAGTTGTTAGTGGGTTGCTCGAGGGCGTACAAAGTCTAAGTATGGGGTGGTGATATTTGACACAATTATCTAGTATTTAGCGTCACTTTACCTCTAATCTTAGTGCTTTAATCGCGTACTTTATGGTGAAATCATTATGTTTGAGCTTATGTTGGTGTATCTTGTGTATTTAGGTACAACGAGAACAAATGAGTTGAACCCGAGCAATTTTGGTGGATTTCGCATGCAATTTTACGTGGGCAAGACGACGAAGAGATCGCGCAACACTTAGTGGAAAAATTGGTCATTGAAGGACCCTGTGCAATGCACTTGCATCGCACGCACAGGGCATGGAAATCATCTCTCTGAAGTTGATACCTAATGCCAGGCAGGTACCCTAAGCAATGCACATGCGTCGCATGCACATGCTGAGGAGACGACCTCTCTGACGTTTTGTAAAATGAAATATGCAGACACACCCCGCGATGCATGTGCGTCGCGGGTGCAACGCACGAAGCACCAATGATTTTCCTAATTTAGTTGGGATTTGATTTGCTTGTTTTAGCTTTTAACCTATACTATAAATAGATCATTTTGGGCATTTTTAGGAGACGCTGGACTATTTTGCGAGACTTGTAAGTTGTCACTCTATTCTTCTTTAATTCTTATTTTTCTTTTCTTCATTAAACCCTAATTTAATCATGAATTCTTGTGTTCTTGATACAATTATGATTGGCCAAACTCTCTAAGTTCTGGAGTTGTGGCGTAACCATGATTGTTGAGGTTATATAAGTAATTTAATTTTAGTAGTTTATTCATAAATGGTTGTTTCTTTACTTCTGTTCTTAATTGATTGATTGTCTGCGCAACAATCAAGTTCTATTTATTATTTAATATACGTTCTTGGGAAAGACGTTATTAGATCAGAGAAGAAGTAAGGAGAGTGTGATCTGATTATCCCAAAAGTAAGGTTAGGACTAGTGGCCGGGATAGAAATATACCTAGACACGGTATTCAATTAAATATCATGGACGAATTGCATTCTTAACAGGTCAATTCCATAGGAATATAAGCGGCGAATTATTCTGAATCGGCGGGTAGTAGTTCAGGAGAATGCTGCACAATTAATAATTCAGTTAATTAACAATCGTAAATAAAACTGCTAAGGTTAATTACTTGAATGACGCACTATACTTGGTGAACCAACCACTACCCTGGAATATTCATCTCTCAATGATAAATTCAAGTCTTAAACAAACGTTCCTAGCAAACTATTAGAATAAAATAGTTAGTTATTTACTTTACTGCATTAGTTATAAAACAAATCAAACATTCTCTTTCATACTTGCGTAATTAGTAGTGATAGTGAATTCTTTTATAATCATTGATCACAAATCTCTATGGATACGATATTTCCGACTTCTACAAGTCATTATATTACTTGACGACAACGTATACTTACGTGTGCTTTTGGGAGCAATAGACACGTCATGGATTGGATTCGAAAACCCCTCCCTAGTCTGCTTTCCATCAGAGATCAAAGCTTGGATAAGTGTTGCGGACTTAGATACTAAGTATTTCCTTTCTCGCAACCACTGTTTGCTTTCCCTCATCCTTCCGAGGCCGTTCTCGATCTCGTTTGCCCATGAAGAAACGGAGAGATAGTGCATGTTAGCAAGGCGGACTAAACGTACACCGGGAGCATCCTTAGGAGAAATGAAAAGTTTATTGCATGTAGTGTAAAGTTTATCATTGATTTTTTTGTAATAGTGTAAAGTTTATCATTGATTTTTTTTGTAATACTGTAAAGTGTATCTTTTGAATTGCTGGTGTGTGGCATTATGAAATCAAATAAGTTATGTGGTACATTTTTTTTTAGTTAATCCAAAAAAGAATGATATATTTTTTTATTTCACAATAATTTAACTTTAAATTTTATCTTTTACGTTTCACGAGATGATTCATAGACACACAAATATATTTGGCTTGTTTTAAACCACAAGGTTCAAAAGTCTTTATTTATTTTCTTAAACTCCGTGTCCAGTCAAACTTTATCACATAAATTGAGACGGAGGTAGTACAATATATTCAAATATTATATTCATTAAAATAATACAATACAATACGTAATACTCCGTCTATCCTAATTTTTATCACACTTTCTTTTTAGTTAGTCTAAAAAAATGATACATTTTTTTATTTGACAATAATTTAACTTTAAACTTTATGCAATAATACTACTCTTGTTTTCAAAATCTATTTTTTGAGGATCAAAAACTATCCATGCTAGAAATTATATACAAGCACCAACCAAGTTAAACTATTGTTCTATAACCACACAAATATCTTTGACGATATTTTTTTATTTTTTAAAATTTGATGTTAGTCAAATTACATTATATATGACTTAGGGAGTACAATACATTAGGAAATATACTTAACAAACATCCAAGCAAGCTCGAAATTCATGATTGTGTCCTTTGATTTGGGAAAGAAAAGAAGTAATTGTCGCTTCATTTAGCTTCTATTTTGAGCTACCTCGGAGTCAAACTGAACAAAACAGTGTGTTTCGCCAAGTAGCAGAAATCATTATTAACCAAAAATGGAGCAGAAGAATAAAACTGTTTCTCCAACCAAACGTCTCCGCTGCATCGTCAAGCTTGGTGAGCTAATCTCTTTTTTCTTACTGTTCAATCTTGGGATTCACTCAAAATATTATTTTTTTGTTTATTGTTCAGTTTGTTACTTTGTTCCGATTCCCTTTCTCATTGTTTCTCTACACCTGATCTGATATGTATGGATTTGATTGAAAAATCTTAAATTTAGAATTCCCACTTTGCTTTTCCGAACCAATACAAGAGATAGTGATTTGGGATCATGAGCCTTTGCTAATTACTTGAAGTGGTTATAGCAGGTTGACAGCCAGTTTAAAATAGTCAACCTGGATGCATCTTTTGACTTAATAGAGGATACGTGTAGACAAGCTCAACTAGTTTAGCATTGATGCTAGTTGATTGATTCATTATTTTAGAGATAATTACAGTCCAATGCCTTCCGATAAATGTGGTCTTGTAAATTTAAGTATAAATATACATACTATATACATAGTCAGTCAGTGTATACATTTTGTATATTTCATCTAGTGCCCGTAATTAAGTTTGGCCAACGGGCCAAAAATGAAAGAAGCCCTTGTTTTTACCTATAGAAAAAAAAGAAAAAAAAAATTCAGTGTGATAGAACTTAATAATTAGAATGGAGCAGTTGATGCTTTCTTCTGAGTTTGTATTTAACCATTTTAGGCTACTTTTAACAATGTATAAAGTGCAGTAAACAAGGGGATAAAAAAATTTCCCTACTTCTTAGCATGTATTTTTTTTGAGATTACGGATGCATTATTTGTTTACTTTTTAGTTCAGGAGGTGCAGCGATCACGTGTAAAAATAAATTGGAGACTATAGATGAGGAGAATCTTAAGGAAGTTTCATCCCATCTTCGTCAAGCATTTGTTCCGGATTCTACTTCTGCAAATGTTCTTGGAATGGATTGGAGCAAAAGGCAGGGACAGTCTGAAGCTCCAAGTTTCATTAATGATTTTAGTGATCAACCAGTTGCGGATTCAGAAAGTTTTGTTGTTGTTCATGGAGCAGGTGATACTAATTGAGTGTGTTTAGTCATTAGCAGGATTTGTAAGGTTTATTAGCCATAGCAAAAATCTTCAAATTATGAAATGAATAAACATAAATCGACCCAATTTTGATGCTCTAGAAGGAAAATTTAGTTTTTAGAGCGTGTTTGGTATGAAGGAAATGATTTGCTTGTTAGCTTATCTGGTGTTCGGTATGTAAGTAGAAAATATTATCCCCAAAACATTCATGTATAATCTACACAAACACTATGGGAGGTGGGGGGGGGGTGTGGAGGGGTAAGAGTTTGGAGGTGGTGGGGTTGGGGTGAGATGTGTTGGAGGACGGGGAAGAGACAATCAATGTGGAATGACATCTATGGAACTTGTTTTCCCTACTTCCACTAGGAAAGTCGTTTTCCTCATTTTCAAGGTACCTTGCTTTCCTAGAGAAAATATTTTTCAAAAATTTTGACCAACCAAACATGGAAAATTGGAAAACATTTTCTGAATAATATTTTCCTCCATACCAAAAACACCCTTAGTTTCTACTGAACTCGTGGCCCTTTGACATTGTGATCATTGCCTTCAGGTTCCTTTGGACACTTTCAAGCTAGCAAGTCAGGGGTTCATAAAGGTGGACTAAGCCGACCTCTTGTCAAGGCTGGTTTTGTTGCTACAAGAATTTCAGTAAGATCCAGCTCTCACCTTTTTGTTTTCAAGCATTATCTTTGTTCCGCCTGGCACATATTTTCAACTCTATTATGTAGCTGATATTTTGTCTTTATTCCTTTTCTACCTTCTGCTAGTAACTCAGGAGTAGCAATGCCATTACTTGTTCGACTTCTTTGTTTCTATGTGATGATCTCCTATTTATGTTTTTTCTTTGACTCTCAGGTGATATATGACAGAATACTCATTGTTGTTTATTGCAGGTCACATCCCTCAATCTTGAAATCGTGAAAGCCCTAGCAAGAGGTACTCATAACAATTTCATTTCCATGACACTAGCCTCTAAGCTTGTCTAGAAATAGATCTTATTGTGACTAAATGTAACTGTTAGCATAATACACTACATTTTCACATCTGCATTCCAGTTACCTCAGTTGGGTCTCACTTTGGGCAGGATTGAGATTTGAAATGAATTTGGATGTTTAAGTGCTGAGAATCTCTCTCATAGCGCAACTTCTTTACTGCATGATAAGAAATAGGATTTGAACAGGCATTGTGAAGGCCATAGGCAATCATCATATCAAATTGGAGGGGCTATGATGCTCTGCAGAAGGTGTTACGAGCTAAGTTGCTCGGGCTCGGGTGCCGGTATCCGACACGGATGCGATCCGAGGGTCGAATTTGGCAAAATCTAAAAAATTTGAGATTCGGGGGTACGGATCCAAGTATGGATACGGGTGCTGGAATTCAGCTAACAAATTCAAAATTATAAAAATAGACCTATAAAGATATTGTAAATTCGAGAGATATTTTGTGGAAAACTTACATGTTTGTTGTAGAATTCAATATTTCATTCTCCAAGATGAGCGTTAAATAACATAAATTAATTGTCAAAAAATCAACATGCTACTAATTAATGTAGAAATTATCCCTTTTTTCTATGAGAAAGAAAACATTTATAAATAGCCAATATTGAGCAAGAGGAAAAGCTAAAAAGGATTGAAGGTATGCCATTTCGTATGTCTTAAATCTGTTTTATTTTTTATTTTGAGAAATCAAAATCTCAATTTCCCCCCAAATTTGTCCATGGACTCTGGTCAAAGTATCCGATGTGGATTGACCGAATCCCGCCCGCACCCGCACCCGTGTCGTGTTGAGACGGGTGCGGCAAGAAAAATGAAGATTCCGCGCAACTTAGGTTATGAGGGCCTAAGTCGGTTTGGTATCCTCTTTTAAGTTGCCACATCACTCTTTATGAAGCTAACATCCTAATTAATGAAGTCATGTTGTTGATCTCCATAGTACTTGATTACTGTCCATCCAGTCAACTCACAAACAATTAATTTTTCATGTACAAGTATTGTTAATTATTCATCATAGATGCATACTTTCACCTTGAAGGGCTTACTTAATTTCACCCTTTTCAGATTACTTAACCGTGCTCTAATTTACAATTTTATATCTTTGTCTCTTACTCCTGCATCCTTAACAAATGGTTTTTGTTGTTGCAGAGGGTATTCCTTCCATCGGAATGTCTCCGTTCTCATGTGGTTGGTCAACATGTCAAAGAAATGTTAGAAGGCGAAATAAAGATCATTTTTATTGAATGGATATATTGCTATATTTTTAAGCTCTTTGGAAAAAATAAAGTAGTTCCTTCCCATGAAATTGTTTGGAATTTGACAACTTGTGCTTTTGCAGATGACAGAGGCTGACATTTCAATGGTCATTAAAGCTATAGATACTGGTTTTGTACCTGTAAGTTTAAACTCTTTCTTAGTCTGAAACTCATAATTTTTCGCACATACAAATTTCTCCTTAGGCACTGCAATTATTTTTCAGGTTTTGTTTTTATGTGAAACAGAGACTTCCAGACCATATTCTTACATCTTACCGTTCTCCTGATATCTTCCCTGTCCATTTTCTTAGACAAGCATATCATTCAGGATGTGCATTGTGTAGGTAGGTTTCTCATGATGTTTAGGCTTTTCATGTCAAGGAGGTGCTAACTGTCAGCTCTATTTGATGTGTATTTATAAGCCTGATGTTCAACATGAATGTCTAGTAGAATGTCATAACTAGTGAAAATTTTCATGATCATTTGGTTTTTGACATAGACACCAAAGGCTCAAAAGATCGTGTAGAAGAAGTAGGAGAAAAGGAAAAAGTTCTACTACTCAAAGCTCTTTCTAGTTTTAATTTTAGGATGATCCTTTGGGGGACTGTTGTTGGTAATGATGAATCATACTGTCTTACTCTCTTTGACATGTTGATCAAGAATTTCGTAATCCATTCTGCTTGGAGGAGGGAATCTGACCTTCTTTTCATTGTATTGCTCTGGGCTTAAAATTTTGTGAATCGTAAACGCTCCTTATCTAAACCGAAGGCTTACCATGTAAAACTTATTGAAAGAATCTGCACACCCAATCCGAATCTTTAATATAATGGGTGGTGTAGCCTAGGACAATGATAAAGCTTTTGTGAAACTCTTATCAATGATTGCTCTGGGCTTAAAATTTGTGATTCGTAACCCCATTTCGCACGTTAAACCTAATTGTAGGGTTTAAACATGTATATTTTTCTTTTTTTATCTTTTACTTCTAAAAACCTGAGTTTTAAGGTGGCTTGTAGTTTGAAGATTGAGTTTAGAGCAAATAGATTAGGCTCAACAAGTTGAAGAAGGGATCTGGAAGATCGAAGCATAGAAACTGGGCTCAATGAGTTGAGAAAAGATTCTGGAGTAGAGCTAGTGGCTGGTTGAGCAGAGTAGACTGAGTGAAGTCCAAAGTAACAGATTAGGTAGAGACAATATACAATTGGACTAGAAGTAGAGAGAAAACTGTTGTGAGAACAGATTTACACAGAGAAACTTTTTACCTAGGATTAGTTCTGTTACCTTGCGAAAACTTGCATGGAGCGTACCCCGCTGAGCCTGGTATTTAATTTTTGTCCCCGTTTTTAAAAGTTGTGCAAAATAGGGTCCTTTTGTTTTATAGGCAAGACTAATAACCTGTTTACCCTTCTACTCTCTTTCATCTTCTGCAATTCTTCTTCTGCAACTTTTCTTTTGTGCTTCTCCATAAAATGATCATAGCTAATCGTCATATTTTTGTGCAAATTACCTGTTACCTTGTAAAAGAACCGTAGCATTGAACCCAAAACCTTAGGATAACGTGTGAAGCAGCCTAGGTCATAATGAAACTGTTTGGAAACTTTAAACCAATGCATGGTGTTGTATTTCTAATAAACTATAACAAACTAGCAGAAAAAGAAATTTACCAAAATTGGGGGTTGGGGCTACAATCTTTTGGATGAGGCACTCTCTTCATGCAAAACATTTTTTTGTAGTTAATAGAATGTACTCACTGTTACTTGTGCTTCTAGCTCCTTTTCACGTGCTGGAGTAAAGTATTTTCTATCTATGAATATTACTTGAGCAAAGTGTTAACTATCCAAGGCCTGTCAAGTGTTTTTTTCTTATGGAACAAAAACATTTGATTCGTGATATTTAAACATTACCAAGAAATTTTAACGGAGGTGGACAACTTGCTCCTCTCTCATAGTAATTCATGCTTCTTATGAGGAAAAATACCAATGATGATTCTCTCTTGCAATCGTATATATACATGAAACCTGCTGATACTTAGCCATATGGCTTATATGAAGAGTTAAAAGCCAATAAATTTATTGACACATGGTATAAAACTCTCTTTGTGTAATTTCAAGCTAGCTTTATATCTATACTTCACATCAGATAAGTACTTTTATATTCAAGCATTGTGAACTATGGATTATCTAGTCCTCATGCTAGTTCATCACTGAATTATATATGATAGGAACGACATTTAAGTTTACCTATGCAGAGATTGTCAAAATATTGTTTTACTTGAATTAATGTCATATTCATTAGAAACAATATTAATCTGTGTGAAATAACCAAGCTATGTTAGCAAATAAGAAAAGATGCTGTTCTGCAAGTACCTTAGCTTAGTTTTCCACTCTACCTTGAGCGAACACTTTTGAGTCTTTTTCTTCATTGGATGGAAGCACTTCTATTAAAATGTTCTTCACTATTCTTTCATAAGATAACAGATCTGTAAAATAAAATATCACTTTCTAATTTGGTCACTTTGTTATTGTAATTGCTTCAACTTTCTAATTTTGTGACATAACTTTAGGAATGTTGTAACACAAGTTCATTTGAATTCCAGGTTCTGCATGGAGATGCGGTCCTGGATACATTACAGGTCTGTTTTTCAAGTAAAATTGAACATTAACTTGGTGGTCATGTACTTAATCCGTTCACTTGTTCAGGAGTGCACTATTCTGAGTGGAGACGTGATAATACGTCATTTAGCAGCTGAACTAAAGCCAGAGTTTGTTGTTTTTCTTGTATCCAACACATCGTTATGTAGTCTAGAGAGTGCATTTTGATACTGTTCATGCTGGAGATTTGCAAGTGAGAATAACTTCAAAAAATACAATTTCAAATTAGTTACTCCATAATACTTTCTGGATTCCTCATTTTTACACAAATGTACTACTCCCTCCGTCCCATTTTATGTGAAAGTGTTACTATTTGGGGAGTCAAAACTTTTTTAAATATTTTGAAACATTAGCTACGTTGACTTGTAGTACTTTTCGTGTAGTATGTGAAGGTCCATTTACATTCTTTCCGGAATCACCTGCAATCTATTTGCATATTGAAAAAGACACTATAGATTCTATTTCTAGGGCCATCTCAGGACAACACATTTTGCGTCTAGGTGCTTTCAAGTCGTGCACAGAATGAAAACAGAACCACTAACTTGGCCTGACACATAAGCTGCTACTGGTCTTCTCATCTGCATGATACTTTATCTTTGGTCAATACGAGATTGTGGTCTATAAATGCTTCCTATACATCTTGAGTGAAGACGGATGTTCTTGGCGTATATGATCGTCCACCAGTAGAATCTGGCGCTGTACTTATCCGGGAAATTGGTAAATGCTCCATTTTAGCCCTACTGTTGGGTTTATTTTTTTGAATATATTATTTTTCCATAAAGCACCTACAGTAAGCTGCATCATATTGAGACAGCGTTTACTTGTTGCAGCTGTACATGAAGATGGAAGCTGGTCGGTAGTGAAACCTAAATTAGAAGATACAAGTAAGTGTGGTCATTATAGGACAATCATATTTTCACATCAAGAGTAATTTGCTTACACTTAGAATCGAATACAACAACAACAACATACCTAGTGAAAATCCCACAACGTGGGGTCTGGGGAGGATAGAGTGTACGCAAACCTTACCTCTACCTTGGTAGGTAGAAAGGTTGTTTCCGAAATCTTCTCTGCTCAAGACAAAGCATAAGCACAAGCAAAGCAAGAGAAACGGTCAGACCCGGACAAGAAATCTAATGCAGTATGAAAATGATGGTACCAAAAGCGAATAAGTCATGATAAAGCATTCTGAAAAAGAAACAGTAACTAACGCAGGTAAATAAGATAAACAAAATACACGAAAGAACATACATCAGCAGAAATCAAACGACAGGGACTATAAAACAATATTGCGTCTACTAGTATGATAGGCTAAGTAGGGCTACAATAATAACACTACAACTATCAGTATGTAAGCGTAAGTAGGACTACGCTTAACTACCTACTACCCTTCTACCCTAATATGTGTCCTCCACAACCCCTTATCTAAGGTCATGTCTCAGTAAGTTGCACCTGCGTCATATCCCGTTTAATCACCTCTCCACAATACCTCTTCGGCCTACTTCTTCCCTTCCTGAACTCGTCCATAGCCAACCTCTCACACCTCCGCACTGGGGCATTTGTGCCTCTCCTTTGCACATGCCCGAACCATCTCAACCTCACTTCCTGCATCTTATCCTCCACCGAGGTCACTCTCACTCTGTCCTGGATATCATCATTTCTAATCTTATTCCTCCTTGTATGCCCACACATCCATCTCAGCATCTGCATCTCGCAACTTTCATCTTTTGGATGTGCGAATTGTTGACTGGCCAACACTCCATCCCATATAACATAGTCTGTCTAACAACCCTATAGAACTTGCCTTTAAATTTTGGTGGCACCTTTTTATCATACAAGACTCCAGATGCGAGCCTCCATTTCATCCACCCTGCACCAATACGATGTGTGACATCGTCATCAATCTCTCCATTCATTTGGATAATAGATTCGAGATACTTGAAGCTACCTTTCTTTGGAATGACCTGATTACCAAGCCTCACCTCCACGTCTGTCTCATGGTCGCTCCTGTTACTGAACTTGCACTCCAAGTATTCTGTCTTGGTCCTACTCAACCTGAACCCTTTAGACTCCAGAGTCCGTCTCCAAACCTCCAGCTTAGCGTTCACTCCGCTGCGAGTCTCATCAATCAGGACTATATCGTCTGCGAATAACATACACCATGACACCTCCCCTTGAATTTGTCGCGTCAGTCCATCCATCACCAAGGCAAATAAGAATGGGCTAAGAGTTGATCTCAGGTGCAACCCCATCATCACTGGAAAGTGCTCCGAGTCTCCTCTTATTGTATGTACCCTGGTCTTGGCTTCATCATACATATCCTTGATCGCCTAGTGTACGCCACATGTACACCTCTAACCTCCAAACATCTCTATAGAACCTCCTTTGGGACTTTGTCGTATGCTTTCTCGAGGTCGATGACGTAAGTCTCTCTTCCTCTCCCTATACTTCCCTCCTAATAAGCGTGCTATTTTCAAATCGATTGATAGATAGCCTGATCTGTTCTTTTACGTTCAATAATCCCAGGGGCTTTCACTTCCACACGTCTTCGCACGTGATCGCTTAGAGCCCCTAATAAGATGAATGGCTTCTGTAGTCGAATGCCCCAGCATGAATCCAAACTGGTTCTCGGAAATAGACACGCCTCTCCTCAGCCTCATCTCCACGATCCTTTCCCAAACTTTCATAGTGTGGCTTAGCAGCTTGATACCCCTATAGTTGTTGCAACTCTTAGAATCGAATATGCATTTGAATACCAATGTAGCCTTCCATAGGCCAAACCTAAAGAATCTGATTGCCTGACCTCTTGTGTGCATATATCTATCAGCATTGTACATTTGTGCCTATACTGTAAAGGGATTTTTACACTGTATATCCGCCCACCAAAATAATAGCCAACAAATGTATATTTTATATATATTAATCGTAATATACAATAAATATACATGGTTTATACATAATTAATGTTTATTTTTTGTATATTGGTAGCGGCTGTAATTATTTTTGGCCGAGCAGCCAAATGTTTAAGAAGCCCTACTGTAAACCGAAACTGAAGAAGGCAGTGTCATGCTGGATTAGCTGCTTATTTATTTCTTTATGAAGGCACTAACTGCATAACAACTTAACTTGCATTAAACTATCTTTCAGAGACAATTTATTTACTTGGTATTCATCACTTCTCAATCTTTCATCTACAGTTGAATTCACTGTAGCTTCCCATGATACAACTGGTGGGATGGTGACAAAAATAACAGAAGCTGCCATGATCGCCAAGCTGGGAATTGATGTCTACATAACAAAGGTAATGTGTTTTCCTTGAAAACCACTTGGGAAGAGAAAAATATATAGCCCATCCAAACTAGTTTGCAGTGAGGATTGAAACATTATTTGTTTTCCTTGTGTGCTATGATTTGAGATGGTGCAGGCAGGAACAGACCACTCAGTGAAAGCCCTTAGTGGAATCTTGAAAGGTGGAATACCTGATGACTGGCTTGGAACAGCCATCCGCTATATGCGCTAAATCATCGATTGCTGAAGCTTGCCAATGAAACCTGGCAAGGATATTCGTGCAGCAAGAATATTTGAAGCAGATGATAACTGCGGAAAGAAGTGTACCAACTGGACTACTGAACACGAGGGTTCAAATCATTTGAAGACATTTCAAACAGCAAATTTTCATTTTATAATGTCCAATCCCCTCCCATGCTCGCTGAACCCTACTTGCATTCATTCACTAAAGCAACAAAAAATAATGATTTAACCATTTTTATTATATGGAAAGGGATTGTCACTTTTCCTTCTCTACTTGATTTTTGTTTTGGTCTTTCTACTCTTCCTTTTCCTGTTCATTTCTCAGATTTACTTAACAAATCATAGCAGATATTGGATTAGAAATTTTCAAATTTTGGTGCAACTTACCTGTGGCAGATTAAGAGCCTGCTTGGATATTTAATATTTTAGGTGCATTCAAGTCAAAATAACTTTTAAGCACTTTTGTAGTGTTTGAATAAAATAAAAAAAAGTGCTTTTAAGCACTTGTTAAAACTATGGCTAGCCAACGGGGCGGGTCCGGGCCTGGTTCGGGACTAGCGGGCCAGGATTGACGGGATCCACCGATGTCCCGTCCCGTTACCGGTCCCGTCGGAAAAGGGGACTAGTCTTGGCGGGGTGGGATCGGGTCGGGCGGGATTTTTTTTTCTTTTTTGCACTTAATTTTAAAAAATAACATATATAAACACATCAATAATTGAACAAGATGATGTAATAAAAAACATTCAAGATTGTTTTTGTGCCTCTTATATTATTTAATAGAAATATGATTTTTTTGTAATACAATTGTCAAAATTACAACTTTGTGGTGTTGAAAGTTGCAAATAACATAGTAAAATTGCAATTAAAAAAATTATATTTTTAAAAACACCTTTTCTAATTGCTTTATAATTTCTTGTGGTTCTTCGATTGGAATTGGTATTTGTTGGTCAAATTGCTCCACGTCGCTTCTATCTCCGTCGGATAAGATGTCGTTGTAGTTTTCGTCTTCTACTTCGTTGATCTCCGGTTGATCGCACCTTCTCCGCTTCGCTCCGCTCGTATCCAATTTCTGAATAATACTCAATCTCCAAGTTGTCTCCCGCTAATGAGTGTATGTGCCCTCCTATTTGAAATCTGCCGGTAGAAAAAGCTCTTTCAGACGTTGTTGATGACGCTTGAATGTTCAACACATCTCGAGTCATCTCTGAAAGTGTCGAAAAGGTCATCTCATTCTCCCTCCAGTATTTCAGCAAGTCTTCACATCCTTCTTGATTGAGAACTGCTTGGTACGGTACAATACCCTGCAAAATAAAAACATCAATTTGATTAATATGGGTACCACCGCACATTCTATTTCTAAGGTTTTCAATACTAGCCGCATAAACATGTCTTTTTTGAGGTTGTGTTGAAGAAGAAAAAGACAGTATGAAAGCCGGTTGGTTGCTAGCACTTTCTTGTTGGTAATGCGTATATACTTTTTTGCATTCTTCTTGTATGCTAGACAACACTTCTTCTTTACTTTGTTCAATAGGTGGTGGGTCATTTGGATTTTTTGGACTTGGAGGTGGTAGTACTGCTATACAATCATAAATAGTTTCAATAAGTGATTTACATCCGTCTATTTTAACAGTCGGATTTAATACAACACAAATAATATAATAGCAGGAATAGGAATAAAATATTTTTTAATTTGATAAACATTTTTTAATAGATTGTTTATAAGCTGATTTTTCATATATTCATTAAGTAATAAAAATATTAGAGTTATATAAAATAATATAGTTGAAATAGTAAGATAATATATACCGAAAAATTCTTTTGTTGCTTGAAAAAATTTCTCTAAAAATATAATAAGTTCGGAAAAAAAATTTCAATCGCTATCTACAATCATATCAGTTGGATTTCGATTATGGACGTTAAAAAATAAAGTTATAGGTCTTCTATAGTCATAAGCAACAAGTAGTTGCTCGTATAAATAATTTCACCTAGTGGGTACTTCTTCGGAAATTTTTCTATAAGGTAGTTGGCAATCGTGACAAGTTTTTTTATAATCTTTTTTTCGTTGTATTCTATTACTTTTAAAAATAATGTTTATAGCAAATTGTATTTTACTAAGAATTTCTGCAAAAAGTGATAGACCATCCTTTACAACTAAGTTATATATGCACATTTTATATGAAAATAATTTGAAAAAGATGGAGTTAAACCATCTTTTAAAATTCTAATAGCATAGTTATTAGAAGAAGCGTTATTTAATGTAATAGTCATAATTTTATCAGTTATTTCATACTAATCGCAAATTTGATAAATATTTTCTGAAATAAAAGTATCAGTGTGCCTCTCATCTATATATATCTATATGTTAAAATACATTTTTGCATAGACCATGTATAATCTATCCAATGACAGGTTACCGTTAAATAATCATGGTCGTTAGTACTACGGCTTATATCAGACGTGATAGATACTTTACCAGAAAAATGATATAAGGAATAACATAAATATTGTTGATATTCATGTGCAAATTTAAATACATCTCTCTTAACAGTTGATCTAGGAAAACCGTTAAAAGCAGGATTGTACATATCTCTAATGTAATGAATAAAACCAGGAGATGAAGGAAATGAAAAAGGCAAACCCTCCACAACAACTAATTTTCCTATTGCTTCTCTATCTCTATGTTTATCGTATTTAGGGCCTACAATTCCCCCCCCCCCCCCGTCGTAGGGTTAATTTGACCTTGTACTTGGTTCGGGACCGGGACAGTATGTGAATCTTGTCCCGATGGCGAGGGCATTTGCGCACCTGATTTTTTAGCCAGGTATTGGGCATACCTAGATGGGTGAAAGTTTTATTTGTGTCTCATTAAACCCTCTCGTCCCACCCTGACCTTTTCCAATTTTAAATTTAAAAACATCTTTACAAATTTGACATCTAATTAGTTGATTCTCTACGTCCCTATAAAAAAAATAGCATGCATCTGATTTTAATTTTCATTTTGCTGGGCTTCGTCTCATACTAGGGGGAATATGAGACGTTCTAGTTGGAGGTGTACTAGTGGGTGTGTCATCTAGTTTAGTCAGTGTGTCATATAGATCAAGGGATGTGTCATCTAGATCATCTTCTAAATTAAAGTCTTATTGAGTTCCAGAAAATATCTCCTCGTCTAAATCAAATGGTATTGGAGGAAAATGTTCAGTATCAACCAAATCATCCTGTCTAGGAATAGAATGACTAATGAAGTACCTTGCCCTTATTACCCCTACTAGAAGAAGTCTTATCCTTACTATTAAACATACATCTTAATCCTTCCATTTTAATTATATAAATAAATAATTAAAGATAATAAAATTAAGTGCGCTAAATAAAATAAAGAAACAATAATAATTTAATGAATGAACGAATGTATCAAACGCCGACGTAACGTCGATGTGTAATCGAGAGGTTAAAAATTAAATTTTTGCTCGATGAAAGATCCTCAAGCTAGTTGTCATGCGCTTACCCCTGACAGTGATGGATATGGATGAAACTTCACTCCCAAATGAATAAATAAAATTGAATATTTAGTAGACAATATAGACTTGTAGAGAGATAGATTGAGAGATTAAAGAGATTGTAGGAAGATTTGTGAGAAAGATGAAGAGAAAATGAGGTATATATAGTTGGAAAATCAGGTTAAAGTGTAAATATAATAACTTAGGGGTTAAAAATAAATATTAACGGGGGTGGGTCAACTAAGTAGGGCCTGAGTCCCCCTGCGATTTTTTAACAGAACTTCGATAGGCGAGAGGTGTAAGCACCGCGAGGTGTGAAGCGATCTTTTTCTTTCTCTCATAAGCCTCTGCTACTTCCATAACATGGGCCTTTGACC